>OX276464.1:20453112-21058696 GCA_946251905.1 Cryptocephalus moraei | reverse complement strand
AGATGGTGAAGCGCCGGTCGGCACCTCCGACCAAGGGACGAATGACCAGCATCCTGCGACCCTTCGAGAATACTCGAGTACGCCTGCTGGAGCCTTGGGCGTTCTCGTCTTTTTTCACCCTGACGTACCATCTATACCTACAGAGGGGAAGCGCTGCACTCTGGGAGCCCCACCGACGGCTGTTGCTCAAGAACCAACCACTAGGTGTGAACGCCCTCAAGACGCTGGTGAACCGCCACATCCTAGGGTACGAGACGAGCGACTACGCGGATCCGGAACGCATTGAGGACCAGGAGCGACCATTCACTTCGACCGAAATCGACAGATTGAGGTCTGCCGCCAAGGGCATAGAGTGCAAGATGGAGATGAGGGCGATGCTATCGAAGCCGAGTGCCTTCTTCACACGGGCGGAACCGTTCACGGAGGCAGAGAAGAACGACATGAAGCTATTTTTCCGTTTCAACGAGCAGATGGGGTTCCGGGTCCCGCGGAACGTGCCGGATACGTTCCTCCCCGCGGAGACGAAGACGCGCAGGAGGAACTAACGAAATGTTGTACGGCGAATACATACGACGGGCTACATACATCGCTCATTGAAGCGATGTCCGTCGTCGCCGTACGATGGATAACATTTCATTTTTTTCCTATTTTGTTGGATTCCTATTTATGTTAAATTTTTGCAAGGATGAAATGTAAATATACTTTGTTATTGCTATTTCCACCATTGAAGGGAATGGTAATAAAGAAGAATTATTTGGTGTGTGTGTGTGTGTGTGTGTGTGTGTGTGTGTGTGTGTGTGTGTGTGTGTGTGATATGTCTTTTTTATTGTTTGTTTTGTTTCATCATACATTTATACATATCGACATGTTACATATATATTCTTATCTGTCGCCCCATTTTGCGTCCATTCAGGAAAGATTCCCATTGAGCGTCCCTTGATATACATTGTGTATACGGTTGCTTTCGAAATTTAAACCAATTCGCATCCCATCCATTTTAGGGGTTAAATTAGCATCCAACACAAGTTAGCGGATAACTTTGCACCCAATTAATTTTAGGCGCGTGGCGATACTTTTTTATACTTTGAGTCACTGATTTCGAATTGTTAAATCACCTAAAGGAATGCAGTTCTTAAGTTTTCCACAATTTTTTTTCGGATTTAAAATTTTTGTTATTTTGTAAATTAATTACTATTATGTTTGTCATTTTTTTATTCATTTATTTACTTTTAATTTTTATGTATAATATCTATATCACTTATTTTGGTAATTAGGGAAATTAGGGATTTTAATTGAAAGAATTAATGAAACATTTAAAGAAGCAGTTTATTTTATTTATTATTAAATAAATGTGGAATTCTATGTCGCTACATTTTATTGAAAAAATATAACAAGTAACAAAACACCTTTACTTTTAAAAAACAATACCTATCTCCATTTAAAAAAATAAAGTGACAATTTATAAACCAAAATAAAATGTTTGGAACATTTACTACTACCTTGTCTTTCCGTTAACGTCTCTTTTTGCTGCCAGGGCTAATTGGACGGGACCTACAGTTTAACGTGGGCTCCGAACCACGGTCCTCGAGCACGGTTGTACCCCCTTAAGGCTCTCACCCCAGTTGATCCACTCCGTGCTCTACCGACTCAGGGTGTGTGTATCCTAGTCCCGCCTTCCTACAGGATATCCGATCCTATCCGGCCTGGTTACCGGCGTGAATAGGAACGGGATTTTGGATACATTTTACACACTTCCCGCAACACACACAACATCCATGGATTACGTGGGATTCGAACCCACGACGACAGTGACCGCCTGATTCAAAGCCAGCGCCTTAAACCACACGACTACCGCCGCCCCTACTACTACCTTAAAACCGTTTATTTTTTAAACTGATTAAAAACATATGTTTTGATTACTGACCATGACCTCTTTTTAAAGAGTGTTGGACTCTTGTCAGTAAATTCTAACACCTCTTGTTTCTTCGGAACCCCTCTTGTTTTTATGTGGTGCGCAAAATATTTCTCGGTTGTTTCCTTCTCCTGTTTTGTCCACGCGGTTCGTAAAATTTTCTTTTTCTTACTAACCACAACGTTTAACATGTTTTCTGAGCGTTTTCTTTGAATAATAACCTGTAACAGTTGAAACTAATTTTGATTTACCCCGTTTTAAAAGCTAAATCAAAAATTGACATTATAATTTAAATATTTATAAAATAACAAATGTTTAACATTAACAGTATCATATTTTCAATCTTTGTCAAACAATATTAGTGAAACGGATTATCTAGTTGTAAATTTATTAATGATCATATAATTAAATTAGTTCTGTTATCAATAATTCTAGTTAGTAGTTGGTCATTTAACTAAAACTGAAAAAAATGACTCCAAAATATCAGCGTTGAGAAACATTAATAATCAGGTACCTTTGCAATGAACACATGGTAGACGGACATGGTGGACGGTATTTGGTCTCTCGTAAACAGGAATAATTTTTCCTTCACAAAAATCTCCTTCTTTCCTAATTCTTGATATTAACAGCTTTCTTTTTTCATTTTTCTTATCTAAACTCAAAAATTGTTGAACTTCAATTTCATCAAAATGATGTCTTCGTAAATGCCTGCAAAAGTTTTGTACCAGACCGTCACACAATTTACAGTAATGTTTTTTTCCGATTTTTAACTGTTTGTTGCTTGTTCGTTGTTAATTGGTGAGTCGAAAATCCGGTTGAAGTACATGCAATTTTTGTATTAAAGCATAAAGATCTCATTATATTTTAAAAATTTTGGTACCTGGCTCACTATAATTATTTATAACATCTGAACTCTCTTGATGGTGTCGATAAAAAGTAATTTTTGAATTGAAATCTGAGTCATCTTGATAAGATTTATTAGAGGTGGTTTCTAGATCTAAAATTTAGAAGAAATTGTGTGGTATTTATTAATTTAATATCTAAAATTCCAATAGAAGTTCCTATAATATGAAATTATAATCTTTATCCGACTCTGTATCTGATGTATCTATAATAGATATATGATATAGTTAAATAGTTTATCTACTTATATTTATCTAAGTCATTATTACCATTAGATGAATAATGAATAAATATATATTCACTTCCAGAACTCTGCATTTCTGCTTCATCATTGGAACTGTCATCTGAAAATTAATTTATTTGAATTCACTAGTTATATGGAACATCTGAAGGATATTTATTTTAGTAACAAACTAGAGTCATTTATACTAGATGTATTATTTAATATACTTGCTATTTTTTTTGCACATGTTATCAATTGTTATCAAATTAAGACGAAAACAAGAAGTATAAATCCACGGCAATCGCTCGGCCGGGGAAGTACCGGGCGTCTCCATTAAAACATTTACCAAAATAAGCGTGAGGTAATAACTTACCTGCATCATTAGAATTTTTAACAGCAGTTTTAACCAGTAGAGCGGTTCTTTTCTTCATACCAGAGTCCATTATACTTAAATTATAACTCTTTCGCACTTCAACACTTACTGTCCCGTGATCACGTTTGACGTTTCATGGCGAACGCATACGTTTCGTGTCAGACAACTTAACCACACTTTCCTGACCCCCCACAACGACAACACGGTCCCTAGTCCCTAGCACTCACAACAAAGCCACAAATAGACCCGTAAATTTTCTTCGTATAATGCACTCGAAACCCGAAAAAGTAAACACGCTAACAATTAAAATCGCACCCATCAACGTACTAAAATTATCTATTTACAGGCACTGGGTTCCCCGCAGGGTACCAGCACTCCAACGGGGCAGTTGAAATTACAGGGGCGGCGGACATTCAGGAGGTATGAAGAGAACAAGGAAGCCGTACTGAGCCCCATACCTGGACCCGAATCTGACGACGAATCGGAAAGCGACGAGGAACTGATTTCGGCACAGAGCAGCAACGCATCGCCCAATAAAGATTCACCACGACTACGCAGGAAAAGCGGTACAGGTTACACCGAAGGAGCTCCTACTCTAAAATCACAAGATGATACTAACAGTACTAACTGGATGGTTTTTACCATTCCCGCAATAGTGCTTCTAGCTCTATTGTTTACTTATAATAATAACAACAAACAATCATGTTCTCTAAAAGACGTTTCAAAAGAGTTCCCAACACGTACGAAAGATTTCTGGCTATCAATCGAGACCGCACTAGACGACATAGTCAAATTCAATAGACCGAAAACCGTCATATTTTTATATGAGAGCCAACATACCGCTCGTCTCGATAACTTGCTGGACGGCATATCCGAAGCTGCGAAGTGTTGGATCGCCCCGAGCGACCCGACGCCTATACGACTGACGGCGGGCGACCTCAACTCGAGGGACGTCGTCGAGGATTACGGCAAAGTGATAACGCTGTACGAGGATAGCTTGAGGAAGAGCGGCGTTATGGTCCTACGGAACTTGGACGAGGTCCCCGGGACGGTCGCCCAGGCTTTCCACAGCTTCTGCGACGAATTCAATCCGCTCGTGGAGAGGGCGCTTTTCCTGTTTACGGTCGAGGTGCCTACGTATCCGGGAAATAAACTGAAATATCTGGAAGACAGGCTGAGGAGCGAATGGAGGGATTTGGCGGAGGAGACGTTCTATCCGCTACTCACTAGGATAACCGATGTGGTTTTGGAAATTGAAGAGAAATAAGTACTTAATTGTGTTTGTAACTAGTATACAAATCATTGTTATTATGGTTGATTATTATACAATAAATAAATTTTTTATACTGTAAATTGTAGAAATCAACGACGTTTATTAGATTTATTAAACGCAAACAAGCCAATGTTACACTAAAAAATAACTTAACCTAAAAAAGAAGAGCAAGGACTAATCGATAGGCATCTCTTTAATAAGAAGTATGCAAAATTTATTTCCATAACTTCTTCATAGACATATTCTTTTCAGAATCCTTCTGCATAACCTTGGCTACGGCCATCTCGAAGTCTTCTTGAGTTACATGCACCCTTCTCTCTCTCAGCGCGTACATGCCGGCTTCAGTGCAAACACCCTGTAACAGGTGTAATTGAGGTTATGGGAGAATGTTCTTGGTGAGCCGAGATGAATAGTCAGGAACGTTCTTGATAAACGCCAAATATAAAAACCACTAATTCTTGTATGTATGTATGTAAATGTATGAACGACGTTTCGTTCATACATTTCTATCTTTATAACATAGCCATGAATATGTTCATAATGATGAACGAAACGTCAGCAGTGTGATATATCTCAAGAATTAGTTGTGTTTATATTTGGGGATTATCAAGAACGTTCCTGACTAATTGAGGTTATGTTGACAAGGAACATTCAACGTAAAATGGCGATCTAGCCTTACCTTGACTTCGGCGCCGCTCGCGCCCGGCATCAGCTCCGCTATCTTCCTGAGATTGATGCCACGCGTCAGGTTCATCTTCCTCGAGTGGATCTTGAGGATGTCGAGACGGGCCTCCTCGTTCGGCGGCGGGAACTCGATCTTCCGGTCTATCCTGCCGGGACGCAGGAGCGCCGGGTCGAGTATGTCGATGCGGTTCGTCGCCATTATCACCTTGATGTTCTTGGTCGCCTCGAAGCCGTCGAGCTGGTTCAGGAGCTCGAGCATCGTACGCTGCACCTCGGAGTCGCCCCCGGAACCTGAGGAGGAAGTCACATTGAATATCGGATAGTTAAAGCAATCAGAGGCTGTCCACCATGACCATTACTAGCTTTGATAGATAAATTCTGCCATCTTTAAATCCCCAGAGGAGCCCGTTCTCACCTGACTCGATACGAGACGATCCAATGGAATCGATCTCATCCATGAATATGATGGACGGAGCGTGTTCCCTGGCCATGACGAACAGCTCCCGGACCATCCTGGAGCCTTCCCCGATGAATTTCTGGACCAGCTCGGAACCGGACACTCGAATGAAAGTACACTCCGTGTGATGGGCGACCGCTCTAGCCAACAGAGTTTTACCGGTACCTACGTAACAATCCACTCAGTTAATTACGGTCAGATTAACAGCGAACCATGATCCTTATTATTCCCACTAATGACTGAAATATTTACCGGGTGGACCGTACAGGAGTACCCCTTTAGGCTGGGCTATCCCGAGGGCGTCGAACAATTCCGGGTGCTTGACGGGCAACTCGATCACCTCTTTGATCTCCTTGATCTGCTTATCGAGACCGCCGACCATCTCGTAGGTGGAGTCCGGGACCTTCTCCACCATCATGAGCGATACAAGCGGATCCACCTAATATAACAGAAAGAGAACTAAAGATGACGGAATTCGGTTAATTCCCGAACTTACCTTGTTCGGTAAGATCTTGTGGAGGGTGTAGCTCTCGTTCCTGAGGGCGACCCTGCAGTTCGGGGTGACGTCATTGATGTCGATGTTCTTGTCGATGTCGACGACGAACTTCCCCTCGGGATGGACCTTGACGAGCACCTTCTTCTTGTCCATCGGCTTCACGACTTCGCCCACGTAACTGCCCTGCTCCTGCAGCAACATGAGCTCCTCCCTCAGCATACGGACTGGAATACGATCGAGTCAAACGGGTCGACTATATCGAGTTACGGTACCTTTCGCGTTGAGCTCGTTCCGCTGCGCCTGCAGCCGCCTCAGGTTCTGGCTCTTCTCGGCGACGATGAGCTGCAGCTCCTCGATCTTGGTGATGTAGTACGAGCGGAAGCCCTCGCCCTTCTGGCCCCCGTCGACCTCCATCTGTAACAACCAGCCTCATGTAGTCTCGGAAAGGCGTTCGATGGGGACGTGCGTTTTCCTCGACCGGCGACTCGTCCCCAGCGACCGAGGCGCGTTTGCTCTTCTCCTTCCTCCTCCTGAGGGGCCGCCTACCGGACAAGGCCTCTTGCCCCATTTCAAGGGTGCATTTTTCGCTGTTGACGTTAGGTAAATAACAAATGAAGTCGAGGCGCTTACCTTATTAATTACTGTCATCTTATGAACAGCTTAAAGACGAACCGAAGCCGGTAATTCTATTTTTTTGTGGGTAAACTACGATGACTGTCAGAAAAATAAGCGAAACGCTCGAATCATATCTTTTGACAATTGACAGAAGAAGAAGCTAAACATGGCCGGCTTCAGATTGAGGTTTGTTCCTTTCGTCATTTCGCCGGTTTGGCCAAGTCGGAATTACATACCCAATCGGGTCTAACTGTACTTTAATTACGTTTAATATATGAAAATGAACTCCTCCGTTTAATTATCCCCATACATGTCGGTCAATATTGAACTTGTATGACAAATTGACAGCATGTATTACCGCCACCTGATGTCGCAAAAACTAACTCTACTTTCAAACACAGGCGCTTAATTCAAAATTAATTTAAAAAAGACACATATTATTCTAACAACATTTTTATCGTGGGTGTTCCCATTTCATTAATTGCAGTCGTCAAATCAAACATTTCCGAAACGTGTCTCCTATTCCCCTTCGGTATGCGTGTAATTAGTGTAACTGCACTGGATAGTTGTTTAAATGCGTAGGTACCAAGTACTGTTAATTGAATAAATAATTGTTTAGTACAGTTGCAAAACACATGTAATTAGTGTTGAGCAAGAGTTTTTTTTGTTAACAATTAAAATAATGACAATTCACAAGATTAATATTATTCTAATAATCTCAGCGAGTAAAATAAACAATTGCGTACGGTACTTCACTAAAAAAATGCTCTCAACTGAACCACGAAGAAAAGGTAAATGTTAAAAATCTGAATTTAATTACAATTAAATATGGAGACATTTTACTGTTTATCTCGGCATTCCTTCCCTAAACTCATTTATATCTCTTCCCTTTAACCGTAGGCCATAGGTCGAATAAACATATTTGATGTATATTGTACCAATATATCATTAGAAAGATAGTGACTTATCGTGTTAGTCAGCTTTCCGCGCGATAATAGAACACTACACTATCACGTAGGTACCTACATACGGCGAGATGGAGATCTAAGGAGAAATATGTATTATTTTCTTCTGTCGTATTAAATATGTATGACTTATTTTAAATAGTTTTTTGTTTCCTGTTGTGCTCGATTGCGACATTGCTAATTGTTGAAATTTGTTTATGCAGCAACAAAGTGGAGGAATGACAGGAGAATGGAAGGCAATTACGTTAGGAAATTATCATTATGTCATTATTTTCACGCATAATTTTGTACGTTAGCGAGCAAAGGGTGTACCTACTTGTAGGGAATTGTAGGGAAAAATAATGAACGTAATTCGTTTGAAATGGATAGATAATTGGAGTACCTACTTTGTAATCTGAAGTGTCACCGTGAATTTTACCTATAAATAAGTTACCATCAAATTGACCTTATTCAATTTAAATCAGGTAAAGTTATTCCATGTAATCTACGAATCTGTGAAAAAATAAGTTTCCATCAAATTGACCTTATTCAATTTAAATTAGCTAAAATTATTCCATGTGTTCTACGAATGTAGAAAATTTGGAGTGTCCAGCTGTAGGATTGATGAAGTTGCCACTTGGACTAACTTGAAGGGGTTTTGAGTCCTTTTGGAGTAAAAAACCGTTCACCTTGGCATATCTCTGCTCAGTCGGAGTTACTTGCTTTGGAAAATAAAAATTTTGGTTTAAATCGTGTCAAAATTGGCATTCCTGTGTCGGTTTTGTGGTAATTTTAGTACCAAATTTAGCAACCCATTTTTCTCGTCTACGCCAATGAAACGCGCCGCAAAGACAATCGAACCTCGTACTATCTTGGTACTTTAAAATAAATGCTCGAATTATGAACTTTGTATCGAAATAAATAATAGGGATAAGATAAATCCTACTTAATACTGCTAGTGTCGGCGATTCCACTTGCATTCACGATCAGTAAGCTCTCCTGGAAGGTGGAGGGATTGCAGTACCACGAGAGTAATACTTAGTTACTTACTTAGTTAGTTAAGTGATAACTGGAAGGGCAGCGGAAAAGTGAGTATGACGATACGAATTTTATCAGCGATTACAAATTGATGGTTAGGTCAGAAAAATATTTTAATTTTGGTGCTTGTGGTGTCACTTACCTACACGCATTGTAATCAGGTTGAATTGGATTGAATTGTCATGCAACGAAATGTGATGATTAATTCGGTTAATTTAATAGTACTGTACAAGTTTTCTTGAAATTGCAATTGCACCAAGTGAAAATCCTAAGTTAATTAAGCTAAAATCTCTTTAAAATAATTTAGAAAAGAATGAAAAGTTAATGAATTTAAAAATTCACTTGTACATATTACTAAAAGTTTTTAATTATTGTTTAATTTGAGGCATGGAACGATTTCAATTTTCCTTTGTTTGGAATAACAATTTGTAATTCTAACGTTCACCGTGGCATATTTGTCAATTAACGAAATTTTAGTGATAAATTTTTATATTTACTAATCGTGTAATCACTCTCTACGTTTTGCTCTTTCTGCTAAAATTAATTAACCAATTCACCAAGTGGGCTAAAACAGTTCTGTCATTAATCATTAATTTCTCTATCTATTATCATCACTATGTATTAATGGAACATGATAGAAAGCTTCACTATAGTGTCATGAGATTAGTTGAAATTTCCAAATTGAAGCATCACAGAATTTTCTATCGGGTACGCTACTACTTACATGTGGAAAGCCTCTATAATTACTCTTTTAAAAAATTTACATTTACAACAAACTCACAAGTTATTATCACTATAATAATGTTCAGAAGCGCAAGAGAAAAGTTCCACTATTGTGGCTTGAGAAACTCACTAATAATAATCACTATATATTAATGGAACATGATAGAAAGTTTCACTAGCGTATCATAAGAATAGTTGAAATATCCAAATTGAAGCGTGTGTTCCATAATGCGTTACCTACCACAGAATTTTGTATTGGGTACCTACTACTTACATGTGAAAAACCTCTACAATTACTCTTTCAAAAAATTTACATTTACAACAATCTACTTAAAACTCACAAGTTATTATCACTATAATAATGTTCAGAAGCGCAAGAGAAAAGTATCACTATTGTGGCTTGAGAAACTCACTTATAATAATCACTATATATTAATGGAACATGATAGAAAGTTTCACTAGCGTATCATGAGAATAGTTGAAATATCAAAATTGAAGTGTGTGTTCCATAATGCGTTATCTACCACAGAATTTTGTATTGGGTACCTACTACTTACATGTGAAAAACCTCTTTAATTACTCTTTTAAAAAAAATTACATTTACAACAATCTACTCAAAACTCACAAGTTATTATCACTATAATGTTCAGAAGCGCAAGAGAAAAGTTCCACTATTGTGGCTTGAGAAATTCACTAATAATAATCACTATATATTAATGGAACATGATAGAAAGTTTCACTAGCGTATCATGAGAATAGTTGAAATATCCAAATTGAAGCGTGTGTTCCATAATGCGTTACCTACCACAGAATTTTTTATTGGGTACCTACTACTTACATGTGAAAAGCCTCTACAATTACTCTTTTAAAAAATTTACATATACAACAATCTACTTAAAACTCACAAGTTATTATCACTATAATGTTCAGAAGCGCAAGAGAAAAGATTCACTATTGTGACTTGAGAAACTCACTTATAATAATCACTATATATTAATGGAACATGATAGAAAGTTTCACTAGCGTATCATGAGAATAGTTGAAATATCCAAATTGAAGCGTGTGTTCCATAATGCGTTACCTACCACAGAATTTTGTATTGGGTACCTACTACTTACATGTGAAAAACCTCTACAATTACTCTTTCAAAAAATTTACATTTACAACAATCTACTTAAAACTCACAAGTTATTATCACTATAATAATGTTCAGAAGCGCAAGAGATAAGTTTCACTATTGTGGCGTGAGAATTGTTTAAATTTCAAAAAAACTACAAAAGTATCTATTATTCGTTATCACATAATTTTCCTTTGTTCATTACTTTCTTTATTCACGCGTGACGAACTTTTGAAAATGTTCAAAAAAATGTTACCTGCGTTTCAAACAATTGTCCCAAAACTCACTAAGGACCATCACTGTAATAACGTTCAGAACCTTTATAGACAGTTTCACTACTGCGACGTGAAATCTGTTTGAAATTTCCAAAATTGAGAACATATCTAATAATGTATGTAAGAAGTATCGTTCGAAAACTCTGTAAGGACAGTCACTATAATGCCTGGAAATATTCTAGAAAATTTCACTATTATAGCGTGAAATTAGTTTTGTAATTTACAAAGTTACAAATTAAAGCATGCCTGTTAATGTAGGTTTCATTATTCGTTATCACAGAATCTACTGGCAATGCATTACTGTGTTCTAGTGAGACAAACATTTCCAATTGTTCTTAAAAACATTATATTTACGACAATCTACTCAAAACTCACAAGTGTTATCACTATAACAGTGTTCAGAAGCGCAAGAGAAAAGTTTCACTATTGTGGCGAGAGAATTGTTTAAATTTCAAAAAAACTACAAAAGTATCTATTATTCGTTATCACATAATTTTCCTTTGTTCATTACTTTCTTTATTCACGCGTGACGAACTTTTGAAAATGTTCAAAAAAATGTTACCTGCGTTTCAAACAATTTTCCCAAAACTCACTAAGGATCATCACTAATAATGTTCAGAACCTTTATAGACAGTTTCACTACTGCGACGTGAAATCTGTTTGAAATTTCCAAAATTGAGAACATATCTAATAATGTATGTAAGAAGTATCGTTCGAAAACTCTGTAAGGACAGTCACTATAATGCCTGGAAATATTCTAGGAAATTTCACTATTATAGCGTGAAATTAGTTTTGTAATTTACAAAATTACAAATTAAAGCATGCCTATTATTGTAGGTTTCACTATTCGTTATCACAGAATCTACTATCAACGCCTTTCTGTGTTCTAGTAAGACAAACATTTCCAATTATTGTTAAAAACATTATATTTACAACAATCTACTCAAAACTCACAAGTGTTATCACTATAACAGTGTTCAGAAGCGCAAGAGAAAAGTTTCACTATTGCGGCGTGAGAATTGTTTAAATTTCAAAAAATTACAAAAGTGCAAATCGTTCGTTATCACATAATTGTCCTTTGTTCACTACTTTCTTTATTCTCGCGTGACGAACTTTTGAAAATGTTCAAAAAAATGTTACCTGCGTTTCAAACAATTTTCCCAAAACTCACTAAGGATCATCACTAATAATGTTCAGAACCTTTATAGACAGTTTCACTACTGCGACGTGAAATCTGTTTGAAATTTCCAAAATTGAGAACATATCTAATAATGTATGTAAGAAGTATCGTTCGAAAACTCTGTAAGGACAGTCACTATAATGCCTGGAAATATTCTAGAAAATTTCACTATTATAGCGTGAAATTAGTTTTGTAATTTACAAAGTTACAAATTAAAGCATGCCTGTTAATGTAGGTTTCATTATTCGTTATCACAGAATCTACTGGCAATGCATTACTGTGTTCTAGTGAGACAAACATTTCCAATTGTTCTTAAAAACATTATATTTACGACAATCTACTCAAAACTCACAAGTGTTATCACTATAACAGTGTTCAGAAGCGCAAGAGAAAAGTTTCACTATTGTGGCGTGAGAATTGTTTAAATTTCAAAAAATTACAAAAGTGCAAATCGTTCGTTATCACATAATTGTCCTTTGTTCACTACTTTCTTTATTCGCGCGTGAAGATCTTTTGAAAATGTTCATAAAAATGTTACCTGCGTTTCAAACAATTGTCCCAAAACTCACTAAGGATCATCACTGTAATAATGTCCAGAAACTTTAAAAACAGTTTCACTACTGTGACATGAAATTAGTATGAAATTTCCAAAATTGAGTACATATCTAATAATGTATGTAAGAAGTATCGTTCGAAAACTCGGTAAGGACAGTCACTATAACAGTGGCTGGAAATATTACAGAAAATTTCACTATTATGGCGTGAAATTAGTTTTGTAATTTTCAAAATTACAAATTAAAGCATGCCTATTATTGTAGGTTTCACTATTCTATCACAGAATCTACTATCAACGCCTTTCTGTGTTCTAGTGAGACAAACATTTCCAATTATTGTTAAAAACATTATATTTACGACAATCTACTCAAAACTCACAAGTGTTATCACTATAACAGTGTTCAGAAACGCAAGAGAAAAGTTTCACTATTGTGGCGAGAGAATTGTTTAAATTTCAAAAAAACTACAAAAGTATCTATTATTCGTTATCACATAATTTTCCTTTGTTCACTAATTTCTTTATTCTCGCGTGACGAACTTCAAAAAAAATGTTACCTGCGTTTCAAACAATTATCCCAAAACTCACTAAGGATCATCACTGTAATAATGTCCAGAAACTTTATAGACAGTTTCACTACTGTGGCGAGAACTTCGTTTGAAATTTCCAAAATTGAGAACATATCTAATAATGTATGTAAGAAGTATCGTTCGAAAACTCTGTAAGGACAGTCACTATAATGCCTGGAAATATTCTAGAAAATTTCACTATTATAGCATGAAATTAGTTTTGTAATTTACAAAATTACAAATTAAAGCATGCCTGTTAATGTAGGTTTCATTATTCGTTATCACAGAATCTACTGGCAATGCATTACTGTGTTCTAGTGAGACAAACATTTCCAATTGTTCTTAAAAACATTATATTTACGACAATCTACTCAAAACTCACAAGTGTTATCACTATAACAGTGTTCAGAAGCGCAAGAGAAAAGTTTCACTATTGTGGCGTGAGAATTGTTTAAATTTCAAAAAATTACAAAAGTGCAAATCGTTCGTTATCACATAATTATCCTTTGTTCACTACTTTCTTTATTCTCGCGTGACGAACTTTTGAAAATGTTCAAAAAAATGTTACCTGCGTTTCAAACAATTGTCCCAAAACTCACTAAGGACCATCACTGTAATAATGTCCAGAAACTTTATAGACAGTTTCACTACTGTGACGTGAAAATTGAGAACATATCTAGTAATGTATGTAAGAATTATCGTTCAAAATCTCGGTAAGGACAGTCACTATAATGCCTGGAAATATTCTTGAAAATTTCACTATTATGGCGTGAAATTCGTTTTTAATTTTCAAAATTACAAATTAAAGCATGCCTGTTAATGTAGGTGTCACTATTCGTTACCACAGAATCTACTATCAACGCCTTTCAGTAGTATTCTAGTGAGACAAACATTTCCAATTATTTTTAAAAACATTATATTTACAACATTATACTCAAAACTCGATAAGGATTATCACTATAATAAGGTCCGGAAGCGTAATAAAAAAAATCACTATTGTGGCTTGCGAATTTTTGGAAAATTACAAATTCATACATCTATTAATGCACATTCCGTCATTCTTTACCACAGAATTTCCTATTGAAAATCTTTTCTTTATTCTGGTAAGAAAAGCCTCTACATTTCTTTAAAAAAAAAATTTACTGCTATTCGATCCAAAACTCATCACTATAATATGCCCAGAAGCGCATTAGGAAAGTTACAATATTGTTGCCTGAGATTTGTTTGAAATTTCAAAAATTACATACAATATTACAAATAACGGTGTTACCACAAAATTTTCTATGTAAACTTCATTCTACACTCTCGTTAGACAAGCCATTACAATTATTTAAAAAAAATATATACCACAAACAATCTATCCAAAATTCACTGAAGATCGTCACTATAACAGTGCCTGGGAACATTATAGAAAGTTTCACTATTATGACGTGAAATCACTTGAAATTTTCAAAATTACAAATTAAAGTATATCTGTTATCACTCATTTACGTTATCACAGAATTTTTTGACAATTTCCCTGTTCTAGTGAGACAAGCAAGCTTCTAGAATTATTCTTAAAATAGTTGCGAACAATCTACAAGAAATTCATTAAGGATTATCACTGTAATAGATAGTTTCACTATTGAGATTTTTTTTTTAGTACTGTGTGACGAGCCTATACAGTTATTTAAAAAAGTTATACTACGAATTATCGATTCAAAATTCAATGAGGATCATCACAGGAAACAGTGCCTGGTATGTTATAGGAAGTGTCACTATTGTGGGTAGAAATTCATTTGAAATTTTTAAATTACACACTGAAGCATATTTATTGTCGTAAATCACTCTTGATTTCGAACAATCTACTCAAAACTACCTAAATATGATCACTATAATAATGTCCGGAGACGTAATAGAAAAAATTCACTATTACAGATAGGAAATTGTTTAAAACCTCAAAAATTACACACTAAAACATAACCAACAATTTGTACTACATTGTTTCAAAAAAAAGTAGTGACATTATCGTAATCCACAAGTGGCACGATCCATCAGATAAATTTTCCATAACAAACACTTGTTGCCCGTGGAATCAACAAAAACGTCGATTTGAGAGCACTCCATCTTTGGACTTGGGTGCTTAACCCAAAAATTCCATCTTCTCCTAATAAATAATATATAAATAAATTGTTATATAACAACCCTTATTCCAACATTGACTTTTTCTTTATCAACTCGTAGTTCTGAAGGACCATTCGCTAAAAACTAGTTTACTTATTCCATTGCATTATTCAAACAGTAATAATAATCGGTAATTAAAAATAATAATCAATAATTTATTTTTCTTATATGATAATTTACATCTCTCGATTAGTAGATTTACTGAGTAAACGTTTACATCAAACATCCAACGCTGGTTCACGTACACTTTCACTCTTCCCACTGTCAATTTAATAAATACGAAAAACTAGTAGATTCTCGATCAAAATTTGAGCAACACGAGAGTGCGATCGGTCCGTACTGAGGACGATCCGCTTCCAGTTAATCAATAAGCGATCATTTATTCATGTTGCATGTCAATTTACATTGTGGGTCTAGTGATACGCTCATTAATTCTCTTCCTTGTATGTTTCTAATTGCGTACATTAAGTCACTAGATATATAGTGATATAGTGAGTATCGTGTACACGACTGTATAGCGCCATCTCTTGATTAGTAGATTTACTAAGTAAACGTTTATTCACTCTTCCCGGTGTCGATTTAAGAAAACTGTTCGATTCTCGATCAAAATTCGAGCAATACGAGAGTGCGATCGCTCCGTATACTGAGGACGGTTCGTTTTCCAGTGGCTTTCACGCTCGAGAGGTCGCCGCCGAGCGCCGAGACGCTCGCCCTGGCCGCGAGCGAACTCCGCGAGTCGCCGGAGTTGATGCGAGAGTCGATCGAGGAACTCCGGAAGTTGGTCGAGGCCGACAAGTCGATCTACTTCGCGACCGACGACGAGACGCTCACGATCTTCCTGAGGCCGTGCAAGTGGTACGCGAAGAGCGCCCACGACCTGGTGAGTAACGCGACTCACGAGACGAACTCCTTTTTGGAGTTGGAGTTGACTCAAAATAGATCGTTTCGATAATTGGGGAATCGTTTCGCAGATGAAGAGGATCGCCCAATTCAAGGTGGACCACAAGGACGTGCTGGACAACCTCCTCCCGAAGGACGAGGAGGAAGCGTTCCTGCACCACAACGTGGTCAACGTGCTCAAGAACAGGGACCACAAGGGCCGCAGGGTGCTGCTGGTCAACTGCGGAGGTGAGCAACCCCCTGGGTTCTTCCGCATGAACAGATCATCGCTCCAAATCTTCTCCTTTATTATTTTGATGATCATTTGGTCACTAGAGTTAATCAAGTTTGTTAGCTACCTCAGTAACCAAACACCAACAATTAAACCTTCCCGTCACAAATATCGATTTCGTCTCGCGCCCAAACTGAAATCCACGTTCTTCTCGTTCCTCCAGGTTCCTGGGACGTCTCCAAGGTGACGCCCAATCAGCTCTTCCGCCTGTTCTACCTGATCCACGAGGCGGCCGTGCTGGAGCCCGAGACCCAGATCAGGGGCGTCGTCGTCATCATGGACTACGACAACCTCGGCCTGAAGCAGGTGAAGGCGCTGACGCCCTCGTTCGCGCTGCTCCTGTTGGGCTTCATCCAGAAGGCGATGCCGTTGAGACTCAAGGAGGTGCACATCGTCAAGCAGCCGTACGTCTTCAACATGGTGTGGGCGTTGTTCAAGCCGTTCATCAAGGAGAAGCTCAACAAGAGAGTGAGTGCGAGATACGTCGATGCGAGACGCTTGTCGAAGATCGTAGAATCGTCTGGTAAAAGATCGGTCGAGTAGTCGTGTGGTGGGTTCGTTGGTAGCTTCGAATCTACCGACCTCTCCCTATTACCAGATCATTCTGGTAGTTGTCGTTGGTAGTTTCGAAGCTATCCACCTCTCCAAATCTCTTTTAGAAGATCATTCTGGTAGCTGTGGTTGGTATGTTGGTTGCTTCGAATCTACCGACCTCTCCCTTTTACCACATCATTCTGGTAGCTGTGGTTGGTTTGTCGGTAGCTTTGAATCTACCGATCTCTCCATATCTTTTCTACCAGATCATTCTGACAGCTGTCGTTGATAGCTTCGAATCTACTGACCTCTACAAATCCCTTTTACCAGATCACTCTGGTAGCTGTCGTTGGTAGCTTCGAACCTACCGACTTCTCCCTATTACCAGATCATTCTGGTGGCTGTAGTTGGTAGCTTCGAATCTACTGACCTTTCCAAATCCCTTTTACCAGATCATGCTGGTAGCTGTGGTTGGTAGCTTCGAACCTACCGACCTTTCCCTTTTACCACATCATTCTGGTAGCTGTCGTTGGTAGCTTCGAACCTACCGATCCATCCAAATCCC
Organism: Cryptocephalus moraei; assembly: GCA_946251905.1. Taxonomy (NCBI): domain Eukaryota; kingdom Metazoa; phylum Arthropoda; class Insecta; order Coleoptera; family Chrysomelidae; genus Cryptocephalus; species Cryptocephalus moraei. The sequence goes on along the minus strand of OX276464.1, from coordinate 21,040,928 downwards.
TTTTACCAGATCATCCTAGTAGCTGTGGTTGGTTTGTTGGTAGCTTTGAATCTACTTACCTCTCCATATCGTTTCTACCAGATCATTCTGGTAGCTGTCGTTGGTAGCTTCGAACCCACCGACCTTTCCCTTTTACCACATCATTCTGGTAGCTGTCGTTGGTAGCTTCGAACCTACCGATCCATCCAAATCCCTTTTACCAGATCATCCTAGTAGCTGTGGTTGGTTTGTTGGTAGCTTTGAATCTACTTACCTCTCCATATCGTTTCTACCAGATCATTCTTGTAGCTGTCGTTGGTAGCTTCGAACCTACCGACCTTTCCCTTTTACCACATCATTCTGGTAGCTGTCGTTGGTAGCTTCGAACCTACCGATCCATCCAAATCCCTTTTACCAGATCATCCTAGTAGCTGTGGTTGGTTTGTTGGTAGCTTTGAATCTACTTACCTCTCCATATCGTTTCTACCAGATCATTCTGGTAGCTGTCGTTGGTAGCTTCGAACCCACCGACTTCTCCCTTTTATCACAGCATTTTGGTAGCTGTCTTTGGTAGCTTTGAATCTATAGACAACTCCAAATCCCTTTTACCAGATCATTCTGGTAGCTGTGGTTGGTTTGTTGGTAGCTTTGAATTTACCGACCTCTCCATATCTCTTCTACCAGATCATTCTTGTAGCTGTCGTTGGTAGCTTCAAACCTACCGACTCTCTTTTACCACATCATTCTGATAGCTATTGTTGGTAGCTTCAAATCTACCGACCTCTCCATATCTCTTCTACCAGATCATTCTGGTAGCTGTCGTTGGTAGCTTCGAATCTATCGACCTCTCCAAATTTCTTTTACCAGATCATTCTGGTAGCTGTGGTTGGTTTGTTGGTAGCTTTGAATCTACCGAGTTCTCCATATCTCTTCTCCCAGATCATTCTGGTAGCTGTCATCGTTGATAGCTTCGAATCTACTGACCTCTCTAAATCTCTTTTACAAGATCATTCTGGTAGGTTTGGTTGGTAGTTTTAAATCTACCGACCTCTCCACATCCCTTTTTACCAGATCATTCTGGTTTTAATATACCAGTAAACATCTATTATTTACATAATGGTTTTAATGATCTGTAAATGACTGAAATTAACATAAAGTAATTCGTGAAGTTACGAAAATGAGTTGGGGCTATGATTAAAGTTAAGGTTTTTTTAAGGAAGTTCTAAATAAGTTGCGATACAATTAGAGAAAATTAGGAGTTTCTAAAGAACATGGTAAAGAACTCTTGATGTTCCAAAAACAGTTGCAATAGAATTAAGAAATCTAATATATCAGAGGAAGTTGAGGAGTTTCTGAAGAATTTGAACTAATATGAAGTTTGGACAGCAACTCATGAAGTTACAAAAGAAATTTTGGAGTTAATTAATATCAACAATTCTACATTTTCTATAAATTTGATGTTACATTCTCAGAACATTAGGAATATGAAAAATCCTCAGTACCACCACCACCATCACCACATGAGACACTCTCCTAAAGTTTGTGTTGGATTTTCCAGATCTTCTTCCACGGCTCCAAGATGAAGTCCCTCCACCAGCACCTGGCGCCCTCCCATCTCCCCAAGGACTACGACGGCGACCTGCCTGCCATAGATTACGGCGGCAAGGAGTGGTACCCGACCATCACCAACTGCACCGAGCACATCAAGAAATGGAACGAGTTCGGAATGAGGAAGAAGTAGAGATTAGGTTTAATGCGGTACTGAAGAGCAGGTTGTTGTAATCACTAGGTCGTCACGAGGTTTTGGAAATGTTTTACTTTTGATACCATGGAATATAAGAGCGTTATTATTTGAAGGGAGTTTGATGGTTAGGTTACCCAAGTGGGAAGGGTGGTTGTATGGTACCTATGCCACAGTGAGGGCAGATCTTCCTCCCCCAACAAATCCCAATTAGTTATCCTGTAATACAGTTAGCTGTTATCCTGTGTGTTTGATTTGAGGAAGACCCAGTTTTACAATTGACGTCTGGTCGCCGGTTAAATTATTTAAACGGAGGCCCGTCGATTTTCTGATTGCTCATCGTAGCGAACAATCGAAGCGGATGGGTCAGAGGTGGTTTAATTAACTTGGGCCCAGTTTTTAAAAGCGATTGTTTTAAAGTCGGCGCGGCGTAACTGTACTGGCCTGTACTGTAACGTAAAGTAACTGCTCGTGTCCCTCCTACGAGACATTTCAAAAGTGAGAATCGTTAGAAATAGTTCGGTGAGCGACGCTGCGAAAGGTTATATCCCTTTGGACGAAGGTGAGTATGACTGTGTAAAGTGATTCTACATTTTTGTCACAGTAACATTAATCCGATAACCAAATTTTCACTATAACTTTTTTCACTGGTTCAGTCACTAGATCACTGATTAATCAACAATATTAATCGACTTCATTAATTATTAATCAGTGGTTTATTATTAAACTTGGTTTACAGTTACATTTAAGAATGTTACAATAAACTATAACTGTAATTGTTAAATTCCAGTAACTTCTCTTTTTTGTCACTATAAATCGGAGTGATTTTTAAATCCCATCACTAAGGACGAAAATCAAATTTATTTAATAACATCTTTCAACATTACAATCACTAGATCTATGATTAAGCTACAATAGCAATTGATATTTACTAATTATTAATTCGCGGTTTACTATTAAACTACATTTACTGTTATATATTACAGTGTAAAAACACTATAATAAAATATAACTGTATAGTGTTAATAATCCAGTGATTTCCCATTCTTGTCACTGTTTGTAGGTAAATCGCAGTGACTCTTTAATCTGGCAACTAAGAGAGAAACTTAAATTATTTTTTTTCACTATTTCAATCACTAAATCACTGATTAAGCAAAAATAGAAATTTACTTTTACTAATTATTAAACCGTGATTTATTATCAAATTTGATTTGATGTTACATTAAACTATAACTGTATAATGTTAATATTCTAGTGATTTTTCATTTTTGTCATTGTAAATCGCAGTGATTTTTTAATATCTCACTACTAAGGAGGAAAGTCAAATTTACTTAATAATTTTTTTCAATATTTCAATCACTATTTCGCTGATTAAACGCCAATAAAAATCGACATTTACTAATTATTAATCCGTGGTTTATTATTAATTAGATTTATAGTTACCTACATTTTACAATGTTACAATAAACTATAACTGTAATTGTTAATATTCTAGCAACTTCTCTTTTTTGTCACTATAAATCGGAGTGATTTTTAAATCCCACCACTAAGGACGAAAATGAAATTTATTTACTAACATCTTTCAACATTACAATCACTAGATCTATGATTAAGCTACAATAGCAATCGATATTTAGTAATTATTAATTCGCTGTTTATTATTAAACTACAATTACTGTTATATAGTTTACAGTATAAAAACATTATAATAAAATATAACTGTATAGTGTTAATAATCTAGTGATTTCCCATTCTTGTCACTGTTTGTAGGTAAATCGCAGTGACTCTTTAATCTGGCAACTAAGAGAGAAACTTAAATTAATTTTTTTCACTATTTCAATCACTAAATCACTGATTAAGCAATAGAAATTTACTTTTACTAATTATTAAACCGTGATTTATTATTAAATTTGATTTGATGTTACATTAAACTATAACTGTATAATGTTAATATTCTAGTGATTTCTCATTTTTGTCAATGTAAATCGCAGTGATTTTTTAATCTCACTACTAAGGAGGAAAGTCAAATTTACTTAATAATTTTTTTCAATATTTCAATCACTATTTCGCTGATTAAACGCCAATAAAAATCGACATTTACTAATTATTAATCCGTGGTTGATTATCAATTAGATTTATAGTTACCTACATTTTACAATGTTACAATAAACTATAACTGTAATTGTTAATATTCTAGTAACTTCTCTTTTTTGTCACTATAAATCGGAGTGATTTTTAAATCCCATCACTAAGGACGAAAATCAAATTTATTTAATAACATCTTTCAACATTACAATCACTAGTTCTTTGATTAGGCTACAATAGCAATCGATATTTAGTAATTATTAATTCGCGGTTTATTATTAAACTACATTCACTGTTATATTTTACAGTGTAAAAACACTATAATAAAATATAACTGTATAGTGTTAATAATCTAGTGATTTCCCATTCTTGTCACTGTTTGTAGGTAAATCACAGTGACTCTTTAATCTCGCAACTTAGAGAGAAACTCAAATTAATTTTTTTCACTATTTCAATCACTAAATCACTGATTAAGCAAAAATAAAAATTTACTTTTGCTAATTATTAAACCGTGATTTATTATCAAATTTGATTTGATGTTACATTAAACTATAACTGTATAATGTTAATATTCTAGTGATTTTTCATTTTTGTCATTGTAAATCGCAGTGATTTTTTAATATCTCACTACTAAGGAGGAGAATCGAATTTACTTAATAATTTTTTCAATATTTCAATCACTATTTCGCCGATTAAGCGCCAATGGAAATCGATATTTACTAATTATTAATTCGTGGTTTATTATTAAACTACATTTACTCTTACAATTTACAGTGTATAAACATTTACAATAAAATTTAACTGTAAAAGGTGTTAATAATCCCATTTTAATCACTGTTTCATAGAAAATCCCAGTGACTTTAATCTGTCAACTGGGAATGATAATCAAATTTTCTAATAATATATTTCACTATTTCACTCACTAGCTCACTGATTAAGCAACAATAGATATCGACTTATACTGATTAATACTGATTATTATTAATACGTGATTTATTATCAAACTAAGTTTAATGTTATATTTTATAATATTCTAATAAACTATAACTACATGTTGTTAATATTCTAGTGATTTCTCATTTTTGTCACTATAAATCACAAATGAGAAATGCAACTTATTACTCCAGCAGATGAATGTTATGTGAGTGTATCGCTAGTGGATACTATATTTCATATAGAATTATTGTTATAATACGCAATTTTATCATAATATGCATAACTGTCATAAGAGGGGGTAATAATTATTATACACTAGTGAATACCATATTTCATCAAAAATGAAAATAGTATGTAATGCCATCACATACACCTACCTAACCTTAAAGTTTCAGAACTGTTGAAACGTACGTTTCAAACGTTATGAGTGTTAGGTAATAACAAGTTAGGTAATAGTTATTTACGGTACTAGTGTGTTATGTTGAAAATAAATCGTCAAGTGACTTAAGAAACAGAACACGCGAGTGGCATACAATGCTTTATCCAACAAGTGGAAAAATAGGTTTTTTTTTATGGATAGTATTTCATATTTTCATTATCATATCTCACTAGTGAGTTATGGATTATAACACACTAGTGTGTTATTTAATACTTTACTTGTCTAAAATAACATTAACAATGAGAGTCATAACTGTCATGTGTTGGATAAAATAAATTTTCACGACGAAGACATGTGGAGTCTGCAGGTGTCCATTTCATCGGATCGAGCGGATCCCACTCTCGTGTTGTGATATAGCAATTGTACGTTGTTTTCATCGTAGGGATGATTGACTTGATAAACTTTCCTTTATTTTGTGTATCTTACATCAATTCGTTGAAGAACTAATAGACACGTTCACCTCCAAATAGTGATTACGATGATACCGATGAAATCGGCCGAACTTAATCGGTTCTTCTCTATTGTTGTTATTGTCGGTATAATGACCAAGCGGAAAATCTCTATCTTCATTCGTATCTCGTTCGGTATCTTCAACCTTCGTACCTCCTCCTCTGGCATGGTTGTTTACCTTTCGACGTGAGGTGAGACGACATTAATTTGTGAAATCGGAAAAGAGGAAGGAGACAGTGGGTTCACTTTCTTCTCTGCGAGCGCTCGTGTCCGTTTTTGGTGTCTGTCGTGTAAGTACTTTCGTTTTCCGGCTTTTTGGTGATTGGTGATGATCAGAAATATTTGTCGAGAGAGAGAAAATTTTTGGTGATCTATAGTGAAATTCCATTTAAAATTTTACACGTCGTAGATTTCATCACCACTCATCACCAATCAGCAGCACTGTAATGACGGGTCTTCCGACGTTTTTACTGCAAAATCAGCGTGCGTCACTGTTGGTGATCTTAATTTTAGAGTCTGGGTTGACCGTGAAATACAAGTGTTGGATTATCATCTTATTGACTTGTAAAACGGTCGAAACATTCCACCACTTAAGAAAAAAAACTTACCTTACCTCTCTTAATGAGATTTGTATATTCCATATTGTTGTTGGTGAAGGTAAAGCCAGATTTAACGTTTTTAAAGAGATATCAATGTCAGTTCTGCAATGTAAGTTTAATGTTAATTTCTTGCAGGTTAACCTTACTTTGGATCTTTCATTGTCTAAACCTGCAACTGAAAACTAATGATTCAAACCTAGTTTGATGATATTATTTGGTGAAATAAACTACAGGACGAATTAAACGTATTTTCCTTGTGGTCAGAGTCTAAATTTTGGTTTATTTATTTCCCCAAAATTCATTTTGTCGTTATTTTGCAGTGAAACTTTTGCAGGTTTCTCAGGCTCCAAACGTTCAAACTTAATTTGATAATTATTGTTGAATACATAAACTTCAGGACGAACTAAACTTATTTTCCATGTTGTGTGTCTTAAATTATGGTTAAGTTAATTTCCAAAAACTTGTTTTGTGGTTGTTTTACAGTGAAGCTTTTGCAGGTTTTTCAGGCGCTTCAAACGTTCAAATCTAGTCTAAAGATTATTCTTGAATACATAAACTTCAGGACGAACTAAACTTATTTTCCTTGTTGTGTGTCTTAAATTATGGTTAAGTTAATTTCCAAAAACTTGTTTTATCGTTATTTTACAATGAAACTTTTGCAGGTTTTTTACGCTTCAAGCGCTCAAACCTAGTTTGAAGATTATTCTTCAATACATTATCATCAGGACAAACTAAACCTATTTTCCTTGTTGTCAATCTCAAGTTAGGGTTAAGTTAATTTCTAAAAACTTGTTTTGTCGTTATTTTGCAGTGAAATTTTCGCATGTTTTACAGGCTTCAAACGTTCAAACTTAATTTGAAGATTATTCTTAATTACATAAACTTCAAGACAAACTAAACTTATTTTCCTTGTTGCCAGTCTTAAATTAGAGTTAATTTAATATCAAAAAACTTGTTTTGGTGATATTTTGCAGTGAAACTTTCTCAGGTTTTTCACGCTTCAAACGCTCAAACTTTGTTTAAAGATTATTCTTGAATACATAAACTTCAGGACGAACTAAACTTATTTTCCTTGTTGTGTGTGTCTTGAATTATGCTTAAGTTAATTTCCAAAAACTTGTTTTGGTGGTATTTTACAGTGAAACTTATACAGGTTTTTCACTTTTCAAACGTTCAAACCTAGTTTGAAGATTATTCTTGAATACATAAACTTCAATATGAACTAAACTTATTTTCATTGTTGCCAGTCTTAAATTATGGTTAAGTTAATTTCCAAAAACTTGTTTTGTCGTTATTTTGCAGTGAAACTCTTGCAGGTTTCTCAGGCTCCAAACGTTCAAGCTTAATTTGAAGATTATTCTTCAATACATAAACTTCAGGACGAACAAAACTTATTTTCCTTGTTACCAGTCTTAAAATAAGGTTAATTTAATTTCCAAAAACTTGTTTTGGTGGTATTTTGCAGTGAAACTTTCGCATGTTTCTCAGGCTCCAAACGTTCAAACTTAATTTAAATACATATACTTCAAGATTAACCAAACTTATTTTCCTTGATGCCAGTCTTAAATTAGGGTTAAGTTAATTGCCAAAAACTTGTTTTGTCGTTATTTTGCAGTGAAACTTTTGCAGGATTTTCACGCTTCAAACGCGCAAACCTAATTTGAAGATTATTCGTGCATACATACATAAACTTATAGACGAACTAAACTTATTTTCCTTGTTGTGTGTGTCTTGAATTATGCTTAAGTTAATTTCCAAAAACTTGTTTTGGTGTATTTTACAGTGAAACTTATACAGGTTTTTCACTCTTCAAACTTTCAAACCTAGTTTGAAGATTATTCTTGAATACATACACTTCAAGACGAACTAAACTTATTTTCCTTGTTGCCAGTCTTAAATTAGGGTTAAGTTAATTTCCAAAAACTTGTTTTGTCGTTATTTTGCAGTGAAACTTTTGCAGGTTTTTCACGCTTCAAACGCGCAAACCTAATTTGAAGATTATTCTTGCATACATAAACTTATAGACGAATTAAACTTATTTTCCTTGTTGTGTGTGTCTTGAATTATGCTTAAGTTAATTTCCAAAAACTTGTTTTGGTGGTATTTTACAGTGAAACTTATACAGGTTTTTCACTCTTCAAACGTTCAAACCTAGTTTGAAGATTATTCTTGAATACATAAACTTCAATATGAACTAAACTTATTTTCATTGTTGCCAGTCTTAAATTATGGTTAAGTTAATTTCCAAAAACTTGTTTTGTCGTTATTTTGCAGTGAAACTCTTGCAGGTTTCTCAGGCTCCAAACGTTCAAGCTTAATTTAAAGATTAATCTTCAATACATAAACTTCAGGACGAACAAAACTTATTTTCCTTGTTACCAGTCTTAAAATAAGGTTAATTTAATTTCCAAAAACTTGTTTTGGTGGTATTTTGCAGTGAAACTTTCGCATGTTTCTCAGGCTCCAAACGTTCAAACTTAATTTAAATACATATACTTCAAGATTAACCAAACTTATTTTCCTTGATGCCAGTCTTAAATTAGGGTTAAGTTAATTGCCAAAAACTTGTTTTGTCGTTATTTTGCAGTGAAACTTTTGCAGGATTTTCACGCTTCAAACGCGCAAACCTAATTTGAAGATTATTCGTGCATACATACATAAACTTATAGACGAACTAAACTTATTTTCCTTGTTGTGTGTGTCTTGAATTATGCTTAAGTTAATTTCCAAAAACTTGTTTTGGTGTATTTTACAGTGAAACTTATACAGGTTTTTCACTCTTCAAACTTTCAAACCTAGTTTGAAGATTATTCTTGAATACATACACTTCAAGACGAACTAAACTTATTTTCCTTGTTGCCAGTCTTAAATTAGGGTTAAGTTAATTTCCAAAAACTTGTTTTGTCGTTATTTTGCAGTGAAACTTTTGCAGGTTTTTCACGCTTCAAACGCGCAAACCTAATTTGAAGATTATTCGTGCATACATACATAAACTTATAGACGAACTAAACTTATTTTCCTTGTTGTGTGTGTCTTGAATTATGCTTAAGTTAATTTCCAAAAACTTGTTTTGGTGGTATTTTACAGTGAAACTTATACAGGTTTTTCACTTTTCAAACGTTCAAACCTAGTTTGAAGATTATTCTTGAATACATAAACTTCAATATGAACTAAACTTATTTTCATTGTTGCCAGTCTTAAATTATGGTTAAGTTAATTTCCAAAAACTTGTTTTGTCGTTATTTTGCAGTGAAACTTTTGCAGGATTTTCACGCTTCAAACGTTCAAACCTAATTTGAAGGATATTCTTAAATACATAAACTTCAGGACGAACTAAACTTATTTTCCTTGTTGCCAGTGTTAAATTAAGGTTAAGTTAATTTCCAAAAACTTGTTTTGTCGTTATTTTGCAGTTTAACTTTGGAAGGTTTTCCACGTTCCAAACGTGAAAACCCGCAACTTACAAACTTTCCACTAAGAACCTACCAAATAACTTGTCGCTTTAAAGAAACTTAATTAACATCAGCAGCGTCACTATTGGTGTTCTTAATTTTAAAGTCGAGGTTGACCGTGAAATACAATAATCCTATTGACTTGTAAAACATTCCATAGAAGAAAAAAACTTACCTCACCTAATGAGATTTGTATATTCCATAATCTCGTTGGTGAAGGTAAGGCCAGATTTTATGTTTTTTAATAAAATCCGACTTGCCAATGTTAATGTCTTGCAGGAAGACTTAACTTTAGAACTTTATATTTTTAAACCTGCATCAAGGTAGTTACTTCAAACCTGGTTTGAAAATATGTCTTGAATACATAAACTTCAGAGGGTAGTATTAAACTTTTCCCCTAATTTCCCTAGAATAGTTTCGTGGTTATTTTGCAGTGAAACTTTTGCAGGTTTTCCACGCTCCAAACGTGAAAACACGCAAAACAGATAACCTTCCCATTAAAAAATCTTCCAATCGACTTTGTTTACATTTTACTAATGAAAACATCTTAATTAATTCTCGATGTCGGTACTTTTCCGACAAATCCTCCCGTGTATTCCGCGAATCGACATATTTCCCGCGTTATTGTTTGCAATTGCAATTACTCTCGCAATTACACCGTTTCTCAAAACCAATTATCCATTGAATATCGAAACAGCGATTAAATCGATCCTCGTCCCGCAGTATTCCCCTCGGTCCTCTCCTGCGAGATGTCGTTCAACGTGGAAATCGACGAGACGAACGTGCCCTTCGTCCAGATCGGCCCTTATCGTCTCCGCCTGTCGCTGGAGGAGTTGAACGAGGAGGAGCGCGAAAGGGCGGCGAAGGAACTCCGGGAGACTCCGGAGAACGTCGAGGAGGCGCTCAGGAAGTTCAGGGAGTTGATAAGAAGTAAGAGTTATGTTATCGTCATACCAATTGTAACTAATTTAGTCGTTTGGTAGTTGGTGAAATTTCAGTGTAGTCTGTAAAAGTTCGAATTTGACTGAAAATGACTTGGTGAAGTTTCGATGGTTTTGGTGAAGGTATGGCCGAAATACGCCCAAAATACTCTAACGTCCTCAAAGTTAAACAATCTTATAAAATTCACCAATAACCAGTTAAGTCACCAATTTTATTGAAACTCTACTTAACCATTTCTATGAGTACTCTTTACGACTTCACCAAGTTTCATTAACTTTCGTTAAGATATCCTACTGACTGCGCCAGTTTTGAGAATTAATCCGAAACTTACTATTTAAACACTTTATTTTTTCAACGCGACCTACAGGGAGTAACAACAAGGATTACGATAACAAAAGTCGCAATGAATACATTCCTGACTCTACTTATAGTTTCTTTATTAAAACCTTATCTCTATTAAAACTTATAGATTTATATTTCGAAATAGAGTTAAAATTTGGAAATTTAGAATTTTAATTGAAAAATTCACCGAAAACGTATTAATTCACGAACTTTAAAAACATTTTTTAGATATTATTTAAACTCCAATCGATTGTTGCTTGGAGTGTCCTTTAACGCTTTGCCTAGTTTCAATAAGTTCCATAAAGAATTTTTGGTAAAATACCCAAAATATCTCAATAGCGTTAAAAGTTAGAAACCAATTCAAAAAGTCAGTGAAATGTAATAGCTTACCAATTTAATTGAAACTTCATTTGATCCTTGCCAGGAGTGTCTTGTATTATCTTATAAAGTTTCAAAAATTTTTAAAGGGGTTCAGAGAAATACTCAAAATATCTTAATGAATTACCAATTTTATTCAAACTCCACTCAATCATTGCTAGGGGTATTCTATATTAGTTTACCTAGTTTTAATAACTTTCATAAAGAAATTTTGGAAAAATTGTCAAAACATCCCAAGAGGGTCAAAAGTTAAGCTAAATACAAATTCAAAAAAAAAAACTGAAAACGTTACAGTTCACAGATTTTAATAAAACTCGATTCTCTCATAACTATGAGTCTGCTTTATCACTTTAGCTAGTTTCAATAACATTCATAAAGAAATTTTTAAAAAAAGACTCAAAATATCATAAAAATGCCCAAAATTGAGCTAGAAACCAATTAAAAAAATTCATTGAAAACATAACGGTATACTAATTTTATTGAAACTCTACTTGATCATCGCTAGAAGTAATCTAGATCATTTTATCTAAGTCTAATAACTTTCGTGAAGAAATTTTTGGAAAAAAATCTCAAAATATCCCAAGAGAGTCAAAAGTTAAGTTAGATACAATTAAAAAAAAAACTGAAAACGTTACAGTTCACAAATTTTAATAAAACCCGATTTTTTCATTAATATGAGTCTGCTTTATCACTTTAGCTAGCTTCAATAACATTCATAAAGAAATTTTTGAAAAAAGACTCAAAATATCACAAAATGCCCAAAATTAAGCTAGAAACCATTTAGAAAAAAAATTATTGAAAACGTAACAGTATACTAATTTTATTGAAACTCTACTCGATCATCGCTAGAAGTAATCTAGATCATTTTATCTAATTCTAATAACTTTCGTGAAGAAATTTTTGGAAAAAATCTCAAAATATCCCAAGAGAGTCAAAAGTTAAGTTAGATACAATTAAAAAAAAACTGAAAACGTTACAGTTCACAAATTTTAATAAAACCCGATTCTTTCATTAATATGAGTCTGCTTTATCACTTTAGCTAGCTTCAATAACATTCATAAAGAAATTTTTGAAAAAAGACTCAAAATATCACAAAATGCCCAAAATTAAGCTAGAAACCATTTAGAAAAAAACTCATTGAAAACGTAACAGTATACTAATTTTATTGAAACTCTACTCGATCATTGCTAGAAGTAATCTAGATCATTTTATCTAATTCTAATAACTTTCGTGAAGAAATTTTTGGAAAAAATCTCAAAATATCCCAAGAGAGTCAAAAGTTAAGTTAGATACAAATTCAAAAAAAAAACTGAAAACGTTACAGTTCACAAATTTTAATAAAACTCGATTCTTTCATTAATATGAGTCTGCTTTATCACTTTAGCTAGCTTCAATAACATTCATAAAGAAATTTTTGAAAAAATACTCAAAATATCACAAAATGCCCAAAATTAAGCTAGAAACCATTTAGAAAAAAAATTATTGAAAACGTAACAGTATACTAATTTTATTGAAACTCTACTTGATCATTGCTAGAAGTAATCTAGATCATTTTATCTAAGTCTAATAACTTTCGTGAAGAAATTTTTGGAAAAAATCTCAAAATATCCCAAGAGAGTCAAAAGTTAAGTTAGATACAAATTCAAAAAAAAAAACTGAAAACGTTACAGTTCACAAATTTTAATAAAACCCGATTCTTTCATTAATATGAGTCTGCTTTATCATTTTAGTTAGCTTCAATAACATTCATAAAGAAATTTTTGAAAAAAGACTCAAAATATCATAACAACGTCAGAAGTGAAGCTAGAAACAATTTAGGAAAAAATTCATTGAAAACGTAACAATATACTAATTTTATTGCAACTCTATTCGATCATTGTTAGAAGCAATCTAGATCAATTTAGCTAGTTTTAATAACTTTTATAAAGAAACGAAGAAAAAATTCCCAAAATATTCCAATAGAGTCAAATGTGAAGGTAGATACGTATCCAAAAATATCATTAAAACACAACAGCTTACCAATTTTATTGAAACTCAACTCGATCATTCCTAGAAGTAATCTAGATCATTTTAGCTAGTTTTAATAACATTTATAAAGAAATTCTGGAAAAATTCTCAAAATATCCCAAGAGGGTCAAAAGTTAAGTTAGATACAAATTTAAAAAAAAAAATCACTGAAAACGTAACAGTTCACAAATTTTACTAAAACTCGATTATGTCATTAATATGGGTTTGCTTTATCACTTTAGCTAGTTTCAATAACATTCATAAAGAAATTTTGAAAAAAGACTCAAAATATCACGTCAAAAATGAAGCTAGAAACCATTTAGAAAAAAATTCATTGAAAGCGTAATAGTTCAATAATTTTATTGAAACTGTAGTCGATCATTGCTAGAAGTAATCTAGATCAGTTTAGCTGCTTTTATTAACTTTTATAAAGAAATTTTGGAAAAATTCTAAAAATATCCCAATAGGGTCAAAGTGAAGCAAGATACAAATCCAAAAAAAAATCATTGAAAACATAGCAGCTTATCAATTTTATTAAAACTCTAGTCGATCCTTGCTAGAAGTAATCTAGATTCTAGATCATTTTAACTAGTGTTAATCACTCTTAATTTGGAAAAATTCCCAAAATATCTCAATAGTACCCAAAGTGAAACTAGATACAAAAAAAATCAAAAAAAAATCATAATTTGAAAAAAATTTGGAAACCATCTCAAAATCGAATTTGGTAATTCACTAATTTACCAAAACCAAAACTGCGAGAAACTATGGATAGTGTCAAGATCGTCCTTTCCTCGAAATGCAATGGTCGTCGCCTTGAACTTCTATCACATTCAAAACTATGCGACGTGTTATAATTTCGAGCCATTTGGAATCGCGGCAGGTGAGGGGAAGACATGAATCAAACAAGTCGTTCGAGTCGAAAGTTCCGCGGGTACCGCCTTGAATACTTAAACGAGGTTTCCTTAATTGGACGTCGACGGATTTAATTCAAAAATATATTAAGCGTTTATTCTAATTTATTTATACACAGTTCTTAACACTACCTAACTTATTAAGACTATTCCTATATTACACACTTAACGTGCTAATTTATTTGTACACTTCTCACTTGTCGGCTTATCGCACTTTTCACACACGACTGCTCCTTTTCTACTATATCTCCGACCGCAGGCTCGTAATTATATATCTTCAATAATGACTTTTCCAGAACGTACTAGATAATTCTTTCTCTAATTACACGTTCCCGGAACGTTCGAGAAGTTTCTTGTGGTCCCCTTTGAACTGCGCCGCCTGCGTCAGATAAGAAACACACTTCACGCTAATGTTTACATTTCGCGGTACAATATTGTAAGCGTTGTTCCCTGTCTCCAGACGAGCCCAACTTCGAAGTTCCGCTGGAGGACGACGCCTTCCTCTACAAGTTCCTGCGTCCCTGCCGGTTCTTCCCCGAGCGGGCGTTCAAGATAATGCGCAAGTTCTACAAGTTCAAGCTGAAGCATCCGAAGTACGCGAAGAACATCACGCCTGCCAACGTGAGGCACGTGTTCGAGAGCGAGGTGTTCCAGGTGAGGGCGCCATCTGTTTTCGAGGAACTCGGAAGTTACAGTTGAGCTCTGAATCCGAGCACTTACTTTATAAGAAATTTTTAAAACAGCACTCCAAATTGAGAGTTTTTCCAATTTGAGACGAATTATATTTGTCTCATTGGGATAACGGCACGTCATCCCGGGAACTCCCCTTAGGTTTTTACGGGCATCTGCTCTTGCTTAGTAATGTGTCTTACATTACATCCCTTTAAATGGTTCAATTTTTGTCGTTTCTCTACACGTGAGCCCAATCAGATGGCTCATTGAGCTGAGATAGCCTCGTCTGGCGGTGCGCATCCGCCGGAAGCCCATTGCGCAGCTTCCATTGATGCTGCGCGAGGCGCGTCGTAACTGCGGCGTCGTGTAGAGGAGCCCACTACAAATATGTATCGAAACTGACATGCGAATCGTCTTCATCCTTCCAATCAATTGAAAGGCAACAGAAAGCTGTCGCCTCAAAGTTCAATTCACGTTTTTCTATAAGGTAGCTACAGCTGCAGTTGAGCTCTGAATCCGAGCACTTACTTTATGAGAAATTTTTAAACCAGCATTCCAAAATGAGAGTTTTCCCAGACATGTCCGAGACGTTATCGTGACCAAAGCAATCTTGTGAGTTCACATTGGTAAATCCAGCACTGCTTCATTACATCCCTTTAAATGGTCCAATTTTTTTCGTTTCTCTACACGTGGGCGCAATGAGATGTCTCATTAAGCCGGGATGGCCTCGTTTGGTGGTGCGCATCCGCCGGAAGCCCACCGCGCAGCTTCCATCGATGCTGCGCGAGATGTATGTTTTGAAACTGACACGCGCATCTGTCGCAGGTGCTGCCGACGAGAACGTCGACGAAGGGCAGGCTGATCGTCCTGAACGTCGGCACGCGCTGGAACCCGAAGGAGGTGAGCATCGAAGACATGTTCCGCGCAGTCATGGTCGGCATCGAGATAGGGATGCTCGAGCCGATCACGCAGCTCGGCGGCGCAGACGTCGTGCTCGACATGCGCGGTCTCTCGCTGAACCACGTCTACCAGTTCTCGCCGCAGCTCGCGAAGCTGATCCTCGATTGGGTGCAGGAGTGCGCGCCGTGCAGGCTGCGCGGCATACACATCATCAATCAGCCGTACGTGTTCAACATGCTGTACGCGATCTTCAAGCCGTTCCTCGGCGAGAGGCTCAAGAGGCTGCTGTTCTTCCACGGGACGGACATGAGGGGCCTCGTCGAGAGGGTCGGAGCGGAGAATCTGCCCGAGTGCTACGGGGGCGCTGCGCAGTACCCGGAGTACCCGGGGTCGGCCCTCGTCGACATCATGGCCTGCTACGAGGAGGACTTCGAAGGTGAGGCACTCTCCGTTTTTACAATAAGATAGGCGCTGGAGCATTAACCATACCCAATATCCACAGGAAAAGGTACCTCATCCTCCAGAAATCAAAACAGATTACTTTAAATCTAAAATTAAATAATGTTTCCAATAAAAAGGGGGCTTTACCATTCAAAAATTCTAATATTGGTTAAATTATAGCGTTTTGAAATTTTTGTACCAATAACAGAATATTCGAGATATGGTGGTATAATTAGGAACTTTCTAGTACTTTTTAGTACTAAATCAAAATGAAAATTGGGCAACTTACAGGCGATTTACAATTTTGGTACTAATTATTGAAATTTCGAGATATGGTGGTACAATTAGGAACTTTGTAGTACCTCTTATTACTAAATCAAAATTGAAATTGGGCAACTTACAAGCAATTTGCAATTTTGGTACCAATTACTGAAATTTCGAGATATTGTGGTATAATTAGGGATTTCCCCTAGTACTAAATCTAAATGAAAGTTGGTCAACTTACAGCATTTTACAGTTTTGGTACCAATAACTGAAATTTGGAGATGTGGTGGTATACTTAGAAATTATTTAGTACCTCTATGTACTAAACCAAAATGGAAATTAGTCAACTTACAGCGTTTTCAAATCTGGGTACCAGTAACTGAAATTTGTAAATATGGTGATATAATTAGGGACTTTTCAGTACTTTTTAGTACTAAATCAAAATGGAAATTAGTAAACTTACAGCGTTTTCAAGTTTGGGTACCAATAACTGAATTTTCGAAATATGGTGGTATACTTAAGAACTTTCCAGTACCTCTCAGTTCTAAATCATAATGGGAATTGGGCAACTTACATACATTATACAATTTTGGTACTAACTACTGATGTTTAGAGATATGGTGGTATAAATAGGGACTTTCCACTACTTTTTGTTACTCAATCAAAATAGAAATTCGTCAGCTTACAGAGTTTTCCAATTTTGGTACCAATAACTTAAATTTCAAAATATTGTGGTATAATTAGGGACTTTCCAGTACTTTTCACTACTAAATCAAAATGGAAATTAGTCAACTTACAGCGTTTTCAAATCTGGGTACCATTAACTGAAATTTGTAAATATGGTGATATAATTAGGGACTTTGCAGTACGTTTTAGTACTCATTCGAAATGGAAATTGGTCAACTTACAGCGTTTTCAAATCTGGGTACCAGTAACTGAAATTTGTAAATATGGTGGTATAATTAGGGACTTTGCAGTACGTTTTAGTACTCATTCGAAATGGAAATTGGTCAACTTACAGCGTTTTACAAATTTTGGTACCAATAACTGAAATTTCAAAATATGGAGGTCTAATAAGGGACTTTCCAGTACACTTTAGTACTCAATCAAACTGGAAATTGGTCAATTTAAAGCGTTTTCAAATTTGGGTACCAATAACTAAAATTTCGAAATACGGTGGTATAATTAGGGACTTTCTAGTACTTTTTAGTACTAAATTAAAACTGAAAATTGGTCAACTTACAGCGTTTTCAAACTTTGGTACCCATAAATGAAATTTCGAAATATGGTGGTATAATTAGGGACATTCCAGTACTTTTTAGTACTGAAACAAACTGGAAATTGGTCAACTTACAGCGTTTTCACATTTTGGTACCAATAACTGAAATTTCGAGTTATGGTGGTATAATTAGGGACTTTCCAGTACTTTTTAGTGCTGAATCAAAATGGAAATTGGTCAACTTACAGCGTGTTCACATTTTGGTACCAATAACTGAAATTTGGAATTCTGGTGGTATATCTAGGAACTTTCCAATACATTTTAGTATCCCACCAAAATTGAACTTGATCAAGTTACAGCGTTTTCAAACACTGGTACCCGTCGAGATATGGTGGTACAATTAGGAACTTTGTAGTACCTCTTATTACTAAATCAAAATTGAAATTGGGCAACTTACAAGCGATTTGCAATTTTGGTACCAATTACTGAAATTTCGAGATATTGTGGTATAATTAGGGATTTTCCCTAGCACTAAATCTAAATGAAAGTTGGTCAACTTACAGAGTTTTCACATTTTGGTACCAATAACTGAAATATCGAGTTATGGTGGTCTAATTAGGAACTTTTCAATACAAAATTGAGCAACTTATAGCATTTTACAGTTTTGGTACCAATAACTGAAATTTGGAGATAGTGTGGTATAATTAGGGACTTTCCAGTACTGTTTAGCACTCAATCAAAGTGGAAGTTTGTCAACTTACAGCGTTTTCAAATTTGAGTACCAATAACTGAAATTTAGAAATATGGTGGTATACTTAGGAATTTTCCAGTACTTCTTACTACTAAATCAAAATGGAAATTAGTCAACTTACAGCGTTGTCAAGTTTGGGTACCAATAACTGAATTTTCGAAATATGGTGGTATTATATTACTGACTTTCCATTACTTTTTAGTACTAAATCAAAACGGAATTTGGTCAACTTACAACGTTTTCCAATTTTGGTACCAATAACTGAAATTTCGAAATATGGTGGTATACTTACGAACTTTCCAGTACATTTCAGTACCCAATCAAAATAGAAATTGGTCAACTTACAGCGTTTTCAAACTCTGGTACCCGTAACTAAAATTTCGAGATATGGTGGTATACTTAGGAACTGTCCAGTACCTCTTAGTACTAAATCAAAATGGAAGTTGGGCAACCTACAGGCATTTTACAATTTTGGTACCAATTACTGATGTTTAGAGTAGTATAAATACGGACTTTTCAGTACTTTTCAGTACTCAATTAAATTGGAAGTTGGTCAACTTACAGCGTTTTCAAACTTTGGTACCCATAAATGAAATTTCGAGATTTGGTGGTATAATTAGAAACTTCACTAGTACCTACATTTTAGTACTCATTTAAATGAAAGTTGGTCAACTTACAACGTTTTTGAATTTTGGTATAACTCTTAGTTATCGAAGATCCTTAAGTACTCATACTTAAATTCCACCAAAGTGTACAAATTTCTGGGTAATCGGAAAATTGTCTCTATTCTCTTAAATTTCTGGACACTTTAGAAAATAATAAATTATTCTCATGCATCCCCAGAAAATGAACGTTTTTTAAGTGTTCCCAGTTATCCCAGAATGTTTCTGTCAGATCAAACACTACTCCGTAACCATCCCTAAATTTCAAGTTACTCTTCTCCACAATTTCCATTTAATTTTCCAGATTTTCCCGTCTTGTAATCATCTTTTGAAAACTTTCTTACGTTGACACTTGAGCCTGAATCCGATCTTATAGATTCTTCCAGTTATAACTAGCTCAAACTGGACGTTGATCCTATATGCTGATCCTTTGAAGGCCCTATTGCGAGATGCTGATAATTGGAAGGTCCTTCTCGACCTTTTCATATTAATTGTAGTGATACTGATACTTTACAGTTCTAGATAATAGTGACTTAAGTTGATTGATACGAGTTATGATCGCTATACGTTCATATTTCGAAGGTCCTGCTGCTCTATAGTGATACTAGGAAGGTTCTTACCGGCCTTTTCATGTCAATGTTAGTGATGATAATATTGTATAGATCTAGATAATAGTGCTTTAAGTTGATTGATACGACTTATGATCGCTATACACTCATTTTTTTTTGGAAGTCTCTATTGGTCTATGGTGATACTTCTTCCCTTCCCGACTTTTCCACGTTTGATTTGATTGACCAAGTCAATCCTAGTGATTCTAATACTGTACTAATATACATAATAGTGCTTTAAGTTGATTGATAAGACTTATGATCGTTATATGTACATATTTCGAAGGCCCTGCTGCTCTACAGTGATACTAAAAAGGTTTTTAGGTGTCGATCCTAGTGATGCTAATACTGTATAGGTATAGATATTAGTGATTCAAGTTGGTTTATAAGACTTATGAAAATTTTATAAAACGTTTCTTGAAGAACTGGATGATTTATATACTGATCTCCCGTAGATCCTGATCTTATGTTGATTTCATGAAGATCATACCTTATTCTTACATCTTGCATAACTCAAAGTAGTAATACAGCATATGCTGATCTAAGATTCTTCCAGTCTTTAGTCGTTACTTACCAAGTTACTTAAAAAACCTACTTACACCAAGTATATGTATTGAAATACATATTGTATGAATTGCGCATTTCCTGTATTTCTATATAGTGTGCCAACATCTGAGGTAATTACTTGTTTTTCTATTAATTACTCAATTTTAATTAAATGAGATCCTTTGCGAAAGCAATAAGCAATGTTCCGAACAATTACGTGGAAATTGTGTTAATCGCAATTAAACGCAGACAGGTACCGTTTAATAAGAGCGTAGTCATCGTTAATTACATCACAGGTCAAGTTCAAATCGCTCGCGAAGTTTTCTTTTTTGTTATTATTTATCTATTGAGTCATTAGTTGTATTAACCTTTCCTTTATCGTTACAGTGATGGGCACCTACGGTTACACGACGAAGGAGAAAGTATAATCGATGTGAGCAGGAAGAGGAAATGTCGCTTTAAGACAAACTACAATGTGAATATCACAAATGTTTTTTTTATTAATAAAACTTGAATTAGGTGATGGGGTTCGTAAGTACAACCGAAAATTACCTTAACTACATACCTACTAACGTACAAAAAATACAGTGATGACAGTATCACATTACGCAGATGGCGATACAAATATAAAATCTTATGTACATCGATACAGACGGTGATAACGAACGATATTGCTTCAAGTGATGTTAGTATCGATCACAGACATTATTGTTAACGATTTCCGTTACCATTATGGCAAGTAACCTGTACGAAAATATCTAATTCAACTAGGATAAAAACACACATGCACACGTACACACAAATCCATCGCCCTTAACGTTAAAACTTCTAATAACTACTTGGTTCCGTCGGTCCATCGTCCGTTACGCCTTCTTGTTGTACCCAAACGAGTTGATGGCTGGAAATGAAACGGGATTAATACGAACGGTCGCGACATCTGGTTTAAAGGGACGAGAGATTCGTGTATTGTTGGTTGCCGCCTTACCTTGGAACTCCTTGTCGCACTGCTCGAGCAGCTCGAGCCACTGCTTCCCGTCTATCCTGGGCAGCTCGAGGGTGCCGCCGTAGCAGGCGGGCAGGCTCTTGGGGCTCATGTACTGGTGGAGGGACTTGCGGTCCGTGCCGTGGAAGATGATCCGTTTCCTGAGCTTCTCGCGGAGGAACGGCTTGAACAGCGCGAAGACTATCTTGAATATGTACGGCTGGTTCACGATGTGGATGTTCTTTATCCTCAGGGGGACGCTGTCCTGGAAGAGCAAGGGGAGAGGTTGAAGACGAGATAGGAGTCTTGGTCGTCCAGGAGATCTCCTGGACGGTCTGGGTTACCGAAGCCAGAAGTACTTAACAAATTTCGACATAATCAGCAAATTGGCTCTGTTTCGGTAAGTTTAAGGAAACTTCGTATCAGTAGTTGTTCCAGAAAATATTCTGGAAACTTCCATCCTCAATTTCAGGATGAAAATCTCCATACAACTTTGACAGAGTGGGATGGACTCTTACGTCCATGGTATGAAGTTCTGAAGGATTTTTGTTATCCAAAATAATCCTAGTAGGTTTGAATTACTACTCTAGAGATTTTAAAATTCTATTGAATTTTCCCTAAATTCTACAAATCGGAAAATTCTGCTTGTTTCTATAAATTTCTGGAAACTTCGTAAGATAATAAAAGATCTTTAAGCATGATTTCAAAAGAATTTCTGGAAAGTCGACAATTTTCTAAATTTCGAAATCCTGCTTAAATTTCAGGGAAATTACCTACTTTTGCACACTTTTGAAAATGCTAAATATTTCTACTGAGCTCTAAAGTTCCAGGAATATCCCTCACTTAACTAAGCACTTCCTGAAAGATTCTTAGTTATTCTGAATAATTCTATAATATTTGAGATACTCTTGAGATTTTAAAATTCTATTGAATTTTCCCTAAATTCTACAAATCGGAAAATTCTGTTTGTTTCTATAAATTTTTGGAAACTTCGTAAGATAGTAAAAAGATCTTTAAGTACCCTCAATGGTTTCAAAAGAGTTTCTGGAAAGTCGAAAATTTTCCAATTTTTGAAATCGTGCTTAAATTTCGGGGAAATTACCTACTTTTGCACACTTTTGAAAATGCTAAATATTTCTACTGAGCTCTAAAGTTCCAGAAATATCCCTCACTTAACTAAGCACTTCCCGAAGGATTCTTAGTATAAGGTTTGAGATACCCTTGAGATTTTAAAATTCTATTGAATTTTCCCTAAATTCTACAAATCGGAAAATTCTGTTTGTTTCTATAAATTTCTGGAAACTTCGTAAAATAGTAAAAAGATCTTTAAGCACCCTCAATGGTTCCAAAAGAATTTCTGGAAAGTCGAAAATTTTCCAAATTTTGAAATCCTGCTTAAATTTCGTGAAAATCACTTTTGCACAATTTTGAAAATGCTAAATATTTCTACCGAGCTCCAAATTTCCAGGAATATTCTTGACTTAACTTAGAGCTTCCCGAAGGATTCTTAGTTATCCAGAATAATCCTATAAGGTTTGAGATACTCTTGAGAATTTAAAATTCTATTGAACTTTCCCTAAATTCTACAAATCGGAAAATTCTGTTTGTTTCTATAAATTTCTGGAAACTTCGTAAGATAGTAAAAAGATCTTTAAGCACCCTCAATGGTTCCAAAAGAGTTTCTGGAAAGTCGAAAATTTTCTAAATTTTGAAATCCTGCTTAAATTTCGGGGAAATTACCTACTTTTGCACACTTTTGAAAATGCTAAATATTTCTACTGAGCTCTAAAGTTCCAGGAATATCCTTCACTTAACTTAGCACTTCCCGAAGGATTCTTAGTTATCCAGAATAATCCTATAATATTTGAGATACTCTTGAGATTTTAAAATTCTATTGAATTTTCCCTAAATTCTACAAATCGAAAAATTCTGTTTGTTTCTATAAATTGCTGGAAACTTCGTACAACAATAAAAGACTTTTTAGCATCCTCAATGGTTCCAGAAGAATTTCTGGAAAGTCGAAAACTTTCAAAATTTTGAAATCATGCTTAAATTTTGGGGAAATTACTTTTGAACAATTTTGAAAATGCTAAATATTTCTACCGAGCTCCAAATTTCCAGGAATATTCTTGACTTAACTTAGAGCTTCCCGAAGGATTCTTAGTTATCCAGAAAAATCCTATAAGGTTTGAGATACTCTCGAGATTTTAAAATTCTACTGAATTATCCTTAAATTCTACAAATCGGAAAATTCTGTTTGTTTATATAAATTTCTGGAAACTTCGTACGATAATCCGAAACTTTTGAGCACCCTTAATGGTTTCAGAAGAATTTCTGGAAAGTCGAAAATTTTCCAAATTTTGAAATCCTGCTTAAATTTCGTGAAAATCACTTTTGCACAATTTTGAAAATGCTAAATATTTCTACCGAGCTCCAAATTTTCAGGAATATTCTTGACTTAACTTAGAGCTTCCCGAAGGATTCTTAGTTATCCAGAATAATCCTATAAGGTTTGAGATACCCTTGAGATTTTAAAATTCTATTGAATTTTCCTAAATTCTACAAATCGGAAAATTCTGCTTGTTTCTATAAATTTCTGGAAACTTCGTAAGATAGTAAAAAGATCTTTAAGCACCCTCAATGGTTCCAAAAGAGTTTCTGGAAAGTCGAAAATTTTCTAAATTTTGGAATCCTGCTTAAATTTCGGGGAAATTACCTACTTTTGCACACTTTTGAAAATGCTAAATATTTCTACTGAGCTCTAAAGTTCCAGGAATATCCTTCACTTAACTTAGCACTTCCCGAAGGATTCTTAGTTATCCAGAATAATCCTATAAGGTTTGAGATACCATTGAGATTTTAAAATTCTATTGAATTTTCCTAAATTCTACAAATCGGAAAATTCTGCTTGTTTCTATAAATTTCTGGAAACTTCGTAAGATAGTAAAAAGATCTTTAAGCACCCTCAATGGTCCAAAAGAGTTTCTGGAAAGTCGAAAACTTTCAAAATTTCGAAATCTTGCTTAAATTTCGAGGAAATTACTTTTGCACAACTTTGAAAATGCTACATATTTCTACTGAGCTCTAAAGTTCCAGAAATATCCTTGACTTATCTTAGCACTTCCCGAAGGATTCTTGTTATCCAGAATAATCCTAGAAGGTTTGAAATACTCTTGAGATTTTAAAATTCTTTTGAATTTTCCCTAAATACTACAAATAGGAAAATTCTGTTTGTCTCCTTAAATTTATGGAAATTTTATTCGAGACTAAAAGACCTTTAAGCACCCTCAATGGTCCAAAAAAAAAATTCTGGAAAATCCGAGACTGAAAATTTCAAAATCATGCTTAAATTTCGGGGAAATTAAATCTACAAAATTTTATACATGTAAAATATTTAGGCTAAACTTGAAAAGCTCCTGGAATCTTTTTTACTTAAGTTCGAATTTCCTGAATGATCTTAGTTATCCAGAATGACCCTAGAAGGTTTGAATTATCAAAAAATTGAACGGAATTTTCCCAAGGAACCTTAGTTACGGAAAATGACCCTACGAGGTATAAATCCCCATTGACATTTTAACATTTTATTGAATTTACCGAGCTTTTCCTAAATTAATATGTGAATAGTCGGAAAATGGAAACCTCATAAAATAATATATCATTTTTAAGCACCTTCAGTTGTCCCAGAAAAAATTCGAAAAATCTCCGTACAATTCTGGAAGTGGGAAATATTTCCAAAATTCCTCCAAAGTTCCTTGGAAATTTCCCGAGGAAATTCATACAGAAATGTCCCAGGAATGCCAGTGAAACTTCCAAGAACATCCTCTGGTAGTTTCAAAAACGAAAGTCCTTAAGTCATTAGTTCCCAATACGACCATGACATAATGATAAATAACAATGTGACATATGACATGTGGTGGAGCTTCAAGGCTCGCGGTAATTACCGACAATGCAATTAATTCCATCCTCATCTTTCCCATTTCAATGAAATAACGAAACCATTTTTGTTATTCAGAAAACAATACGCGAGCCATGAAAATGTGACACGCACACACCTCACGGGGGAAATGTGCAATTACGTGAATACCTGAACTTATTACGTGTGACAGACGAGCACGGCATTTAAAGAATAGCAACACGTAATTGCCTCTTCGATTACTTTTAAGAAAAAAAAATTGGAAACGGAAGCACGTCATAGACAATACGTGCGTCATTTTACCATAATTGTGCTCGATAAATAGGCATTACCAGCTTTATAAGTCGTTAAAGTACGCTCATCAAAACATGAAACTTAATTAATACCTACTTCCCTAAAATTTAATCGAAACAACCATTGAACTTGCCTATCATTATCGATCTGAATTGCGACATGCACGTAATTTATTAGATCATTAAGGTGAATGCTTGCTATGGTTATTAAATAAAAATTATTTTGTAATGATAACACGACCTTGCCCCCTAGGTAATGGTAATTCGTGACAAAACTCAAGGTCCCAAATTATCATTAATTTCAGGCAGACAATTAGAGAGAAAAAATGAGAATACCTGAAAACTCCAGGAAAATTAAGGTAAGTGCTACACCGAAAAAAAAAGCTTAATTACCCTCCAGATTTAATCAGGAATATAACAACTCTCTATAGAAAAATTAAACTATAATTCCAGAATCTAGGATTATCTAAGAACATTATTGCGAAATCGATCAAACATTTTCCAAGTAATCAGATTGTATTCCCAAAATTTATGAAAGATTTTTCCCTGGAATTTTGGGACCAATATAGCAACTGTCTGGATTAGTTATAACTTTCCAGCAATTTTTAAGGAACTCTATAAGGTTCTAAATTATTTAAGAACCTTGCAAATTTATAAAAAAATGGTCAAATCTATCAAACCTCTTCCATATGACGAGGTTGTATTCTTAAAATTTATGGAAGGTATTCTAGTGGAATTCGGGGATGAGTATAGCAATTTTATAGATTACCTAGAATCTTTCAATATCCCTTTAAGAGAATGTAACAGCATAGCGACCTTCTGGATTTTCCAGGTCCTTCCAGCACCCTTCAATAGAATCTAGAAGGTACCTAAGTTATTTAAGAACCTTGTAAGTGTATGAAACATTGCCAAATCAATCAACTATTTCCAGATGACCAGAATGTATTTACAAAATTTATGGAACAATTTACTGTAGAATTTAGGCACTAGTATAGCAATCATCTGGATTATTTCGGACCTTCCAGCATTCTTCAAGGGAATCTAGCAGTGTAGTATAATATAGCAATCTTGATTATCTAGAATGTATCTGATCTAGATTATTCTAGAATCTAGGAAGTACTTAGATCAATTAAGAACCTTATTGCCAAATCTATCAAACATTTTTCAGGCAATCAGATTGTGTTTCCAAAATTTATGAAAGATTTGACAGTGGAATTTTAGGAACAATATAGTAATTTTCTGGATTATCTAGAACGTTCCAACAGATTTCATCAGAATATAGAAGGTTCCTTAGTTATTTAAGAACCTTGCAAATGTATGAAAAATTGCCTTCATCTTACATTCTTAAAATTCATGGAAGATTTATGAAGACCAGTATTACAATCCTATGGATTACCTGGACTTTTCAGCATTCCTCAAGAGAATTACACTATAGCAATCTTCTGGATTATCTAGAAGCTTCCAGTACTTTTCAAGAGAATCTAGCAGTATAGTGGTATATTGTAATAGTACAGCAAACTCCTGGATTATCTAGAACCTATCTAAACATATCTCATCTAGATTATTCTAGAATATAGACGACAATCTAGGATGTATCTATATAATTTAAAAATCTTACTGCCAAATCTGTACAACCTTTTTCAAATAATCAGATAGTATTCCCAAAATTTATGAAAGACTCTACCGTAGAATTTTGGGACCAATATAGCAACTGTCTGGATTAGCTAGAACCTTCCTGCATTGCTTAAAGGAATCTAGCAGTACAGTATAACAATATAGCAATCTATCTGATCTAGATTATTCTGGAATCTAGAAGGTCCCTATGTTATTGAAGAACATTATTGCCAAATCTATCAAATCTTTTCCAGGTAATCACATTGTGTTCCCAAAATTTATGAAAGATTTTTCCCTGGAATTAGGGGAACAATATAGGAATCTTCTGGGTTACCTAGAACGTTCCAGCATTCTTCAACAAAATCTAGAAGGTTCTCAGGTTATTTAAGAACCTTGCAAATGTATGAAAAATTGCCTTCTTCTTACATTCTTAAAATTCATAGAAGATTTATGAAGACCAGTATTACAATCCTATGGATTACCTGGACTTTTCAGCATTCCTCAAGAGAATAACACTATAGCAATCTTCTGGATTATCTAGAAGCTTCCAGCACTTTTCAAGAGAATCTAGCAATATAGCGGTATATTGTAATAGTACCGCAATCTTCTGGATTATCTAGAACCTATCTAAACATATCTGATCGAGATTATTCTAGAATTTAGACGAGAAATCTAGGATGTATCTATATAATTTAAAAACTTTACTGCCAAATCTGTACAACCTTTTTCAAATAGTCAGATTGTATTCCCAAAATTTATGAAAGATTTTACCATAGAATTTTGAGACCAATATAGCAACTGTCTGGATTAGCTAGAACCTTCCTGCATTGTTTAAAGGAATCTAGCAGTATAGTATAACAATATAGCAATCTTGATTATCTAGAATCTATCTGATCTAGATATTCTGGAATCTAGAAGGTCCCTAGGTTATTGAAGAACCTTATTGCCAAATCTATCAAATCTTTTCCAGGTAAATCACATTGTGTTCCCAAAATTTATGAAAGATTATTCCCTGGAATTAGGGGAACAATATAGGAATCTTCTGGGTTGCCTAGAACGTTCCAGCATTCTTCAACAAAATCTAGAAGGTTCTCAGGTTATTTAAGAACCTTGCAAATGTATGAAAAATTGCCTTCTACCTAAATTCTTACAATTTATGGAAGATTTTCTAGTGAAATTTGGGGAACCTATGGATTACCTGGACTTTTCAGCATTCCTCAAGAGAATAACACTATAGCAATCTTCTGTATTATCTAGAAACACCCAGTACTTTTCAAGAGAATCTAGCAATATAGCGGTATATTGTAATAGTACAGCCAATCTTCTGGATTATCTAGCACCTATCTAAACATACCTAATCTAGATTATTCCAGAATCTGGACGAGAATCTAGGAAGTATCTATATAATTTAAAAACCTTATATCCAAATCTATAGAACCTTTTTCAAATTATCAGATTGCATTCCCAAAATTTATGAAAGATTTTACAGTGGAATTAGAGGAATAATATAGCAATCTTTGGGATTATCTAGAACGTTCTAGCATTCTTCAACAAAATGTAGAAGGTTCCTAAGTTATTTAAGAACCTTGCAAATGTATGAAAAATTGCCTTCTACTTAAATTTTTACAATTTATGGAAGATTTTCTAGTGAAATTTGGGGAACCTATGGATTACCTGGACTTTTCAGCATTCCTCAAGAGAATAACATTATAGCAATCTTCTGGATTATCTAGAAGCTTCCAGTAAATTTCAAGAGAATCTAGCAGTATGGCAGTATATTGTAATAGTATAGCAATCCTCTGGATTATTTAGCACCAATCAAACATACCTCATCTAGATTATTCTAGAATTTAGACGAGAATCTAGGAAGTATCTATATAATTTAACAACCTTATTGCCAAATCTGTAGAACCTTTTTCAAATAATCAGATTGTATTCCCAAAATTTATGAAAGATTTTACTATAGAATTTTGGGACCAATATAGCAACTGTCTGGATTAGCTAGAACCTTCCTGCATTGCTTAAAGGAATCTAGCAGGACAGTATAACAATATAGCAATCTTGATTATCTAGAATCTATCAGATCTAGATTATTCTGGAATCTAGAAGGTCCCTAGGTTATTTAAGAACATTATTGCGAAATCTATCAAATCTTTTCCAGGTAATTAGATCATGTGCCAAAATTTATGAAAGATTTTACAGTGGAATTAGAGGAACAATATAGCAATCTTCTGGATTATGTAGAACGTTCCACCATTCTTCAACAAAATCTATAAGGTTCCTAAGTTATTTAAGAACCTTGCAAATGTATGAATAATTGCCTTCTACCTAAATTCTTAAAATCTATGGAAGATTTTCTAGTGGAATTCGAAGACCAGCATTACAATCCTATGGATTACATGGACTATTCAGCATTCCTCAAGAGAATAACACTATAGCAATCTTCTGGATTATCTAGAAGCTTCCAGTAGATTTCAAGAGAATCCAGCAGTATGGTGGTATACTGTAATAGTATACCAATATTCTAGGAACTACCAACCTGATTGCCAGATCTATCGAACCTTTTCCAGGTACTCAGATCATATTCCCAAACTTTATGGAATATTTTACAGTGGAATTAGAAGACCAATAGAGCGATTGGATTATCTAGCACTTTTTAAGGGAATGTCCTAAATTATTTAAGAAGCTTGCAAATATATGAACCTTTGCCAGTTCTATCAAACCCCTTAATTTTACAATTGGAAGTGGCTATCCCGAATCTGAAGGACCAGTATAGCGATCTTCTCGATTATCTAGAACCTAGAAAGGTCGAGAAGTTCCCTACATCACCTTTCAAACATATGAAACTTTACCAACTCCATAACTTCACAGATGCCCTTACCTGCAACCAATCGACGATCCTCTTCGCGAAAGACGGAGTGAACTTGGTGGTCTGTGCCAACGTGAGGCCGTCCATGTCGAAGATGACGACAGCTCCGCAGATCTGCGTCTCGGGCTCCAGCATAGCCGCCTCGAGGAAGAGGACGCAGCCCTTGAACACCTCGTCCAGCGTCACCTCGTTCGTCTTCCAGTTTTCTTAGAAATCATTGAAGGAATTGTTACAAATTATAATGTATCTATTATTTTGATTACATGCGATTCACACCTCCAGGAAAAAAAAAACAGGTTGATTGATAGGTGGTTAAGTACTGTTGTCACTCTTGTTATCGCATTGTCATCGCGTGCAATTACTTAATTTATTCGTAAGCAAACATATCGTAACGCGATAACGTTGATTGATTAATGGAACGTCGCGTCAATGCATTAATCAACGCCTCGTTGGTACTAAATGGATTGGAACTACTGGTACTCACTTCCCAGCTCGATAATGAGCACCCTTCTGCCGAGCTGATCCCTATTGGGCTGCACCGTCAGGATGTTCTGCTGGAAGACGTTGCGCTCTTTAGTCGGCGTGAGTCCGTCGTACATGTCCGCGTGCACCTTCTTGAAGTTGTAGTACCTCTTTATCTATCACAGAAGAACGGGGATGCGTGAAGCGACGATACCGAACGACACGGCGGTACTTACCAAGTCCCTGGCGCTCTCCGGATAGAACTTGGTCGGCCTCAGGAACCTCAGCAGCCAGATGTCGTTGTCGAGGGGGACGTGCAGGTCTTTCTCCTCTACGGAACAGAAAAGTCAAGAAGATGGTACTAGATCGGAACCAATTTGGTGTGAACCCGCCACGGTCTGCTCCATCAGACTTTTCGTTTATGAGTACTCCAGGTACTCTTAAATGTCCCCCGGAATCATTACGACCCACTTACGTTTGAGCAACTGCCTCAGCTTCTCGGTCGACTCCTTCCTGAGCTCGGGCGTCTCGCGCAGCTCCTTCCTCGCGATCTCGAGGACCTCGGGCTTCGGCTCCTCGAGCTCCAGCTGCAGGACGTAGTCCTTGAAGCGGAGGGTCGGCATCTCGTGGATCTCGGAGAGCAACGTCTGCGCGACTGGAAAGAGAGGAGAGAGGGGGGAATTGTGGTGAGTTGTTTCGAGCATCAGAAGTGCATCGGAGCTCCAGGAGCTTCTGGAGCAATGGGAGCACCTGAGCTCCTGGGGCAGCTGAAGCTCCTGGAGCTTCTGGGGCTCATGGACTATCTGGAGCACCAGAGCTGCTGAAGAACCTGAGCTCATAGAGCTTCTGGGGCTCCTGGAACATCTGGAGCTCATGGAGCAACTGAAGCTCCTGGAGTTTCTGTACCTACTCATTCGCTGCATTTCATGGAATCAATACAGTAGTACAATGATATTGATGAATTGCATAGAACACTATGTTTGGTTTTTACAAACAAATGTTATTGGGCGTAATTAAAGTAGCGTATTGGCATTTGGCATTACGATAATGATGTAAATACAGTAAATGTAATCTCATTTAACGACGCCCACTGGGATGCGGGGAACATCGCGGTTTCCGCTATGATAACGTCACGAAAAAATATTTTTAAACAGTGGGAAAGAGAGATTAGAAGAAAGAAGGCGTGACGTATCACATTTCCAATTACATAAAAAATGTAATACAATTTTATACATATCCAGAAGTTGGAAGTTATGGTTCAGTAAAGCCTTCAAAACTATTGTGAAATCAAAAAATCATCTGGAATTGGTTCAGGATAAATGAAGGTTATTCTTTTTTGAAGATATGAAGCTTGTGCTTGATCCATAAAAGAAGTTAGACATATCCAAATACTTTGGAAATTCATAGTTTTCTGCATCTCCAGAGTTTTATTAATACCAAAGTTCTGGAGGTTGAAGACGGTCCAGAAGATTTCGGAAAGCAGCAATGTCCAGGAGTCTTCCTTGGGAACGTTTGAAATACACCAAAAAGACTATTGGAGGGCAGTACATGAATGTCTTCTCAAAATCAACTTTTTTCTAGATCTCAAAAGGAAGTTATCTCAATATCTCACAAAGCATAAATCGCCAAAAAAATATAAATTACGAAATACCATTTTCTTCTTTTTTTCCAGGGGTTACTTTTCCATATTTGTATTACCAAAAATCTCAAACCAATATCCCAAAATATCTCGAAAGCAATTATTCCAGAAACAATTTCCTAAATTAAACACAATTGCAATTCCAACATAACAAAAAATTTACTAATTTAGACTCCACCTATTAAGACGAAATTACTACGTAATACTTATGATAGTTCGCAATTCTGAATTAATTAAACACCATTATTAAACCTTCACCGAGATGGTCACATTTTAAATCTTTCGTAACAAAGACCTCGAATGTTGTGCCGGTTACTAATTAATCGACAGTATCAATCTGTTAAATTGCCAAATATATCCCGTGGAACAGTAGAATTTGCTAAAAGCAATCTGAGGTCACTACAGCCATCTCCACGTTAGAAATTAGAAAAATCACTAGGATGAGGTTTGAAGTGTTTGTTAAGGACAACAAGTGGTACCAAAAAAATCACTAGAATCAGTTTTGATGTGTTCATTAAGGACAATCTAATGCGACTCAAATCACTTTCGTGCTATCACTAGTGACAAAGTTGCGGTTGTTCAAAGTTTCAGAAATCGCGTGAAAAACCGGATTAATTGAAATATCATGATAATCGCACCTACTTACTTAACTGGAAAAAATCTAGAAAATTACAAGTGGTACCGAAAAATCACTAGAATAACTTTTTGAAGTGATCATTCAGGGGAATCTAATGCGACTAAAATTACTTCGTGACGCCACTAGTAACAAAGTTGTGATTGTCCAAAATTTTGGGAATTTTGTGCGTAACCTAAATATCTCGGAAATCACTGGAAGAAATCTCGAAAATTACAAGTGATACCGAAAAATCACTAGAATAACTTTTTGAAGTGATCATTCAGGGGAATCTAATGCGACTAAAATTACTTTCGTGATATCACTAGTAACAAAGTTGTGATTGTTCAAAATTTTGGGAATTTTGTGCGTAACCTAAATATCTCGATAATCACTGGAAGAAATCTCGAAAATTACAAGCGATACCGAAAAATCACTAGAATAACTTTTTGTAATGATTATTACGGCCAATCTAATGCGACTAAATTTACTTTTGTGATGTCACTAGTAACAAAGTTGTGATTGTTCAAAATTTTGGGAATTTTGTGCGCAACCTACACATCACGAAAATTAGTAGAAGAAATCTCGAAAATTACAAGTGATACCGAAAAATCACTAGAATAACTTTTTGTAATGATTATTACGGCCAATCTAATGAGACTAAAATTGCTTTTGTGATGTCACTAGTAACAAAGTTGTGATTGTTAAAAATTTTGTGAATTTTGTGCGTAACATAAATATCTCGAAAATCACTGGAAGAAATCTCGAAAATTACAAGTGATATCGAAAAATCACTAGGATGACTTTTTGTAATGATTATTACGGCCAATCTAATGAGACTAAAATTGCTTTTGTGATGTCACTAGTAACAAAGTTGTGATTGTTAAAAATTTTGTGAATTTTGTGTGTAACATAAATATCTGGAAAATCACTGGAATAAATCACGAAAATTACAAGTGATACCTAAAAATCACTAGAATAACTTTTTGAAGTGATTTTTCTGGGGAATTTAATGCGATTAAAATTACTTTCGTGATGTCACTAGTAACAAAGTTGTGATTGTTCAAAATTTTGGGAATTTTGTGCGCAACCTAAATATCTCGAAAATCACTGGAAAAATTCTCGAAAATTACCAGTGATACCGAAAAATCACTAGGATGACTTTTTGAAGTAATTATTACGGTCAATCTAATGCGACTAAAATTACATTTGTGATGTCACTAGTAACAAAGTTGTGATTGTTCAAAATTTTGGGAATTTTGTGCGCAACCTAAATATCTCGAAAATCACTGGAAGAAATCTCGAAAATTACAAGTTATATCGAAAAATCACCAGGATGACTTTTTGTGGTGATTATTACGGCCAATCTAATGCGACTAAAATTACTTTTGTGATGTCACTAGTAACAAAGTTGTGATTGTTCAAAATTTTGGGAATTTTGTGCGCAACCTAAGTATCTCGAAAATCTCTGGATGAAATCTCGAAAATTACAAGTGATATCGAAAAATCACTAGGATGACTTTTTGAAGTGATTATTACGGCCAATCTAATGCGACTAAAATTACTTTTGTGATGTCACTAGTAACAAAATTGTGATTGTTCAAAATTTTGGGAATTTTGTGCGTAACCTAAATATCTGGAAAACCACTGGAAGAAATCTCGAAAATTACAAGTGATACCGAAAAATCACTAGAATAACTTTTTGTAATGATTATTACGGCCAATCTAATGCGACTAAAATTGCTTTTGTGATGTCACTAGTAACCTAGTAACAAAATTGTGATTGTTCAAAATTTTGGGAATTTTGTGCGCAACCTAAATATCTCGAAAATCACTGGAAGAAATCTCGAAAATTACAAGTGATACCGAAAAATCACTAGAATAACTTTTTGTAATGATTATTACGGCCAATCTAATGCGACTAAAATTGCTTTTGTGATGTCTCTAGTAACAAAGTTGTGATTGTTCAAAATTTTGGGAATTTTGTGCGCAACCTAAGTATCTCGAAAATCACTGGATGAAATCTAGAAAATTACAAGTGATACCGAAAAATCACTAGAATAACTTTTTGTAATGATTATTACGGCCAATCTAATGCGACTAAAATTGTTTTTGTGATGTCTCTAGTAACAAAATTGTGATTGTTCAAAATTTTGGGAATTTTGTGCGCAACCTAAATATCTCGAAAATCACTGGAAGAAATCTCGAAAATTACAAGTGATACCGAAAAATCACTAGAATAACTTTTTGTAATGATTATTACGGCCAATCTAATGCGACTAAAATTGCTTTTGTGATGTCTCTAGTAACAAAGTTGTGATTGTTCAAAATTTTGGGAATTTTGTGCGCAACCTAAGTATCTCGAAAATCACTGGATGAAATCTAGAAAATTACAAGTGATACCGAAAAATCACTAGAATAACTTTTTGTAATGATTATTACGGCCAATCTAATGCGACTAAAATTGTTTTTGTGATGTCTCTAGTAACAAAATTGTGATTGTTCAAAATTTTGGGAATTTTGTGCGCAACCTAAATATCTCGAAAATCACTGGAAGAAATCTCGAAAATTACAAGTGATACCGAAAAATCACTAGAATAACTTTTTGTAATGATTATTACGGCCAATCTAATGCGACTAAAATTGCTTTTGTGATGTCTCTAGTAACAAAGTTGTGATTGTTCAAAATTTTGGGAATTTTGTGCGCAACCTAAGTATCTCGAAAATCACTGGATGAAATCTAGAAAATTACAAGTGATACCGAAAAATCACTAGAATAACTTTTTGTAATGATTATTACGGCCAATCTAATGCGACTAAAATTGTTTTTGTGATGTCTCTAGTAACAAAATTGTGATTGTTCAAAATTTTGGGAATTTTGTGCGCAACCTAAATATCTCGAAAATCACTGGAAGAAATCTCGAAAATTACAAGTGATACCGAAAAATCACTAGAATAACTTTTTGTAATGATTATTACGGCCAATCTAATGCGACTAAAATTGCTTTTGTGATGTCTCTAGTAACAAAGTTGTGATTGTTCAAAATTTTGGGAATTTTGTGCGCAACCTAAGTATCTCGAAAATCACTGGATGAAATCTAGAAAATTACAAGTGATACCGAAAAATCACTAGAATAACTTTTTGTAATGATTATTACGGCCAATCTAATGCGACTAAAATTGTTTTTGTGATGTCTCTAGTAACAAAATTGTGATTGTTCAAAATTTTGGGAATTTTGTGCGCAACCTAAATATCTCGAAAATCACTGGAAGAAATCTCGAAAATTACAAGTGATACCGAAAAATCACTAGAATAACTTTTTGTAATGATTATTACGGCCAATCTAATGCGACTAAAATTGCTTTTGTGATGTCTCTAGTAACAAAGTTGTGATTGTTCAAAATTTTGGGAATTTTGTGCGCAACCTAAGTATCTCGAAAATCACTGGATGAAATCTAGAAAATTACAAGTGATACCGAAAAATCACTAGAATAACTTTTTGTAATGATTATTACGGCCAATCTAATGCGACTAAAATTGTTTTTGTGATGTCTCTAGTAACAAAGTTGTGATTGTTCAAAATTTTGGGAATTTTGTGCGCAACCTAAGTATCTCGAAAATCACTGGAAGAAATCTCGAAAATTACAAGTGATACCGAAAAATCACTAGAATAACTTTTTGTAATGATTATTACGGCCAATCTAATGCGACTAAAATTGCTTTTGTGATGTCTCTAGTAACAAAGTTGTGATTGTTCAAAATTTTGGGAATTTTGTGCGCAACCTAAGTATCTCGAAAATCACTGGATGAAATCTCGAAAATTACAAGTGATACCGTAAAATCACTAGAATAACTGTTTGAAGTGATCATTCAGGGAAATCTAATGCGACTAAAATTACTTTCATGACGTCACTAGTAAGAAAGTTGTGATTGTTCAAAATTTTTTGAATTTTGTGCGTAACTTAAATATCTCTGAAATCACTGGAAGAAATCACGAAAATAACAAGTGATACCGTAAAATTACTAGAATAACTTTTTGAAGTGATCATTCACAAGAATCTAATGCGACTAAAATTACTTTGGTGATGTCACTAGTAACAAAGTTGTGATTGTTCAAAATTTTGGGAATTTTGTGCGCAACCTAAATATGTCGAAAATCACTGGTAAAAATCTCGAAAATTACAAGTGATACCAAAAAATCACTAGAATAACTTTTTGTAATGATTATTACGGCCAATCTAATGCGACAAAATTTGCTTTTGTGATGTCACTAGTAACAAAGTTGTGATTGTTCAAAATTTTGGGAATTTTGTGCGCAACCTAAGTATCTCGAAAATCACTGGAAGAAATCTCGAAAATTACAAGTGATACCGAAAAATCACTAGAATAACTTTTTGTAATGATTATTACGGCCAATCTAATGCGACTAAAATTGCTTTTGTGATGTCTCTAGTAACAAAGTTGTGATTGTTCAAAATTTTGGGAATTTTGTGCGCAACCTAAGTATCTCGAAAATCACTGGATGAAATCTCGAAAATTACAAGTGATACCGTAAAATCACTAGAATAACTGTTTGAAGTGATCATTCAGGGAAATCTAATGCGACTAAAATTACTTTCATGACGTCACTAGTAAGAAAGTTGTGATTGTTCAAAATTTTTTGAATTTTGTGCGTAACTTAAATATCTCTGAAATCACTGGAAGAAATCACGAAAATAACAAGTGATACCGTAAAATTACTAGAATAACTTTTTGAAGTGATCATTCACAAGAATCTAATGCGACTAAAATTACTTTGGTGATGTCACTAGTAACAAAGTTGTGATTGTTCAAAATTTTGGGAATTTTGTGCGCAACCTAAATATGTCGAAAATCACTGGTAAAAATCTCGAAAATTACAAGTGATACCAAAAAATCACTAGAATAACTTTTTGTAATGATTATTACGGCCAATCTAATGCGACAAAATTTGCTTTTGTGATGTCACTAGTAACAAAGTTGTGATTGTTCAAAATTTTTGGAATTTTGTGCGTAACTAAATATCTCGGAAATCACTGGAAGAAATCTTGAAAATTACGTCATACCGTAAAATTACAAAAATAACTTTTTGAAGTGATCATTCAGAAGAATCTAATGCGACTAAAAGTACTTTCGTGACGTCACTAGTAACAAAGTTGTGATTGTTCAAAATTTTGGGAATTTTGTGCGCAACCTAAATATCTCGAAAATCACTGGAAGAAATCTCGAAAAATACAAGTGATATCGAAAAATCACTAGAATGACTTTTTGAAGTGATTATTACGGCCAATCTAATGCGACTAAAATTACTTTTGTGGTGTGACTAGTAACAAAGTTGTGATTGTTCAAAATTTTGGGAATTTCGTGCGTAACATAAATATCTCGAAAATTACAAGTGATATCGAAAAATCACTAGGATGACTTTTTGAAGTGATTTTTATGGGCAATCCAATGCGACTATAATTACATTTATGGTATCACCAATGATAAAGTTGCAGTTGTTCGAAATTTTAGGGATTTCGTGCGTAACCGATTATTCGAAATATCTCGAAAAGGGCACGTACTTAACCGGAAGAAATCTCGAAAATTACAAGTAGTACCGAAAAATCACTAGAATGACTTTTTGTAGTGATTACTATGGGCAATCCAAATCGACTAAAATTACTTTGGTGATGTCACTAGTGACAAAGTTGCGGTTGTTCAAATTTGTACTCGGATTACTCGAAATATCTCTAAACTCGTACGTACTTAACTGGAAAAAATCTCAAGAAAAATTGTGTATTGGTACCAAGGGAACCACATTCTATTGCGCGTTTATCCCACAGCACAAGTACCAACAAAATAGGAACCTGACCCTCTTAACAACCTTAAAAACCCCAAAAAAACTTACTTTTCGGCATCGTCCCTTTTTCCCGCTGACGGTATTCGAAAAAAACACCAACGGATTCGTCGATTAGAATGTGATCCCTCGATCGAACGGTACCAAGGTTCTGTTTTGGCTTCGGGCGCACGAATTCACTTTCTAAACAACGTGTATATATCTATCTGAGGCATCGAATTCTGATCGTTTTGACCACGGAGGTGTCACGGAATGGTATGGATGTGCACAAAAAAGGTGTACACGTATATAAGGTGAGGAGTCGAAAAATGCGACGTTGTCGGATCTCACCGAGGGAAATGTGGAAAAATTCGAATCTATCAGGTGGAAAGGTGAAGTGTTAAAGGTAAACAACGTTAAAATATTCGAAGTGCAATATTCTGTGACGCTGTATAAAGCATCTGTCATTTGGTCTGTTCTGTGGTAATATAATGATACATTTTCGTCGTTCTATGTGGTCGCTATGATCGGATATATATCTACCTGTAGAAACCTTATGGATATTTACTTGATCACATGATACAAACGGTGAATTTGAAAAATGCCAGTTGGATTCCAAATCCAAATTCCAAATTTGGATGAAACAACAATGGAGCTCTGTTCATTAGCCTTTGGATCTGTTAGTTTTGACAACACTGCATAACGATAGACGTAGTTTTCTCCAAGGTTCAGACTTCCGTGTAAACGTTCTGTAAACATTTTTTTTGAACACCCGGTAGAAAAAGCAAAAAACCTAATTAAATCTTTAATTATCTTCTATACTTTTTGTCATTTTACTCCCATCTCATGATATCCAGAATGTGTAAAATTCTAGAATTCAGCACAATAAAATAACGCTTCAAAGTATTACTAAATTGATGCAATTTTGTTCATATTGTTCAATACTGAACTTTCAATTATCAATAAGTACCTTTAACTATACTTGAATCTAAGAATTTCGGAATTTCGAGAATTTGGAAAATTCTAGAATTGAAGGCAGTACAAAAATACCTCTAAGTTGGTGTGGTATTTTTGAAACGTTCAAAATATTCAACAGATTCAATAGAATCACTGTATTGAACTCAGTTATCAAATAAGCATTCCAATTATATTTGAATCTAATATTTTTTTTAAAATACCTAATAAGTGTTATAAATTTGCTCAAAACAACATTTGAATTCTCTTCATAACCGCTTGGACTTGATAATTTCGGCAACACTGTATAACGACAGAGTTAGTTTGGGCGCACGTGCAAAGATTTCGTGATTTTTTTGAACACTCGGTATATCTAACGGGTGCTCATAAAGAAACAACTGATAAGGTGATGAAGCAAAATGCGCCGTGGTTTTTAAAAATTGACAACGCTTTCGGTGTCCACGTAATATCTTATATCATATCTCATGATATTTGTGGTATTCCGGCAACGTCGCGACAAGCGACCCATGGCGAAATTGTTTAAATACCACTCATAGATCATCAATTACGCGCACGTCGATTTGGGAAATATAAAAATGTGCAACGTCCTTCGTGTAATTTTCCGGGCTGCGCAGTAACGACTTTTCCGCTCATTAATATCGAATGTATTCGAAATTAGTACCGATGTCCTAATGTATTGCGCCAGCGGTGGGAAATGGGACGTGTTTCTAGGTCGTCGTTAATGGAACTTTACATATTCATGATTCCTTTCTTTCGAGGTAATTTGTCGATCAAAGTGTGGCAATCTAACAGGTTATTAGGTGATGGTGGATCGATTGGTTTTTTGGAAATCCCAAATTCGTTAGAAGATTTAGGGAAAAATTCCAAATTTACCGACCACTGGCTGTAAACCCAGTGACTCACCAATTTTAAACAATTTTTTCAAAAATTACTATTCCAAAGAAACACGTAAACAAAGTAATTTTAACTTAAATTAATTAGATATTTAAATAAGTAACACTTAACCGACGATATATCCTTTTAATTTATACCATACCTCTTGAACACTCATATACGTCTTTATATTATCTTCAAGATCAGATAACACGTCACCAATGTCACGTATATTTTTAATTTCTATACTTGTAACTTGAACTCATTAGC
Source organism: Cryptocephalus moraei (assembly GCA_946251905.1). Taxonomy (NCBI): domain Eukaryota; kingdom Metazoa; phylum Arthropoda; class Insecta; order Coleoptera; family Chrysomelidae; genus Cryptocephalus; species Cryptocephalus moraei. The sequence goes on along the minus strand of OX276464.1, from coordinate 21,000,264 downwards.
CTTCAAGTTGTAAAAATATTGATAGAGTGCAAAGATTGTAGAGGAAAATATTGAGTACCTAGTAGAAAAACGAGTTAAATTATTATTTAACCATTGCAAATTAACGTAAATTATTGTCAGTAAATTTGCGTAATTACAAATAAAAAATTAATTTCATACTAATCGTTTTGCGACGTTTCACCGGTAATTTGAGATGTATTATTAATTATTAAGATTTAATTTGAACATTTGAGACGGTGGATTTAAATCATAAACTCTTTTATTGTTTTGACAATTCGCATTTTGGTGTTTTTAATCACTTTGAAGTTATTCCTGACGCTATTTTATCAAATTTTCGTCATTTTGTTCATGAAATACTTGTAACTCACTGTATCTCTAGATATACCATTCTGCTAAATTTTCTATCTAATGCCTTTCGACCAATTTTCACACTACTTGTACCATCACTTTTAATTATCAAAATTTCTACCAAAATTGATATTTACTGCAATTACAGATCAACCATTTTGACACTGTTTCAAACCTTTTTGACTTCAATATTTTTCAAAGAATTTCCATTAAATTTTCACGCTTTTATTTACCTCATTATACACGTCAAATTGGGATATATTTACCACAATCACAAATCTATCATTTTGACTATTATTCCGACTACATTTTTTTGAGTTCACTATTTTTCAACCGAGTTTCATTAAATTTTTGTCATTTTCTTTACCAAACAGTTGTAATTTGGACTCCTCAAGACCTCTACCCAAAATTTTGAAATACGATATTTCCTTTAATCCTAGATTCACAATTTTCACTATTTTTCAGATTTTTTTGATTTCAGAACTGTTCAACGGATTTTGATCAAACTTTCACCATGTTGTTCACCAAATTGTTGTCATTTTGAACCAACACGAATTGTATCACAAATTGTAATACAATTTCAGATCTGCCAATTTTGACAATTTTTTAGCCCTTTTTGGATTCAGATTTATACAATTAATTTTTATCAAATTTTCATCATTTTGTTCTTGAAATACTTGTAATTCACTGTATATACCATTCTGCTAAATTTTCTATCTAATGCCTTTCGACCAATTTTCACACTACTTGTACCATCACTTTTAATTATCAAAATTTCTACCAAAATTGATATTTACTGCAATTACAGATCAACCATTTTGACACTGTTTCAAACCTTTTTGACGTCAATATTTTTCAAAGAATTTCCATTATTTTCACGCTTTTATTTACCTCATTATACATGTTAAATTGGGATTTATTTACAACAATTACAAATCTATCAATTTGACTATTATTTGGACTACATTTTTTTGAGTTCACTATTTTTCAACAGATTTTCATTACATTTTTGTCATTTTCTTTACCAAACAGTTTTGATTTGGATTCCTCAAAACGTCTACCCAAAATTTTGAAATACGATATTTCCTTTAATCCTAGATTCACAATTTTCACCATTTTCAGATTTTTTTAATTTCAGAACTGTTCAACAGATTTTGATTAAACTTTCACCATGTTGTTCACCAAATTGTTGTCATTTTGAACCAACACGAATTTTACCAAAAATTGTAATACAATTTCAGATCTGCCATTTTGACAATTTTTTAGCCCTTTTTGGATTCAGATTTATACAATTAATTTTTATCAAATTTTCGTCATTTTGTTCTTGAAATACTTGCAACTCACTGTATCTCTAGATATACCATTCTGTATCTAATGCCTTTCAACCTATTTTCACACTACTTGTACCATCACTTTTAATTATCAAAATTTCTACCAAAATTGATATTTACTGCAATTACAGATCAACCATTTTGACATTGTTTCAAACCTTTTTGACGTCAATATTTTTCAAAGAATTTCCATTAAATTTTCACGCTTTTATTTACCTCATTATACACGTTAAATTGGGATTTATTTCCCACAATTACAAATCTATCAATTTGACTATTATTCAGACTACATTTTTTTGAGTTCACTATTTTTCAACAGATTTTCATTAAATTTTTGTCATTTTCTTTACTAAACAGTTGTAATTTGGACTCCTCAAGACCTCTACCCAAAATTTTGAAATATGATATTTCTTTAATCCTAGATTCACAATTTTCACTATTTTTCAGATTTTTTTGATTTCAGAACTGTTCAACGGATTTTGATTAAACTTTCACCATGTTGTTCACCAAATTGTTGTCATTTTGAACCAACACGAATTTTACCAAAAATTGTAATAAAATTTCAGATGTCATTTTGACAATTTTTTAGCCCTTTTTGGATTCAGAGTTATACAATCAATTTTTATCAAATTTGAGTCATTTCATTCATTAGGCAGTTGCATTTTTCAGGTCTCAAAAATCCTAACAAAAATGTAAAATGGGGATATATTCTAGATACAACATTTTGAGCATTTTTCAGTCCTTTTTGGTTTCAGAGCTTTTCGACCAATTTATATGAAATTTTCGCCATTAGATTCATTAAACAATTTTGTTCGTAATTTGTAATTTTGAATCCTCAAAAATCCTAACAAAAATTGTAAAATGAAGATATATGTATTGCAATTATAGATCTAAGCGATTTTGACTATTATTCAAACATTTTTTATTTCAGTAATTTTTGACAGTATTGCATTATAAATTCATCATTTTCTTTATTATACAGTAATTTAGAATCCTCGAAAATTCTACCTATAATTTTGAAATAAGGATATTTACTCCAATTCTAGTTACACTATTTTGATTATTTTTCAGACCTTTTTGGGCTTAGTCAATTATCAAAATGCTCAAGAGTCCTACTAACTTTCAATCGAATTTTCTTTATTTTGATCACTAAAATTTCGAAAAGTTATAAAATGGGGACTAATAATTGTAGATTTATCATTTTGACTATTTATTATACTTGAATCTAATATTTTTCAAAATACGGAAAAATTCCTAATAAGTGTTCCATGACAAATCCCAAAACGTCATATTTATTTTCAGATATTTTTGGTTTCAGGGCTGTTCAACCAATTTTCAATTGTAATTTTGAGTCATCAAAAATTTTACCAAAAAATTTAATGTGGGGATATATTTGCTACAAATTTAGATCCAAAATTTTGACTAATTTTCAGACTTTTTTGGATTCAAAGCTTTTCGATCTCTTTTCATGAAACGCTTGTCACATCGTTAATTGAACTGTCATTACTTTTGAATTTTACCCAAAATTTATAAAAAAATTATTAATAAAAAATCTATTCCTTACCCGATTTTCACCAAACTTTTAATTCATGACGAATTCCCATCAAATTCAATTCCTTACAAACAACTCCACAACATTAATCGTCTATTTTTAATTACACGCGCCTTCGTTACAAGCGAAACACTCGTAACGTTAATTAACAACCAATTAACGACAAAGTAAACGTTAATTGTTCACACCGATTGTTACAACGTCGTTACAAAACTTCGATCGTCATTTTGTCATCAAGTTGAAATAATTATTTAATTAGGAACGCATTAACTGAGAAATAAATATAATTACTACCGTCCGACAGGTACGTATTCAAATTAGCCGATACCTGACGACTTTCACTTCGGACCAGAATTATTCCTCTTAAATACAAAAACGTCATGAAGTAATCGCAATTAAATTAGGCGATTACCCATAACGGAATTTCACGTTAATTAGGGCAACGTTGCAACGTGACGTAACGGCGAGTTATCGACGCGACCGTGTTAATAACTAATTAATCGATCAAACAATTGTTAATATGCAATGCAGTCGGATCGATCGACGAACTATACGATCGACGAAAAATAATTTATTAATTGAAATAATTAGTGGAATTCGGTTATGGTGTAATTGCGGCGTTAATTAAGTTACTAATTGGGTAAAAAGGTAATTGCTTAAATGCAATGTTATTGTCGGCGTGTAACAATAAGAAACAAAAATTATTGATCATCCATTGAAATAAACTTAATTAACTTAAATTTACTAAAAAATTAATCGATCAAATAATTGTTAATATTCAGTACAGGCTAATTAAACCGAGCTTCATGGGATTGGGTTATAACGTAATTGCGATGTTAATTAAGTGACTAATTGGTTGGAGTAAAGACCTAATTAATTAAATGTAATATTATTATTGGCGTGTAACAATAAGAAACAAAAAGTATTGATTATCCATTGAAATACACTTAATTAACTTAAATTTACTTAAAAATTAATCGACTAAATAATTGTTAATTATTCACTGCAGGCTAATTAAACCGAGCTTCATGGAATTCGGTTATAGCGTAATTGCGATGTTAATTAAGTGACTAATTGGTTGGAGTAAAGACCTAATTAATTAAATGTAATATTATTATTGGCGTGTAACAATAAGAAACAAAAAGTATTGATCATCCATTGAAATAAACTTAATTAACTAGAATTTATTTAAAAATTAATCGATCAAATAATTGTTAACATTCAGTGCAGGCTAATTAAACCGAGCTTCATGGGATTGGGTTATAACGTAATTGCGATGTTAATTAAGTGACTAATTGGTTGGAGTAAAGACCTAATTAATTAAATGTAATATTATTATTGGCGTGTTACAATAAGAAACAAAAAGTGTTGATCATCCATTGAAATAAACTTAATTAACTTAAATTTACTTAAAAATAAATCGATCGCATAATTGTTAATATTCAGTACAGGCTAATTAAACCGATCTTCATGGGATTGGGTTATAACGTAATTGCGATGTTAATTAAGTGACTAATTGGTTGGAGTAAAGACCTAATTAATTAAATGTAATATTATTATTGGCGTGTTACAATAAGAAACAAAAAGTATTGATCATCCATTGAAATACACTTAATTAAACGTAAATTTAGTTAAAAATTAATCGATCAAATAATTGTTAATATTCAATGCAGACTAATTAAACCGAGCTTCATGGAATTCGGTTATAGCGTAATTGCGACGTTAATTAAGTGACTAATTGGTTGGAGTAAAGACCTAATTAATTAAATGTAATATTATTATTGGCGTGTAACAATAAGAAACAAAAAGTATTGATAATCCATTGAAATAAACTTAATTAAACTTAAATTTACTTAAAAATTAATCGATCAAATAATTGTTAATATTCAGTACAGGCTAATTAAACCGAGCTTCATGGGATTGGGTTATAACGTAATTGCGATGTTAATTAAGTGACTAATTGGTTGGAGTAAAGACCTAATTAATTAAATGTAATATTATTATTGGCGTGTTACAATAAGAAACAAAAAGTGTTGATCATCCATTGAAATAAACTTAATTAACTTAAATTTACTTAAAAATAAATCGATCGCATAATTGTTAATATTCAGTACAGGCTAATTAAACCGATCTTCATGGGATTGGGTTATAACGTAATTGCGATGTTAATTAAGTGACTAATTGGTTGGAGTAAAGACCTAATTAATTAAATGTAATATTATTATTGGCGTGTTACAATAAGAAACAAAAAGTATTGATCATCCATTGAAATACACTTAATTAAACGTAAATTTACTTAAAAATTAATCGATTAAATAATTGTTAATATTCAATGCAGACTAATTAAACCGAGCTTCATGGAATTCGGTTATAGCGTAATTGCGACGTTAATTAAGTGACTAATTGGTTGGAGTAAAGACCTAATTAATTAAATGTAATATTATTATTGGCGTGTAACAATAAGAAACAAAAAGTATTGATAATCCATTGAAATAAACTTAATTAAACTTAAATTTACTTAAAAATTAATCGATCAAATAATTGTTAATATTCAGTACAGGCTAATTAAACCGAGCTTCATGGGATTGGGTTATAACGTAATTGCGATGTTAATTAAGTGACTAATTGGTTGGAATAAAGACCTAATTAATTAAATGTAATATTATTATTGGCGTGTAACAATAAGAAACAAAAAGTATTGATCATCCATTGAAATACACTTAATTAACTTAAATTTACTTAAAAATTAATCGACTAAATAATTGTTAATTATTCACTGCAGGCTAATTAAACCGAGCTTCATGGAATTCGGTTATAGCGTAATTGCGATGTTAATTAAGTGACTAATTGGTTGGAGTAAAGACCTAATTAATTAAATGTAATATTATTATTGGCGTGTAACAATAAGAAACAAAAAGTATTGATCATCCATTGAAATAAACTTAATTAACTAGAATTTATTTAAAAATTAATCGATCAAATAATTGTTAACATTCAGTGCAGGCTAATTAAACCGAGCTTCATGGGATTGGGTTATAACGTAATTGCGATGTTAATTAAGTGACTAATTGGTTGGAGTAAAGACCTAATTAATTAAATGTAATATTATTATTGGCGTGTTACAATAAGAAACAAAAAGTGTTGATCATCCATTGAAATAAACTTAATTAACTTAAATTTACTTAAAAATAAATCGATCGCATAATTGTTAATATTCAGTACAGGCTAATTAAACCGATCTTCATGGGATTGGGTTATAACGTAATTGCGATGTTAATTAAGTGACTAATTGGTTGGAGTAAAGACCTAATTAATTAAATGTAATATTATTATTGGCGTGTTACAATAAGAAACAAAAAGTATTGATCATCCATTGAAATACACTTAATTAAACGTAAATTTACTTAAAAATTAATCGATTAAATAATTGTTAATATTCAATGCAGACTAATTAAACCGAGCTTCATGGAATTCGGTTATAGCGTAATTGCGACGTTAATTAAGTGACTAATTGGTTGGAGTAAAGACCTAATTAATTAAATGTAATATTATTATTGGCGTGTAACAATAAGAAACAAAAAGTATTGATAATCCATTGAAATAAACTTAATTAAACTTAAATTTACTTAAAAATTAATCGATCAAATAATTGTTAATATTCAGTACAGGCTAATTAAACCGATCTTCATGGGATTGGGTTATAACGTAATTGCGACGTTAATTAAGTGACTAATTGGTTGGAGTAAAGACCTAATTAATTAAATGTAATATTATTATTGGCGTGTAACAATAAGAAACAAAAAGTATTGATCATCCATTGAAATAAACTTAATTAACTTAAATTAATTTAAAAATTAATCGATTAAATAATTGTTAATATTCAGTACAGGATAATTAAACCGAGCTTCATGGAATTCGGTTATAACGTAATTGCGACGTTAATTAAGTGACTAATTGGTTGGAGTAAAGATCTAATTAATAAAATGTAATGTTATTATTAACGTGTAACAATATTAAACAAAAAGTATTGATCATCCATTGAAATAAACTTAATTAACTTAAATTTACTTAAAAATTAATCGACTAAATAATTGTTAATTATTCAATGCAGGCTAATTAAACCGAGCTACATGGGATTCGGTTATAGCGTAATTGCGACGTGAATTAAGTGACTAATTGGTTGGAATAAAGATTTAATTAATTAAATCTAATGTTATTATTGGCGTGTAACAATAAGAAACAAAAAGTATTGATCATCCATTGAAATAAACTTAACTAACTTAAATTTACTTAAAAATTAATCGATCAAATAATTGTTAATATTCAGTACAGGCTAATTAAACCGATCTTCATGGGATTGGGTTATAACGTAATTGCGACGTTAATTAAGTGACTAATTGGTTGGAGTAAAGACCTAATTAATTAAATGTAATATTATTATTGGCGTGTAACAATAAGAAACAAAAAGTATTGATCATCCATTGAAATAAACTTAATTAACTTAAATTAATTTAAAAATTAATCGATTAAATAATTGTTAATATTCAGTACAGGATAATTAAACCGAGCTTCATGGAATTCGGTTATAACGTAATTGCGACGTTAATTAAGTGACTAATTGGTTGGAGTAAAGATCTAATTAATAAAATGTAATGTTATTATTAACGTGTAACAATAAGAAACAAAAAGTATTGATCATCCATTGAAATACACTTAATTAACTTAAATTTAGTTAAAAATTAATCGATCAAATAATTCTTAACATTCAGTACAGGATAATTGAACCGAGCTTCATGGGATTCGGTTATAGCGTAATTGCGACGTTAATTAAGTGACTAATTGGTTGGAGTAAAGACCTAATTAATTAAATGTAATATTATTATTGGCGTGTTACAATAACAAACAAAAAGTATTGATCATCCATTGAAATAAACTTAATTAACTTAAATTTAGTTAAAAATTAATCGATCAAATAATTGTTAATATTCAGTACAGGCTAATTAAACCGATCTTCATGGGATTGGGTTATAACGTAATTGCGATGTTAATTAAGTGACTAATTGGTTGGAGTAAAGACCTAATTAATTAAATGTAATATTATTATTGGCGTGTAACAATAAGAAACAAAAAGTATTGATCATCCATTGAAATAAACTTAATTAACTTAAATCTAGTTAAAAATTAATCGATCAAATAATTGTTAATATTCAGTACAGGCTAATTAAACCGAGCTTCATGGGAATCGGTTATAGCGTAATTGCGACGTTAATTAAGTGACTAATTAGTTGGAGTAAAGATCTAATTAATAAAATGTAATGTTATTATTAATGTGTAACAATAAGAAACAAAAAGTATTGATCATCCATTGAAATACACTTAATTAACTTAAATTTAGTTAAAAATTAATCGATCAAATAAGTGTTAATATTCAATGCAGGCTAATTAAACCGAGCTTCATGGGATTGGGTTATAACGTAATTGCGATGTTAATTAAGTGACTAATTGGTTGGACTAAAGACCTAATTAATTAAAATTGATGTTATTATCAACGTAACAATAATTTAAAAAAATAACTAATAACAATAAGAAACAAAAATTATTGATCTTCTATTGAAGCTAACTCAAATTTAATCAAAGGTTGATCGATCAAATAATTGGTAATATTCAATGTAGACTAATTAAATCTAGCTTCATGGGATTCGGTTACAGTGTAATCGCGACGTTAATTAAGTGACTAATCGGTTGTAGTTGATGGATAATTAATTATATGCAATGTTATTATCGTCGTGTTACAATAAAAAACGAATATCATGAAATTAAATTAATTAAACGTCATTTCGCCATTAAATTTATTTACCTGATCGACCCAAAAAAAACCTGTTATGACATTTTTATTTATAGAGTTCGCATTAATTAAAGGTATTATTTTTGAACCTCTAAATCGGACGAATAAATTAAATTTTAAACCAGTTTCGAGGCGCATGCGCGTAAAGGCGATAACCGCATTTAACGTGCTAATTAAAAAATGTAATGTAACGAAAAATCAAAATTGAACATCAATTACGCCGACAAGGTTGCGACACGCTCTTCGAATATTTACTTACGTACTCAATAATTTATTTTTTTTATTAAAACCATTTCGAGATCCAACGTTAATTGGGCATAATTACTTATACAATTTTTTACTTGGACCGCGATCTTACGTAAGCAGAGCCGAAAAGGGACCTTTGATACCATTTAAGAGGAAAGTCAAGGTGTGCCGCGAGAAGACCAATAAATTAATAACGCATTTGCGTACAAAAACGAGTTATAGTTGTTTTTCGGTACTAATTGAATTTTGGTACGTCGCAAAGCGTTAATTAGTGTGATGCGGTTAATCGAAAGTCATCCACTCGAACGCAAAAGTTAATATAATTGCTTTTAATAACTCAACCGCAATGTAATGCGCAATTTGACAAGTCACTAAATTAAGAAAATCGTAAATTAATTATTTTTTTTAAATAACTAATTTAAAGTAAATTAAATTAAATAATTAATTAATTAAATTAAATTTATTAATGCAAATATAATTTAATTTTTAATTAATTTTATTAATTAAATTAAATTTAATCAATATTTTTTTTAATAAAATTAATTAATCGGATTTGCCGTATAAAATCGAACAAATTTTAACACCGGATTTGCAAAAACGTATTATTCAACATTCGCAAAAACTTGTCGGCGCTTCAAATATAACAATTTGGATTAAGAAAGTTTACTTAATCCGTTAATTAATAACATCACTCAAAACAATGGGCTAATCCAAAGATTCACAAAGAAAAAATGATTTCAATAGAAACCTTCACGCTCTACAAATTATTGCGTTAATTTTGCGTTAAATAAATTATTGTGGCGTTGTTTATTTGTTTCGTAATAACTTTGCGCGACAATATTATTCAACTTTTAATTCAAGCACATCAACACGTGGAAAAATGATAATTAATCAGAATGATTTAACGGAAAGTCCAAACTACGCAATAAATTTGTTGTTTCATCTTAAGCTGATTTTTAACTTTTATTGAATTGGAAAAAATCTTCTCAATTTATTCATCGGAAAACTTAAAAATATTCTGGAACGTTTAATTTCTTCAATGTATACTTTTAATTAGCAATTAATCTCTTACTAGTAGTTTCCTGAATGTGGAAAGTTCTAGAATTGAAATTAGTGTATAAAATGTCTCAAGTATTGTTCAATTGGGGCAATTTTATGGAACGTTCAAACTGTTCAATAGTATCACCGTTTTGAGTCTCTAATTAACAATTAGTACTTTTAATTGTACTTCAATCTAATTTTCAAAATGTGGAAAATTCTAACAGTACAATAATGCTGCAATAATACAACGATACAATAATTAAGTACTAATAATAGTTGATGCAATTTTTTCGAACATTGTTAATAGTATCATTATCTTGAGGCCCTAATTAATAATGAGCACTTCTTGAATCCAATGATTTTCAAAATGCGGAACATTCTACAATTGAAATCAGTGTAACAATTCCTCAGTACTAATAAACTGATGCAATGTTATGGACCATTCAAACTGTTCACTATTATCATGGTTTAGACCTTCTAATTACCAATTATTCTTTCTAATTACACTTGAATGTAATAATTTCCAGAATGCAGAACATTCTACACTTGAAATCAGTGTAAACATTCCTCAGTACTAATAAACTGATAGAATGTTATGGACCATTCAGACTGCTCAATATTATCATTGTTTAGACCTTTTAATTAGTAATTATCATTTCTAATTACACTTGAATGTAATAATTTCCAGAATGCAGAACATTCTATACTTGAAATCAGTGTACAAATTCCTCAGTACTAATAAACTGATGCAATATTGTGGACCATTCAAACTGCTCAATATTATCATTGTTTAGACCTTCTAATTACCAATTATCACTTCTAATTGCACTTGAATGTAATAATTTCCAGACTGCAGAACATTCTACAATTAAAATCAGTGTAACAATTCCTCAGTACTAATAAACTGATGCAATGTTATGGACCATTCAAACTCCTCAATATTATCATTATTTAGACCTTTTAATTACCAATTATCACTTTTAATTAATCTCGAATATAATAATTTCCAGAATGCAGAACATTCTACACTTGAAATCAGTGTAAAAATTCCTCAGTACTAATAAACTGATGCAATGTTATGGAACATTCAAACTGCTCAATATTATCATTGTTTAGACCTTCGAATTACACTTGAATGTAATAATTTACAGAATGCGGAACATTCTACACTTGAAATCAGTGTAAACATTCCTCAGTACTAATAAACTGATAGAATGTTATGGACCATTCAGACTGCTCAATATTATCATTGTTTAGACCTTTTAATTACCAATTATCACTTCTAATTACACTTGAATCTATTAATTCCCAGAATGCAGAACAATCTACAATTGAAATTAGTGTAACAGTTCCTCAGTACTGATAAACTGATGTAATATTATGCACCATTCAAACTGCTCAATATTATCATTGTTTAGACCTTCTAATTACCAATTATCACTTCTAATTACACTTGAATGTAATAATTTACAGAATGCAGAATATTCTACACTTAAAATCAGTGTAAAAATTCCTCAGTACTAATAAACTGATGCAATGTTATGGACCATTCAAACTGTTCACTATTATCATGGTTTAGACCTTCTAATTACCAATTATTCTTTCTAATTACACTTGAATATAATAATTTCCAGAATGCAGAACATTCTACACTTGAAATCAGTGTAAACATTCCTCAGTACTAATAAACTGATAGAATGTTATGGACCATTCAGACTGCTCAATATTATCATTGTTTAGACCTTTTAATTAGTAATTATCATTTCTAATTACACTTGAATGTAATAATTTCCAGAATGCAGAACATTCTACACTTAAAATCAGTGTAAAAATTCCTCAGTACTAATAAACTGATGCAATGTTAAGGACCATTCAAACTGTTCACTATTATCATGGTTTAGACCTTCTAATTACCAATTATTCTTTCTAATTACACTTGAATCTAATAATTTCCAGAATGCGGAACATTCTACAATTGAAATCAGTGTAACAATTCCTCAGTACTAATAAACTGATGCAATGCTATGGACCATTCAAACTTCTTAATATTATCATTGTTTAAACCTTTAATTACCAATTATCACTTCTAATTACACTTGAATCTAATAATTTCCAGAATGCGGAACATTCTACAACTGAAATCAGTGTAACAACTCCTCAGTATACTATTAAACTGATGCAATGTTATGGACCATTCAAACTGTTCAATATTATCATTGTTTGACCTTTTAATTACCAACTATCACTTCTAATTACACTTGAATGTAATAATTTCCAGAATGCAGAACATTCTACACTTAAAATCAGTGTAAAAATTCCTCAGTACCAATAAATTGATGCAATGTTATGGACCATTCAAACTGCTCAATATTATCATTGTTTAGATTTTCTAATTACCAATTATCACTTCTAATTACACTTGAATATAATAATTTACAGAATGCAGAACATTCTACACTTAAAATCAGTGTAAAAATTCCTCAGTACTAATAAACTGATACAATGTTATGGACCATTCAAACTGCTCAATATTATCATTGTTTAGACCTTCTAATTACGAATTATCACTTCTAATAACACTTGAATGTAATAATTTACAGAATGCAGAACATTCTACACTTAAAATCAGTGTAAAAATTCCTCAGTACTAATAAACTGATACAATGTTATGGACCATTCAAACTGCTCAATATTATCATTGTTTAGATCTTCTAATTACCAATTATCCCTTCTAATTACACTTGAATGTAATAATTTCCAGAATGCAGAACATTCTACACTTAAAATCAGTGTAAAAATTCCTCAGTACTAATAAACTGATACAATGTTATGGACCATTCAAACTGTTCACTATTATCATTGTTTAGACTTTCTAATTACCAATTATCACTTCTAATTACACTTAAATGTAATAATTTCCAGAATGCAGAACATTCTACACTTGAAATCAGTGTAAAAATTTCTCAGTACTAATAAACTGATGCAATGTTATAGAACATTCAAACTGCTCAATATTATCATTGTTTAGACCTTCTAATTACCAATTATCACTTCTAATTACACTTGAATCTAATAATTTCCAGAATGCAGAACATTCTACACTTGAAATCAGTGTAAAAATTCCTCAGTACTAATAAACTGATGCAATGCTATGAACCATTCAAACGGCTTAATATTATCATTGTTTAGACCTTTTAATTACCAATTATCACTTTTAATTAATCTTGAATCTAATAATTTCCAGAATGCGGAACATTCTACAATTAAAATCAGTGTAACAACTCCTCAGTATACTAATAAACTGATGTAATGTTATGGACCATTCAAACTGCTCAATATTATCATTGTTTAGACCTTTTAATTACCAATTATCACTTCTAATTACATTTGAATCTATTAATTCCTAGAATGCAGACAATCTACAATTGAAATTAGTGTAACAGTTCCTCAGTACTGATAAACTGATGCAATATTATGGACTATTCAAACTGCTCAATATTATCATTGTTTAGATTTTCTAATTACCAATTATCACTTCTAATTACACTTGAATATAATAATTTACAGAATGCAGAACATTCTACACTTAAAATCAGTGTAAAAATTCCTCAGTACTAATAAACTGATACAATGTTATGGACCATTCAAACTGCTCAATATTATCATTGTTTAGACCTTCTAATTACGAATTATCACTTCTAATAACACTTGAATGTAATAATTTACAGAATGCAGAACATTCTACACTTAAAATCAGTGTAAAAATTCCTCAGTACTAATAAACTGATACAATGTTATGGACCATTCAAACTGCTCAATATTATCATTGTTTAGATCTTCTAATTACCAATTATCCCTTCTAATTACACTTGAATGTAATAATTTCCAGAATGCAGAACATTCTACACTTAAAATCAGTGTAAAAATTCCTCAGTACTAATAAACTGATACAATGTTATGGACCATTCAAACTGTTCACTATTATCATTGTTTAGACTTTCTAATTACCAATTATCACTTCTAATTACACTTAAATGTAATAATTTCCAGAATGCAGAACATTCTACACTTGAAATCAGTGTAAAAATTTCTCAGTACTAATGAACTGATGCAATGTTATAGAACATTCAAACTGCTCAATATTATCATTGTTTAGACCTTCTAATTACCAATTATCACTTCTAATTACACTTGAATCTAATAATTTCCAGAATGCAGAACATTCTACACTTGAAATCAGTGTAAAAATTCCTCAGTACTAATAAACTGATGCAATGCTATGAACCATTCAAACGGCTTAATATTATCATTGTTTAGACCTTTTAATTACCAATTATCACTTTTAATTAATCTTGAATCTAATAATTTCCAGAATGCGGAACATTCTACAATTAAAATCAGTGTAACAACTCCTCAGTATACTAATAAACTGATGTAATGTTATGGACCATTCAAACTGCTCAATATTATCATTGTTTAGACCTTTTAATTACCAATTATCACTTCTAATTACATTTGAATCTATTAATTCCTAGAATGCAGACAATCTACAATTGAAATTAGTGTAACAGTTCCTCAGTACTGATAAACTGATGCAATATTATGGACTATTCAAACTGCTCAATATTATCATTGTTTAGATTTTCTAATTACCAATTATCACTTCTAATTACACTTGAATATAATAATTTACAGAATGCAGAACATTCTACAC
The DNA here is from genome assembly GCA_946251905.1 of Cryptocephalus moraei. Lineage (NCBI taxonomy): Eukaryota > Metazoa > Arthropoda > Insecta > Coleoptera > Chrysomelidae > Cryptocephalus > Cryptocephalus moraei. Next base: position 20,985,187 of record OX276464.1, on the reverse strand, counting down.
TTAAAATCAGTGTAAAAATTCCTCAGTACTAATAAACTGATACAATGTTATGGACCATTCAAACTGCTCAATATTATCATTGTTTAGACCTTCTAATTACGAATTATCACTTCTAATAACACTTGAATGTAATAATTTACAGAATGCAGAACATTCTACACTTAAAATCAGTGTAAAAATTCCTCAGTACTAATAAACTGATACAATGTTATGGACCATTCAAACTGCTCAATATTATCATTGTTTAGATCTTCTAATTACCAATTATCCCTTCTAATTACACTTGAATGTAATAATTTCCAGAATGCAGAACATTCTACACTTAAAATCAGTGTAAAAATTCCTCAGTACTAATAAACTGATACAATGTTATGGACCATTCAAACTGTTCACTATTATCATTGTTTAGACTTTCTAATTACCAATTATCACTTCTAATTACACTTAAATGTAATAATTTCCAGAATGCAGAACATTCTACACTTGAAATCAGTGTAAAAATTCCTCAGTACTAATAAACTGATGCAATGCTATGAACCATTCAAACGGCTTAATATTATCATTGTTTAGACCTTTTAATTACCAATTATCACTTTTAATTAATCTTGAATCTAATAATTTCCAGAATGCGGAACATTCTACAATTAAAATCAGTGTAACAACTCCTCAGTATACTAATAAACTGATGTAATGTTATGGACCATTCAAACTGCTCAATATTATCATTGTTTAGACCTTTTAATTACCAATTATCACTTCTAATTACATTTGAATCTATTAATTCCTAGAATGCAGACAATCTACAATTGAAATTAGTGTAACAGTTCCTCAGTACTGATAAACTGATGCAATATTATGGACTATTCAAACTGCTCAATATTATCATTGTTTAGATTTTCTAATTACCAATTATCACTTCTAATTACACTTGAATGTAATAATTTCCAGAATGCAGAACATTCTACACTTGAAATCAGTGTAAAAATTCCTCAGTACTAATAAACTGATGCAATGCTATGGACCATTCAAACTGCTCTATATTATCATGGTTTAGACCTTCTAATTACCAATTATCACTTCTAATTACACTTGAATCTATTAATTCCCAGAATGCAGAACATTCTACAACTGAAATCAGTGTAAAAATTCCTCGGTACTAATAAACTGATGCAATGCTATGGACCCTTCAAGCTACTCAATATTATCATTGCTTAGACCTTTTAATTAGTAATTATCATTTCTAATTACACTTGAATATAATAATTTCCAGAATGCAGAACATTCTACACTTGAAATCAGTGTACAAATTTATCGGTACTAATAAACTGATGCAATGTTATGGACCATTCAATCTGCTCAATATTATCATTGTTTAGACCTATTAATTACCAATTCTCCCTTCTAATTACACTTGAATGTAATAATTTTCAGAATGCAGAACATTCTACAATTGAAATCAGTGTAAAAATTGCTCAGTACTAATAAACTGATGCAATGTTATGGACCATTCAAACTGCTCTATATTATCATGGTTTAGACCTTCTAATTACCAATTATCACTTCTAATTACACTTGAATCTATTAATTCCCAGAATGCAGAACATTCTACAACTGAAATCAGTGTAAAAATTCCTCGGTACTAATAAACTGATGCAATGCTATGGACCCTTCAAGCTACTCAATATTATCATTGCTTAGACCTTTTAATTAGTAATTATCATTTCTAATTACACTTGAATATAATAATTTCCAGAATGCAGAACATTCTACACTTGAAATCAGTGTACAAATTTATCGGTACTAATAAACTGATGCAATGTTATGGACCATTCAATCTGCTCAATATTATCATTGTTTAGACCTATTAATTACCAATTCTCCCTTCTAATTACACTTGAATGTAATAATTTTCAGAATGCAGAACATTCTACAATTGAAATCAGTGTAAAAATTGCTCAGTACTAATAAACTGATGCAATGTTATGGACCATTCAAACTGCTCAATATTATCATTCTTTAGACCTATTAATTACCAATTCTACCTTCTAATTACACTTGACGCTAATAATTTCCAGAATGCAGAACATTCTACAATTGACATCAGTGTAATAATGCTTCAAAGTATTTAGGAACTTGGTGGAAGATTTTGGAACATTCAAACTGTTTAACCGTATCATTGCCTTGAGCTCGTAATTATTAAATAACGTCTCTAATCATACTTAAATTTAATAATGTGGAACCTTCGAGAATTACCACAAAATATTAATAAACTGTTTTAAATTGCTCAACAGCATCATTATTTTGAGCTTGTAATTATCAATTAGCTCTTCTAATAAGTTTGCACGTAACATCGCAATTTCAATATTGCGAAACGTAGAATTGATAGCCGTACAATAACCTTCTAAGTATTAGATATTAAATACTCTGCGATATTATGCACAGTTCAAACTGCTCGACGTTATCTTAGTCTTAATTATCAATTAGAATTTGTAATTACGCTTTAGCCAACTATTTTCCAAAAATTCAAAAAAATTTGAAGAACCTCAAAAATTAAATAGTATTAATAACGTTATATTGAACTCGTTAAGATTACACTGCTGAAAGGGTTATAATACTGACATTTTATTCGAAAATTCGGAATAATATCCAATTAACACATTTAATTTAAATTAATTCAATTTTGTTTTTATTAAATTTTTAATTGAAATTATAAATCAATTTTAATTAACTCATAAATTGATCAAATTTTGAAGAACTTAAAAAAAGCGTTTTGTAAATTAAATATTAATACATAACGTTAAATTGAATTAACATTTATAACATTATAAATTTATAAAGATTCAAGTGTTAATAAGTTAATTAATGGATCGATTACATCAGAATTATTATACTACAAATACACTAATTAAGTAGTGAGTCAGTGAACTACGTAATTAGCGATAAAAACAATTTTTTTTGGAAAATCTTAAATAGGTATTCTGCCTTTCAATTAACAAGTCTTAAATTGGTCCAATTTTGAGGAACCTTAAAAGAGCGTTTTGTAAACTAAATATTAATAATTGAATCATTAAGATTATACTTTTGGAAGAATTCAAGTGATAATTAATTAATCGATTAATCGCGATTTATCGAACTACTAAATTTTTTTTTTTTCGAAACTGGAATAAGTATTCTGCCTTTTAATTAATAACCTTTAAGAACCTTAAATGACTGTTTTGCAAACTAAATATTAATAACGCCAAATTGAACTGAATTGTAATTTAAGTAATCGATCGAGTAATTCCGATTTATCGAACTCCAAAACACTAATTACCATCAATTCGGACTGAATTATAGATTAAAATTAATTCTTGATTCGGCACCGGTAAAATAAGTTAATAGGTAAACAATCCGATCAGAGTCGGACGTTACAACGTTAAGGGATTATCGATTATTATCCGGACACTTCGGCGGTTAATTTAAGTCGCTTCGATTAACTTAAGCGCCCCGTACTTAAACGTCACGATTGACAGCCGTCGATTAACACACGTGTGCGGCGACGTCGGGTGATGACTCGTCAAAATCCGGCGAGTTTTCCGGGAGTTAGTTACTCCGGGACTTACTTTCCTCCGAGAGGCCGACGTAGACGATCTGGACCTTCTCCTGCGGCTGCTGCACTTTCTTGCAGTTCTCGTCCTCCTTCTTCGGTTTTTCCTTCCAGAAGCCGAACATCTCGCGGGTTTTTCTCGGGGTTCCGAGTGAGTAATGAGTATTAACGGGACCCGGTACGGTACGGGTGAGTGAGTAATCGACGTAAACCACTCGTCGGGATGCGTGCGTGCGTGCGTACGGCGGGACGGCTCACGAAACTGTGGGCCGACGCAACGACGACGAAAGCCGTCGATCTGATCGGTTTTTCGCTACTACGTTAATGCCGGACAATGAATATTTAATAACGGAAGGTTTCGGATCGGTTCTTTGTTCTTCCCCGGACCGGTCCGAACGCGTCTCGAAGACTCGACCGGCGGCGTAGCGAAACGGCGAAAACGAAGGAGAATCGTCGAGCTACCCGTGAGTTATGGTCGTAACTCGATCGCCGGCGAAGAGAATACGAGCTGAAGTCCTTTCAATCGGACGCTGAATTTCGACGTTTTTCTCTTATGAAATTGGAATTTAACGACCTGGCGGCATCGTTGAGCGACCCGTGAGTTATGGTCGTAACTCGATTACCGGCGAAATTAATTCAAGCTGAGGTCAGTTTTATCTGACGCTCAATTACGACGTTTTTCTCTTATGGAACTGAAATTTAATGAAACGGAACGAACGACGCGGCGGCATCGTCGAGCGACCTGTGAGTTATGGTCGTAACTCGATTGTCGGCGAAGAGAATACGAGGTGAAGTCCGTTCAATCGGACGCCGAATTTCGACGTTTTTCTCTTACGAACGAACGACCCGGCAGCATTGTCGAGCGACCCGTGAGTTATGATCGTAACTCGATTGACGGCGAAGAAAATACAAGCTGAGATTCGTTTACCGGACGTCGAATTTCGACGTTTTTCTCTGATGGAATTGAAATTTAATGAAACGAAGGCACGACCCGGAGGGATCGTCGAGCGACCCGTGAGTTATGGTCGTAACTCGATTGCCGGCGAAGAAAGTACAAGCTGAAGTCCGTTCAATCGGACGCTGAATTTCGACGTTTTTCTCTTACGAACGAACGACCCGGCAGCATTGTCGAGCGACCCGTGAGTTATGGTCGTAACTCGATTACCTGCGAAGAGGATTCATGTTTAGATTCGTTCTATCGGACGCTTTTTTTCGACGCTTTCCTCTTATGGAACTGAAATTTGACGAAAACAAACCGGCGGCATCGTCGAGCTACCCGTGAGTTATGGTCGTAACTCGATTACCGGCGAAATTAATTCAAGCTGAGGTCAGTTTTATCTGACGCTCAATTCCGACGTTTTTCTCTTTATGAAACTGAAATTTGAAGAAAACGAACCGGCGGAATCGTCGAGTGATCCGTGAGTTATGGACGTAACTCGATCGCCGGCGAAGAGAATACGAACTGAGGTTCGTTCTATCGGACGCGAAATTTCGTCGTTTTGCGTTTATGGAATTGGAATTTTAACGACCTGGCGGCATCGTCGAGCTACCCGTGAGTTATGGTCATAACTCGATCGCCGGCGAAGAGAATTCGAGCTGAGGTTCGTTTTACCGGACATCGAATTTCGACGTTTTTCTCTTATGGAATTGAAGTTTAACGAAAACGAACGAACGACGCGGCGGCATCCTAGAGCGACCCGTGAGTTATGGTCGTAACTCAATTACCTGAGAAAAGAATTCTGACTGAAGTTCTTTCTATCGTACGCTGAATTTTAACGCTTTTCTCTTATGGAACTGAAATTTAACGAAAACGAACGGACGACCCGGCGACATCGTCGAACGACCCGTGGGTTATGGACGTAACTCGATTACGGTCGATGAGCATACAAGCTGAGGTTCGTTCTATCGGACGCTGAATTTCGACGTTTTACTCTTATGGAATTGAAATTTTAACGACCCGGCGGCAGCATCGTCGAGCTACCCGTGAGTTATGGTCGTAACTCGATTACCAGCGAAGAGGATTCATGTTGAGATTCGTTCTATCGGACGCCGAATTTCGACGTTTTTCTATTATGGGATTGAAATTTTAACGACCTGGCGGTATCGTCGAGCGACCCGTGAGTTATGGTCGTAACTCGATTGCCGGCGAAGAGAATTCAAGCTGTGGTTAGTTTTATCTGACGCTCAATTCCGACGTTTTTCTCTTTATGAAGCTGAAATTTAACGAAAACGAACCGGCGGTATCGTCAGCGACCCGTGAGTTATGGTCGTAACTTGATTGCAGGCGAAGACAATACAAGCTGAAGTCCGTTTTATAGGACGTTGAATTTCGACTCTCTCTCTTATGGAACGGAAATTTAACGAAAACGAACCGGCAGTATTGTGAGCGACCCGTGAGTTATGGTCGTAACTCGATTATCGGCGAAGAGGATTCATGTTGAGGTTCGTTTTATCGGAAACCGAATTTCGACATTTTTCTCTTACGAAACTGAAATTTAACGAAAACGAACGAACGACCCGTGAGTTATCGTCGTAACTCGATTACCGGCGAAGAGAATACGAGCTGAAGTCAGTTTTATGGGACGCTGAATTTCAACGTTTTTCTCTTACGAACGAACGACCCGACAGCATTGTCGAGCTACCCGTGAGTTATGGTCGTAACTCGATTACCTGCGAAAAGAATTCGGGCCGAAGTTCGTTCTATCGGACGCTGAATTTCGACGTTTTTCTCTTACGGAATTGGAATTTAACGAAAACGAACGAACGACCCGGCGGTATCGTCGAGCGACCCGTGAGTTATGGTCGTAACTCGATTGCCGGCGAAGAGAATACGAGCTGAAGTCTGTTTTATGGGGCGCTGAATTTCAACGTTTTTCTCTTACGAACGAACGACCCGGCAGCATTGTCGAGCTACCCGTGAGTTATGCTCGTAACTCGATTATCGGCGAAGAGAATTCATGTTATAGCTCGTTTTATTGGACGCTGAATTTCGACGTTTTCCTCTTATCGAATTGGAATTTAAGTCATTAAATTCGTCATTAGTCAATCGAAAGACATGGAAAACGATGGAAGATTTCCCATTTCACATAAACTTTTAACAAAGTAATAATAAAAAATATAAATATCTTATACATCTTAGATAAAGCTCAACAATAGGTTACATACTATCAAACAGATGCACCCAACTCACATACTAAATCTAAGAACATCAGCCAATTCAGAGCCAACAGAACCATGTCGTGAGTTACAAACATAACTCCATCGCTCTCTGAGATCATTTGTACAGAGAGATTACCACGTTATCCTGAGAAATCTTACAAATCCAATTGCACTAAATGTCTATAAAAGAGACATAAAGCTAAAAAGACCTAAATGCTGGGCCAAAAGTATTACCAAGCCAACTCGCTCGTGAGTTACGAGCATAACTCCACTGCTCGTTTAGACCAAACAATTGACAGATTAACTGTGGATAACTCATTTAAACGCTTGCACCAAAATGAAAATCTTCTGAAGATGACACAAGAAATAGGTAGGTACATATCGAAATGGAAAGAAATATCAACCAACTTCACAAGTCGATTAAGAGTGAATTATGACTGTTACTAGCTTAGCTCCAAACATCTACCAAATAATTCACTAGCCAGCTGTTCGTGAGTTATAACCATGAAGTAATAGAATTCCGTGTCAAAAGTATTACCAAATTAACTCGCTCGTGAGTTACGAGCATAACTCCACTGCTCGTTTAGACCAAGCAATTCACAGTTTAACTGTGAATGATGTGTGGACATCAATCAATCGCACGTCACGCCATAAGTTACCTTAAGTATCACCACAGGTCATTCGCGTGAGTTATGAGCATAACTCGTTTAAACGCTGGCACCGAAATGAAGATCCTCTGAAGATAGCACAAGAAGTGGGTACGTATCGAAATGTAAAAACATATCAACCGACTACACAAGTCGATTAAGAGTGAGTTATGACAGTTACTAGCCCAATTCATGAACCGCTAGAATTCCGTGTCAAAAGTATTACCAAACTAACTAGCTCGTGAGTTACGAGCATAACTCGATGGCTCGTTTAGACCAAACAATTCACAGTTTAACTGTGGACGATGTGTGGACATCAATCAATCGCACGTCACGCCGCAAGTTAACTTAAGTATCACCACAGGTCATTCGCGTGAGTTATGAGCATAACTCGTTTGAACGCTCGCACCGAAATGAAGATGTCACAAGAAGTGCCCAATCAGAAATAAGTATCTACCAATACCCGAAATTTGTTGAGCCAGGTCGAGTGCGAGTAGATTATGACCATTACCAAACAGCTACCAAATGTATTACCAAATTAACATCCCACGTCTATACATATATAGTTGCCGAGTCAAAAGTATTACCACGTTAACACCCTACATATATGTCGTGAGTTACGAGCATAACCTCATTACTTGCTCAGATCATCAGTACAGTCTAACTGTAAAGCAGTTTCGAATATAAACCAATAGCAAACCACTCTAAAGGGAATGCCAAGTTATCTTCAAACATCTCACAAGTTAATTGCACATGAGTTATAAGCATAACTCATTTATATGCTTGTGCGAACACAAAGAGGTAAAAAAAGTCGACAGATTAGGATTAAGATAATTTACGGTCTTGCGGTTAATAGGTTATAAGTCTAAACCAACAGAATGCAGAGTCAAAAAATTACCAAATGAAGTCGCTCGTGAATTATGAGCATAACTCCATTAATTCGCTCATGTTAAATAATTCATAGTCTAACTTTGGAAGAATTTCGCATACAAACCAAGTGAAAACATGAGCCAATTAATTAATGAGCCACTTAAGTTAATTACTAATTGCATATATTACATATTACATATTGTAATAAAAATTATAAAAAATATAAAATAATAATAATAATAATAATAAATAAATAAAAATAAATAATAATAATAATAATAAAATAATAATATAAAATATAAAATAACAATAAAATAAACGAAGTTTTGAAAGGTGTAAATCAGGTTTACAAATATTTAAAAAAAAGTATGAAAATTGAGACAAAATAGTAAATTATTCGATAAATTGTCACAATGTCCTTGTTAAATAATATATGTTTATATTTCTGAAGACACGCTTAATTAAGTTTAGATTAGGTAATTAATTCAATCGAATTAATAAAGTGCAATAATTGATAAGTTAAATTAAACGTGTTATTAAATAATGTTGTTAATCAATTATTTGCAACAGTTATTATTATCTTACATAAGCTATCCTTATCAGCATATTATGCTTTGCATGCGCGATACTATGACACGTGTTTCGAAATTTAACACTATGTAGTATTTGGAAGTTAATCAGTAGACATTTATTTATTTATACGCATTTCGGGTACAACAAATATTGTTGTTTAAGTTAATAGGTATCATAACTATTAGTTATATCGAAGAGTACCGGAAAAATGTTCAATAACATGTTTATGTTGAATAGTCGTGACGGAAATCGATGTCTTCCATGTAATCCACTAATCGAATAATTATTACATTGTTGTAACGTGTACATTAGCATTTACGTAATTAGTTAGCGTTACAAGGCCGATAACACTCTAAACGACACCTGTTGATCATTACTCTGACCGGCGATACGAGTAATTTCGGTTAATTAACTTTTTTTTAAAACAAATTTGGAAAGTTATTTCGAAATTTCCGCCGATCCATAAACGAACCTTCCCGATGGCCGTCGCTCCCGAGAGACGAGGTAATCCGAACGAGACCTTGAAACGTTCGCCGTAATTATTATTTGGGTTTATCTGGTCGACCTTTACGTTGGAAATTTGTTTATAAGGTCGGGGACCGGCTTGATCGAGAAAACATAAATACGAAGAGGTGGCTGGACTGCGGACCTTCAAGGGGAGATCCCAGAAGGTTCTCCCAGAGGATCTGGGAACATCCCAACATCAACAAACCCAACAAGTTCCAATATATAGAATTCATGACTTTCAAAATGGTTGGTTGCTTTCGGGAATCTGGGTACCAATCTGGGACCAAACCGTAGGCTCTACTTGGACCCAGGAACCATTCTACATCTTTAGATTGTGATCTACAGCGATCAAAAGCATGTATGGACCTAAACCCAAGAATCCAGGACGTCTCCAGAAGATTTCAAAAATCTGGAAGAACAGTCTTAATAACCCAACGGTTCATAAGGAAAAATTCTACACATCTTAACTAGCAACTAGTCCCAAATGAGCCAAAAGACGTTTCCAAGGGACACAGATAGATTCCCCTTAGGAACCCAGGACATCCCAGCGAAAGCGAGTAGAGAAATTCCAAAATACAGGATCTGGGAACATCCCAACATCAACAAACCTAGCAAATCCCAATATATAGAAAAATTTATGATTTTCATAAGTGTTGGACAACCTAATGAACCGTAGGCTCCACTTGGACCCAGGAACCATTCTACACCTTTAGATTGCGATCTACAGCAATCGAAAGCATGTATGGACCTAAACCCAAGAATCCAGGACGTCTCCAGAAGATTTCAAAAATCTGGAAGAACAATCTTAATAACCCAACTGCTCATAAGGGAAGAATTCTACACATCTTAACTAGCAACTAGTCCCAAATGACCCAAAAGACGTTTCCAAGGGACACAGATAGATTCCCCTTAGGAACCCAGGACATCCCAGCGAGAGCGAGTAGAGAAATTCCAAAATACACAATCTGGGAACATCACAACATCAACAAACCTAGCAAATCCCAATATATAGAAAAATTTATGACTTTCAAAGGGTTGGTTGCCATCGGGAATCTGCGTATCTAGGGTGTTTACAACCTAATGAACCGTAGGCTCCACTTGGACCCAGGAACCATTCTACATCTTTAGATTGTGATCTACAGCGATCAAAAGCATGTATGGACCTAAACCCAAGAATCCAGGACGTCTCCAGAAGATTTCACAAATCTGGATGAACAATCTTAATAACCCAACGGCTTATAAGGGGAGAATTCTACACATCTTAACTAGCAACTAGTTCCAAATGACCCAAAAGACGTTTCCAAGGGACACAGATAGATTCCCCTTAGGAACCCAGGACATCCCAGCGAGAGCGAGTAGAGAAATTCCAAAATACACAATCTGGGAACATCACAACATCAACAAACCTAGCAAATCCCAATATATAGAAAAATTTATGACTTTCAAAGGGTTGGTTGCCATCGGGAATCTGCGTATCTAGGGTGTTTACAACCTAATGAACCGTAGGCTCCACTTGGACCCAGGAACCATTCTACATCTTTAGATTGTGATCTACAGCGATCAAAAGCATGTATGGACCTAAACCCAAGAATCCAGGACGTCTCCAGAAGATTTCACAAATCTGGATGAACAATCTTAATAACCCAACGGCTTATAAGGGGAGAATTCTACACATCTTAACTAGCAACTAGTTCCAAATGACCCAAAAGACGTTTCCAAGGGACCCAGATAGATTCCGCTTAGGAACCCAGGACATCCTAGCGAGAGCGAGTAGAGAAATTCCAAAATACAGAATCTGGGAACATCCCAACATCAACAAACCTAGCAAATCCCAATATATAGAAAAATTTATGACTTTCATAAGTGTTGGTTGCCTTCGGAAATCTGGGTATCTAGGGTGTTTACAACCTAATGAACCGTAGGGTCCACTTGGACCCAGGAACCATTCTACATCTTTAGATTGCGATCTACAGCGATCAAAAGTATGTATGGACCTAAACCCAAGAATCCAGGACGTCTCCAGAAGATTTCAAAAATCTGGAAGAACAGTCTTAATAACCCAACTGCTCATAAGGGAAGAATTCTACACATCTTAACTAGCAACTAGTCCCAAATGACCCAAAAGACGTTTCCAAGGGACCCAGATAGATTCCGCTTAGGAACCCAGGACATCCCAGCGAGAGCGCGTAGAGAAATTCCAAAATACAGAATGTGGGAACATCCCAACATCAACAAACCTAGCAAATCCCAATATATAGAAAAATTTATGACTTTCATAAGTGTTGGTTGCCTTTGGGAATCTGGGTATCTAGGATGTTTACAACCTAATGAACCGTAGGGTCCACTTGGACTCAGGAACCATTTTACATCTTTAGATCGAGATCTACAGCAATCAAAAGCATGTATGGACCTAAACCCAAGAATCAAGGACGTCTCCAGAAGATTTCGAAAATCTGGAAGAACAATCTTAATAACCCAACGGCTCATAAGGGAAGAATTCTACACATCTTAACTAGCAACTAGTCCCAAATGACCCAAAAGACGTTTCCAAGGGACCCAGATAGATTCCGCTTAGAAACCCAGGACATCCCAGCGAGAGCGAGTATAGAAATTCCAAAATACAGGATCTGGGAACATCCGAACATCAACAAACCCAGCAAATCCCAATATACAGAAAAATTTATGACTTTCATAATAGGGTTGGTTGCCTTCGGGAATCTGGGTATCTAGGATGTTTACAACCTAATGAACCGTAGGCTCCACTTGGACCCAGGAACCATTCTACAACTTTAGATTGTGATCTACAGCAATCAAAAGCATGTATGGACCTAAACCCTAGAATCCAGGACGTCTCCAGAAAATTTCAAAAATCTGGAAGAACAATCTTAATAACCCAACGACTCATAAGGGAAGAATTCTACACATCTTAACTAGCAACTAGTTCCAAATGACCCAAAAGACGTTTCCAAGGGACGAGGCCCGAAAAGGACCCTAATAGATTCTCCTTAGGAACCCAGGACATCCCGTAGAGAGCGAGTTTAGTAATTTCAGAATACAAAAGAATCTACATTGCCAATTGATATTTAAAGTGAGTCTGAGACGTTTCCAGAAGAACTTAAGAATCTGGAAACATCCCAGAAACGTTTTCCAGATCCAATAAAAGATCCAGACAAAGAGTTCCACAATATATCCCATATTCTGGAACCTGGGACGTCCCTATGAGAACGATTCAAGAAATTCCAGATTATAAAAGAATCCACAACATTTTGAATCCAGGGAATTTCCCCAGATCAATTTTAGGCCCTAAAAGATTCCCTTTAGGATCCCAGAAAATTCCCGAGAAAGTGATTAATAGAATTCTAGAAAATAAAAGAATACCTAACCTTTTAGTATACAAAATGAGCCTTAAAAGTTTCCAGAGAATCTCAAGAATCTGGAAACACCCCAAGTAGGGCCAATTTTTGGGTCCAGAATACAGCTTTTAATCTTTTCTAGTCCCAAACGACTCCAGGAATTTCTGCATAGACCCAAATAGATCCCAATACTCAGAACATTCCTGGGAGGCAGGTTCTAGAATCTACAACCTATTTGATTCAAAATGGACATAAAAGGTTTCCAGAAAAACTTAAGAATGTGGAAACATCACTGACGGATCATAGGGACAACTTTTTGATCTAGAACACGAATTCTATACATCTTGTTATCTTCACTAAGTTTCCAAAAAAACGTCGTGAATCTGGAAATACCCCAAAAAAGCAATTCAATACAGTTTGAAACCTACTAGTACCGGATGATTCCAGAAACCTTCCCAAGGAACTATGCATAAACCCAACAGATTTCCTTTAGAAACCCATACGATTCCCGAGAGACAGAATCAAGAAATCCCATATATAGCTACTAGTCCTTACTAATCCCAAAATCTTCCCAATGTAGAAAACTCTACATTGGACCTAACAATAGAGCCTATATGGGCTCCAACAGAGTCCCTATAGAGACCCAGGACATCCCTGAGAAAGATCTACCTTCTTTTGCTACCCAAAATCAATGTAGATATTTACTTGAGTTTCTCTGGAAACCCACCTAGTGGATCGTAGAAGAATTTCCGGATCCAGAAATAGATAATAGACCCAAAAACCCATAAGATCCCCTTCAGTAATCCAGAACGTTCCACAAAACCATTCAAAAACCTTCAGGCTACCTTAGCTCGTATTATAATGCCTACGTACCAATTGGCCTAGCCTTGACGTACACAATTTCAACTTCCGCCATTTCGAATCTGGACACTCGAACGATACTTGAGCGTAGGGAGCTACGTCTGCTCATTTTATAAGGAAAATTTCCTTTCTTGTTATCGTTATCGATGAATCTCGATGGCCACTCGAAAATGAGCTTTGTTAGATTAGTCGTTATCGATGCAAAGTAAGCGATCTAGTACTTATTCCAACCAAGATAAGTGTAAGGTATGCAAGACGCACCTTGAGAAGGTGACTCTTGGAATGTGGAACTGGTCCAAAAAGCTCCAGGCAGAGGTGATTTGAGAGATTTATAAGGATCTTCAAGATCTAAAATGAAGTCAAAGATAATAAACGTCCCAAAGGGCATCGGATTTAGGGTTCCTGTTTGGGATTCAAAATTATTCCAGAAGAAGTATTTAAGGATCAAAATGGTCAGATTTGATGGAAGAAACTATTGCTTGATTACTTGAAAGCTACACCTGACCAAGGAAGGGTTCAAAGGTACCCCAGAAAAAAAGGTTGTTAAAACGAGCTGGAAAAGTTATTTAAGAAGTTTGAAGGCCTTTGACAGCTTTCCAAAAACACTTCAACAGTAATGAAATGGAATTCAAAAACTCATGGATAAGGCTCCCAAATTTCCCAATGATGTGATCACTTTTTGTCACGCCAATTTTGCAAAATACTGAGCCATTTTTTGAAGTTTATCGTCACTCTAATACTCTTCAAAAATATTCAAAAATCATTCGTACTGAACTCCAAAAAGGTTTTAACTATGTTACAAGTCTGCATATTGCTTCCTAGAGGATATTTAAAGGTCTATACTACATTTTCAAAGAATTGAGCTCCAAGTAGGTTCAAAATAAATTACAACTCAAAATTATGTGGGTTTAAAAACTATTTGGGTTATCACTTATCGACTTATCGACTAAATCGATGTTTTGCCTAGAGACAATTCCCTAAGGATCTTTAAAAGACCCAGATAGGTTATTAAGACTTTCTTGAACTCCAAGTGGACTTCAAGGTGATTCCAAAATTATTCTAGACTATCACAAAAAATATATTAAGACTGAAAACCACGTGGGTTCACAATCTTTAGGTTATCATAAGTACTACTAAATAGGAATTGACAAGGATCCATAATGAGTCCCAAAATTAAAGGTTATAAGGACCTTTTTTCGTTTTAAGGATCAAATTTCCAGGATAATTTACCTACAGAATTCCATGGGGATCTATAAAAGACCCACATATTCCAGATAAGTATTCATGATTACTTGAACTCCAAGTGGACTTCAAAATGAGTCCAAAATTGTCCTGGACAAAGGCTATACTAAAACTCAGAATCATGTGGTTCAAAAACTGTTTGGGTTATCATTAAGATCGATAAGAAAAATTGACAAGGATCTGTAATGGGTCCCAAAATTAGAGGTTTCAAGGATCTCTATTTTTAATCTTTTAACAAGACCCAGATAGATTTTTAAGACTTTCTTGAACTCCAAGTGGACTTCAAGGTGATTCCAAAATTATTCTGGACTATCACAAAAAATATATTAAGACTCAAAACCACGTGAGTTCACAATCTTTAGGTTATCATAAGTACTACTAAATAGAAATTGACAAGGATCCAAACGAGTATTAAAAATAAAGGTTATAAGGACCTTTTTTCGTTTTAAGGATCAAATTTCCAGGATAATTTACCTACAGAATTCCATGGGGATCTATAAAAGACCCACATATTCCAGATAAGTATTCATGATTACTTGAACTCCAAGTGGACTCCAAATGAGTCCAAAATTGTCCTGGACTAAACTAAAACTCAGAATCATGTGGTTCAAAAACTGTTTGGGTTATCATTAAGATCGATAAGAAAAATTGACAAGGATCTGTAATGGGTCCCAAAATTAGAGGTTTCAAGGATCTCTATTTTTAATCTTTTAACAAGACCTAGATAGGTTTTTAAGACTTTCTTGAACTCCAAGTGGACTTCAAGGTGATTCCAAAATTATTCTGGACTATCACAAAAAATATATTAAGACTGAAAACCACGTGGGTTCACAATCTTTAGGTTATCATAAGTAATACTAAATAGAAATTGACAAGGATCCAAACGAGTCTTAATAATAAAGGTTATAAGGACCTTTTTTCGTTTTAAGGATCAAATTTCCAGGATAATTTACCTACAGAATTCCATGGGGATCTATAAAAGACCCACATATTCCAGATAAGTATTCATGATTACTTGAACTCCAAGTGGACTTCAAAATGAGTCCAAAATTGTCCTGGACAAAGGCTATACTAAAACTCAGAATAATGTGGTTCAAAAACTGTTTGGGTTATCATTAAGATCGATAAGAAAAATTGACAAGGATCTGTAATGGGTCCCAAAATTAGAGGTTTCAAGGATCTCTATTTTTAATCTTTTAACAAGACCTAGATAGGTTTTTAAGACTTTCTTGAACTCCAAGTGGACTTCAAGGTGATTCCAAAATTATTCTGGACTATCACAAAAAATATATTAAGACTGAAAACCACGTGGGTTCACAATCTTTAGGTTATCATAAGTAATACTAAATAGAAATTGACAAGGATCCAAACGAGTCTTAATAATAAAGGTTATAAGGACCTTTTTTCGTTTTAAGGATCAAATTTCCAGGATAATTTACCTACAGAATTCCATGGGGATCTATAAAAGACCCACATATTCCAGATAAGTATTCATGATTACTTGAACTCCAAGTGGACTTCAAAATGAGTCCAAAATTGTCCTGCACTAAACTAAAACTCAGAATCATGTGGTTCAAAAACTGTTTGGGTTATCATTAAGATCGATAAGAAAAATTGACAAGGATCTGTAATGGGTCCCAAAATTAGAGGTTTCAAGGATCTCTATTTTTAATCTTTTAACAAGACCCAGATAGGTTTTTAAGACATTCTTGAACTCCAAGTGGACTTCAAGGTGATTCCAAAATTATTCTGGACTATCACAAAAAATATATTAAGACTCAAAACCACGTGAGTTCACAATCTTTAGGTTATCATAAGTACTACTAAATAGAAATTGACAAGGATCCATAATGAGTCCCAAAATTAAAGGTCATAAGGACCTTTTTCGTTTTAAGGATCAAATTTCCAGGATAATTTACCTACAGAATTCCATGGGGATCTATAAAAGACCCACATATTCCAGATAGGTATTCATGATTACTTGAACTCCAAGTGGACTTCAAAATGAGTCTAAAATTGTCCTGGACAAAGGCTATACTAAAACTCAGAATCATGTGGTTCAAAAACTGTTTGGGTTATCATTAAGATCGATAAGAAAAATTGACAAGGATCTGTAATGGGTCCCAAAATTAGAGGTTTCAAGGATTTCTACTTTTAATCTTTTAACAAGACCCAGATAGGTTTTTAAGACATTCTTGAACTCCAAGTGGACTTCAAGGTGATTCCAAAATTATTCTGGACTATCACAAAAAATATATTAAGACTCAAAACCACGTGAGTTCACAATCTTTAGGTTATCATAAGTACTACTAAATAGAAATTGACAAGGATCCATAATGAGTCCCAAAATTAAAGGTCATAAGGACCTTTTTCGTTTTAAGGATCAAATTTCCAGGATAATTTACCTACAGAATTCCATGGGGATCTATAAAAGACCCACATATTCCAGATAGGTATTCATGATTACTTGAACTCCAAGTGGACTTCAAAATGAGTCTAAAATTGTCCTGGACAAAGGCTATACTAAAACTCAGAATCATGTGGTTCAAAAACTGTTTGGGTTATCATTAAGATCGATAAGAAAAATTGACAAGGATCTGTAATGGGTCCCAAAATTAGAGGTTTCAAGGATTTCTACTTTTAATCTTTTAACAAGACCCAGATAGGTTTTTAAGACATTCTTGAACTCCAAGTGGACTTCAAGGTGATTCCAAAATTATTCTGGACTATCACAAAAAATATATTAAGACTCAAAACCACGTGAGTTCACAATCTTTAGGTTATCATAAGTACTACTAAATAGAAATTGACAAGGATCCATAATGAGTCCCAAAATTAAAGGTCATAAGGACCTTTTTCGTTTTAAGGATCAAATTTCCAGGATAATTTACCTACAGAATTCCATGGGGATCTATAAAAGACCCACATATTCCAGATAGGTATTCATGATTACTTGAACTCCAAGTGGACTTCAAAATGAGTCCAAAATTGTCCTGGACAAAGGCTATACTAAAACTCAGAATCATGTGGTTCAAAAACTGTTTGGGTTATCATTAAGATCGATAAGAAAAATTGACAAGGATCTGTAATGGGTCCCAAAATTAGAGGTTTCAAGGATCTCTATTTTTAATCTTTTAACAAGACCCAGATAGGTTTTTAAGACTTTCTTGAACTCCAAGTGGACTTCAAGGTGATTACAAAATTATTCTGGACTATCACAAAAAATATATTAAGACTCAAAACCACGTGAGTTCACAATCTTTAGGTTATCATAAGTACTACTAAATAGAAATTGACAAGGATCCATAATGAGTCCCAAAATTAAAGGTCATAAGGACCTTTTTCGTTTTAAGGATCAAATTTCCAGGATAATTTACCTACAGAATTCCATGGGGATCTATAAAAGACCCACATATTCCAGATAGGTATTCATGATTACTTGAACTCCAAGTGGACTTCAAAATGAGTCCAAAATTGTCCTGGACAAAGGCTATACTAAAACTCAGAATCATGTGGTTCAAAAACTGTTTGGGTTATCATTAAGATCGATAAGAAAAATTGACAAGGATCTGTAATGGGTCCCAAAATTAGAGGTTTCAAGGATCTCTATTTTTAATCTTTTAACAAGACCCAGATAGGTTTTTAAGACATTCTTGAACTCCAAGTGGACTTCAAGGTGATTACAAAATTATTCTGGACTATCACAAAAAATATATTAAGACTCAAAACCACGTGAGTTCACAATCTTTAGGTTATCATAAGTACTACTAAATAGAAATTGACAAGGATCCATAATGAGTCCCAAAATTAAAGGTCATAAGGACCTTTTTCGTTTTAAGGATCAAATTTCCAGGATAATTTACCTACAGAATTCCATGGGGATCTATAAAAGACCCACATATTCCAGATAGGTATTCATGATTACTTGAACTCCAAGTGGACTTCAAAATGAGTCCAAAATTGTCCTGGACAAAGGCTATACTAAAACTCAGAATCATGTGGTTCAAAAACTGTTTGGGTTATCATTAAGATCGATAAGAAAAATTGACAAGGATCTGTAATGGGTCCCAAAATTAGAGGTTTCAAGGATCTCTATTTTTAATCTTTTAACAAGACCCAGATAGGTTTTTAAGACTTTCTTGAACTCCAAGTGGACTTCAAGGTGATTACAAAATTATTCTGGACTATCACAAAAAATATATTAAGACTCAAAACCACGTGAGTTCACAATCTTTAGGTTATCATAAGTACTACTAAATAGAAATTGACAAGGATCCATAATGAGTCCCAAAATTAAAGGTCATAAGGACCTTTTTCGTTTTAAGGATCAAATTTCCAGGATAATTTACCTACAGAATTCCATGGGGATCTATAAAAGACCCACATATTCCAGATAGGTATTCATGATTACTTGAACTCCAAGTGGACTTCAAAATGAGTCCAAAATTGTCCTGGACTAAACTAAAACTCAGAATCATGTGGTTCAAAAACTGTTTGGGTTATCATTAAGATCGATAAGAAAAATTGACAAGGATCTGTAAAGGGTCCCAAAATTAGAGGTTTCAAGGATCTCTATTTTTAATCTTTTAACAAGACCCAGATAGGTTTTTAAGACATTCTTGAACTCCAAGTGGACTTCAAGGTGATTCCAAAATTATTCTGGACTATCACAAAAAATATATTAAGACTGAAAACCACGTGGGTTCACAATCTTTAGGTTATCATAAGTAATACTAAATAGAAATTGACAAGGATCCAAACGAGTCTTAATAATAAAGGTTATAAGGACCTTTTTTCGTTTTAAGGATCAAATTTCCAGGATAATTTACCTACAGAATTCCATGGGGATCTATAAAAGACCCACATATTCCAGATAGGTATTCATGATTACTTGAACTCCAAGTGGACTTCAAAATGAGTCCAAAATTGTCCTGGACAAAGGCTATACTAAAACTCAGAATCATGTGGTTCAAAAACTGTTTGGGTTATCATTAAGATCGATAAGAAAAATTGACAAGGATCTGTAATGGGTCCCAAAATTAGAGGTTTCAAGGATCTCTATTTTTAATCTTTTAACAAGACCCAGATAGGTTTTTAAGACATTCTTGAACTCCAAGTGGACTTCAAGGTGATTACAAAATTATTCTGGACTATCACAAAAAATATATTAAGACTCAAAACCACGTGAGTTCACAATCTTTAGGTTATCATAAGTACTACTAAATAGAAATTGACAAGGATCCATAATGAGTCCCAAAATTAAAGGTCATAAGGACCTTTTTCGTTTTAAGGATCAAATTTCCAGGATAATTTACCTACAGAATTCCATGGGGATCTATAAAAGACCCACATATTCCAGATAGGTATTCATGATTACTTGAACTCCAAGTGGACTTCAAAATGAGTCCAAAATTGTCCTGGACAAAGGCTATACTAAAACTCAGAATCATGTGGTTCAAAAACTGTTTGGGTTATCATTAAGATCGATAAGAAAAATTGACAAGGATCTGTAATGGGTCCCAAAATTAGAGGTTTCAAGGATCTCTATTTTTAATCTTTTAACAAGACCCAGATAGGTTTTTAAGACTTTCTTGAACTCCAAGTGGACTTCAAGGTGATTACAAAATTATTCTGGACTATCACAAAAAATATATTAAGACTCAAAACCACGTGAGTTCACAATCTTTAGGTTATCATAAGTACTACTAAATAGAAATTGACAAGGATCCATAATGAGTCCCAAAATTAAAGGTCATAAGGACCTTTTTCGTTTTAAGGATCAAATTTCCAGGATAATTTACCTACAGAATTCCATGGGGATCTATAAAAGACCCACATATTCCAGATAGGTATTCATGATTACTTGAACTCCAAGTGGACTTCAAAATGAGTCCAAAATTGTCCTGGACAAAGGCTATACTAAAACTCAGAATCATGTGGTTCAAAAACTGTTTGGGTTATCATTAAGATCGATAAGAAAAATTGACAAGGATCTGTAATGGGTCCCAAAATTAGAGGTTTCAAGGATCTCTATTTTTAATCTTTTAACAAGACCCAGATAGGTTTTTAAGACTTTCTTGAACTCCAAGTGGACTTCAAGGTGATTACAAAATTATTCTGGACTATCACAAAAAATATATTAAGACTCAAAACCACGTGAGTTCACAATCTTTAGGTTATCATAAGTACTACTAAATAGAAATTGACAAGGATCCATAATGAGTCCCAAAATTAAAGGTCATAAGGACCTTTTTCGTTTTAAGGATCAAATTTCCAGGATAATTTACCTACAGAATTCCATGGGGATCTATAAAAGACCCACATATTCCAGATAGGTATTCATGATTACTTGAACTCCAAGTGGACTTCAAAATGAGTCCAAAATTGTCCTGGACAAAGGCTATACTAAAACTCAGAATCATGTGGTTCAAAAACTGTTTGGGTTATCATTAAGATCGATAAGAAAAATTGACAAGGATCTGTAATGGGTCCCAAAATTAGAGGTTTCAAGGATCTCTATTTTTAATCTTTTAACAAGACCCAGATAGGTTTTTAAGACATTCTTGAACTCCAAGTGGACTTCAAGGTGATTACAAAATTATTCTGGACTATCACAAAAAATATATTAAGACTCAAAACCACGTGAGTTCACAATCTTTAGGTTATCATAAGTACTACTAAATAGAAATTGACAAGGATCCATAATGAGTCCCAAAATTAAAGGTCATAAGGACCTTTTTCGTTTTAAGGATCAAATTTCCAGGATAATTTACCTACAGAATTCCATGGGGATCTATAAAAGACCCACATATTCCAGATAGGTATTCATGATTACTTGAACTCCAAGTGGACTTCAAAATGAGTCCAAAATTGTCCTGGACAAAGGCTATACTAAAACTCAGAATCATGTGGTTCAAAAACTGTTTGGGTTATCATTAAGATCGATAAGAAAAATTGACAAGGATCTGTAATGGGTCCCAAAATTAGAGGTTTCAAGGATCTCTATTTTTAATCTTTTAACAAGACCCAGATAGGTTTTTAAGACTTTCTTGAACTCCAAGTGGACTTCAAGGTGATTACAAAATTATTCTGGACTATCACAAAAAATATATTAAGACTCAAAACCACGTGAGTTCACAATCTTTAGGTTATCATAAGTACTACTAAATAGAAATTGACAAGGATCCATAATGAGTCCCAAAATTAAAGGTCATAAGGACCTTTTTCGTTTTAAGGATCAAATTTCCAGGATAATTTACCTACAGAATTCCATGGGGATCTATAAAAGACCCACATATTCCAGATAGGTATTCATGATTACTTGAACTCCAAGTGGACTTCAAAATGAGTCCAAAATTGTCCTGGACTAAACTAAAACTCAGAATCATGTGGTTCAAAAACTGTTTGGGTTATCATTAAGATCGATAAGAAAAATTGACAAGGATCTGTAAAGGGTCCCAAAATTAGAGGTTTCAAGGATCTCTATTTTTAATCTTTTAACAAGACCCAGATAGGTTTTTAAGACATTCTTGAACTCCAAGTGGACTTCAAGGTGATTCCAAAATTATTCTGGACTATCACAAAAAATATATTAAGACTGAAAACCACGTGGGTTCACAATCTTTAGGTTATCATAAGTAATACTAAATAGAAATTGACAAGGATCCAAACGAGTCTTAATAATAAAGGTTATAAGGACCTTTTTTCGTTTTAAGGATCAAATTTCCAGGATAATTTACCTACAGAATTCCATGGGGATCTATAAAAGACCCACATATTCCAGATAAGTATTCATGATTACTTGAACTCCAAGTGGACTTCAAAATGAGTCCAAAATTGTCCTGGACTATTACAAAGGCTATACTAAAACTCAGAATCATGTGGTTCAAAAACTGTTTGGGTTATCATTAAGATCGATAAGAAAAATTGACAAGGATCTGTAATGGGTCCCAAAATTAGAGGTTTCAAGGATCTCTATTTTTAATCTTTTAACAAGACCCAGATAGGTTTTTAAGACTTTCTTGAACTCCAAGTGGACTTCAAGGTGATTCCAAAATTATTCTGGAAATATATTCAAAAAATATATTAAAACTCAGAGAAATGTGGGTTCAAGAATTGTTCAAGTTGTCATAAGAAAAATTTGTAAGGACCCAGAATAATCTCCAGAAAGACCTAGTGTTAATGGAATTCAAATCTAACACTTTACGAGTAAATACGAAATGTTTGCTAGATATTTCAAAAAATTTGAATACATACCTTCAGGGCCGGCTTTGACGTAAACTATCTGCACCTTAGATTCCATATCGACAAAGTACATGCACCTCTTTGACACACTTCTAACTATATCGGTCATATCGACGACTTTTATAACTTATACGGCTCGCAGTTACACTGGAACGTGCCAATTTCGGAAAAACGAGATATCGTTTATGTTATTGCTTATGTCGCGAATTAGCTCATAACGTGTCTGGGCTCTCTTTGTTAGTGATTCATGCGGTTTAATGAAAACATTTTCACTACAATAAATGGAAATACATAATATTTTCTCAGGGTTTACCTAATGTCATTATCTCGAAAGAGAACAAAGAAAGATGAGGCGATTGTTGCTTTTCCTTGATTTTGACCTGTTAGTAACCTACATAAGTAAATATTGCGGAGATTGTATGTAGAAGCTATAAAGTTAATATGTAGACAAATACATTTAAAAAACAACGTGATTGTTAATACTATCACCTTTATGATTCCATTTGTAGAATGCCATGTGATGCAGTAGGGTAACTTTATGTAATTTCTCATGAGACAATGAACAATGTAACTACAACGTAGAACATTAAACAAAGTTACCATGTTATCCATATTAGCTTAGTTGAAAATACGAAACTGACGTAAGTCGCGCAATCACCAGGTAGAATACTGTCTAAAGTACCACAAAAACGAACTGTTGTATCCAAATTTTGTCAAAAAAAAAATTCCAAGGTAAAGAATTAATTAGGAAAAGGCAGGGAGAGGGGGTTATATTGAATATTGAAATCCCCACCACCGCTCCACCCAAAATTTCTATCAACTATTTGACAATCATTCTTTGCGTCATTCTTCTCAAAAGATATTTGAGAAAAATACGTTCAATTTACGTTGAAGCATCGCACAAAATTACAAATAAACATTCGAGAACAGTTGTAACATTTAAATTTTGACATCATGCACCTACGTGGAGGTCTAAAACGACAAGATAATACTAATATATAATATATTATTAATATATAATAATACCCAATAAATAACCCAAATTCTAGACGCAACTTTGAAGTTATATAAAGTCGGACTTACTTTCTGGAGATAACTCAACATTCTCGACTATGAACTCCGGCATTTTCGGCTTTATTTGAACACTGCGACGGATCCACTCGTCCACACTTATTTATACTTAAATTCCAATGAATTTAAGCGATTCTCTAAGATCATTTACTTACTCATTAATTACTTTGCGTACGCGATATGCCCAAAACATCGCCCGTTTATTACTATTTGATATCAATCATCGGGACTTCATCATTGAACTTTAACCGGTGATGAAGCGCGTTTGAAATAATCGACACTATTCATTAGCGTTAACATTAATCGACGGAATATGTTAAATGCTTTTCAGGAAACGACGTGGCATTTCGAAGGTCCCAAAAAGGTTGCCGGGAACCCTGGAAAGGACTTGGAGACTCTTCACTCCAATTTGATCCTTAAACTTTCTTAAACGGAAAAGTAATGCTTGGATCCTTTAATTTTGGAACCCATTATGGGTCCTTGTCAATTTTTCTCATCGACCATAGTGATAACCCAAACAGTTTTTAAACTACACGAAGTTTTAGTATAGTCTCTTCAATAGTCCAGGATAATTTTGGACTCTATTTAAAGTTTACTTGGGATTCAAAAAATTATGAAAATGTGGGTCTTTTATAGATCCCCATGGAATTCTGTAGGTAAATTATCCTGGAAATTTGATCCTTGAAACTTCTCAAAACGAAGAAAGATCCTTAAAATCTTTAATTTGGAGACTCATTATGGATCCTTGTTAATTTCTATTTAGTAGTACTTATGATAACCTAAAGATTGTGAACTCACGTGGTTTTGAGTCTTAATATATTTCTTGCAATAGCCCAGAATAATTTTGGAATCACCTTGAGTCCACCTGAAGTTCAAGAAAGTCTTAGAAACCTATCTGGGTCTTTTGAAGATCCTTAGGGAATAGTCTAGGCAAATCATCCTGAAAACTAGATCCTTATTAAACCTAACTAAAAAAAAAGAGATCCTTGAAACCTTTAATTTTGGAACCCATTATGGATCCTTGTCAATTTTTCTTATCGACCTTAGTGATAACCCAAACAGTCTTTGAACCACATGATTTTGAGTTTTAGTATAGCCTTTGTAATAGTCCAGGACAATTTTGAACTCGGCATGAAGTTCAAAAAAGTATGAAAACCTATCTGGAACATGTGGGTCTCTGGTAGATCCCCATGGAATTCTGTATTCTGAATAACACAGGCAACATAACATAACTGTAACATAGGCAACACATTATTCAAGCAACATGGGACGTGTTATTCATCAGATACAGAAAGTGCTTGGTACAAGCTGCAAGTTTAAAATACCGTTATTTTACAGTACCTCGGCAGAAGCATCTAGATACTAGTTGGTGGCTAGAATGTTCTAGAACCTAGAATTCACCTGTGTGAGCTAGAATATCATAGTAAAAGAACCTGGAATCTAATCGATAACTAGAATCTTATAAAATGTAGAACGGACTCAGGCCCGGAATCTAACTTTAATGTGATAGTACTAACACCACCTGGAACATTCATCAGATATTGAACACGATAGAAATACAATATTCTAGGGATAAATTTTGTTTGTCTGGAGTGTCTAGACATTAGTTAATAACTAGTGTGCTAGAATCTAGAAGCTATCTCAAATATGCTGATCCTAACGTACTAACAGTAGATACTATATATATAATCTCAAAGAGAGGTGAAAAATGTGACACTTACCAGAAACGTGTCATATTTTGAGATGGACAAGTATGCTAAATAAATGATAAGTCTTGTTTTTCTGGAGTGTCCAGACATTAGTTAATGACTAGTGTGCTAGAATCTAGAAGCTATCTCGAATATGCTGACCCTAACGTAACAGTAGATATATTACCTCTAAGAGAGGTAAAATGTGACAATTACCAGAAACGTGTCATATTTTGAGATGGACAAGTATGCTATAATTCTGAGGTGAAGATAAATTAAATCATTCTTTCAATCACAAAAACGTTAAAGATTGATTTTACAAATGCAATTGATGGCAGATAATTATTTAAATAATTTAAGAAAGTGGTGGAGAAGAAAACTAGTACAATCATCACTTGGTTACAGTTGGCAATATTAATTGTCCAAGTAGTACATAAAATTTAAATCCAAATATCTTTTAAATGGAGCAAAATTTTCAAAATCTGCTTGT
The DNA here is from genome assembly GCA_946251905.1 of Cryptocephalus moraei. Lineage (NCBI taxonomy): Eukaryota > Metazoa > Arthropoda > Insecta > Coleoptera > Chrysomelidae > Cryptocephalus > Cryptocephalus moraei. The sequence goes on along the minus strand of OX276464.1, from coordinate 20,958,896 downwards.
GAAGCATACCATCTTCTGACTTTTTGTATTGAACGTCAAAAGACATGGTAAATGTTACTATAGGTCCCTTAAGAGTTAAGTCCATGCGGAACACTATAAATTAAGATTAACACTAACATCCATAACACCCGGGAAATTATTTTGTGGATTTAAATCAATAGGAGACTCCCTCTAACTCCCTCTAAAGTCACTAAATGTGGAAAGTACCGCAATTCAATGTCCCAACGTGTTAGAGAGAGAAGTACATTTTCGGACACAATATGGCGGATTACAGCTACAATCTGCCTGTTTCATGCCTATTGTTGTGTTTTGTGGATTGTGGGTTATGTGTCATATTTGTTTATTTTATTGTATATAGGTTTAAATTAATTTTTATGTACATTTTTCTCTCGCGAAATGTCGTTTTTACTTTTTGGGAATAAAAATGCCAAGTTGTTGTTTTATCTTTTAAAACGAGCAAATTTTTGTTTTCTATTTTGAATTTCGCGCGGCGCGGCGCGGACACAATATGGCCGCCCATTGCGGTACTTTCCTTATTTAGTGACTTTAACTCCCTCGCTATAACCGCGCCATCTTTTAATAAAACTTCAAGATCTTACCCCAGAGGCAAGTTACTGAATCAACCAATCAACGTTGAGTAATAGTATAGATGTTCTGTGGGTTCTGTGCATAAAAGTGAGGTTACATCCGCACGCTTCCAACTTCCACCTTCAGAAACAAACAAAAACAAAGAAATCCGGTAAGTCCTTACTTATTAGATCTAACGTCCATTCCATTAACCGTCCCCCTCAACTCTCAGACCCTCACCACAATGGCCAAGAGTATCAGAAGCAAATGGAAGCGCAAGATGAGAGCCATCAAGCGAGTACGCTACGGCAAGAAGGAACTAGAACGCCTGAAGAAGACCTTAGGAGTCCAAGACGCCGCGGCCCCCAAGGACGTCGCCATGGAGGAAGTGTCGGAGGTGGCGAACGTCGTGACGTTCGAGGAGATCAAGCAGAAGTCCGAGGCGAAGTCTTCGACGAAGAGACTGAAGGAGGTGATCGTATCGAGCGAGATAGGGGACATCAAGGAGGTCAACACCGAGGCGCTCAAGGACGAGAAGGGCCTCTATCCGGTCTGGTTGCACCCGCGTAAGATCAAGCAGATCAAAAAGAAGGCCGCCCTGAAGAAGAAGACGAAGGCGAAGAAGTCGAAACGTGGGACTTATAAGAGGAATCAAAAGAAGAAACAGGAATTATTAGCTAGCTAACTAGTTAATTCGTGATTAATGACGATGTTATTGCCTGTTTTATACATATTAAAGTTGTTTTATTAATAAATCCACATTTTTAGACATCCATGTCATCTATCTTTCAAACGAGGAACTAATCGCAGAAGCGACAACGGACAATGGTTTCTATCCTATCATTCCTATCTCATCAAGATTGATAGTTTATCGTGTTGTTACGTCAAATAACAAAGTCCTTGCGAAAATGTAAATAGCTCTGGCATTACGAAAACATGCAGTAGTAAATTAATCTTGAAACAAACGATCGAATTACAACAACAATGGAGTCGTCGCTGGGGAAACTGATAACCTTTGGTATACTTTTCATTCACTCCACCTTGTAAGTATTATCGATTAAGTAATTACAATACCTAGCAAGAAATGTTGTTAAAGTAAGACTTGGACTATTGTTTGCTATTGTCTATTAATCAAGTGTGTTAATATGAATTTGGCTCATCATTAAAAAGTTAAATTCACCTGCCACACACCTTTTGATGACTTAGCTTAATTGATTAGTCACCTCTGGCTGCAACATATTGTAAGATAAATAACTCTGTTATAAAAACAAAGAATTAACTCTCAAATGTAAGTTAACTTAGGAATTAATTATGCATTTGAAAGGATCAAAGTGTCAAGAACTTATCAACGATTATACCACATGCATTTTCGATGATAGGACATACTATTTAAAGATTTCAAAAATTATCAAGCAAAGCCGAAAGATATTCACTTACGTTAGGTCTAGTAAAAACTTGATCGGTGAGCAGACTTGAAAGTGGTGCAAAAGCTCTTAGAACAAACCTGAAATCAAGAGTCAGGTATTTAAATCCTTCTAGTGCTAAAAACGTCCTAAAATCATATTTGGTTTTGTATAAATTTGATCGGTAATCAAGACTCAAATTCATAAGTCAGATTTTAAAAAGTATCAAGTGCTCATTACTCACAGATAAAACCTTCAAAAATCTCAGATCGTTTGTCTTTATTATTGAGTTTGATCGGTGATCAAGGCTAGAAGTCGACTCAGTCTTAAATTGACTTAAAATCTTCTATAAATGGTTCGAATTCATATAGGAAATTGTAAAAATGATCAGGTGCACGTTACATTAAAAGCAAAACCTTTGAACTTTGTTGAAAAGAACCAGAAATCATGTTAAGGGTTCGAAAACTCTTAAAACAACCCTGAAATCAAGAGTAAGGTTTTTAAATCCCTGGTTTTGTTAAAAGTCAAAACCATTAAGGTTGATTCAAAACGTCCTAAAATCATATTAGGTTTCATATAGATTTTATCAATGATCAAGGCTTAAAGTCCCATGAACGGCTCAAATCCATAAGTAAGGTTCTAAATAGTATCAAGTGCCCTTTACATTAAGAACTAAAACCTTTAAACTTGGAAATCATGTTAGGTTTGGTAAGGGTTCTAAAACTATTGGAACAACCCTGAAATCAAAAGTCTGGTTTTAAATCCCTCTAGTGTTTAAGGTAAAACTTTAATAAGGTTGGTTCAAAACCTCCTAAAATCATCAGGTTTTGTATAAATTTGATCAGTGATCAAGGGCTCAAATTCTTCCATAAACTGTTCAAATTCACAAGTAAGAGTTTAAAGGGGATCAAGTGCCCATTACTCACAGATAAAAGCTTCAAAATTGGTTCAAAGGAACCTAAAATCATATTAGTTTCAGTAAAAATACAAAATCAGTTTAAAAACCATTTGGAGAACCTTGAAATCCAGATTCAGATATTTAAATCCCTCTAGTGCTTACAGGCAAAACCTTAAAGATTAGTTTAAAACGTTCTAAAATCATACCAAGTTCCCTAAGGATTCGATCAGTGATCCTACCTTCCTCCATAATCTTCATATCCAGCCAGGAACTTAAATTCTTCTAGCGCCTATAGGCACAACCTTTAAGGTTGGTTCAAAGCTTCCTAAAATCACATTAGGTTTTGTATAAATTTGATTGGTGAGCAAGGCTCAAAGTCGACTCAAAGCCTTCCATACACGGTTTGAATTCTTAAGTAAGATTTTTACAAGTATCAATTGCTTGTTACGTTTAAGCCGAAACCTTTAAACTTGTGTCAAAACAATGTGTTTCAAAATGATTGTCATCCAGTTGGCGTTGGAATTTCTGTGCATGTAATTATTGATGTGCCGCGCTCTATTGATTTGAACCTATCTAATTCTGACAACATGTGTCACTTCGAACATTTATTGTCAATCTGGCAATCAGTACTGCAGGTAATTAATGGCCCTTTTCAGGGCCAAAACAAATACTACAAATAGACAAATACTCAGAATTCGTTTTCTTTTGACAGAGAAAAACCAGAAGTTAAGTAGGTTATTTTGAGGTTACGTATAGCTAGTAGAAACTCCTATTTTCGCAAGGCGGTTTTTTTTATTTTACATAGGAATTCCATAGCCGACTAGATGACAATCATTTTGAAACATGTTGTACCTTATACTCTTCTCCTTTCACAGTTCGTTCCAGTTCGTGACGAAGCACGGCGGCAACGGCCCGAAGCCGACCCCCTACCACGACTGGGACTACCTGATGTTCTCCCAACGTTGGCCGATCACCTCGTGCGCCGCCTGGGAGGAGAAGAGCCCCTCGAACACGTGCTCGATGCCGCCCGACCCCTCCCGCTGGACGATCCACGGCATATGGCCGACCAAGTCGGGCACGGAGGGCCCCCTCTTCTGTCCGTCGGCCGTCCACTTCGACCCGCAGCAGCTCGAGCCGCTCGCCGACGAGCTTCGCGCGCATTGGACGAACATCGAGGGCAACACCAAGCCGAACTCCTTCTGGAGGCACGAGTGGGACAAGCACGGCACTTGTGCCGTCACGCTGCCGAGCCTCGACAGCATACCGAACTACTTCGGCACGGCGCTCGAGTGGAACCACAGGTACGACCTGACGGCGATCCTCTCGCAGGGGAAGATAGTACCGGGCGCCGAGGGGTACGACGTCGAACAGGTGTACAACGTCGTACGGTCGTACCTCGATGCGAGACCGATCGTGGTGTGCGTCAACGATAAGAGCAAGGAGTTCATGATCAGCGAGATCAGGATCTGTTTCAATAAGAGCCTCGAGGTGATGGACTGTCCGAGCGACTCGTCGGCCGATCTCATAAGTAACTGCAACCTTAAGAAACCGGTGATGTACTTCGCGGAGGTGCCGCCGAAGGATATCTCCTACGAGATGGATTACCTCGAGGACGTCTTCAGGAAGTACTTCGAGGTGCAACTGTCGTACGTAAGGTTGTATAGGTTTCTCAAGTTTCTGATGTGGTTCACCACCTGAGGTCCGAACGGAACCGGAAACCTGGTTTAAAGATTACGTGTCGATCTCAATAATCCGGCCCCCAGAAAATAGGAAGAATGGTTAAAATGGTCTCATGACTCCAAGCCAAGTTTGATATCAATCTCGAGTTACTTACATTGGGATAAACGTTTAGAGCAGATGATATAAAGATCTCTCCCTTACAAATAAACAAGAAGAAAGGTTGTACATATCATACCTTTTTTGAAGACAGTGATTTATCTGCACATTTTGATCTCATCGAATCCCTTCAGGAGTAGGTGTAATCAATTAATTACTCAATTTCGAAGAAACTAACTACGTTTACAGAAAACAAAATTTGAGGTTATAGTTATAGACCTACTGCGTATAGAATGAATCGGGGATTCCCATAAAGTACTTATGTACATTGACAACCGGAAGGAGCGATAGAAGAATATGCAAGGCAACGCTGTTTTCTCGCTCTAAATGGGCGGAACTAACATTACCTCAGGTCAGGGCCTTATTTCATTTTTTATATTCCTCCAATACAGTTTTGGAAGATAAGTGATAACAAACTCTTGATTCTTCAATACACCAAAAGGTTTAGTTTCAAAACTACTTTCAGTAGGTTTCAATCAACATCCATGACGTTAATTCCTCAACAACGCTTTTGTATTGTAGTTTTTTTAATAACATGTTTATATTTTTACCAATTCTTCTTATCTGAAAGAATTTATCATTATTTGTATCCATTAATAAATTAGGAGAGTTGGCGCCATCTTGGTGCCTTACACTCTTTCTCACTAACTTTCCTTACACATTACAGTCGTCTCAGCCAAAGGCTACAATGGTTGTTGTAATGCAAACGTAGCCCGAAACGGCTATGGGAGCCGGATTACTGAACGTACCGAACTATACAAATTGTACTCATACGGCATTCTTTTATTAATTACTCGAATTGTGTTTGTGGCAATCTAAAAGATGATTTATTTAAGACAGTTAACTCTTAAACCAGGTTTCCTTGAAATTGGTGTAGTTTCTAGTCTTCCCCATCTAAGAGAAATTAAGTTCCTGATACTCACGGAGACATTTGAAAAATTTGTTTAAATTATCATTGGATGCATGTTTAAAGCAATATGAAAAAAGTTACCTTACCTTAACCAAGGAGGTTCCAGAATATGAACCATATCCCGTTTCCAGAACATGGGTACAGTGCTCCATATTTCACTTAATTATTGAAGAAACTCACAGAAACAACTACTTCGTTATTGTTTATGCCATTTGTATCAAAAGCTAAAAATATACTGAACAGATTACACACGACTACGTATACACAAAGGCATTGTTATTAAATATCCTGTGACACATGGGTCTTATCACAATTCCCTGTTTATGTTTTTAAAATCTACTTGGACACTTCTAAATTACATCAATACAGCCGTTAAGATAATATTCCAATAAAAGTCCCAAACGCGTCCCAGGGAACGAAGGAATCTGCTTGGGACCCTAAGGCCTCTTTCGAACGATGCACATTTGGTCCTTCGCACACCACACGTGAGCGTTTAAAATGTATGTATGAAACTCTTTATTGAGGCGAAGGTAACGATCCCATGTCTTCTAAAAGGGGCCGAAAGTTAGGTAATGTTTTTAACTAAAATTGAAATAAACTTGGTAAGGGCAGTTTAAAACGAAATTAACGAATCATCGTGCCCTCCGAGATTTATTGAAAAGGTGATTAATTCACCTGTAGGTAATTAATTTATTTTATACTATTTCTTCTGTATAAATCGCTGGTATGTACATAATCTTTGGTGTATATTTCAATAATCTTATGGATGTTGTACAGTGTGTTTCGTTAAAACGTGCCGTAGAAGAGAGACAAAAAAATTTCTCTTCGACAGTTGACTTCGTTGGAAAACATTGTGCTTCATTCATATTTAGGCGTTAACATTTTTTTGAAACTTAAGTTGTACATATTCCCATATAAAATATAGTTTACCTATAATACATTTTACTAACTCTTCGCCTTTTATTTAAACGACCCGACATACTAATAGCAACAGAAATATGAACTGTGTGCTTTAAATAATATAAGTTAGTTCGGTTAGTCCAGATTATGAAACTTCTTTAACCAAAACTACTTTTAAACTTCCATGCGGTTAAATTATTTCAAAGTCAATTACAGACCATTGCAATCTATACATTCTTTAGAAACTCCTTAACTGCTTTTGAAGCGGCATATCTGGTATAAGATGACTACAACTTCTTTCACGATGTGTTGTAAAGAAAACGGTAAATTTCACCTTAAAACGTCCACGAGGTCCAACCTCAAAATGTTTTAGTCAACTGCAGTTCATTGCAATCTATAAACATTGTTTAGAAACTCCTCTTGAACCAACAGATCTGGTTTAAGATGACGACTTCTTTATAAATGTATTAAAAAGGTTCTAAAAGGGTAAAGGCTTTGAACTACTTTAACATTTCCATGATGTCCGACTTCAAATCACTTCAGTTAATTGTAGTTCTTTCCACTACATACATTTGGAAATTGCTCAACTTACGGGTGTTTTTTTTTAAATTTCACTTCATATTAGGCTGTGGATAGTGTTTGTGAATGCGCCTTACTAAAAAATGTCGTTATCAAAAGTCAAAGCGTTCCAACGGTTCCAAGCACTTCGAAGACTCTCGTTCCGTGGGAGAGTTAAGAGTTGTCAAGTTTGTTTTCATAGAGGTTCTCGCATTTAGATTTTTATATTCTTTAGTCTCACTCATCTACGCCTAGTTAATAGAGCCAAGCTGTCTTTTTCAAGACACTAGTAACTGATTGGAGCAGTTTCAATTTTTATTAAAAAAGTGAGGTTATGTCAACCCATTTCAATATTGACATTTTTTAGTAAGGCGCATTCACAAACACTATCCATAGCAATTACATAAAGTACATGTAATAGGAATAAGAAAGCATTAAATGAAGATCAGATGTATTTTAATGTTAATCGAATGAATAGATGACACAATTACTGATTAAAACGTCGTTAAAAGATCATAAAGCCATATCAAATTTAGTAACCGGAAACCTTAAATCTAGGGACTGCATCCCAAGAGAGATCACAATTGCCCGAAGTTACGCAACACACCGTCGTGAACATAAAAGTACATAGCAAACTAGTAACGGTAACGAAATATAGAGAGAGAGAAATTCATTTAGTCACAACAACCGTACATCAATCCAACCCAGGAACGCACTCAACTCGTCGACTACCTGTGCCTCGCCTTCTTCGTGGCGCTCTTCTTGTTACCGCCGCCCCCGGCCCCCCCAGCCGCGGGGCTCTTCTGCTTCGCCGCCATCTCGGGCGCGGGGCTGCCGTCGAGGCCGTTCTGCGTACCGTTGAAGGAGTTCGTCGACTGCTTGCCGGCCGTCTTCACGCTACCCCCGCCGCCGGAGTCGAGGTGGTTCGCCGCCCCCATGTTCGTGTCGCTCGAGTCCTCGTTGGTCGCCGACTCCGACTCGCTGTTCCTGTCCACTGCGAACAAAATCGGATCAGAAGTCGATGACGGTGATGAAGGGTGACGAGGTCCACGAGACGGTATACTTATCTGGCGGAACGGTCGCTGGTGAAATCTTCGATTTGGCGTCAGCGTGAAACCTGTTACGCTGAGAGTCGACACATGACCACATACAAGCATATGATTTTGGGTTTTCACTTCTGTCGACACTCTCCCGAGTGCAACATTTTTTTACTATGGTGCACTAGTGGCATACTACACCTGTGCAGACTCATTTGGTGATTCTTGTCGAAATTAAATACTCGCGTTACATCGAATCCATCAAGCCAATACCTTCCATTGGTCTTTTCAAAAAAACACAATAACTACAGTGTGAAATCAATCGTTACAATCCCCACTGGAAGATAACATGTTTGTTACCTTAATACTCTAGTGATACAATATAGTTCTTTACGACAGCATCGCACGAACATGCAGATAAATACAACGTACCAAGTTGAATCAATTACACTACGAAATTAAATGAAAGCGTCAGCATGCTGCATGCAGTACATCCAAAAACCATAGAATCTCGACCAAGAAGATAATGAAAAAAGGTGCCAAAAATTGATATTGTAAACTTTTAATCTCTAGTCATACAAAAAAATAAATAAAAATACAACGTAATAGAATTTTCATAAAGTAACAAGTAACCCATATTAACAAACGTACATTAACTACTGAATGAATGCGTAAGGATTGTTACTGTCTACCTCATAAGTTGGCTTACTTTTGTCCGTGCTCTGGTCGACAATGCCACTTACAGCCTAGAAAAAGACAGTCATTATTTAATAGGTTCGACTTATCAGACATAGCCAATTTGGATTTCAACACTTTTAAGTTCCAAAAACAATAACGTTCCAAACCCCACGTCAACCACTCACCGCCATAGAAGTGATAGACGACTTCGAGAACAACCTCTCCGCCTCCTTGAACTTCCTGTTCCTCTTGTCCGCCTTGGAGTTGGTCGTTTTGTTCGTCGACAGGTACCTGTCCCAGCCCCTGATGATGTTACCGTAGAGCTGCGTGTCCTCCAAATAGGACCCCTCGAAGGCGTAGATCTGCTTCTCGAGGTTCGCGAGGGTCTCCTTTTCGGGGGAAAAAATCGAGGGTCAGAAGACAGGGGGAGAGGGGACCCCGGGACACTTACCCCGATCTCCGTCTTGCGTTTCACCAGCTCGGCGAGCTCCTGCCTGGCGTCGATCACGCTGTTCTTGTTCGACATGATGACCGGAATGGAAGTTTAACGTTTAACTAACTTAACTAACAGTGGAAAACAAAACACTGAGTGAAAAACAACGGATTGAAAATGGAAGAACGTGGAACAGGACGAGAGACGTGTACGAAAGAGTGAGGTTATGGTGATTCACAAGACGCCTAATTCAGAACAATTTGTATAGTTATCATCACGTATTACTAGCGTATTACACACATTATATTGTTTATTGTGTGGCTTTTTAGATAATGACGCTCACTGCCACTGCTAATTGTCTCAGCAAAGTTATGAATGTTAATTACGATCATAAAAACACAACAAAACTTTCACCCGCTCACGAAACAGTAGAAGTGTGGACATTCTTGTGTCCCGTGGCGTCTCTGGTGGTGATAAATTAAAAGCTAATAGATAAAAACGTAATTAATAACAAGCCCGATAAACATAAACCCCTCCTCCGTTATCACACTTCGAACGTTCTGGTTTCACACTCGAGATATGAGATGAACAGAAACGCAGCTTGTCTGGATTCCAAATGGTAAGCGCCCCCCGACGACGCCTCCTCCCCCTGGAGCTGATCCCCCCGTTTTTTTCCAGTCATTGAAACTGATGTCAGCAGTGGTACTACCTCAGTCCGTGACGCATAAGAACCCGAGCGAGGACCGAGGCGAGGCGGAGGTGCTCCTCGGGCGCCTGCTGGAGTGCGTGCAGCAGTGCCAGAAACGTTACGGCGGCAAGACCGAACTAGCGACAGAGTTCGACGGCTGCGTCGCCGCCCTCTGCCTCACCTTCGAGGCGGTCTTCCAGCACGGCCTCAGGCCGAGGCCGCTCGGCGCCAGGGAGCAGCCCTCCGCCCTGAAACACGTCTCGGACATCGTCGCCAACAGCCTCAACGCCAGCAACGAGACACCTTGTAAGATGTAGTCGATAGGCTTAGTACCTAGTGGTGGTTCAGTGATAGCATGTTATGCTCTATAGCTTAAGTGGGTAAAAGGTTATTGTCGTACAGGCTTTGTGATAAAAGTTGATGTTCTTAAAGGACGTGAAAATGTAATATCAAATGAAGGAAAAGGGGGCACATACTCTCTTAGTTAAGGTGTTATTCGCTGATGCTAGAATGTCCTGGAATTATTAACCCACTCTTCTAGAATCAGAATGTTTCAGATTACAAACAGAATTCAATTAAGTCTAAATAACATCACTAGAATGCTGTAATCTCTTGTGGTTCAATATTCCAGGTTATTCCAAAAATGCATCTAAAAATTCTCCTGACATCGTTCCCAAATTGCCCTAATGAAATTTTCACCCCATTGTATCTCCTCCAGCTTTCTGGCCGTTCATCAGGCGTTACCTGACGAAGCACGAGCGGGAAAGGTACGACTTCCTCAAGCAGATCTGGACCGACACTGGCCGTTCGAGGGCGTGGCTGAGGTCGGCGCTGAACGAACGTTCCCTCGAGAGGTACCTTCACACGGTGCTCGGCAACGAGGAGATCCTGCGGGAGCACTATGAATCCGGGGCGATACTCCGCGATGACGAGAAGAGCAGCATGCTCCCGACCATGGCCGCGGGTAACATGACGACGTGACGTATATGAGATGAACGTTTAATGGTTCTTTTCCAGGTCTAAATTCGATCCTGTTCGCCATCAGCATCGATAAACCCGAGCTGAACAGCAGTATTACTCACAGACCAGATTCGTACAGGACCAAAATTGAGCCGATAATCGAGGCGCCTATTCCTGGTAAGTTTGATCTACATTTGTGTGACATATCGGATCGTTGTAATTGTAATTGGATCGTTCGTTTCAGCAGCGAGGAACAAATTCAAGGAGAAACGTCGCCGCAAGGTGGCCAAGCAGTACATCTCCTTCGACGATGACGACAGCCCCCTGTCGACGAGCGTCCCGTCTAGTTCGAGCAGTACGGCCTCCGAGACGCCTTCCCTAGACAAGTCCAAGGCGTCCCTCGACCAGATCGGAGAGGAGTCGCCCAAGATGTCGGAGGAGCCGAGGCGGAAGCTCTCGATGGAGACGAGCGGCTCGAGGGACAGGTTCCCAGCGTCGACGCCCGAGACGCTCACGCCCGTGAGCAGCGCCGTCGGCGAGCTGACGCCCGTCTCGGTCGAGCGTCTCGACTCGTCCGGCAACTCGGAGGAGATCGTCGAGGTGCCGAGCGACGTGAGCGCCGTGCTGACGGCGGTCGAGTGCAGGAACAGGGAGGAACTCGGCAGGCGGGACGAGAGGATAGGCGAGCTGCTGAAGGAGAACGAGTCTTTGAAGGAGCAGGTGAAGAAGTACGTGAGCGCGATAAGGATGCTCGGGCAGGACCGGGGCGTCGAAGGTACGCTGGAGGGGCTGCGGGTCGAGCCTCGACCGGACTACGAGGGCGAGGCGAAGATGTACGAGAGGAAACTGGTGCAGGTACGTATTGAACGGATTTTCTTCTATCTTTCCAGGATTAGGCACATTGTCTGTGCCGGCTTCACCGTCTTTTTTTGGGTTTTCTATTGTATGATAGGCACTTTGCTCTTGTCGTTTTTCCTATACAAAACTGGCACCCGAGCAGCCAACCAGTATTCCAATAGACACGATTTTTTTTGCCACATTGTATTTAAGAATTCATCTCTAGTTAGCTCTATTCCCAGAGATGCATCCATCTGTATTAAACGAATCACGTGTCACGCGATCCCACTCTCGTGGTGTAACAGCAATTTCCTATACTTTCTCGATATGTACGTTAGGTGGCGGACATGCACGCGGAATTGATGGACTTCAACGTGATGCTCCAACAGCAGCTGTGCCAGAAGGAGGCCCTGCTGGAAAGGCTCAAGAAGGAACTGGAGACCCTGCGAGGTCCGATGCCCGAAGACGAGTTTGGTACGGACGAAACGAGGGGGTGCGTCAATGTCTGGATCCCTTCCGCCTTCCTCACAGGTAATCATTCATGTTTGCTATCTTTGGCAATTTCGTAATACCTTCAACTGTCATCTCCTGCCCTGAAACATGGAAACAGTAATTAACGTAATCGATCCATTCATAATTTCCATTCCATTAATCCATTTAATGGTTTCACCAGGTTCACCATTCCAGGTTATAGACCATGGGCCCATGACACCAAAAGTGTCGATAATCTATGTTCGTATGCCCTTTTAGGGACATACTCAGACAGCCTTGGAAACCGTATCGCCAAACGGTGATAGACGATGATCGAGGAAAGTATGCCCTTTGGTGGAACGACTCCTTTCGACCCATTAACCATATTCCGACATTTGCATACGATTCCGGAGAGGGCATCTCGATTTATGCCAGCATCAACAAGAAGTGGAGGTCATAACAGGTGCTAGGACTGGTCACAGACGCTCGGAGTTACTGTTTCCCGGTTTCCCGGGCTGTCTGAGTATGTCCCTAAAAGGGCATACGAACATAGATTATTGACACTATTGGTGTCATGGGCCCACGGTCTATTAGGTTAGTTAGGTTTAATTGTCTCACCAGAACCATTCCACGTTAGTTTAAGCTAGTCGAGTCCCTTTTACTTCACGAGTGACTCATCCCCACAACAAGTTGCGAGTGGCACACGCAAAACTCATAAAATCACATCCCTAGTTCGAGCGATTCGCCGCTTTAGCAAATTTTCAACGTAAAGAGAGAGACAGAGAGAAGCGGAGTTGCCAAAATTTAAAAATCCGCTCTATAAAACATCAGTCGAAACCTGTAGAACGGCAATATGGAGAAAGTTGTTTACAAATCGTACGCCTGGGCGATTACAGTGTCGGCGCCCGGCGAAATACGCCAGTTAGTACATGTGTGATATTTTCTGTGATATGATCTAGTTCGGATCGAGATTCCAACTTTGCAACGTCAAGCAGCTTAGAAAATATACCAACCGCTAAATAGAAATCTAGATAACATTGTTTCATTCCATTAAATGATATAACTTCGATTATTTATAATTTGAAGACAAAATGAAACATACACGCTCCTGTTTCTACTTTCCCCTCACTTCTTCATCCCGCGGAGGACTATGGGCTGCTAGGAATTTACTGCGGTATGAATCGAAACTCGGGTATAGTTAGGTTTAATGGTTTCGCCAGGACCATTCCAAGTTAGGTTAGTTACGTTTAATGGTTTCAATTGAACCATTCCAGGTTGGATTAGTTAGGTTTAATGGTTTCACCACGAGTATTCCAGGTTAGGTCAGTTAGGTTTAATGGTTTCACCAGAACCATTCCAGGTTAGTTTAAGCCTGTTAGGTTTAATGGTTTCACCGTTTCCATTCCACGTTAGTTTAAGCTAGTTTGGTTTAATGGTTTCGCCAGAACCATTCCAGGTTAGGTTAGTTACGTTTAATGGTTTCAATTGAACCATTCCTGGTTAGATTAGTTAGGTTTAACGGTTTCACCAGAACTATTCTGGATTAGTTTAAGCTAGTTAGGTATAATGGTTTCACCGGAACCATTCCAGGTTAGGTTAGCCTTAATGGTTTCACCGGGACGATTCTAGGTTCGGGTTCGAACGCGCACCACGTCTACCAGATATTCCTGAGGGCGGGCGGCGACGAGTGGAACATCTACCGCAGGTACGCCCAGTTCCACGCTCTCTACACCGACCTGAAGAAGTTGGATCCGGTCGTGGGCACGTTCGACTTCCCGCCGAAGAAGAGCCTAGGGAATAAGGTGAGCGGTCTCGTTCCGGAGAGGTGGGGGGATGGTCGATGGTCACGTTGTCGGTTGTTTCAGGATTCGGCCGTCGTCGAGGACAGGAGGAAGAGGTTACAGTGCTTCCTGAGGAAGGTGCTGTCGCACTGGCCGGAACTGTCGCACTGCAACAGTAGATATTTGCTGGAGCAGCACTTGGCGTTTTTCAAGTAATTGGTTGTGGATTGCTCTGTACTAATTCATAGGGTCACATTAGTGACATTTAAAGTTGTACATTGATGTCAGGTTGCTTCTGTATGATATGGATTACTATGAATTAGTTCTTTTTGTACTCAATATCAAATTCTTAATGTCAACCTATTAGTTTCTTTAACAAGTAACTGGGATAAAAGTAATTAAAACAGCGTGTTTTTAGGGATCAACGCGAGGATGTGCAAAATAGAAGAAACATATTCACTCCTAGGAGACAAGCCGGTTCCCATTCCAACTCCTCAGGCCTTTAACTATACTTAAGTTCAAGATTTATATAAGTGTAATTAGCGTTATTGTCTACTTATTCCGTTATTATGATTTTAACAAAGTGGTTCCATTCAAATATTTATTGTAATTAATTACCCATGGATATTATTTGTAATCTCGTAATTTTATATGTAATTATTGTTACCTACGTACCTAAGTGCAAATAAAACTTGGTTACCATGTTATGAACGATGCGGCAAGTTGTTTATTAACTAGTATAAAACTTTCATAACAAGAAACAACGCTATCTTACAATAAGGTTTAAAACACCATCAACAGCACCGATTACGAGGGATGGTTCTCCTCTAAAGTACAACAAGCTTCTAATAGCAAGCGCGTCGGTTTATACTCGGGCTGGTCTTCCGTCAGGCATCGCAGCGTCTGGACCGTGAGGCCCTTGATGTCTTCCAGCGGCGTCAGCAGACACCATTCCTCGTCCTGAAGGGAAAACAAGCTGATACTAAGCTAAATAATTAAGCTGGATTTATAAATTATAGTTGAGGTGGCAACATGAAACTTATGGGATAGCACGCTGTCACTTGTAGGCTTTTGTTGGCGAGATTCTAAGTTCAGTTGAAGTTCGTTTGGTGTTCAGAGATGACAAAGTTTTAGGTTGGAGAACCTTACTACCAAACACTAAAACCACCCCAACATATAGGATAAAATAAAATGTGCATACATTTGAGAAACATACAACATTTTAGGTTGTCATGTATCAGGTCACCTCAACCCGAGTCTATAAACCCATCTTCGTTGCCCTTACGGTCGGATGTAGGTAGGCGGACAAGACGGGGCTCACGGCGGTTATGTTCTCGCCGAGGTCCGGCGAGGCGCTCAGGAAGCGCGACAGCCTCCCAACGGCGACCTTCAGGAGCTCGACGCCCAACGCCGGCCTGTCGTTGACGGCGGCGACGAGCTCCTCGGCCATCGCGTCGAAGCCGTTCGAGTACAGCAGGACGACCTGGCGACGCCTCAGCACGTCCGCGTCGACGTTCCAGAACCGGCCGAGCGTCAGGCACCTCGACATCCACCTATAAAGGTCACAGAAAAATGCACCATTTAATAAAGTTATCGAAATAGCTCATACCTACAGATGATGAGGGAATGAAATATACCTCTCCGATGTATAGTGTGCCTACCTGACGTGCTCCGAGGAGTAGATCTTGCCCGTCTCGTCGACGGACACGCTCTCGAGACTCGCCGATATGATCTTGAAGAGGAACTTGGTCCTCGACGAGTACAGCTTCACGTCCGTCTTGTTCCAATTGATCTCGACCTTCCTCTGCAGATCGGCGAAGAAGAAGCTCGCCGTCGACGGCTCGAACAGGTTGGTCACCGGCTTCGCGTACTTGATCGAGAAGGCGGTGATCATCTGCAGCACGAGGCTCAGCTGGTAGTGCAGGTGGAGGAGCTCGTAGTTGACGTCACGCTGCTGCACGGCCACCTTGAACCGATCGTTAATTAATCAATCAGGACGCGATGTATAACGAAATGGGAAATAATTTTGTAAGTGCTAAGGGCGTGATGATTCCTGATGTAAAAATATTTGTTTGTGTTACGATGCACCTCTGTTCAGTAATTACATTTTATGTGTCTGGTTGATGGAGGGACTGCTATGGATATCACCCAAATTGTTAGCCGTTTAAATATCCTAATTGTTATAAGGTTTGTGCTGTGGTCTATATATATGGTAGACCACAAGTACTTACCTCGATTAGGGCCGGAGGCCCATCGAACCAGATGTTCTCGAACTGCAGGACGGGTTTCGGCGTGTTGGCGCTCTCCCCTACGGTGTCCAGGAAACCGCTTAGGAAGTCGGTGGATATGGAGATGAACCGGGCCATCTGTCGGTCGGACAGGCCGGTACCCTGACGGCATAGCCTCTCCTTGGGGAGTCTACCGACTTTGTTCAGCACCTTGCAGGTGCTCTCGTTGACTATCTTGAGGTGAGTGTTCCACATGAGCTGATACAGACCTTGAAACGGAAAGTACCGTTAGAGTTTTCGCCTACCAAATTGACGAGGTTGGTGTGAGGGAGAAACATTTTTGGAAATCAGTTTGTATGGGAAATTCCATATATTCGTGGCAATGAGACGTGCCTGAAAGATTTTAAAAAATCGCCCTATATGTTTCAGTTAATCATTCAAGAGTTACAATCCTTCAACGGACCCTAAGAAAATAGTGTTAAGTTTTATGTGGGTCAATTAACGAACACTAGTTCTTACTTTACTTAACTTATTAAAACACTACTTAACTTAATCTGCATTACACTTTGATAGAGGCGCATTCCTTCTGCGTACTATCCTAAAATAAAATAAACTGTAATGTTTTGTGGTTTCTCAGAGAAATTCCTAGAATTCTTCCTTCTATTGCTCTTTGGTATACTTCTAATCTGTGTTTGATCTCTTTAGTCAGTACCCAGGTCTCACCTCACCAGCCCTCTGCAGCGGTTTTTCTGGACCTTTCAACGGCATTTGTTACCGTGAACCATCAAATACTTTTCAAAAAATTGGAAGCTTTAGGTATCAGAGGCTTAACACTTGCAATAATACAGCATTACTTGACAAATAGGTTTCAAAGTGTCAAATTAAATCACATTAGAAGTGATGTCCCCAGGGAAAGTGAAATCAGTCGCGATTAATTGACCCACACTGAAACCTTACACAATAATTCCTCTTAAAACCACACATTACCCTGCCTGATTTGACTGTCCCGCACCGCCTCCAGGCACCCGACCGCCGCCTCCAGCCTCTCCAACTCCTGGATGTCCCTCTGCCACGCCTGCGCGTACTCCCACGCCATGTTCGCGAGCAGCGAGCCGCCCTCGAGGCTGTACGGGAACCGCTCGCGCAGCAACCTGATCCGCCCGGCCGCCCACCCCTCGTCTGCGAGCGAGACGCCGCCCGCCGTCAACCACCGAGCGGCCAGCTCGCTCACCGAGCCCCTGCCCCGCCTCAGCACGTTCCTGAGGCTCACGTCGATCGCCTCGTGGCTCAGCTTGGGCAGCCCGGCGTCGGCGTCGTCGATGCGCGTCGAGAGGACGATGCTCAGCACGGAGACGTCCTCGAGCTTGCCGATCAGCAGCGACCACTCGACGTTCTCCTGCGAGAGGACCTCGATCGTGTCGTCGACGGGATCGGAGCCGTCGGTCTCGATCTTCTGGGCGACGCTCCTGCAGAGGATCGCCGCGACGAGGGCGGGGAAGGGTCGAGGCGAGTCGGCGAGGAAATCCCTGATGTGCGACCAGAAGGTCGACACTTCGCTGTACTCCGTACTGACCACCGCCTCGTCGGCGGTCTTGACTAAGGTGTGGATCAGCGCGGAGAGGTTGCCCATCTCCTTCTCGAGGTTGAGGTCGATGCGCAACGATCTATTGACCCAGTAGTTGAAGAGTAAGTGGAACAAGCTCTTTGCGTCGATCATCGAGATCTTCTCCTGCAGTCGATCGAAATCCCTCCTACTTCCCGTCACGTAGGGCTCGAATAACACCTCGGCCGTCCTGAAGAGGACGCCCCCGTCGACGTCGGACCTGAGACTGAGCGTCCCCAGGTGGAAAGTCGACAGGAACTCGGCGGCGGAGAACGCGACGTCCTCCGAGAACGACACGTGCACCTTCGGCAGCCTCACGCCATCGTTCATCGTACTCAGATCGAGGCACTTCTGCAAATGCTTCATCTCCTTACCGCCGAGACCGTACGGCAGACTCCTGCTCGCTTCGACGTCCCCGTCCGTCTCGAAGTCGGTCGCGAACAGGTACATCTCCAACAACGACGCCACGTTACCGCACAACCGTCTCAGGTTCTCACTCCCGTCGTCCTCGGGCGCCAGATTCTCGGCGACGTGCCGGACGCACCGCAGGCTCACCACCGCCGGGACGGCCCTGTGACCGGTCAACAGGTCGACCGTCTGAGACTTGATCTCGACCGTGCCGAGCTCGACGACCGTGCCGAGCGCCTCCTGTAGCAGCCTCTCCTCGTCGAACTCGCCCGACTTGATCAGGTGCTTGAGTTTCTTGTAGAGGTGCACGTCCTTCGCGAGCCTGCTGTTCTTCTCGGGCAGGGCGAAGTGGAACGGCACCGAGACCTCCTTCACCTGGCCGTCGTTGTCGATGAGGACGGTCGTGAACGGACAGACGTACTTGCTCTTCGAGTATTTCAGGAAACCCATGAGGCCGTAGCTCACGTAGAGCAGCCTGCTGTGCCGGGCGGCGTTGAACGAGGCGATCTTGTTGCCCTGCTGCAGGCTGAAGATCTCCAATGTGCCTGAGGAGAGGAAACGGTAAGGCCCAATAATGCTCATAAAAAATGAATGTAGTTAGCGAATCTCCAGAGAAAACGATAAACATTGCACAGCTAGTCGATATCAAAAAAATCATAGAAAACTTGAGTGATTGCTATCGGCATAGTTATTCTACGTATAAGATATTGCATATACGGAGCTTTTCTATTGGAACGCCTGTCCCGAAATCAACAAGAGCAAAAGAGAAACTAATAGTAGTATAGTATCTAGTATAGTATATAGGCTAATAGTAGCCCTCTCTCCACTCTACTAGAACTTCAACCCCGGATCTGCACGTTACGCCCTCCGATCCAACCCGGAGAGCACGTTACGCCCTCTCTCCATACTTCGAGAACTTCAAGAGATCACGTCACGCTCTGATCTACAAACTACGAGACCGTCTTCAGCCTTACAACCTGGAGACAAGATTCATCTCTGCAGCCACCCACGAGCTACGAGAGACTATAGTCCACTCTCTACAGAGATCACTTTCACACTTTCGTTCAGACATTCACCTTTCTTCGACGAGTAGATGACGAGGAAGAGCGCGATCCTGTCCCCGATCCGGTGCTTCGACGACTTCTTCTCGTCGGGGACCTGTACGAAGGAGCACTGCGCCTCCCTGTAGCCCTTGAACACCCTCAGGACGACGCCCTTGGTCGCGTCGACGAGCAGCACCCTGCCGAGGAGGTCGCTGCAGGCGGCGAGCCGTCTGTCCGGGCTCAGGACGATATCGGTCGCCGTCCTCCTGAGGTCGAACGCGCCGAAACGGCAACCCATCGTCTCCTCCGGCTGCATAGCGAGCGTCAACTGCCTGTCCTGGAGGCTGTTGCCCCTCGTCAGCCAACTCCTGGACGGGAAGAGATCGAGCATTTAGTCGAGTCAAACGATTCAGCTAGTCGGACGAATTAAAGGGAAATCTTCTTCAAAAGAATGGAAAGTGACTTCTATGGTGACAAATACATAATACTGACATATACGAATATAGTTCATGTTTGCCATCTTCTTCTGGGCCTACCCACATCTCTTCTTACTTTTCATCTGTAGTGTACCTACTACTTGTTTAATTTCTATGTAACTATGTTGTCTCCATTTTAATGAGTTGTGTTGTATTCTGTCATTCACTGAGAATATGTTCAATTAGGCCCTTATTTCCTTATTTCTTATTTGTCCCTCTTAAAAATTTCATTATAGTGGACTGTATGTGTTGTCTGACTTGTTTCTGTAGTGCCCAAGTTTCACTTCCGCATGTCAATACTGTTGGTGCCATCATTTTATGGAACTTCAGTTTTGTTTCTTTACTTGTCTTGTGTTACAGTGTTCTTCGTATAGTTCTACACATCATTTGGTATTTATGCAGTTTGTTATATCTTTCTCATATTCGTAGCTTATGTCAAACCCTAGAAAATTAAAATGTGACACCTGTTCTATACTTGCCTTTTGGAAATTGTAAATTGCCTTTTGTCTTCTGCTTTCTCTAAAAGTATTTAATCATCCACAAACAGTATGGTGATTATACAATTATTAGTAGGTTCTTACTCCATGGTTAGTTTCTTGTTTCCATTTGTCATATGGCATCCTCAATATAGTTATATGTTAAAACAGGGTTGGTGACAGACTGTACCCTTGTTGATTGTTATTGGCCCTGTTCTATCTCGTCCAGTGTTTCTTATTATCTCTGTGTTATAATATAAACTGCTTATCAGTTCTAATAGGTGTCTGGAATAACCTCGTCTATCCATAATTTTCTAAAGAGTGGTCCTATTTACCCAATTGAAGGCGTTTTCATACTTAATATGGGTTTCTAGGTTATATTCTCTCCGTTTCTCTATTAATGTCATACTGATCATACTATGGTGATATTGTCTTTGCACGATCTTGCTTTACGAAAGCCATTCTGTTCTTCTAGTAGTAGTGCATTAGTAGTTGTTTTTAGCCTATTATTCAAGCATATAATGCTCCCAAAAATTGCTAGGGTTAATAAATCCAATACAAGAAGATTGCAAGCGTAGACCTCCAAAGAGATGGACAGCAAGCTGGACTTTCGCTTCTCAGGAAGCCCCAGACTGAGGCGAAATGAATGAACACACATGCTTTTTGCCTATCAAAAGGAGAAGAAGGCAAGGAATCTCCTAAAATTCGAGTTTACATTTGGGACGATTGGCACTTCGAATCATCGACACTTCACCTACTTACGGTAGGGCCGACCTGAGCTTGTTGGTGACGGCCTTCGCGAGATCGCTGAGGGCGGGCTGCGACACGCCCTCCAACGCGTAATGGAAACCCAGGAAGGGCTTGCTGCCGGCGCCGATGACGAGACTGTTGTGAGGCGGCATCGCCCTGTACTTCGTCTCGAAGCCGCCGCACACGGAGGCGGTCAGCAGGTGATCGAAGGTGTTGTTCGACAGATCCAGTCCGACGACGACCGAGTCGTTGATGATCGACTGGTCCTCGAAGCCCCACTTCTTGGGGGTCAGCTGCGGCGGGGGGAGCTCCGAGTTCGTATCTTGAACGAAATCCAAAACGATGTTGATTATGACCATCAATATTTTAAAAAAAGCCATTTTATAGCTTTCCTGATGTTTTCAAAGATGGCTACATTGAATTTTCAATAAATTCTTTCATTTTTGAATTGTAGGCAAAAGTTAAAAAACGTTAATTTTTGACCATTAACTGAATCCTATACAGGAGTGTAGGTTTTGTTCTTATAGGTTTATATCACGTAAAAAACTTGTCAGCTGCTTGGCTTTCACTATTACCTGTAAAATATGATAATACATAATTATTCCAAGCATACCAATCGCTTATTCCTTCTAATTCTGTCATGTCCACACTTAGCAATCAATCGACTATGTGAACTTTGTTGCATTTCATGTAATCCTCAAATACCTTTGGAATAGAGCCTGTGCCTACAGTTCCTGAGGTGCGAAAAGATCTGGGGTCCGCTGAGGATGCACAGCACGCTCTGATACTGCACGTAGATCTCCTCCGGCCTGAGCTCCGGCGACACGTCCGGCCTCGGGTTATGCTGCGACTGACACTTCACCCTGGTGATGTTCTCGTTGTGGAACCTCTCCTCCATCAACAGCTCGCACTTCTCCGTATAGAACCTGACGTATCCGGAATCGAAAGCGACCAGGACGCAGGTCCAGTCTGGTGCGACGGCGGATGGGGAGTCCTGCGAGACGACCGGCAGACAGAGGACAGACTTGACTTTGTCGTAGTCGTGTATCGAGCCAGAATGGATGATCTCGAAGTGGTTGAGGGAGAGCTCCGGGTCCCATTTCGTCGCGAGGACGACGATCTTCCTCTCGTTCCCTATCGCTATAAGGTCGCCGACCGGGGAGATCGAGACCTCGCAGCGCTGCAGCCAGCAGTCCGTGCCTGAAATCACGTCCGGGATTACAAAGGGAATGGTAGCGAGATTGTTTAAAGTTTGTTGTTATAAAAGTAATTAGATATACCCCTTTGGTCATCGGTCGGGAACAAACACCTTCTTATCGCACCTACATCCTGTATATTGCCTGTCAGGTTGACCTGACAAGACATTTTTTAGAAACAAATTGAAAATAAATTATTTACATTAAAATCTACATGTCAACATTCACAGCTGGCTGTCAAATCACAAAACATATGTTATTATTAAATGCGACGATGACGATCGATGATAGATGTTCTGAGTTGTACCTTGTATTGTTTTTTTTTAAATTTTTGTTCTTGATTTTTCAAGCTACAGGCTTCTAAATGGACATATGTGTGCTTTGGTAGCCATATAAAGCTTCTAGTATATTACTTCTAGTACCCATTAAAGTCACTAGATATACAAAGTACCGCAATCCATTGACCCCACGTGTAAGAGAGAGATAGAATCATTCCGAACCAAAATGGCGGCTATTTTTAGGGATTTTAGTAGGAATTTTATTTTCTACACTAAACAGTTGTCGAATTTGTGACAATTATTGACAAATGACATCATAACATCATTTTTCCAGGAGGTAACGCGTGGTGTGTGGTAACGCGGTAATTTCTAATAAAGGCGAGATTTTTTATTTTTCGATTGGGATTTGCTTATAAAAATGGTGTGGTGTTGTTGTGAAATCTTTGTGATATTTTAAATACAATACATAAACAATTTCCAGCTCCTAAACATATTTTAAATTGCCACAATATTTGTAACAAATTAGTTAAGATATTTCTAAGGAGCCGTTTATATTTTTTATTAAAAAACATTGGTACAAATAATACGAATACGGATGTTCAAAGTAGCCGTAGTATTATCATGCGTGCATTATTGAATAATATATATTTGTAACGCATACACTTGGTTTTATTTGACAGTGTTTAGGGTATAACTTTGCAAATTCTTTTGAATATAGGCAAGTAAGAAAATGATAGGTTTGTTCCAGTAAACAGAAAAATATGTTATGAACATGTTTCTATTATACTCACTCACATTTAAAAAAAAATAGTGTTAATTCTTTACTGTTTTTGATTCTGTCTACCTAAGCATATTACCTACTCTATTTCAATTTTAGTTACTTTTATCACTTGTTTTTGTTCTTTAAATTGAAAAAAAAATGGGTAGATGAAGGAGAATGCAACAAATTTTCATATATTTAGCTTTCAAGTTTTCATTATAAGTACTGGTAATAATAGAATAATATTACATATCATTTATTAGTAATGATAATATTCACGGAGTGCTGTTGGCAGTTTCATAAAATAGGCCAACACAACCTTCATTTATAACAATTTAATTTTTGTAAGAAATATCACCTACGTAACTTTTCCATTCATTCACTTCACCCCTTCAAAAATTATTCAAGTTCGCATAGTTGAATAACGCGCTATTTCCCCCACCACAAACCGAACCAATATGGCGGACGATTGCGGTACTTTGTATATCTAGTGACTTTAGTACCCATTATACAACACGATCAAGAATGACTGTTTGAGTTGGCAATTCTGAATTTCAATTTAAAATGGTACAACTGGTAATTTGAATTTGCTATTTCAAATTCAAATTTCTGATATTCTTTTCAAATTTATTTATTTAAAATGGTTTTCACGTCATAACAGGAAATTTTCATTGGAATGGCGTACTTTCGAAGTGGGATTTATAACCCAATTACTGGTTGGCAGTACTCTCTCGAAGCGACGTACCAGCAATTTCAGGAAATGTTTCCGGAGACTTTGGTCACTTTTGCTGTCTTTCAGCAGTATTGTATGCGAGTAGTTGAACGATATTTAAACACAGGGAACGTAAACAAACAAAAATCAACTGGTAGACCTTCTACTCTAAACGAGGAAGTTGTCGAGGATATCAGAACTCGAATGCAAAGAAGACCTCGCAAATCCTTAAGAAAGCTCTCCCTTCAAACAGGTTTGGTCCTTATGCCTCCTATTCAACTAATTTTCATTCTTACCCATAAGACTTCCACTTTTCCATGTTGTTCTAAATCCCGGTTTTACAGGTTTATCATATGGAAGTTGCTCCACTGTGCTTAAGAAGAAATTAAAGTACCACCCTTACAAAATTTCCATCGTCCAGTCATTAACGCTTCCTGATCACCCGCAGAGAGTTTTATTTTGCAATTGGTTCAATGACATATTAAATAATAATGATATCCTTGGCAATACCTTCTTTTCCGACGAAGCCTGGTTTCATCTCAACGGCCATGTGAATAAACAAAATTACATAATTTGGTCAGGTGAAAATCCTTACGCTACAGAGAGAGACATTTGCACCCGGTTAAAGTTGGTGTTTGGTTGGCAGTCTCAAGGACGCGGGTGTATGAGCCGATATTTTTTAATTTTACCGTCAATTCGGAGAGATATATCCAACACCTTTTAAGGTCTTTTATAAACCAATTAACAGACGAAGAGCGTCAAATTGGATATTTCTAACAAGACTATGCAAGGGCACATACATAGTCAGGGCATGTGGCAAAGCAGGTCAGCAGATCTCACTCCATTAGATTTTTCGTTATTTGGGCTCTTGAAGGACATTGTCGACTCTTAGAAAGAAGTAATTGACCAGTTGTAAATATATTCCGTAAAATTGCTGAGTTTTCCCATATCGGCCGTTCATAGTATCTTTTTCACAATTTAGATATAGGTACGTTTCCACATCTGCGGCGGTAGCTAGGTCTTATAAAAATTAAAAAAATATTTTTAACATGAAATACGCCTGTGCCACTTATGCCTTTTTTTACAGTGACTAAAAATTAAGTCTTCTTCGCACATGCAAGACGGCATAAGGGAGAAAGTCATCTAAATATACTCGAATTTTCCAACAGAATTTCCAATCGTTTTCTCGACGAAAACGGCCACCTACCCTTATGCCATTACAAATAATACCTATTTTCATTGCTACCTTTATGTTGCTCTTGATTGTATAGAAGAGAAAATCGTGGACCGAAGCTGAAAATTTTGCGCAAATTTTCCGCGGCCTAATCCTTTTTCGAAAAGCAGTTATCCACGAATACTTTACGCTATTTTTTTTTATTGGTACCATTTTTATACCAAAACCAAGTGCATACCCAATATGATTAATTTGAACGACACTCGTGACACTTCGTGACGGCCCGCGCCCGTCGTGCCACCAATCGGCTCGTCCCGCTTCGGCAAAAAAACGCTCTGTTATTGGTTGATATGGCCGTTGTTGATACGTTTCCATGGCGACTTTAAAACACGCGCGTGCGAAAAAGCCCGATTTGCGCACGCGCCAAAGCATGTTTAAAATAGGCAAAATAGCGTACCAATAAAAAAAAAATAATTATTAAGGTATACTTCCACTTTGTCTTTTCTGTTAACGTCTCTTTTTGCTGCCAGGGCTAATTGGACGGGACCTACAGCTTAACGTGGGCTCCGAACCACGGTCATCGAGCACGGTTGTACCCCCTTAAGGCTCTCACACCCCAGTTGATCCACTCCGTGCTCTACCGACTCAGGGTGTGTGTACTTCCACTTTAGCACCCTGAACTGTCACAAGCACAGAACGTAAATTAAAAAAATGGGGACAGAACGTATACTTTGACAGTTTTGTTGCCAGATCAATTTTATTTCACATAAACTAATCTTACAGACTCGTTCAATTTATGCAACTAACTACGCGAGAACTTGCGTGTTTGAAATAAAATCTTTCCTTAAATTTTATGGAAGTTCTTCCAGCTTTTTACGTATGCGCTGTGTTCGCGAAATTTATCTCGGATTGGTTTACCGTCTAGTTGCTTCCCATTTGCACACCGATTATTGATACATTACAGACTATATTCAAAGATAAGTTTGTTCAATTTTAGCTTAAGTTGAATGTTTCAGTAATAAATAATTTACCTACTATTAATACATATTCTACCTATTGATATGCAAAAATTGAAAGCAATAAAGCCCAATAAATATATTGCTCTTTTAGACAGTCGAAACACAACCTCGCCACGAGAATCTTCAAAGAGCAATGGTCGAATTAGGCTAATGAAGCACTTATAACCCCATTTTAGGCTCTCTCTTCGCGGGTTTATTTCTCCGACCGTTATTATCAGTTCCATTTGAATTTACAAAACCGTTTGTTTTCCCAATAGAAATATGTGGCAACATTGTGTAGTAATGTTTACCTGTCAAAAGTTCAGGGTTTTTCAAAAATTAAAACTGAAAGTGAGGTTAAGGTTTTGTAACGATTGGTTTAGGTTTAGGATTTGGTTTTAGGTTTTAGATATTGTTTAGAATCCAGGTTAAGACGTAACGGATAACTGGTTCAAAACACAACACACACCAAATGTCAAAAGAAGTCAAAAAAAAAAATTCAAAATGCATTAAGTGAGTTACAATAATTATACTAAATTAGAGACTGTAAACAGCCACGTCTATTTCTAGGTGATTCAACTTTTAAGCTACGAGAGTTACGACTACTACTAATGTTGCGGTTAAATAAAAGCTGTATAAACCCACCTTTAGCGACCAAGCGACTACTTTTTTCGATGTTCGCCAAAAAAAGAAGAAAATGGCGATGAAGTGCGATAGTAGTGTGCCATTCCTTTGTTCCTTAGTTACTTTCATCCCGCAATGGACAACGTAGATATTTCTTCTAAAGTAAGTGCATTTACTAACTGAACCTTAAGTTTTGACCGTTATTTATCAACCAGTGTTGATTTAAAGTCTCCTCTAATGGCTCTCTTTATTTGGTCCATTTTATACCCCGTCATTCTACCTCTTCTCACCCCTGGCCCTTCATTACAATAAACTACAAATCCTCTGTTTTGCTTCACATAAGCGGCACCTTTCTCCTGCTCAACGAACAGATTCCATAATAGGCATCCAAGATCGGAAAGACCCAAACCCAGAAACCCAAAAAATGTGTTTTTTATGTTGTCTTAGCATAGTGAGAAACATTTTATAATCAAAGTAGTTCAAATCAAAGTCTTCTGCTTTGGATATATCCATTAAACCTTTTTTACATACTCCTTATCTCCATTCTCGGCCTGTCAATCGTTATATGAAGGTCAGACTCAAATCCAAATTAAAATAAATAAATAATGAGTAAATAAAAAATGAAACTATATAATGTAGAATATAATGCTCACTATATTAAAGTATAATAGTATAATTAATATTTTGTTACTCAAGTCAGTCTCAAACTGATAAGTGCATCTACAAGGTAAACCATTGGTGAATCTCAGTATTACTTCAAGTCGGACAATGCTGGAGTCCTGTCAAATTAATAAACAAGAAGGACTCGTTTAACTCATCCGCACTAGTTAAAAACCAGGCCAATACTCCCTCTCTCAAATGTAAATCCTGAATACTATTTGTAGTTTTGAGGGTTAAGCAAGAATATTCATTTAGTTTTGAATCTCCACAACCACATCTATATTGTTTCATTTTATTCAGTTTTGAAAATATAAATTTAAATACCAGATTAATATTAATACCACATTGTCTCGACATGTTCTAGTGTATATGGTCAGGTGTCTCCATAGAAAGTCTAAAAACTACATAAAAATGAAAATTTCAAAATGGTTTAACATTCTAAATATACTTAGTATTTTCAAATGCAAAAATAAAGAAGTATGTATACTTCTTTATTTTAGGTCATGGTGACTTCGACTCCAAGGGGCATCAAAAGGAAGTCCATGATTGAGGCGCCGTTACGGCTATCAGTTGCTCTCTCTCCACTCAGAGGAACACCCCCGCAGAATTTTCTTCCAGATAGAGTTGATGAAGCGGAGCGGAGGGCGAGAAAAGAGAGCATTCAGAAGGCGTCCACGTCACGGAATTCGGACTATGTCCATTTCAATAGTTCATTTGTTAACAAGCAGTATGAGTGGTGCAAACTATTATTCATGGAAAATGTAAGTTGTTTTTTTTTAATGTCTCTCTAGTTGCTTCATCCCACCGATTTTTAGAAAATAACGATTAAGAATGCTTGGGATCTGCCTATAATTGATATTTTGCAAGAAATATGTAACCCGAACAGACCTAATTTTCTCCGGGAGGCTAGCATATCCATAGATATTGGCGCAAAGGTTTATTCGCTGAGAGTGGATTACGTTTATTCTGAAGGGATGAAATTGGCCAAGAACATGGCGAGGATCACAGCGAATACCGAGGGTGACCAGAGAGATGCAGAGCAAGAAGAAGAAGGGAACAATGAACCTAATAGGAAAAAAAGAAAAATGAAACGCCGGAACGGCGAAGGAGTGAAATCTACAGTCGCCGCAGACCCGAAAACCCTACTAACATCTTTTACAAAGTTGGAACCTGTCGATTTCATGCTAAGAGGAGACTCCGAATCTGGACAAATAAATGGTTTATTGACTCGTAAATTGAAGGAGGATAATACAACATTTCTGACCTTGTGAGTATTAAAGGGATAAATCACAACATTGAATTCATTCTTTAGAATTTCTAGTTTCCCAAATAATTTGCCCTATGATACTTTAAATTATAATGTAACAATTTATCCTGATAACTGTTCAGTAAATTTTGTTATAATCCAGGAATTGTTCACATTTAAAATATTCATCTATAAATTATTTTCTAGGAATAAGGAAAAACTACTTTTCCCAGATGGCGAATTGCCAATTGAAAACATACCAATGAAGAATGTTAGTCTATCATTATCATTAAATTGCCCTTTTATGTTTTTGGGAGCTTTAAAGAATTTTAGAATGGACCATCTCCACATGGACTTTGGGTGAGATTTGAAATTAATGAGTTACAAAGAACCATATTAATTTTTTGTTGTTTTTAGAATAAGTGCGATGAGTTTTCCATCCCAACAACCCCTGATATTTGATGACGATGGAATTCCAATGCATGAGAACGATGGTCCTGTTGTGGAAAATTTCTTCGAAGACAACGATATTTCAGGCATGTATATGCTATTCGCAATAGCCGAAATCGGCCACTACCCGAAATTTTTACCCACAACGGTAAGCAGTTTACCCACAATGCGAATGGAAATGTTTTTTCTGAACAGTGGTTAGAATGATTTAACCAGAACGCGTTGTGGGTAACCTATGCCACCCATGACACGAAATAACGTTCGACGCGCTTTATGTATTTGTGAGAGGGCAAGGGTAAATCGCCCACAACCCGAAATTTTTGCCCGCACCGCGAACGTTTCCATTCGCATCTTGGGTAACGAGTTGTGGGTAAAAATTTCGGGCAGTGGGCGATTTCGGCTATTGCGAATACACTAAATTAACCCTCTCTTGAGAATGTTCTCATATTTTACATAATAGATCACGATGTAGAAATGGAAACTGTCCAGCCAAAATACATAACGAATTTCTACAAAAATTTCGCCGACGCCACATCAGAATACACCTTCAAACCTATCACAGTATTGAGTTCTGGCCAAACCATCGATAAACTATGGGCAGGTCCATGCCACTGGAAACTAAAAGGCATCAAAACATCGACGACTAGGTTTACTGCACATAATCAGCGACCGAAAAGAGGCAGAAAACCAGATGCTGGACCCATTGAGAATTTTGTTTTCAATTTAGAGGTTAACCTGACGGAACCTGGGGCGGAATCAAAAACTGTCAAGAAACGGAAAGGGGTTGACCCAAATAAGTAAGTAATAAAGTTCGAATACTTTTTTTGTATGGCAAAGATTTGGAAAGAGACCGGTGCCCAGAAGGTCTTACATTTTCTGAAAACTGTTTCAATTACCATAAAAAGCTTATGCAGCGTTTTAGAAGGTTAATTGTTTATTAATTAAAAAATTACACAAATTTTGCTCCAAAGCCTCTCTTTGGATGCAAACAATACTTAAAAATGGTTCAACCAAAAGTGTACTACTTACACAAAACCGGTGAGCCTATTTTAATAACAAATAGGTACATATTAAATTCAATAAAATTATTAAATTAGAAACATCAAAATTTTGCAGACTTCTTTTGCCTTTACCGGACCCTAGTTTGGCACAATTGGTGGAAAACTATGATACCCTACATCTTAAACCAGGCGTTAAGGCCGCGCGTTTAAGAAAAGAACAGTGCCAGAGAACCTCAGATGCTTGTGATAACCATGACAATAGTAACGAAGAGGATTATTTACAAGTTAGTATTATTAAAGAAGTGTTTTGAGAATGCAAACTTTCACTGTTTTTTTTTTAGAATAACGATTTTAGCAACGATCGTGAGGAAGTACAAGGTATGAGACATGATCAAGATTATGATGCTGAAGACCTGGTGGACATTCCAACAACGGTATGATTTGATGAACGATACTTCTTTTAGTATGGTGTTTTTAAGTGTTTCAATACTTTAGGTGCCCATTCTTGCTTTAGATTTTGCTAGAAGAGCTAATTATACTAACGTGAAAAAACTAAAAGACATGGTTTGGAAGACATTGTCGGGTCTTGATATGGATAGTTCTCAGGTAAGTGTTTGATAATGTTTTAGAATATTCAACAACTTCAGTAACCTGTATTATGTTGATTCTGCCTATTTAATTCAGAGAAGTTTCAATGTATACTGGATTTCTCTAAGACATAATATTAAAAAAAATGGTGCATTATCTTCATTCAACTACTCCAAGAATTTTCCGAAAAAATATTAATTTTTTGGTTCTTTCCATTTCAGGGGGAACAAAGTGCAAAGCCAATCCAACCTATGGCCTTCTCAGAAGTTTACCAGGCAGTCACAGAAAAAGAAAAGCAAAAAAGTCCCAGCCCCCATGTTACCTTCATGGCAGTATTACATCTAGCGAACGAAAAAGGTTTACAGCTTGATGCTGAGCCAGATTTTAAAAACTTTTTAATAAAACCTTCTTCGCAATTTTAATTTTACGTTTAAGAGGTTCTAACTTTTTTGACAACTTAGTCCATAGCTTTTTCTTATTGTACTTCAAGATAATTAGAAAAGCAGGTTTTTTCTCGGCTGAATGATTAAAAAATTGCTGTGGATTGTGTTGTTAACAAGTAGAACCCTGTCAAAATAGATTTTTAAAAAAGTTTTATTTCACATATGTATAATTGTCTTTTATTGAATATGATATAATAAAAACCAAATAAAGCACAAATGTAATTTATTATACATGTGAGCGGAGTTTCCGAAAAGTAGCGACGTTGCAGAAAGGACGGGTTTGCCATTGAATTGATTGAATATGTGTTAAGGTTAGAAGAGAGGTCGGTTAAAGACTGATTTCACTGATGAATTGAAGCATAGGGTACATTTAACAAACATTGATTCTATTGAGAATTACAACATTCACTACGGATAGTCAACAATTTGAATAGTCGAACATTATGAAATCTATCAAAGTTTACTACTTAATAGTAAAAATAAGTCGTTTAGATTCGATTAAAAAATATGATTTTAGAAGTTATCAGCTAAGATATAAACTACGTCCTTTATATTATAATCTAAGCGTACTCTTCATCTGGTAATTGTATATAATTAGTTTCATGTTCTTTATTAGTTCTCTTTAAACCAACTAATATTGCAGTCGAGAGTAAAGACACTCCTAATAACACACAAATCAAGATAACATTACCTTCTGAGTTAAGCGGCCATTCATTAGACCAGGTTAGTCTGCATTCATTATCCCAGAGTCTTCCAAACTTAAAGTGGTCGGTTTTAATATATTTATGAATTCTACTAAATCACAACTAAAATCACAATTTTTCAGTTGAATTTGCCTTGGCTCGCTGCTGTTCTTATAATATATATTAATGTAGTTGCGGTTGTTGTTGCGTTTTCTTAATTCGAATAGGATTGTCGAAGCATATGAAAGCTGGGGGAGTACCTGCATATTTACGGGTGTGATTATTGAAAAAATTTATAACACAGTTGAACAGTAACAGTGGTCCCGTTTTCAAACGTGCCATTGTGCGTGCCATCTCATCAGGCGTGTAGGTTTGTACAGCAAAACTAAGAAAAGCGGAAGGTTGCAGTTTAGCGGGGAATACTATTTGTGCCCAGTCAGGTAAGGTGTAGTTGTACATTGTTTCGATTAACAGGTTATTATAGAGGTATTCTAGGGTTTCTAACGTTGAGATTAATTTTCCAGAATACCTTGTCAGGTAAGCGTAGAGGTGGTGATTCTGATGGCTGACATTTTTGAAATATGGAGATTTAAGGAGTTGGCTCTTTAGCTTCTCATACTTCGGGCAATACTTCTTCCCGGCCAATAGGGCGTCCTCCTTCTCAGGAACCGTATGCACCGGTATGGGTTGCCAGGACAAGTCTTTGTCCCACAGCCCACAGTTGCTTTCCTGCTGGGGCCTAGTGTTAGAAATACACAATTTGGTAATCCTATACGTTTCTAATTCTACCCAAATTTCGGGGTCCTAAAATGTCTATGTCTATCACAGAACATATATGTCTATGGTCCTAAACATGTCCTAAAGTATAGGATAACCGGATAACCCACAACCCACAATTTTCGTTTATTATTGTTGCCGTTTATATATCAACAAAACATTGCTCAGCTGAGCTGAGCGCTGAGCGGCTGAGCTTGTCATCTTTGTTAGTGAGGTTATGTCGGTTATCACGTCATCACATCAGTCATCAGTAATCAGTATTCTGTATTCTGTATTCTCAGTATTTGTTTGATGGCGTCTAGCGTGTTTACTACGCTATGTTTTCGTTCTTAAATGTTTCCAATTAAAACGTTAAAATTGAGCTAAAAATGGCGGTGGGGGCGACGAAAGTCGTCCAGGTGACGAACATCGCACCTCAAGCCACCAAAGACCAGATGCACATCCTCTTCGGGTACCTGGGCAAGATCGAGGACATCCGCCTGTACCCCACGATCAGGGACGTCTCGTGCCCGGTCCAGTCGCGTATCTGCTACATCAAGTACGTGGACACGGCCGCCGTCGGCGTCGCCCAACACATGACGAACACGGTCTTCATCGACAGGGCCCTGATCGTCGTGCCGATCTCCAACGGCGACATACCCGACGAGTACTACGCTCTCGAGGTGACCAGGAACGGGACGATCGTGCCGGGGCTCACGCCCAACGATCCCAAGCTGCCGAAGCACGTCACGAACACCGTGTACGGTTACGGCGCCGAACAGGTCATCCTCACGACCGATCCGAACCTCGTACAGAACGAGCTGCCGCCGTACCCGCCGTTGCCGGCGAACTTCGACACCGCCAAGATCGAGGCGACCAGGCGGACCGTCCTCATGGTCAACTACGAACCGACCGACACCAATGAGGAGATTATAGGTAATGCCGTGTAGGAAGACACCTCTTTCGAGAACCACGTTCACAATATATTTAAGGAAAGTACTAGATCAGAGAAGAGTAATTGAAGTGTATTAAGAGGCTGTCATCATTGTCATATGATTTGATTTCAAACCAGTTACAATAAATATTATACCTATTACTATTATAATAATCTTATCTACTTTGCTTAATAGAGTTCTTCGGCGCCGCCGGCGAGGTGAAGTACATCCGCGCCTGCAAGGGATCGGCGGAGGGTTCCAACCACATCCTGATCGAGTTCTCGGACCAGCCGAGCGTCATCAACGCCCTGAAACTGAACGGCAAGGAGTTCAAGGGCAGGAAAGTGGAGGTGCAGCACGCGACCCAACCGATCGTCGTCCCGCAGGCGAAGAGCAACGAGGCCGCCCAGCAGGAGATCGAGGAGGCGATGACGCGTTTCAAGGAGGCTCAGAACATGATCAGCGCCTCGATCGAACCGGTGATCGGGATGCTGACCAAGGACAAGCGTAGTTCTCGGCGATCCCGCTCGAGGTCGAGGGGCAGGAGGAGGAGGTCGAGGTCCAGGTCGAGGTCGAGGAGGAGGTCGAGGTCGAGGCGCCGCAGGTCCGTCTCGCGCAAACGGTCCAGGTCGAGGGAGAGGAGGAGGCGGTCGAGGTCGAGGCGACGGCGGTCCAGGTCGAGATCGAGGAGGTCGAGGACGAAGTCGAGGTCGCCGAGGGACAGGTCCAAGACGAGGAAGAGGAGTAGGCACAGGTCGAGCGAACGTTCCAGAGGTAAGGGGGATTGGTCTCTTAATCGCTTTGAATCTATTTGGGTTCCACCTCCATCGTAAAAACTCAACCTTTGCTTCCCCGTTAACCCCATTTTTGTTTCCTATTTGTAGCCTCGTCGAGGGAGAAGCCGAGGAAGTCCAGGGAGCGTTCCCGCAAGAGACGCGGCAGCAGCCACGACAAGGACCGGAAGTCCTCCGGCAGGGAGTCGAAGGAGAAGTCGGCACGCGAGGCCTCGAAGAGGGACTCGAAAGAGAAGAAGAGCGAAAAGGAGAGCAGCGTCGACGTGCCAGAGAAGAAACGGTCCCGTTCGAGGAGCAAGAGTCGACGCAGGTCGAGGTCGCGCGATAACAAGAAGGCGCGTAGGTCGAGATCGAGGACGGGCAAGAAGAGGTCGTCGCCGTCGCCGAAGAGGAAGAGGAGCAGGTCTAGGGAGAGCAAGAAGAAGGAGAAGAAGACCCACAAGAAGGAAAAGGAGAAGGAGAAGGACGTGAAGAAGGAGAGGAAGTCCAGGTCACGCTCCAGGTCGACCCGGTCGCACTCGAAGGTTCCGAGGAATTACGACGAGGAGGAGAAGGGATTCGATGCGAATAAGAAGGGGAAGGAGGAGAAGGCGGCGAAGGAAGAGAAGGTGGTGAAAGAGGATGAGGTGTCATCGGCGGAATCGCCTAAGGATAAGGGATCTCCCGAGAAGTCGGACAACAACATGGATATATCAAATTCTCCTTAATTTACACCTAAGGAATAATTTATCAAGAGTTTAAGAAAGCTGGAACAATTGTCATTTCCTCTTTAGAAACTATATGGTGTGTACTTTTATTGTAATTGAATGTGTTGAAGTAACTAATTTTTCGATTCATTTGAAAAACATCCTTCCTTTACACTGATATTTCCAGGCAGGTTTACACTGTAAGACTTACTTTAGTCAGTTATGAGGCATTAAACACAATAAATTATGAGTAATAAAAGATTATTAAAAATAAGTCAATTATCTGGTTTTATGTGTAGGACTTAAGAGGTTATTATCATAATATATCATTGCACTTATCTCAAATATTGCCAAAGTAGGTACTTGAAAAAGTGGTCCATAACAGTTTATTGAAATTTATTGACAAATATGCTATACTAAATCCAGAACAATTTTGATTCCGCAAAAACATCGCTTATAGTGATGCTCTTGTTACACTCACCGACTCGCTATACAGCAACCTGGATGAATGTAAGCCAGCTATCGCTGTATTCATTGATCTCTCTAAAGCCTTTGATACAGTTGACCAATCAATACTGTTAAGCAAGTTAGAACTGATTGCAATTTGAGGCACAAAGTTATCTAAAGAATAGAACCCAGAGAGTAAAAGTTAATGCAACATAGTGGTAATATGGTATTAAACTGTGGTGTCCCACAAGGTGCAGTCTTTGGACCTCTATTTTTCATCATATATACATCAATGAACTGTTAAATTTAGAGAAAATCAATTTTCCTTCGCTGATTATACAATTACTCCTAGCTCAAGTGGTTATAACCAAAAAATGGTTATTTTTTAATAATAAACGAGGGACTATTATTATTACAGATTTTATTTCCGTTAAATTACTATAAAACTCATAAGTAGAACAATAGTACATGTTTCATCAACAATATTCTTAAGAGTACAAAGCAAGTTAGTCACTAACAACACTACCACATGGACACTATATATATATATCAAAACAAAAACATTGTCATCATTCACATTCGAATAATCATACAAAATATCCACAACAAAGACATAATTACTTATACAATTAAAACAAATATCATGAGGCACATATAACGTTGCGTTCCCATTTCAGATCGCCTGCGCTGAAGAGAAATCGTAGCCGCCTTGCGGAGGCCCCTGTGGCCTCGGCATCGGCGGATTGTCGATGTCCTCGTACGGTCCGCTCTGGGCGGGCGAGAAGAGTCCAGTTATCGTGCCAGCTAAGCCGCTCCTCTCCTCGAGCATCTTCAGTAGGAGCACGGAGCTGAACGGGCGGATGATCAGGTGGAGGATCGCCATCGCCGCCGAGAACTTTTCCCTCGCCCGTGCTACAAAGGGTGAATAGTTATCGTCGGCGAGGTTACGGTGGTTCCGGGTACTTACAATCACTTGAGGGGAATCCCATTATCAAGAGGAGTATGTCCAGGAAAATCGACAGTCCGTTTACTGCTACAGCCTGCAATTTAAAGGTAAGCACATAGAAGAAAATGTTTTTTTCTTCACTAAATGTCTCCCGTTTGACATTGGAAGCACTGCAACCCATTCGGGTGAAGGGTTCAGGAGGCACATACTCTCGGTTTTGTGGGATTAGAAAAGGAAGTGATAAAACCTGTAGAAGAATACTTACTAATTGTAAGGGCTCGTGACTCTGTTCGTGGTACAGCGCCCATATCAACAGCAATACTAGTATGAAGTTATAATACAGGTAACCAGTCGAGCTCCAGAATCCAATAGCGCTTAGGGAAGTGAATATAAAGTGAGTAATAAAAATTATCTACAACAAAAGGATCAGTGATTGTTTTGATGGAAACCTTACCAAAGTTACCTTGAGATTAATGTTGCGGATGTGAGAAAGGTCTGGCATTTTTATGGATTTTCACTTAATTTAGGGTCTTATTAGACTCATTGGCGATTTAATAGTAATTACGACTTTTGAGATTCCAGTTGAAATATAATTGTCAGACGATATTTACATATCAAATAACA
The DNA here is from genome assembly GCA_946251905.1 of Cryptocephalus moraei. Classification (NCBI taxonomy): domain Eukaryota; kingdom Metazoa; phylum Arthropoda; class Insecta; order Coleoptera; family Chrysomelidae; genus Cryptocephalus; species Cryptocephalus moraei. The sequence goes on along the minus strand of OX276464.1, from coordinate 20,921,954 downwards.
TGACATGAATCATATCACAGAACTAAACTGAACGGTAGGCAACTCGCTATTCCCAACACCACAGATAGAAGAAAAACTAAGGAGCATTTAATAATAATCTTTTTATAATAAATTAATAAAACCAGCAATAATGTAACAACAAATCGCTTCACATCAATAAGGCGCTATTTCATACATCGGCTTATTGACTATCATCCTATCAAATCCCAACCTTGTGAGGTCTATTGTTAAGAATCTACCGTCCAGAATAAGTTCAGCAATGCCTCTTCCTATAGCGGGAGCTTGTTGAATACCTGAAACCTCGCAAATCACAAAAAATCTTATGAATGTAGTCCAATCCCATACCTTGTCCACTAAAACCTGATGCTAAGTATAAATTTATATAGTATGGATGAGGTCCAACTATACCATTTAAGTCATATGTGTTGTACTCATAGATACCGTTCCACAACCCATTAACCTGGAAAAGAGTAAAAATCACGATTTATCGACAATAACAAAAGTTGAGTAGCAAACAGATTTTAACAGAATATTCAAAAAGTAGTCAACTGTTACCTTGATGTTATTAAAAGCCGGCACCCGTTGCACCAACGCCGGTTTAATAAGGTTTTCGAATACGCTTTCATCCAGCTCTTTCGTTTCCTCACTTTTAGCGACTTCTCCACCTTCGACTAACAACCTCTCGTCCACTTCCTCACTTCTGGATATCCCGGCAATGAAAGACCCGCCGAGCTCGTGCCGCCTGAAGTACACGCCGCTGTAGTCGGACACCATAGGCGTGTTTATACCCGGCGGGTTTTCCAGGCAGTCAAAAGAACATAAATGTCTTTTCCTGAAAAATCATTTTATACAGAAGGGGCTTAAGTAGATGTGGAGGGAGTTACATCTTCCTCAGAGGCAAGCTGAGGCTCAGTATGCCTTCACCGGTGCCGACTTTGGCTAGTTCTGCCACTTTTTTGGTTTCACAACCGGCCGCTATGATGCAGATGGCGAATTCTATAACTTTCTTTTCACCATCGGGGAGACGTACCTGAAAAACGTCAAGATTAAATTATACATTGCATATTTAAACTTGTGATAATTTAGGTATAGCATGAGGGCTTGTTTCATGAAGTCACCTTAAATATTTTACAAAGAACAACTCTCCAACTTTCGTCGTTCCAATTTAACTTACTACTACTGACTGTAAACCTTGGTAGTTGCCCTTTTTGACGCCTTCCACGAAAATATCCTCCATGTCATTAAAACCGAACTCCTCTACTTCACCGGTTATGTACTGCGTACCCAGATCGACGGCCTTTTTTTGGATGGCCCCCAAGAGCCCCATGGGTGCGATCCAGCCCTCCTTCTCGATCCCCAAACAGCCTAACTCAATGCCAGACACGTCCATCCAGGGGAACCTTAATGGAGAGTCGAAATTAAAATATTGGATACAATCCGGATTTGGGTACCTTTGTTTAAGGGCGTCTTTCCCTAAGAGGACGCTCGCGGCGCCCATCTCCCTCTGCATTTTGTGGCAGTCCTCCAGGAAACTCGCCTCATCCTCGTTGGCCAGCGACAAATAACCATAAGGACTGAAGTTAACGTTGAAGTCCGAGCCGAAACGTTTCTTTCCCGTCCTTATGAACTCGGCGCCGAAGAGGGCCATCTGGATGCTTTCGGTTAGGGCGAATTGACTCCTGAGTCCCCCCAGCGACAGTGAAGCCGCACAGCTCTTATACTACAACAATGGTAAGTAAAGCCACAGCTTGAAAAATAAAACTGGTGCACCCACCGTCGGGTCCTTCTCGATGACAACTACGTGGAAACCGTCCCGTGTGCTTTTCTCCTTCAGCCAGTACGCGATCGAGCTCCCGATCGCCCCGCCGCCTATTATCACTACGTCGGCGTGCTTGGGAAAGTCGTGTCTAGGCGGCCCTCCCTCTTGCAGTCTCTTCAGTCTCTTCTTGAAGTTCAGGTCGTCGCCGAGGATCCGCAACGTCCTGAAGATCGGGTTCTCGAACTCCTGCTCGTAACGGACGGGGGCGGTTTTGTGGAACGAGCGGACGCCCAACAGTTTCCTGAACATTTTAAAGGGGGGCGAAGTGAAGGTTAGGGCTGATCGCCGATCCAGATCGTATAGGTTATGTTTTGTTGAGGTGGTTGCTAGTGATGAGCGATATTTCACTACCGGTGATTTAATAACCGTGATCCAAAAATCACTAGTCGCTACCGTGACTGAATACTTGTATTCACGGTGACACGGTGACCCGTGATTTCACCGGTTGCGATTTCACCGCGCGCAAATTGGGGAATGGCTTATGCTTATGGGCGGAATGCCGTGATATGTGATCTTTGACCGTGATCCGTGATCGCCGTGATCGTAAATCTGTGAATCGTACTGTGAATGCGTATTTTACAGAATCCTATAAGTAGCGAGAGTGTTTGTAACTATCATCTAGTGGCGAGTATATTAATTATTACATAATTGTTAGAAAAGGAACCTCTACTATATACTAGTTTTAATTTCAAACAGCGGGGGTTTTCTCAATAAATTACAAATCCTGGGGGCCCTGGGGCTTTTTATTAACTTTACAAACTGCGGGGGTTTTTTGGATGTCATTCACATTGCGACTCTACAAACTGAGATACTTCAATTAAAAGGTGCTTGACTACTAACGGTGGATTCTAATTCACTGTATCAGGTTTACAAAATACCGTGATCACGGTCACCATTAAAAATCACCGTGATTGAAAAGTAACGTTCACTGATCACGACGATATTAAAAAATCACGGTATCGCTCATCACTAGTGGTTGCATACGGCCGCCGAGCGAAATTGGAGTGTTTGTTAAAATTAACACACACACTTCACCCTACACCCCTATAGAAATCTGTAGGGGTGACTTAATGAATTGTAGTTTATTTAGTTCTGATTAATGTGTAGTTATCTTTTATTGTTGTTGTTTGGAAATAGCCGAATTGGATGGCGATTTGGGGAATTTCGAGTCTCGGACAAACTGTCGGTTGGCAGCTGTGATGATTTCTGACAGTTTCCGACGCATGGTCAAAAATCCATCATTTCCATTCCCGTTCCTTGTTTAGAAAGATGGCAGACAACAAGCTGTATGATATTTTAGGCGTGAGCAGGACCGCTTCAGATAACGAAATCAAAAAGGTAAGACGCCGTTTCGCCCGTAGGGTCGTCCCGCTCGGGCTCCGCCACCGGCCGGACGTCCGCAAGGGCGCCCCTTTGTGTTGCAATATTCAAAGGTCGATGACAAATTAGTTTCGCCAAGGCCGCAACACTCGCGGAATCGCTTGGTTTTTCGATTTTATTCGCAAGGTTTCCACGTGGGTTACCGTTAGGGGACGTTTTAGCGTCGACGGGCGTAATGCCTGGCTGTTATACAATAGGGACTTTGCGCCTGGACGTTGCGATGTGTGTCCGCGCCTCGAGGCTCGAAGTTTGAATATTATTCAGATTGTTTTATCGTGAATTACGCGTCAGCTTACTATTAACGGGAATTCTTGATTTGCAGTGCGAATAAGGCTATACTCTCTCTTGACCTTTTCGGAATATTGATGAAGTTACGTTCCTAAAGTTCCTTCGAACACTGCGAAGAAACTTCGAAACTTCTTTCTTTTGGTGTCTTTGGAACTTCGAAACACATCAAGGGCATCTCTACAAACCCACATGTCATATAACTGTTTGTTTGTTAAGGTTTGCAATACTTAGTGAAGAGAACTGTGTTACTAAAGGGATGCTATTTTTCATGAAGTCTAAGTAACCTTCCAAATTGTTCCCAGGGTAATGATTACCAGATCAATCCGTTGAATAACTCAATAAACGTTATGGCACTTACCGCATTGCAATAAAAATTTTTTTCTTTTCCTGCGCCCAGCAATACCGTAAACTAGCGAAGGAGTTCCACCCAGATAAGAACCCGAACGCCGGCGACCATTTCAAAGAGATCAGCTATGCGTACGAGGTGCTATCGGACCCGAAGAAGCGCGAGCACTACGACAAGGTCGGCCTCAAGGGCTTGCAGGAGGGTACGCACGACGGCTTCGGCGGCGACGACCTCCTCTCGCACCTATTCGGCGGCGGCCTGTTCGGCGGGTTCGGTGGTTTCGGCGGCGGAGGCGGCGGCGGCATGCGCCGGAGGCAACGCGGCGAGGACACGATCCACCCCCTGAAGGTGACGCTCGAGGACATGTACAACGGCAAGACGTCGAAACTGCAGCTGAGCAAGAACGTGATATGTAAGACCTGCATGGGGAAGGGTAGCAAGAGCGGACACACGGAGAAGTGCCACACGTGCAACGGTTGCGGGCTGAAAGTGACCTACAGGCAGATCGCGCCCGGCATGACGCAGCAGACGCAGACGCGTTGCCCGGATTGCCACGGCGAGGGGGAGGTCATCAAGGAGAGGGACCGTTGCGTCACCTGCAAGGGCAAGAAGGTATGTGTGCGTAACTGTTGCGCCCAGTTAGATTTGAAAACTCGGTTTTCTCTGCATATTACCAAATAATGCCGAATCTCGCTTCCTGTACTTATACTCCAGTTTTGTGTTACTAGTCAATTTCTGATAAATGTTGTAAATTACTTCTTTTACTAATAGAAAACTATTTTAGTGATAGAAAGCAATTCTTTAGAATTAATGAAACATTGAGTAGCGAGCAAACAGTTAAAATTGTAGTTTCTCAAGGTTCTGTATTAGGTCCTTTACTCTTTATTATTTATATTAATGACATGTTCGATATATGCAATAATGTGTACGTTTTTGACAATGATACTGTTATACTTGGTAGGTACTGAGAAAAACTGGGTATATGCCGAGATCGCCGAGATTCATATGAATATAAATGTTGGTCTACTTAATGACTGGTTTATTGAAAATAAGTTGATAATAAATGTCGAATAAGATCTGAGCATGTCACTCTCAATAGGGTACCTTACAATTCTGAGATAATAATTGGTGATACTAGAATTAAAAGAGCAAATAATATAAAAGTATTTGGGTATTCAAACAGATTGCCACCTGAAATGGGATCTACATATCAAGAGAGTATTAAATATATGTAGATACTTTTTGCAGATTATAAACAAACTTAAGAATCTATATGTTAAAGTCTTGCAAACGGTATGTTATGCATATGTATACAGTATATTAAATTATAGTGTCCTAGTGTAGGGTGGGGCTTATAAGACTGAACTTATTATTTTGGAAAAATTGCAGACTAGATTCTAAAGAGCTCTTACCAGATACATGTAATTGTCTACCACTGTTAGTTAAATTTATAAAATGTATTATGAGTAACTGAGCCACATTAAATGAAACAATGTCTGTCAATTATTAGAACCTGAACTTATATTTTTACATTAACATATTTTATAAGTACTTAAGTGGCTCCCGAGATGGTGTTTCCCTCCCTTCGGGTTTACTAATGTATCTCCTACATAAGAGAATTCACACATGTAAACATGCCTAATTAAATAAATAAATGTTCATTATTCGATAAATCTTCATTAAACCGTCATCTTGTTTAAGGTGTGCAACGAGACTAAAATCTTAGAAGTTCACGTCGACAAGGGCATGAAGGAGAACCAGAAGATCCTCTTCAGGGGCGAGGGCGACCAGCAGCCCAACGTCGAGACCGGCGACGTCGTGATAATCCTACAGCAGAGGGCCCACGAGGTGTTCCAGCGGAACGGCGATAATCTACACATGAAGCACAGCATCAACCTGACGGAGGCGCTGTGCGGCTTCTCGTTCGTGATCCGTCACCTGGACGGTCGCGACATCTTGATCAAGCAGCCGCCCGGCAGCGTCGTCAAACCCGGCGACATCAAGACTGTCGTCGGCGAGGGTATGCCGGTCTACAAGAACCCGTTCGAGAAGGGTAACCTGTACATAACGTTCGATGTGAAATTCCCGGGCAATCACTTCGCCTCCGAGGAGAGCCTGAAGGTGCTCGAGTCATTGCTGCCGCCGAGGCCGGAGTTCACGATGCCGAACAGCGAGGTCGTGGAGGAGGTGGACCTGCACGATTTCGATCCGAGCGACAGGGGTTCTCATTCGGGCAGGAACGAGGCCTACGCCAGCGACGACGAGGAGCACATGCACGGTCCCGGTATACAATGCGCTCACCAGTAGGATGAAATTTTAAGTTTTAGTTCAATAATTGCAAAATGTGTACTGTTGTTCTGCGCTTCTTTCTAAATAAGGATACATAACTTTTATTTATACATTATGTAGATGGATGAGTTCCACACCGAAGTAGGTCTTTTTTCCAATTTAATCAAAAGCCGGTGGCGGCTCGCCAGGTGGAGGTTATATCGAGTAGATAGGACCTATCCAACTATCAGGAATTTATGGTGAGCGAACTGGCAGTACCGCACCTGAAAAACCGCCACCGTCCGAAGGAATTTACAATTATTTTTGAAATACAATTACACCAGACGATAATGTTTTTAATTCTCGTTACGAAGACCGTCACAGGCGTTAAACGACACGCGTCTCAGTTCGAGTGCTCCGGGTGAAAATTAGGCAAGTTTCAAAAGTGACTGAATCGCTATGGTGATTGAAACTGGGTAAATCGGTATGCAACGGTCTTAACACTTGTGACTTATATGATGTCTGATTACGTCTAGTTGAAGGTGTATTTAAATGTATATCTACGTCTGCGACTAACACATTGTTCGGATAACTCGATAAGAAACCATGCGACTTTAGGCTGATTTACTTTTTCCTAGGAGGGAGGAGGGGAGGGTTATACCGGAATTCATTTTAGTGAGTTTACCTTGGAGGTACTGAATCTCTTGTAAATATCCCAACGACGGATGTCTACAAGGGGAACCAAACAACTCTTCGTTTTACTTTCCTCCCGTGGGGGGAAGGGGTCGATCGAAATTGTGTACTTTAGTGATATCGACGTTGTTAAAAATCCTTAATTATTCTACTTAAAGTATATTTTTCTTCAACTCTTATTTGTATACGGGCTGTTTCAACCTGTACCGTAATAAAAGAAAAAAATCATTACAGGCAATGGGTGTTTTATTGTATGTATTGATGTGTTAATACCAAAAGTTGTACTGGTGTACTTGCACTTATGCGAGGTAAAATTTAGGTGTATTGGTGGTTGCCTGCAACCGCCCGGGAAATTTTAAATTACCTACAAAAATCTTTGGAGACATCACAATTTGTTTATAATATTTGCGACTGGATCAGCTTATTATCACCGCTCTCCTTTGATCAAGCGAAGATCCAAGCCTTCGTAGGGTTAATAGTATTCATCGCAGATCCACGCCGTAAAAATATTAATAACCACTCGTCATGTGTATGTACGTGTACATGCTTTCGCAATTATTAATAAATTAAATTACTGTTTTTCTTTGTCAAGGTCTTCCTCGGAGTACCTACTTAAAAATCATCCATCCGTAAATCGACCAATAATCGTGTCCCATGCGTCTTCGCCAAGGGGAATCGCTACGTACACGCCTCGAGATCATTAGCGTAACGTCCAGGAAATTATGTACAGGAAGAGATAGAGCCCAGCTCCACTGAAGGTAAGGCCGTGACGATGTTGTGTTGGAAAAACGAAAATTCATAAGACAATTATCACACTTTTATGACCTTTAATAGAGTCTGAATTACGGTGTCGTTATATAGACTCAATAAATATTTCAAACAAGTTGGAACTCATCTTAAAAATTGTTCACAGGAAAGGCAAAGATTCGTAAAAGAGAAACTCCTTGATAATTTATATAATTGCTGATCTTACTGAACAGATGTACGAATGTTTAGGCAGAAGTAGGCTTTTTATTGACGTTTCAAAAGCTTTTGATACTGTGAACCATCAAATACTGAAAGCCTTAGGTATTAAAGGCTTAAATACTCGCAATTCTAAAAGATTACTCAACAAATAGATCGCAAATTGTCAAATTCAACCAAATTAGGAGTGATATAACTCCTGTTGATATTGGTGTACCACAAGGTACCATATTGGGGCCTCTTTTATTTTTAATTTACACCAATGACATATTTGAGATCCAAAATAAAGACTCAACTGTCAACAATCTTGCTTAGTCACTTTTAGAAGTCCTATTGATTGTATTGCTATTGTCTAATGAAAATCCTAGTCAGAGTGTCTAGTGTTAAATCTCTAGCTATAATGGTAGACGTCATTTATGGTCAACGATGGTTCTCGAAAATGTGAGTGTGTGGTATTAATACTTATTCCACTGTCACATGTATATATTATAAAAAAGGTTAATAACATTTTTGGCCAAATCTCCTCTAATTTTTATACAAGTTTTGCATTTGAATTTCGCCTGGAAATAACTCATTTACACTTGCGCTTCTCCACCAGAATCGTGTTGTATTTCCTCCGTTCGCTGTTAATGTGGCGTTTCCTGTGGTCCATATTTAATGAATATGACGTAACGTTCGGTCTCATCTAGGACGTCTGCTCCGAAATTTGCATCTTAACCTTTAGGAAATGACATTAATTCGACGTGATATAATGTGAATTCGAATTTTATCACATGCTCGATGTTTAAAATTTTTAACTCTTTCGGTTTCGAAAGTGTCACAGTATAATCTTCTAAATGGGTAAACGATAATAACCTTATTTATACTTAACGGTTACATAACTATCTTTACAACTATACGCAGTTAACATACAATATTTTCCTTTGTGTTATTTGGAGTATGTTTATCTTTCGCGCAAGAAATACGACTGATAACGCCGACTCGTTACTGCTCGCATACCTACTTTTTAAGGACAAAGCTAATTACGGGCTGAAAAGATAAAATGTAAAGGATGACACGGTTTCGTACACAAAAATATGTAATTATATTACCCATACAAAGACATATTGTTCATTAGTTTAGGTTCAAAGAACAAATAACTGAGCTACATGTTTTAATGAAACTAAGGAACTTAAAAAATGGTTCCTATACAAAATTTAAGTTCAATGGAGTACCTATACTATATTTCATACGAATTTTGATCTTTCCGTGAACCCGTCTTGATTGTTCTCTATTGTTGAGGTGCTAAAATTGTTAAAGACTCGTATGTCCTAAATTTCCATTGTCAATAAATAGGAAATGGGTCTGTTAAATGGTCAGTTCCGAGAATTCTCAATAATTTACAAGGGTGGCTTAGGCTACCGTTTTTTTTTAAAAATAGTCAGTTACTGGACATCTTGAAACCATATATTCAGCTCCATATCGGAACATGCAAAACATCAACGATTGAACTAGTTTCATTTTAGTGTTTTTCGCAATAGATCTGTCTTTCCAAATCTTGGGTAGTCGACTCATTGCACTTTTAGCTAGTCCTATTCACTTTCACTTGGACCCGTGTTACTAATATATGAGCCCAGGTACATGACGTCAACGATTTGAAATCTTTTTCTATGTTCCGGCACTAAAATGACAGCTATTCCAGTACTAAAATGGCCGAAAACAGTGCTTAATGAGGCTTATTAAAGCATTGTTTTTGGTAATTTTTTTTGTTGGGTTGGTAACAAGATATTCCCTAATGCCGTCTGATGTCTGTCAAAACAAACTCAAAAATAAATATGGCCGCCGCATCGATGGAATATAGGGATGCAAGTGAAACACCCTCTTGTACTTGATGCGATTCGGATTCTTGATACAGTTAAATTTGAAAATGGTGTGAAAATTGTCAGATGTCTAGGAAACGGCAGTAATACCAACTTAAATGTCACGATAAAAAAATTCCCCAGATAAGAAATTTTAAATTATTTAAACATAAACAAGAATTAAATGGAAGCCGGAACTTAGAAAATGTTGTGAAGTACTCGTTGCAGAAGACATTCCAAGCCCTCGTCCGTTCTAAAACTCGGGCTCGGGCTTGGAATATGACGTCTTCTGCAACTTGTACTTTAAACTACTATTAGAGCATCTGTCAATTGCAGAGTGTTGGAACGATCAACTATCATAATTTTGGTTTTCTCCACGTTTATCATAAGGCCACAGTTGTTGCTATCTGTCTCCACTCGGTTTAGGAGATCCAACATTTTCTCTTTTTACGCAGCTATTAATGTTGTATCGTCTGCATATCTCTCTATTCAGATTCCTCTATGCCATGCATCCAATGCCTTTCTCATTATGTATTCTCCATAGATGTTAAAGAGATGTGGAGAGAGGATGCATCCCTGACGAACGCTCCAATGGGAGCGAGTGCTGGTTCTCTATTCTGACCTTGGCCATGCCGTTGTCGTAAAGGTTTCTTATGAGTATAATTAGATGTTCAGGCACTCGAAGAACTCTGCACAGCATTTTCCAGTTAACACGGTCAAAGGCCCTTTGGTAGTCCAAAAAGTAGATGACCACTGGTATATTGACTTCTCTGCATTTATGAGATTAGGCACCTGTCCTCTGGTGCCTTTCCCTTGGCAAACCCTGCCTGTTCCTGGGGAATCTGTCGATCCAGATAAGTCTCTAAACGATACCAAGTAGTATCTTACTCGGATGTGATATCAAGGAAATGGTACGGACGGTACGGTAGTTGCTACACTTTGTGGTTGCACCGTTTTTATGAAGTGGAATGAATATAGAGGTAGACCAGTCTTTGGGCCAGAGACCATGCTTCCTTGTTATATTACATAGATCGGTTAAGATTTTAGTGCCCCGTTGATCCAAATTCTGTAATAGTTCTCCCCTTATATTGTCACAGCCTGGTGATTTTCCTCTTTTCAAATGTGCATAAATATAGTATATATATGTTATCTTCTCTATATATGTATAAAAATGAGTTGCTGTTCGTTTGTCTCGCTTGAACCCGAGAATGGCTGGACCGATTTGCTAATTTTGATCTTGAAATATTTGTGGAAGTTCAGTTTATTGATATTAAAATGCCATTGAGAAGATGACCTGACTTAGGTCGTCGAAGTCAATCAAATGTGCGACGAGCTACCTCACGTGCAAATCGCACTGACGACCAGAGAGAGACAGATAATGATCACATTCGTATTGATATGACAGAATTGCGTTCAACAGTATACAGGCTTAGAATGGAACAACTTCGGGCACATCGAATACAACAGCAGCGAGCACGACACAATGAAATAGAGCGATTCCGCAGACTAGCATTCCACTACGACCCGGAAATAGATTATTGTGCCGACCAATCCGTAACGATTGGAGAAATGACAATCATTTGTCAATATTGTGATGCGTTAAAATACAATGGTGAATCTACCGGATTATGTTGTGCTGGTGGTAAAGTAAAATTGCCACAATTGTTCCCACCACCATATCCATTACGCTCATTAGTTTCTGATGTGGGAAATGACTCTAAACATTTCTTGGGCAGCATCCAAAAATATAATAATTGCTTTCAAATTACGTCGTTTGGTGCAACGCATATACATGAGAATTTCATGCCCACTTTCAAGGTAGTTTTTGATAAATTATTTATTAAAAATTTAAAAAGCTATAATAAGTGTACAATTGCAAATACAAAGACAGTTTGCGGAATCAACTTGGATTTTCCCTGTTTCGCGCATGGGCATTACCTGTCGCGTGTTCGCGAGTCGTAAAACCATGATCATTATATATTTACGCACCGCAAAGCAATACAAAAAATATAGTACATCAGAAAGCCTTAAATTGATTAGGTGTATAACTGTGTGGCATTTTAGATAAAAATTTTGCATTAAGTTTTAACCATATTTTTCAAAAATATATGTAGGTGATACGACGTTCACAGGGTCATCTATAATTTTATTTATATTTATTTTTCTCAACTTTACGTGTCATTGCAACGCATGCCGGGTACGGCTTGTATAGTATATATGTTTTATATGATATAATGATTTTATAGAGGTCATGTACCGAAACGTACTAGCTAGCGCGGCGCTATACCGGCAATACAAACACGATCTCGTAACACGAGTTGCCACCAAACAGCTAGCGCGGCGCGATAATTGGCCGTCCGTCTCGTTCGTTTTTTCGATGTTAGTACCTCTCACCGATCCAGCGCTTCGAGCGATGCCCGCGATATGCGAAAGCTATGCTTCCAAAAATGATTGGAAATAACGCCATGATCGCCTGATTTCGTTTACTAGCTACCTAATTATAGAGAAACCTCTATATAGTGGACAGTCACAGGAACCGCAATTCTGTCCGCTATTTGGAGGTGCTAATATGTATAAATCCCTATTAAGAAATGCGGGAAATATAAAACTGTCCGTTACTGGGAGGTGCCCGGTATTCCTGTATAAGCTTTTATGAAAATGTTAGTTCAAGATTAATTACGGTATTGTAAGTTTAAGAGGTATAATTGTGTGGTGCGTTAATTTTGCCCATGGGTTTAATTGATCGGGTATAGGTAGAGGATGATTATGTGTTAGTACTGTCGCTATGGGTTTTCAACAACGTCGTCGTATATCTGGTGGAAGCTCTTCCGTGGGCGTCTTAAACGGACCCCGTTAATTTGAGCCCTCGACGCGTTTTCCAGGCTTCTTCTGGAGCGGGCGACGTACGTGCGTGCGTGTGTGCGTGCGTATGCCGCCTGGAAAGAGCGAGCCGCGACGGTATGACGCAAGAGCTCTCCACATCCACACTGGAAGAGGAACTCGCGCTCGCACACACTCACGCGGACCGACAGAGAGAAGACGAGGAGAGTACAGCAAGCAGACCTCTCGGGCCGACAATGCTGTAGTCTCTTACGCGACGTAACGTGCTCCGTGTGCGTATATATCGCGATACGGACGGCTCTCTGGCTGGAAGCCATCGCCATCGTCAAGAACGTGTGGATCCAGGAGGAGGAGGAGGAGGAGGAGGAGGAGGGAAGCGCGCAGCAGGGAACCTGGGATAGTCCAGGAGCGATCGGTGAGTACGAAACTCTTGAGCACTCTCGCTTGGTGGTTGGGTGGATCCACCCTTCGTTTCCTCATCCCTACCGGGAGGAGCGAGATACCCAACCACCCGATCTCGCTCCCATAGCATTCAGCAACTTCTTCGACGTATACACACACACACACACTTCGTTATGTATGTATGTATGTGTGGCGATAAGGCGACGTTATCAGCACTCTGCGTGAATGCGTGGATGTTTATCGGAAAGGTGTCGTCGTCGTCGGGGGGGCGAGAAGTGGGGGGGACGACGAGGACGGCGGCGCCGTCATCCTCGTCGCCTCCTCCTCCTCTCGTTCCTTCTTCGAATTCGCGACGAGGGGAGCGAAGCGTCGCCGTCGGCGGCGTCGGTACGCGCACGTGCTCCCTCGGCCGTCCTCGGGACGAGTCGGGGAAACGTACGTCGTAGCTCGGCCTCACGTGGCACGACGATCAATCCCGAGCCGATGAAAATAGGCAATTTTGGTGTTTTTTTTTTCAACATTTCATAACACTAAGCGTCTCCGCAGATAAAAAATATCTTTCCCGGCACCTCTAAACGCCCTTTTGAGAGGTGTGATCGCCGAAAAACCGAGCGATCGTCACGGCCAATTATCGCCCAACTCGTGTTACAATTGTTTTTGTATTGTCGGTTGCCTGCTCCGTGGTGACGCTAACTACCAATCGTTTCTACCGCGATCCAAACAATCGAAGGCGACCGTCACTGCGCATTCACTACTTCCGTAGAAATCTCGCAACTCTGCTTGTAACTACCTTACCTTCATTTCATCCTGTGCTGTGTCAAATTTGACGACTTTACGGTTTCAATCCGGGGAAACGCAACAAACGGACTTGTCCTGTAACGTGTTGCTACGGAATCAATAGTAATTAATCATCGCAATGACAATTAGTTCTTTCTGATAAATGGCTTAGGTATTAATTTTGCACATGCTTCTGCAGATTTCCGTAAAATTTCCGAAGAATTTGCATCAGAATTCATTTTGACAAAGTCAATTTGACTACTTGCGTTTACTCTGCAAACGCAAGTAGATAATGAAGAACTAATAACAATTAATCTACTTAAAATACAAAGACGACGAAGGCTATGATTACTTTAAACGTTTTTATACACTCTAATTATAGTGCATCAATTTGTGTGTACACTCTTTTCAAAACAAATCCCGATGTACGTCAGAATCATCCAATACTACCAACTTAATATAGTCACAGCACATCGCAATTTATGTGTTCCGTGTATATGTTAGGTTATACAAAAATATATACGGAACACATAAATTGCGATGTGCTGGGACTATATTAAGTTAGACGTTAACTACAATTCACACACACATGTTAAGTTGGTAGTATTGAAAGTATTCTGGCGTCATCAAAATGACGTGCATCGCGATTTGTTTTGAAAAGAGTGTATTTTTATTAATTATAGTTTGATTATTATTATACCTATAAATAAACATTATTTATGCATTGTTAACATTATAAAATCTATACACTTCTGAGCTTTTATCACACATCAAGTAGGTTGTAGACAATTGCAGACATTTCACTTAATTCGAAAAACTAATTAAAAAGTTATTAACAATATTTAAAAATGTCTATTTTGCGTCCTTTTTTGCAATAACTTTTTTATTTATAGTGCAATTTTAATTTAGAAAGTCTCATTTTAAAGATAATTGTTTTCTCTAAAAGTTCTCTCTTGACTGCAAAAGTCTAAATCTAAGCCATTTCGAGTTATAAATAGAAGAGTGATTTTGGCACTTTAATTGTTTATTTGATAATGGTTCCACTAAAAAATTGATGAATCTCTAGATGAGAGGCTTCTTGTAATAACTCAAACTACCCTTTCCAACTGGCAAATCCGTCTACACAGTTTTTTACAAAACTCCTCTTTTCTTAATTTGATTCACCTAAAAAGACATATATCAATCAAAACTATTTCAAAAACGTATTTCCAGTCAAAACTTAATACAAAATTTTTATCTACATTAAATTAAATGCAACACAGTGTTATACACATAATCAATTTAAGGCTTTCTGATGTACTATATTTTTTGTATTTCTTTGCGGTGCGTAAATATATAATGATCATAGTTTTACGACTCGCGAACACGCGACGTATAATTGCCCATGCGCGAAACAGGGAAACTCCAATTTGATTCCGCAAACTGTCTTTGTATCTGCAATTGCATATTATCTTTTTAAATTTTTAGTCAATAATTTATCAAAAACTACATTGAAAGTGGGCATGAAACTTTCCTGTACAATATACGTTGCACCAAACGACGTCATTTAAAATTAATTATTATATTTTTGGATGTTGGCCAAGAAATGTTTAGAGTCATTTCCCACCCAAGAAACTAATGAGCGTAATGGATCTTGTGGTGGGAAAAATTGTGGCAATTTTACTACCACCAGCACAACATAATCCAATAGATTCACCGCTGTATTTTAACGCTTTACAATATTGACAAATGACTGTCATTTCTCCAATCGTTACGGATTGGTCGGCACAATAATCTATTTCCAGGTCGTAGTGGAATGCTACTCGTTCTAGGTTTACAGAAAGACTGCGTCTGCGGAATCGCTCTATTTCATTGTGTCGTGCTCGCTGCTGTTGTATTTGATGTGCCCGAAGTTGTTCCATTCTAAGCCTATCTACTGTTGAACGCAATTCTGTCATATCAATACGAATGTGATCATTATCTGTCTCTCGCTGGTCGTCAGTGCGATTTGCACGTGAGGTAGCTCGTCGCACATTTGATTGCCTTATTCGACGAATCTTCTTCTTGGCATTTTAAGATCAATAAAGTTCTCGCGCACTGACAAACTGATGATGGATTTTAATAATCGTCTTGACATTTATTTATTTGACAACCAACTGACACTATTTGATTACAAAAGTCAAATTACAAAACGTATCTTTTTTAGTATTTCCGTTACTTATTATTTATGTTTCTCTCGCCGCTTAAACCTTCCCTGAACTTCCACAAATATTTCAAGATCAAACATAGCAAAATCTGTCCAGCCATTATCGAGTTCAAGCGAGACAAACGAACAGCAATTCATTTATATAGAGACTAGTATTCAGGGTCAAATTCTTTGCAAAATATGACAAATGCGAATTTCTCTCGATATGACCAAAATTGGATACCATTTACCACAAAACACCCGATATATAGAATGCCATTTTTCATAGAACGTCAAGGTTTTTATGTTGGCTAAGCGACCGTCGAGACGGTCTTTTTTCATAAACCATTCTTATACTATAAACTTCCTACTAGGATCCGTAAGTTCGAAATTTATCCTTGCCCCCTTGCGTTTCAAACACGTTGTCGACCTCATAACAGAACGTTCAGCGCTAAGGAACATTTCCTACCATGCATACCGTCCGTCATGTCGGCCGTTTAGCCACTGCCGAAACCGCCCTCGGTGTGGCTCTCGACAGTATTTGAATATGGCGAAGGCGCGAAAACGTCTCTGATCCTGCGGCATCTTGAACTTGCCTTCCATATCGTTTTTATCACAATTCGAAGTTTTCTCGGATTTTTAGAAAGATGAGATCAATTCCATTTTTTTTCTAGCTATATTTCAAAACTTTTATATATGAATTCTGATCTTGCTGTGTTTAAAAAGTTTGTAATGCGAATTTGGCACCATTAACTTACCCTACCAATGGCTTTTGTAACGATTTTGGGATTTTGGAAAAAGTGAGATCATATTCCGAGTTTCGTCTCAGATTTTTCAAATTTCTACAGCAAAATTCAATATGAAATTCAATCCTCCATCTTTGGAAACTTTGTAATGCGTATTCAGTAACAAGTTTGTGGGTGTTGGACGTTTCTTTCAATAATATTTGGAAATCTTTAATTTAGACTCCTTTTAAAATTTGTCATTGTGTGTTGTGTATTAAATTAAAAGCTATTTCAAGGAAACAGTTCCTCTCTCGAAATATCGCTAATAGCCTCATGGTAATACGTTACAAGTTTTATTGGTAACCTTTTTGGTTTATTGCTCCCGCCACAAGATAAATCAAGTTAATTGACTCGTAGTGGTCTACGCTACCTTCTAATCCAAGTTTGGCCAAATTTCTTGGACATAATTAGCTTGCAATGTTGCCAGTCCACTTTTATACCGTGGAAGGTACATTTCACAAAATCGAGTTTATCTTAAAGAAAATTGGCAGTAAGTGTCTTGATCAGCATCATTTTCAAAGAAATAATTTTAAACACACATTGAAGCCGTTATTATCAATATTTTTTTTAAATTGCCCCCTTTGCGTTACCCCGCCGCTGTCCTAATCGTCTTCCGATTGCGGATATAGGCCACGAAGACTATGTATACACACACATACTGTAACAAATTAGTCGGTTAAAATGGCGTGTCCTTCGAGGAGACCTCGTTTTCCATCTCTCTCTTTATCTCGCTCTCTTACGGTCTATCTAGTCTATCTTGTACGAACATCTGCAACACTTCGCGATCTTGCATACGTTTAGAACTTTAAACGACTATCATAATGTGTAACGAGGATGACTAACTCGCCTATCCCAGCGACGACGACGGCGGCTCCTCTGTTCCCGTATCCTCTCGTTCGTAAAGGAAAAATCCGAGGGACGTAGGTCGCTTCTTATAAACACTTTTGGAAATGAAAGTGGGACGTATGGGGTGGATTTGTGTAATTAACAAATCTGACTTGAAGTAGCTCATTGGGAGTTGGCAAAATTTACCTTTTGGAACGTAGGTCGGTTCTTATAATTTTTTTGGAAATGTAACCTGAACGTGTGAGGTGGATTTGTGTGATTAGCAAATCTGGGTTGAAGTAGCTCATTGGAAATTTGCAAAATTTACCCTTTAGAACGTAGGTCGCTTCTTATACAATTTTTGGAAATGGAAGAGGAACGTGTGGGGTGGATTTGTATGATTAACAAATCTGGCTTGAAGTAGCTAATCGGGCGTTAGCATAATTTACCTTTTGGGACGTAGGTCGATTCTTATAAAAATTTTTGGAAATGTAACCGGAACGTGTGTGGTGGATTTATATGATTAACAAATCTGGCTTGAAATAACTCATGGGGAGTTAGCACAATTTACCTTTTGGGACGTATGTCGCTTCTTATAAAAGCTTTTGGAAATAGATACTGAACGTGTGGGGTGAATTTATATGATTAACAACCAATCTGGCTTGAAGTAGCTTATTGGAAGTTAGCAAAACATACCCTTTGACACGTAAGTCGCTTCTTATAAAAATTTCGGAAATAGACGCGCATCGTGTGGGGCAAATTTGTGTAGCTCATTGGAAGTTAGCACAATTTACCTTTTGGGATGTAGGTCGCTTCTTATAAATTTTTTTTGAAAATGATCCTGAACCTGTTAGGTCGATTTGTACGATTAACAAATCTGGCCTGAAGTAGCTCATTGGGAGTTAGCACAATTTACTTTTTGGGACGTAGGTCGCTTCTTATACAAAAAATTTGAAATCGAGACAGAGCGTGTGAGGTGGATTTGTGTGATTAACAAATCTGGTTTAAAGTATCTCATTGGGAGTTAGCACAATTTACCTTTTGGGACGTATGTCTCTTCTTATAAAAGCTTTTGGAAATAGATACTGAACGTGTGGGGTGAATTTATATGATTAACCAATCTGGCTTGAAGTAGCTTATTGGAAGGTAGCAAAACTTACCCTTTGGGACGTAGGTCGCTTCTTATAAAAATTTTGGAAATAGAGGCGCATCGTGTGGGGCAAATTTGTGTAGCTCAATGGAAGTTAGCACAATTTACCTTTTGGGACGTAGGTCGCTTCTTATAATTTTTTTTTGAAAATGATCCTGAACCTGTTAGGTCGATTTGTACGACTAACAAATCTGGCCTGAAGTAGCTCATTTGGAGTTAGCACAATTTACTTTTTGGCACGTAGGTCGCTTCTTATAAAAAAATTTTGAAATCGAGGCAGAGCGTGTGAGGTGGATTTGTGTGATTAACAAATCTGGTTTAAAGTAGCTCATTGGGAGTTAGCACAATTTACCTTTTGGGACGTATGTCGCTTCTTATAAAAGCTTTTGGAAATAGATACTGAACGTGTGGAGTGAATTTATTTGATTAACAATTCTGGCTTGAAGTAGCTTATTGGAAGTTAGCAAAACTTACCCTTTGGGACGTAGGTCGCTTCTTATAAAAATTTTGGAAATAGAGGCGCATCGTGTGGGGCAAATTTGTGTAGCTCATTGGAAGTTAACATAATTTACCTTTTGGGACGTAGGTCGCTTCTTATAATTTTTTTTTGAAAATGATCCTGAACCTGTTAGGTCGATTTGTACGATTAACAAATCTGGCCTGAAGTAGGTCATTGGGAATTAGCACAATTTACTTTTTGGGACGTAGGTCTCTTCTTATAAAAAAATTTTGAAATCGAGGCAGAGCGTGCGAGGTGGATTTGTGTGATTAACAAATCTGGTTTAATGTATCTCATTGGGAGTTAGCACAATTTACCTTTTGGGACGTAGGTCGCTTCTTATAAAAACTTTTGAAAATAGAGGCAGAACGTGTGGGTAAATGTGTATGATTAACAAATCTGGCTTAAAGTAGCTCACTGGGAGTTAGCAAAATATATCCTTTGGGACGTAGGTCGCTTCTTATAAAAATTTTTGGAAATAGAGGCGCATCGTGTGGGTTAAATTTGTATGATTAACAAATCTTGCTTAAAGTAGCTCATTGGGAGTTCGCAAAATTGACCCTTTGGGACGTAGGTCGTTTCTAATAAAAACTTTTAACGATAGAGGAAGAACGTGTAGGGTGGATTTGTATGATTAACAAATCGGGCTTGAAGTAGCTCATTGGGAGTTAGCACAATTTACTTTTTGGGACGTAGGTCGCTTCTTATAAAAACTTTTGAAAATAGAGGCAGAACGTGTGGGTAAATGTGTATGATTAACAAATCTGGCTTAAAGTAGCTCATTGGGAGTTAGCTAAATTTATCCTTTGGGACGTAGGTCGCTTCTTATAAAAATTTTGGAAATAGAGGCGCATCGTGTGGGGCAAATTTGTGTAGCTCATTGGAAGTTAACACAATTTACCTTTTGGGACGTAGGTCGCTTCTTATAAATTTTTTTTGAAAGTGATCCTGAACCTGTTAGGTCGATTTGTACGATTAACAAATCTGGCCTGAAGTAGCTCATTGGGAGTTAGCACAATTTACTTTTTGGGACGTAGGTCGCTTCTTATAAAAAAATTTTGAAATCGAGGCAGAGCGTGTGAGGTGGATTTGTGTGATTAACAAATCTGGTTTAAAGTAGCTCATTGGGAGTTAGCACAATTTACCTTTTGGGACGTATGTCGCTTCTTATAAAAGCTTTTGGAAATAGATACTGAACGTGTGGAGTGAATTTATTTGATTAACAATTCTGGCTTGAAGTAGCTTATTGGAAGTTAGCAAAACTTACCCTTTGGGACGTAGGTCGCTTCTTATAAAAATTTTGGAAATAGAGGCGCATCGTGTGGGGCAAATTTGTGTAGCTCATTGGAAGTTAACATAATTTACCTTTTGGGACGTAGGTCGCTTCTTATAATTTTTTATTGAAAATGATCCTGAACCTGTTAGGTCGATTTGTACGATTAACAAATCTGGCCTGAAGTAGGTCATTGGGAATTAGCACAATTTACTTTTTGGGACGTAGGTCTCTTCTTATAAAAAAATTTTGAAATCGAGGCAGAGCGTGCGAGGTGGATTTGTGTGATTAACAAATCTGGTTTAATGTATCTCATTGGGAGTTAGCACAATTTACCTTTTGGGACGTAGGTCGCTTCTTATAAAAACTTTTGAAAATAGAGGCAGAACGTGTGGGTAAATGTGTATGATTAACAAATCTGGCTTAAAGTAGCTCACTGGGAGTTAGCAAAATATATCCTTTGGGACGTAGGTCGCTTCTTATAAAAATTTTTGGAAATAGAGGCGCATCGTGTGGGTTAAATTTGTATGATTAACAAATCTTGCTTAAAGTACTCATTGGGAGTTCGCAAAATTGACCCTTTGGGACGTAGGTCGTTTCTAATAAAAACTTTTAACGATAGAGGAAGAACGTGTAGGGTGGATTTGTATGATTAACAAATCGGGCTTGAAGTAGCTCATTGGGAGTTAGCACAATTTACTTTTTGGGACGTAGGTCGCTTCTTATAAAAACTTTTGAAAATAGAGGCAGAACGTGTGGGTAAATGTGTATGATTAACAAATCTGGCTTAAAGTAGCTCATTGGGAGTTAGCTAAATTTATCCTTTGGGACGTAGGTCGCTTCTTATAAAAATTTTGGAAATAGAGGCGCATCGTGTGGGGCAAATTTGTGTAGCTCATTGGAAGTTAACACAATTTACCTTTTGGGACGTAGGTCGCTTCTTATAAATTTTTTTTGAAAGTGATCCTGAACCTGTTAGGTCGATTTGTACGATTAACAAATCTGGCCTGAAGTAGCTCATTGGGAGTTAGCACAATTTACTTTTTGGGACGTAGGTCGCTTCTTATAAAAAAATTTTGAAATCGAGGCAGAGCGTGTGAGGTGGATTTGTGTGATTAACAAATCTGGTTTAAAGTAGCTCATTGGGAGTTAGCACAATTTACCTTTTGGGACGTATGTCGCTTCTTATAAAAGCTTTTGGAAATAGATACTGAACGTGTGGGGTGAATTTATATGATTAACAATTCTGGCTTGAAGTAGCTTATTGGAAGTTAGCAAAACTTACCCTTTGGGACGTAGGTCGCTTCTTATAAAATTTTTGGAACTAGAGGCGCATCGTGTGGGGCAAATTTGTGTAGCTCATTGGAAGTTAGCACAATTTACCTTTTGGGACGTAAGTCGCTTCTTATAAATTTTTTTTGAAAATGATCCTGAACCTGTTAGGTCGATTTGTACGAGATTAACAAATCTGACCTGAAGTAGCTCATTGGGAGTTAGCACAATTTACTTTTTGGGACGTAGGTCGCTTCTTATGAAAAAATTTTGAAATCGAGGCAGAGCGTGCGAGGTGGATTTGTGTGATTAACAAATCTGGTTTAAAGTAGCTAATCGGGCGTTAGCATAATTTACCTTTTGGGACGTATGTCGCTTCTTATAAAAGCTTTTGAAAATAGATACTGAACGTGTGGGGTGAAGTTATATGATTAACAAATCTGGCTTGAAGTACCTTATTGGAAGTTTGCAAAACTTACCCTTTGGGACGTAGGTCGCTTCTTATAAAAAATTTTGGAAATAGAGGCGAATCGTGTGGGGCAAATTTGTGTAGCTCATTGGAAGTTAGCACAATTTACCTTTTGGGACGTAGGTCGCTTCTTATAAATTTTTTTGAAAATGATCCTGAACCTGTTAGGTCGATTTGTACGACTAACAAATCTGGCCTGAAGTAGCTCATTGGGAGTTAGCACAATTTACTTTTTGGCACGTAGGTCGCTTCTTATAAAAAAATTTTGAAATCGAGGCAGAGCGTGTGAGGTGGATTTGTGTGATTAACAAATCTGGTTTAAAGTAGCTCATTGGGAGTTAGCACAATTTACCTTTTGGGACGTAGGTCGTTTCTTATAAAAACTTTTGAAACTAGAGGCAGAACGTGTGGGTAAATGTGTATGATTAACAAATCTGGCTTAAAGTAGCTCATTGGGAGTTAGCAAAATTTATCCTTTGGAACGTAGGTCGCTTCTTTTAAAATTTTTTTAAATAGAAGTGGGACGTGTAGGGTGGATTTGTATGATTTACAAATCTGGCTTTAAGTAGCTCATTGGGAGTTAATATAGTACAATTTACCTTTTGGGACGTAGGTCGCTTCTTATAAAAAATTTTGGAAATAGAGGCGCATCGTGTGGGGTGGATTTGCATGATTAACAAATCTGGCTTAAAGTTGCTCATTGGGAGTTACACAAATTACCTTTTGGGACGTAGGTCGCTTCTTATAAAAATTTTTGGAAATAGAGGCGCATCGTGTGGGGCAAATTTGTATGATTAACAAATCTGGCTTAAAGTAGCTCATTGGAAGTTAGCACAATTTACCTTTTGGGACGTAGGTCGCTTCTTATAAATTTTTTTTGAAAATGATCCTGAACCTGTTAGGTCGATTTGTACGATTAACAAATCTGGCCTGAAGTAGCTCATTGGGAGTTAGCACAATTTACTTTTTGGGACGTAGGTCGCTTCTTATAAAAAAATTTTGAAATCGAGACAGAGCGTGTGAGGTGGATTTGTGATTAACAAATCTGGTTTAAAGTAGCTCATTGGGAGTTAGCACAATTTACCTTTTGGGACGTAGGTCGTTTCTTATAAAAACTTTTGAAACTAGAGGCAGAACGTGTGGGTAAATGTGTATGATTAACAAATCTGGCTTAAAGTAGCTCATTGGGAGTTAGCAAAATTTATCCTTTGGAACGTAGGTCGCTTCTTTTAAAATTTTTTTAAATAGAAGTGGGACGTGTAGGGTGGATTTGTATGATTTACAAATCTGGCTTTAAGTAGCTCATTGGGAGTTAATATAGTACAATTTACCTTTTGGGACGTAGGTCGCTTCTTATAAAAAATTTTGGAAATAGAGGCGCATCGTGTGGGGTGGATTTGCATGATTAACAAATCTGGCTTAAAGTTGCTCATTGGGAGTTACACAAATTACCTTTTGGGACGTAGGTCGCTTCTTATAAAAATTTTTGGAAATAGAGGCGCATCGTGTGGGGCAAATTTGTATGATTAACAAATCTGGCTTAAAGTAGCTCATTGGAAGTTAGCACAATTTACCTTTTGGGACGTAGGTCGCTTCTTATAAATTTTTTTTGAAAATGATCCTGAACCTGTTAGGTCGATTTGTACGATTATCAAATCTGGCCTGAAGTAGCTCATTGGGAGTTAGCACAATTTACTTTTTGGGACGTAGGTCGCTTCTTATAAAAAAATTTTGAAATCGAGGCAGAGCGTGTGAGGTGGATTTGTGTGATTAACAAATCTGGTTTAATGTATCTCATTGGGAGTTAGCACAATTTACCTTTTGGGACGTATGTCGCTTCTTATAAAAGCTTTTGGAAATAGATACTGAACGTGTGGAGTGAATTTATTTGATTAACAATTCTGGCTTGAAGTAGCTTATTGGAAGTTAGCAAAACTTACCCTTTGGGACGTAGGTCGCTTCTTATAAAAATTTTGGAAATAGAGGCGCATCGTGTGGGGCAAATTTGTGTAGCTCATTGGAAGTTAGCACAATTTACCTTTTGGGACGTAGGTCGCTTCTTATAAATTTTTTTTTCAAAAATGATCCTGAACCTGTTAGGTCGATTTGTACGATTAACAAATCTGGCCAAGTAGCTCATTGGGAGTTAGCACAATTTACTTTTTGGGACGTAGGTCGCTTCTTATAAAAAAATTTTGAAATCGAGGCAGGGCGTGTGAGGTAGATTTGTGTGATTAACAAATCTGGTTTAAAGTAGCTCACTGGGAGTTAGCACAATTTACCTTTTGGAACGTAGGTCGAGTCTTATAAAAACTTTTGGAAATAGAGGCAGAACGTGTGGGGTGGATTTGTATGATTAACAAATCTGGCCTGAAGTAGCTCATCGGAAGTTAGCACAATTTAGCTTTTGGGACGTAGGTCGCTTCTTATAAAATTTTTTTGGAAATAGAGGCAGAAGGTGTAGGGTGGATTTGTATGATTAACAAATCTGGCTTGAAGTAGCTTTTTGGAAGTTAGCAAAATTTACCCTTTGGGACGTAGGTCGTTTCTTTCACTAATTTCAATTTCTCGTTTGATATCGTCAAACGTGTCTTACCTGTTCTATCGACAAGACGATGATTATCGATTTACAAGTACGAAGCGCACCTGGGACGACCCCTCGTGTTTGCTCAGTTCTTCAGGTCACATCGTCGTACGTATATACCGAGCGTTCAAATAATCGTCGTTTCGACGTACCAAGAACACAGCAGCGTTGGATCGATCGCCGAAGAAGTTATAAGCTTCCAAAGCATCGATCAAGCCTCGATCTCTTTTCCACCCTCTCGGCTGCCATCCTCCTTTCGCCCTTTGTTAGTCCGTCTGTCTGTTTATATATGTGTTTGTGTGAGTGCGTGAGGGAGAGACAGAGAGAAAGAGGGAGTATCCCAGGCCAGCAAACGCTGAAGACCCACACCGGTCTCCAACGATCAATAAAATACGCCGAGGGTGGTTAAAGAGGGCCTCTTTTCCCGCTGGAAGGGAGGAATGACTCGTCAGAGGAGGAGGAATCGTAGAGAAAAAACTCTTTCGTGACGCGAGGCATTTTTCTCTCTATCGCCCCCGAAGCTTAATTGATTGTTATTAACTTAGTTATGGTAACATGCGATCAGAGAGTAACGTGCCTTACCATGGCAACGAAGCTATAAGTATGTGGAGGGAGTCCAAATCCCTTTTGGACGCAATAATGGACTCGTTCTCGTCTTAAACCTGTTAGTTCTTTTGTATCGTGTGGTGTACACATATACTTCCGGCACTGCAACTCCCTTTCCTGCATATTTTCGTGTCGGTGTATTTTTCGCAGCGATAAGGTATTAAGACAGGATGTAAGCGGTTAATGCTTCGACCGGCGGGAAAACGTCGAAAGGAAGAGGAAATTCGCGTGCACAATTCAAGAAAACGATTCCGAAGAACAGAAACTGAAAGTTGGTTGATATTTATATGCGATAGAAGTATTCCGAGATTTCAGTTAGGTCGTACGGTTAGAAATTTCTGGAAAATTTTTCGAAAAATTTAAATATAGTACTTTCTCATATGAGAGAGAGAGAGAGGGAGAAAAGAATTATGAGTGCTTGTGGTACGTTTTTCTTGGGATTGGACAATGACGAACAAGGGTGTTTTACTTTTGTCATCTATTGGTTTTTTTTAAAACTCTTTCAAAATCCACTTTAAGGATGCTTTTTTTAAAAATTTCGATCGTGTATTCTATTGCCCAATTTCTATATAAATAAAAATGAAATTGGAAAACTTATGAGAAAGAAAACTCAAAATCTTGCCAAAACTTGTTGGCAAGAGTTTGAGATTTATTATTTCTCATAAAGCATGGTCAACTTTGAGAGATATGATAACCTTCTACAATTGAAAAACTCGCCCGGAAAAGTGGAAAATTCAGGAAAAACTGAAAATGCTTCCTTCTAAATGAAATCCTGTTCATTGGTAAGCGCATTACTTGAGAGCGAATTGGCCTATTGGAAAATGCAGAAAAAAATTAAAATGTTTTTTTCTCTATTTGATGATGTTTAATCCAAACGACGTTTGGACCCCCAAAATGTGATTGAAAAAAAAACTTCTGTAAATCTGCCCGGAACATTGGAAAATTGAGGAAAAACTGAAAATGCCTTACCCTAAATGAAATCGTATTCTACTTGTGGGCGAGTTGGCCGATTTGGTTATTTTTTTAATGTTCGTAATTTTCCGAATTAGGCTTTTCATGGGAAGAAACATTGGAAAATTTCCCCGGAAATTACAGAAAAAATGAGAATGCTCTTTTCTCTATTTGATGATATTTAATCCAAACAACGTTTAGATCCCCCAAAATGTAATTGAAAAAAACTCAAAATTTTCTGTAAATCTGCTCGGAAAATTGGAAAATTCAGGAAAAACTGAAAATGCTTTTTCTAAATGAAATGTTGTTCATTGGTAAGCGCATTTACTTGAGAGCGAGTTAACCGGTTTGGCTATTTTTTTAATGTTCATAATTTTCCGAATTAATTTTTTCATGGAAAAAAATTTGAAAATTTCAACGGAAAATTGGAAAATTCGGGAAAAACCGAAACTGTTCTTTTCCTTATTTGATGATGTATAATCCAAACAACGTTTAGACCCCCCAAAATATGATTGAAAAAACTCAAAACTTTTCTGTAAATCTGCCCGGAAAATTGAAAAATTGAGGAAAAACTGAAAATGCCTTACCCTAAATGAAATCGTGTTCTTTGGAAAGTGCATTACTTGTGGGCGAGTTGGCCGATTTGGTTATTTTTTTAATGTTCGTAATTTTCCGAATTAGGCTTTTCATGGGAAGAAACATTGGAAAAGTTCCCCGGAAATTACAGAAAAAATGAGAATGCTCTTTTCTCTATTTGATGATATTTAATCCAAACAACGTTTAGATCCCCCAAAATGTGATTGAAAAAAACTCAAAACTTTTCTGTAAATCTGCTCGGAAAATTGGAAAATTCATGAAAAACTGAAAATGCTTTTTCTAAATGAAATGTTGTTCATTGGTAAGCGCATTTACTTGAGAGCGAGTTGACCAGTTTGTCTATTTTCTAGATGTTTGTAATTTTCCGAATAAGGTTTTTCATGGGAAGAAAAATTGGAAAATTTCAACGGAAAATCGGAAAATTCAGGATAAACAGAAACTGTTCTTTTCCCTGTTTGATTATGTTTAATCCAAACAGCGTTTAGATCTCCCAAAATAGGATTGAAAGAAAAACACAAAACTCTGTAAATCTGCTCGGAAAATTGGAAAATTCAGGAAAAACTGAAAATGCTTTTTCTAAATAAAATGCTGTTCATTGGTAAGCGCATTACAATAACGGCGATTAATGAGAATTGAATAGTAAAGTAAATATACAAAATTTCGAAACAGTTTTTGAAATATCCCAAAAAAAAACTAAAAATGATAAGAGCAAAGTGCCCTTTAGGGAGGTTTTAGAAAAAAATGTTTCGAATAAAAGTTGTAGCCATTAGTGTTGTGAGTTTAAACCCAAAGTTCGGTAAGAAACGGTATAGCCGTTTTGGAATAAATTGAGAAAAACTGAAAATTCACAAGAGCAAAGGGCCCTTCGAAGGTCAGTAAAGATCAATAAGAATTGGTCTTAATAATAATCTTAACAATAACGGCTATTAATAAGATTTGAATAGTAAAGTAAATATAAAAATATACAAAATTTCGAGAAAAAAAACCGTAAGTACCAGTTTTTGAGATATAAAAAAAAACTAAAAATAACAAGAGTAAAGTGCCCTTTAGGGAGGCTTTAGAAAAAAACGTTTCAAACAAAAGTTGTAGCCATTAGCAAAGACAGTCAAATCTAAAATTCTGTAAGAAACGTAAAAGCCAGTTTGAAGAAAATTGAGAAAAACTGAAAATTCACAAGAGCAAAGTGCCCTTCGCAGAAGATCAGTCAAGATCAATAAGAATTGGTCTTAATAATAATCTTAACAATAACGGCGATTAATAAGATTTGAATAGTAAAGTAAATATAAAAATATACAAAATTTCGAAAAAAAAAATGTACCAGTTTTTGAGATATCCCAAAAAAATCTAAAAATAACAAGAGTAAAGTGCCCTTTAGGAAGGTTTTAGAAAAAAATGTTTCAAATAAAAGTTGTAGCTATTAGTCATGTGAGTTCAAATCCAAAATTTGGTAAGAAACGGTATAGCGGTTTTGGAATAAATTAAGAAAAACTGAAAATTCACAAGACTAAAGGGCCCTTCGCAGAAGGTCAGTCAAGATCAATAAGAATTGATCTTAATAATAATCTTAACAATAACGGCGATCAATAAGAATTGAATAGTAAAGTAAATATACAAAATTTCGAAAAAAAAGGACCAGTTTTTGAGATATCCCAAAAAAATCCAAAAATGACAAGAGTAAAGTGCCCTTTAGGGAGGCTTTAGAAAAAAATGTTTCAATAAAAGTTGTAGCCATTATTCATGTGAGTTGAAATCCAAAATTTGGTAAGAAACGGTATAGCCGTTTTGGAGAAAATTGCGAAAAACTGAAAATTCACAAGAGCAAAGGGCCCTTCGCAGGTCAGTAAAGATCAATAAGAATTAATCTTAATAATAATCTTTACAATAACGACGATCAATAAGAATTGAATAGTAAAGTAAATATACAAAATTTCGAAAAAAAAAGTACCAGTTTTTGAGATATCCAAAAAAAAATCCAAAAATGAGAAGAGTAAAGTGCCCTTTAGGAAGGCTTTTAGGGCTTTTAGAAAGAAAAGTTTCAAATAAAAGTTGTAGCCATTAGTCATGTGAGTTCAAATCCAAAATTTGGTAAGAAACGGTATAGCGGTTTTGGAATAAATTAAGAAAAACTGAAAATTCACAAGTCAGTCAAGACTCAAGATCAATAAGAATTGATCTTAATAATAATCTTTACTTGAAAGCGAATTGACCGGTTTGGCTATTTTTTTAATGTTCATAATTTTCCGAATTAAGTTTTTCATGGGAAAAAAATTTGAAAATTTCAACGGAAAATTGGAAAATTCAGGAAAAATCGGACTGTTCATTTCCCTATTATAATCCAAACAACGTTTAAACCCCCAAAAATAGGATTAGAAAAAATACTCAAAACTTTCTGTAAATCTGCCCGGAAAATTGGAAAATTCAGGAAAAACTGAAAATGCGTCTTCTAAATGAAATGATGTTCATTGGTAATGCGCATTACTTGGAAGCGAGTTGATCGATTTGGCTATTTTTTAACGTTCGTAATTTTCTCAATTAAGTTTTTCACGGGAAGAAAAATTTGGAAAATTTCCCTGAAAAATTGGAAAATTCATGAACAACCGAAACTGCTCTTTTCCCTCTTTGATCATGTTTAATCCAAACAACGTTTAGACCCCCCAAAACTGTGATTGATAAAAATTCATAATTTTCTGTAAACCTGCCCGGAAAATTGAAAAATTCAGAAAAAACTGAAAATGCTTTTCCTAAATGAAATGCTATTCATTGGTAAGCGCATGACTTGGGAGCGAGTTGATCGATTTGGTTCTTTTTTTTATTGTTCGTAATTTTCCGAATTAGATCTTTCATTGGAAGAAAAATTTGGAAAATTTCCCCGGAAAATTGGAAAATTCAGGAAAAACCGAAACTACTCTTTTCCCTCTTTGATCGTGTTTAATCCAAACAACGTTTTGACCCCCCAAAATGTGTTTTGAAAAACCCAAAACTTTTCTGTAAACCTTTGTTACACATATATTTAAACGCAAAGTACATTCGATATATTTTTTTGTATCATATTGTGACAAAGAGAAAAAAAATTGGGAAATTGCAATTTTGTAATTTTTGTCTACAGTGTGATTTTTAGAAAAAGTACCTTTCTGTGAATATTTGTTTGTTAACTATCACATTTTGCTCCAATAATGTTCAAAATTGTTGTTGGTAACATGGTGCAGAGAGTAGCCCAGAATTGAAATTTTCTTTTATCGCGTGATCAAAAAAATATTTATAACCCTAAACCATAAAAAAACCCTCGTATAACTGTGCTTTGTAAGCCAATACTAGCCCATAACCTTTTGGAATGTAAAAAGATGTTTGTGGTACAAATTTGTAATTAATAATGGCGCAGATTTTTATGGAGCGTGTCACATAAATACTGGTGCCATTTTCGGCACTATGACAAGGTAACGAGCGTTCATTTAATTCACTATCAGACGTAACTTTCGTTACCAAAATCGAACTCGTCATAACAGATACGTCACGTCCTCGTACATTTTCCACACACGCATATCGCCTTATCTATCCCGTTTTTCGTCCCGATGTTTGTGCAAGGGGTCCCCCAGGGAACGGCATTTATTAGGGCCATGTTGGCTAGATAAGGGTTTTTGTACTGGGTAGGAAAAAAATTATGTCACCTTCGAGGGTAATTAATGTTACACGGAATGAATTTTTAGAGAGGATTTATGATGGCGGTCGAAGGAGGATTGAGTTTTCTCTGGAACGGCGACACTAAATACTTGTCGTTTCGTCGCTGTAGTTATGGGTATGCCGCTCTAATTTCCACATTTCTTTCCTTACAAATACCGTAAACGCACGATAAGACCCGACCGGATTCCATCGTTCGCATATTTCCCCGTCCTGGGGAAATTGGTGACATTCATGTTGTTGTTGTTTCCTCTCCGTTTTCCCACCTCGAGCTGTGACATCTTCAGGAGCGATTTACATAATGTCAAGGAGGCGAGGTGCCTTTTTCGCTACGGCGAAGGCCGGACGACGGTACTCTTGAGTAATCGAAAACTGTGTCGTCCTCTCTTCTCCACGAAGAAGAAACGCGAGAAGACGAGGCGACATAAATTTTCCTTTCGATGGCTCTCGCCATCATTGTTCATTGTGTCTAGCATAAATATGGGACGGTCAGCATTACGCCCATCACGGTCATGAAGTAATTGAGGGAAATATGCGAAACAAATTCTTTGTATCCAACTGATAAAGTGGAGGTTAGTAGTTAGTGATAAGGTGGAGATAGTTAGGCAAAAGCATTTCGCCTACCTTTTTGTCTTTTAGATGAAATAATAAACACTTGTCTTGGTATTGTAACGTTTATTCTAATTTATTTACACACGGTCCTAACACTACTTAATTCATCTAGACTACTATTTCCTAACTAATTAATTTATATCACACTCTGAACTGATAATTTCACTTGTCCGTTCATCGCACTGTTTACTTACGCAAGCCCGTGTTTATATGTCTTCGGGAACCTTCTGGTATATTCTTTTTCCTAATAATGTTTGTTCTGGAAAGTAGATCATTCGTCCTTTAATAAGACGTTTCCGGGACGTTCGGGAAGGTTTTTATGGCCCAATTAAGCGGAGCGGCCTTCTCGCTTTGAACTGCGCCGCTTTCGTGAGATAAGAGACGCATTTTGTGAAAATATTTTATCTTATGCAGATGACACTGTTGTTCTTAATATTGATCAACTAAATGCATAAGCTTTTGCAAGTCAAATTCAATGTATTCCAGAAATTACTATCACAATAAAGAAAATGGTCATAATATTAAGTATCTGGGCAGAATTATTATAGGTTCGTCTTTGACTTGGGGGGCGCATGCAGAGTACACTGCCAAAAGACTTAAGTAGGTACTTGTTATATGTGTTTGCCAAGCTAAGGGGAATATTAAATAAATCTCAGTTAATAGCCATAAGATCAGATTTTTTTCGTGAAGCAATTGTAACTCATTATCCAATGCTCTCGGAGATACTGCCGTGTCTAGTCCTACTATTATTATTCAAATTTATTAAAAAAAAATTTACCAAGTATATTAAAATTAATGAAAACAACTACCAAAGTAACTAAAAACAAACTAAAAAATTGGACGAGGGAGAACTTAAATTCTGAAAGTCAAATTGGACATATATTAATACAGAATTCGTAATGAGTAAAATAAAATATTTTTGTACGTTAAAGGAGCTCAAATTAGGTAGTTTTAAGTTCTCTTAGTATAGCAATATGTCTATGTATATAAACTTTAAAGTAATCGACCGATTGGCTTCGTCGCGAAAGGAGTTTTGAAACGAGACCGTCTCTATCTCTTTCGAAATATTCCTTAAGTTCGCAAATATTTTCCGAACGTTGTTTGTGTGACGTCACGCGCATATATACATTCTTGTGTATAAAGATCATAAGACGCGATTTTATTAGTACATACATACCATACATACACACGACGAAATTTATACTTTTAATCTCCCAAGCATCAGTTCTTGTAATATTGAACTAAGCGACGGCAAGATAAGATAAGCGAAATTCTAAGAGATAGAGAAGACTTGAAATGGCGACGTTGTCTTAAGTTTTGATAGCGTTAAAGAAGTCCAGATGATCGTTAAGACTGAACTTGTTTTGGAAAGTCGGACTTATCCCTTAAAAGTTGTATTTTGGGAGTTGGGAGGGATTCCTGCGAACTTTTGGTCACCGTAGTTTTGCTGTAAAAACTTTTTTTTTTCCAAAACCAGCCAATTTTTGAGTTTAGAAAAATTGATTTTTACTTCCGCATATAATGAGAGGAAGTGTTGTAAATCGTGCTAATTTTCGGAATTTGAGATATGTATTGGCATTTTTTGGAGGTTATGAGATCCGCTGAGTTTTTGGAAACATGTTAGTTTGGGTATGTGTATTTTTTTACGTTTATTTAATTAATTACGTTTTTTTTTCTCGAAATTTTGTATATTTTTATATTTACTTTACTATTCAATTCTTATTGATCTTGACTGATCTTCTGCGAAGGGCACTTTGCTCTTGTGAATTTTCAGTTTTTCTCAATTTTCTTCAAACTGGCTTTTACGTTTCTTACAGAATTTTAGATTTGAACTGGCCTTGCTAATGGCTACAATTTTGATTGAAACATTTTTTTCTAAAGCCTCCCTAAAGGGCACTTTACTTTTGTTATTTTTAGTTTTTTTTTTTTTTTGATATCTCAAAAACTGGTACTTACGGTTTTTTTTCTCGAAATTTTGTATATTTTTATATTTACTTTACTATTCAAATCTTATTAATAGCCGTTATTGTTAAGATTATTATTAAGACCAATTCTTATTGATCTTTACTGACCTGCGAAGGGCCCTTTACTCTTGTGAATTTTCAGTTTTTCTGAATTTATTCCAAAACGGCTATACCGTTTCTTACCGAACTTTGGGTTTAAACTCACAACATTAATGGCTACAACTTTTATTCGAAACATTTTTTTCTAAAACGTCCCTAAAGGGCACTTTGCTCTTATCATTTTTAGTTTTTTTTGGGGATATTTCAAAAACTGTTTCGAAATTTTGTATATTTACTTTACTATTCAATTCTCATTGATCGCCGTTATTGTTAAGATTATTATTAAGATCAATTCTTATTGATATTGACTCACCTTCTGCGAAGGGCCCTTTACTCTTGTGAATTTTAAGTTTTTCTTAATTTATTCCAAAACCGCTATACCGTTTCTTACCAAATTTTGGATTTGAACTCACATGACTAATGGCTACAACTTTTATTTGAAACATATTTTTCTAAAACCTTCCTAAAGGGCACTTTACTCTTGTTATTTTTAGATTTTTTTTGGGATATCTCAAAAACTGGTACATTTTTTTTTTTCGAAATTTTGTATATTTTTATATTTACTTTACTATTCAAATCTTATTAATCGCCGTTATTGTTAAGATTATTATTAAGATCAATTATTATTGATATTGACTGATCTTCGAAGGGCCCTTTACTCTTGTGAATTTTCAGTTTTTCTTAATTTATTCCAAAACCGCTATACCGTTTCTTACCAAATTTTGGATTTGAACTCACATGACTAATGGCTACAACTTTTATTTGAAACATTTTTTTCTAAAACCTCCCTAAAAGGCACTTTACTCTTGTGATTTTTGGATTTTTTTTTGGGATATCTCAAAAACTGATACATTTTTTTTTCGAAATTTTGTATATATACTTTACTATTCAATTCTCATTGATCGCCGTTATTGTTAAGATTATTATTAAGATTAATTCTTATTGATCTTGACTGACCTTCTGCGAAGGGCCCTTTACTCTTATGAAATTTCAGTTTTTCTCAATTTTCTCCAAAACGGCTATACCGTTTCTTACCAAATTTTGGTAATTTAGTAGTCAATTTTATTGTTTTTTGGAATTTCATAAAAAATTTTCATTACTCGAAAACTAAAGGAGATATGAAAAATATTCACAAATATAAAATGTAGTAATTTTTTTGCTGAAACTTCAATTTTTTTTTCTACAATGAAAACTAATTGAGATATTAATATTTGAAGTTTGCATATAAGTGTGAGAAGTACCTTTTTGAAGCCCTTTAAATTACATCCTTTAAAAATGGACTTCAAAAAAGTCCAACTTCACAAATCTGATAACTGATAACCCAAATCCAAATTCCCTACAAAATAAGCTTTTCACCAATTAAATATCTTTAAAATTGAAGAAATTGTAGTTCAAAACCTTTTACGTTTTCCTGTCATTTTTTTAGTTTCAACTATCTAAAAAAAATTCTACAATATTTTTAGGGGTTGAAACCAGCGAAATATTTTCAAAACAGTATTAAAAATAATGAGGAGATTTTATTGAATTGCACTCAAAACATTGGCCAATTTGAGATTATAGTAAACAATTTTTACACGTTACCCTATGAAGGGTGGTTTTTAAGGGTTGGATAAATGTACCTATTACATCACAACGTAGATTTATGAATGGTAAAATCAATGTAATGTATCATAAATAGACCATTTAACATTTTGAAATATCGAAAATAAATTTTTTAATTAATTTCATTGTAAGGGGTGGTTTATATAGAAAGAAAGAAATAAGAAATTCAACTACGACTATTAAATAGATTTCAATTCGCTGTAAAATGCATCATTAAATAATTTGATTATAAAAAATATTTTTTTGCAAATCTTGACCTAAAGGGGTAGTTTTTAAGGGTTGAAGAATAGTTACGTATTATAAAAACGACTTTGAGCAACTCATTCTCTCTGTAAATTTATAGACAATAATAAATTCTATTACTTTAGACTTCGTGAAATTGTAGAATCAAGTAATCAGAACAAATATCAAAGCAGACAGTATTATAGTTCATAGTTTTTCTCTCTAATTTCGTCCGGCTTGTGCAATGGGTATTAGGGGAGTAACGCGCAAAATACCCACCAGACCTCAAACACACTAGTACTGGGCGTGCAGGGGGTACTAAGGGAGAGTACCCGCTCCAGCTACTAGGAAACAACAATCTCATAAACATCTAGGGTCGAGTGTGCAATGGTACCAAGGGAGTAACGCGCGAGGTACCCGTCCGTCACCTACTAGTGGCAATTACCCCAAGAACGTGCAATGAGTACTAAGGGAGAAACGCGCGAAGTACCCTGCCTTGAGATAAAAGGCGGCACTGTACTACCAGTGACTGACTAATGTTTGGAATACCAAATAGAGACAACTACTAAAGACTTAGTTAGTTAAACAACAGTAGAAGAATGATAAACTCACCAATTGGTGGCTTTTTCCAATTACTCTGCTCAATATGAATGTCTTTAGCACAGTTAAATAAATATCACGAAACAACACAATCTCTCATGAACGATGATTTAAGACTAACACGCCTTTTTAAAACTGTAACGTACCTACTCACAATCTTCCCTTTTTCCGTTCTTCGGGACGGGCCAACCACTTGAGTTGTGTTCAGATAATATTCCACTTTAAGAACGGAATTTCGAGCTTAGCTCATATAAGGCGAACCACGTGTTGTTTTCTCTAGGCGAAATATAAATAAAAATTCAAAAAGAGTAAAAGAGTTAGAAGGTAATAGATAAATAAAATCAGTCTTACAAAATAACGCTTAAATATGCAGTTTCTAATTTTTGGTTAAAAGGGGTAGTTTTCACCCCTTAAAAACAAAAAGCACACATTTTGATCACACAACTTTTAAAATTCGGAGGTTTTACAATATTTTACCGTGAAGAATGGACTATAACATTGGAATTTCAAACGTCCTTCCCCATATGGATCCCAGCGAGGTTGGATAAACCGCCGGACAAAAGGAAAATATTTTCTCATAAACGGCGACATGACTATACCGAGTCACTTTGTCGTCTGATGTGACAAGAATATAATATAACCTAGAAAGAATTAGTGGCGGCGCACGTGTCGGAATAATAACAAGAAAACAACAACAACGCCGCTTTACTCATCGTTTAATTAACGAAAATTGCATAGGAAGGTAGGTGAGGATTATAATAATTACTTCTGCGTCGACGTTGAAAAGAACGTTTTTCAATAACACAAGTGCGAATTGTAATTACTCTAATTAAGTCGATTAGAGTGATGAGAGTACGAGAGACGACATTCTACGCGCCCTCGGGGGAAACCCTACGAAGACCGGCAAATTCAATTACAGAACCAGATGATTAGCGGGAAGACCGGGAAATTCCCCCTTCATCGATCGAAAGACTGGAAAGAACCGACTCCATCGCATAACAATTACAAATTATAACTTTGTATGTATCAACAATGCACAATGAAAGAGCGCAACGTACGCGACGAATCGCCTACGTCGTCTCTTTGCTCTCCGGAGTATAATGACGGATCTCTTTACGCTTTCCACGGGCTTTTATCTCGCTTATCCGGTGCGAAAAATATGTCTGAGAAACGGACAAGCGAGCGAGCAACGCGACTCGATAAGATACGATCGATACTAGAGAAGAATAGAGGCAGTTAGTTCGGTACAGTAGTAATCTTGAGAAATGGCGATACGAGAACTAATCTTAATGAAGAGGGAAATGTGTAGGTATCGTTGTCTGGGTGATAGCACACCTTTTTGAGAAAGGTGTCAAGAGACTTGTGGTCGAGTTGGCATGAGATTTTGATGATGATGATGATGATGATGATTATGCAGACAAAGTGCACGTTAACACATTTTTCAATATTCAATATTTCATAACACTATAAGATTCATAAGAATATTTCATCAAAGAAGTGACTTTATTTTTGTTATAACTCGGTCAATTTTTATGCAAGAGACTTTTACCGTTGTCATTTGAAAGGTTTCTTTAAGTACTTCAAAAAAGGTCTCTTGAGTTTTCCCCAAAAATTTCACCACTTCCAAGTTATTTAAGGTTGAAAGTTCCAAATTTCGGGTTTCTCGAAAAATAACCAACCGCCCTTCAACGAGCAATAACTCGATTCGTTTTTGTGGTTTAGCTACATTTCTGTTCTTAATACAGTAAAACCTCTAATAACGGACACCTCCCAATAGCGGACTCCTCTTTTTATATTTCCCGAATTTCTTAATAGGGATTTATACATAGTAGCACCTCCCAATAGCGGACCCTCCAAATAACGGACACGGACAGTTAAAAAACTACCATTTCCTATATAATTGTTAATAAAAGTACCCCTTAACAACGGACAATAACTTTTGAAATCAGATGTGTAAGAAATATACCCCTTAAACTTCAATAGGAATTCAAATTTTAATCATCATCTCCTGGAATCCGTTTTACTAAGCACTTTAAATAACGGACACAATTGCATCCATAAATCCCTTAAGTCTCTTAAATATGTGTTTTAATGTGCAATCATCCTATTCAGACTATTCCTTGATTCCGTGGTTTCTGGTAAACAAACTCCTATCAATACCTAATATCAATACTTTTTGTATTTAATCCTTTCCTCTCAATAGCGGACACCTCCTTATAACGGACAAAATTGTGGCTCTCGTGACTGTCCGCTATATAGAGGTTTCACTGTAATTGTCTCGATGAAATGAAAACATGAAGGGGTGGCTTCTACCCCTAGCGTAAAAGCCCGCTTCGGCACAGGGTAGATTTTGAAGAAGGTTACAAATACTACCTAAATCCTAATTTTGAGGAAAATCGATGTTGATTCCCAAAATTGCACGGGATCACTAATAGTGATATTTTGATAAGTTGCTTCACCTGTGACATTGACATACCTATATGGTTAGGACATACCTAACCAAATTCTCTCTCATACACTCAACTTTAGCTGTTACTTAAGTTAAGGTGACTAATTTTTTTTACAATGAAAGGACGAAATAAATTAAGTAAAAGTACAATGTAAATAAATAAAACATTTTATTAATTCAAGCAAAAATACACTAATTACGCTTACATCTCTTTAAATTTTTAATTAAACGAGTACTCTTCCATTGAATGAATATTTTTTGTCAGTATATCATTTTCTAACAATATATTGGAAATTTTGTAAAATTTGGAAATTTGTTCTGGTTCCTCTTCGATGTCGCTTCTGGGCAATATTACCACCTCAGTTGGATAACAACTACATTATCAGCCTCTTTCCACTCTCGTTTCGCATGCGCGAAACTCCCTCGAGCGCCATCTTGCGCTCCTCGTTGCGCAGTCGTGCCAAACTCGTAAAGGCGATCTCCCGTCTCTCTCTCTCTCTTCCCCACGCTGGACGCAACAGGTTGTCGATAATTCCCCTTTTTAACGCTCGTCCGTTCGCGATTTATTAAGTTTCGCGAACTCCTCGCGTGGGCGTCGGGATATATTTTTCGGGAAGAGTCTCGCGGCCAGTACAAACAATCGAAAAGAGATTGAGAGAGAGAGAGAGAGAGAGAGAGAGAGAGAGAGAGAAAGAGGAAGAGAGAGAGAATGTTTCGGGAACGTTGCCAGACGTACGGGACGCGGTGATCTCCTGCGAGGGAGTCTGGACAGCTTCTTGATGAGGAGAGATGGAGAGAGAGAGAGGAATCAGAGGCGTAACGAAAGAAAAATAGATTGGAAATGAAGTTTTCTAGGAAATTTGGGTTCTTCGAAAATAAGGTTTCTCCAAGTTGCTGTAAACTTTAACTGGGTTCCTTGGGGATTTAAACAAAGTCTTCTTTATTTTAGCATAGCTGCAATACGAACGGGACTAGTCCAGGAACTGTCCAATGAGACCATTCATCTTCCTGGTGCTTATCCTGATACTGCTGAGGAGAGCCAAAAATCTTGCGTACTTATTCTTCTTATACAGCCGTCTCCATCAATGAAGGTTGACTTCATTGAGCTGTTGAGCATATCGGTACTTATCATTCCTCAGCATGTCTGCATGCCCATGTTTTGCAAATTCTTATTAGGTATATGGTGGATTTCACGTTCTCTATTCGCTCTACGTAGTACTTCTTCATTAGATGTATACGATGTCTAAGGGATTTTAAGGATTCTACGGAGTGTCCATAGATGTTTTAAGAGTCCACGTCACTACACCATACAAGAGAGTGGCCCAAACATAGTCCTCTTTGGTTGTTATATACAGACTCCTTAGTCTGTTGAATGCACTTCGGGCTTGTTCGATTCTCGACCTAATTTCTAAATTAGTGTCCAGGTTACTATTAATCCAACTACCCAAGCACTTAAATTGGTCAACGTGTTCCAGTATTTCTCCATTCGTTTTGCAGGGTATAGGGACATTGCTACTCTTTGAGGTTGACATCTTGATCTAATTTCTAAATTAGTGTCCAGGTTACTATTAATCCAACAACCCAAGCACTTAAATTGGTCAACCTGTTTTTCTTCATTCGTTTTGCAGGGTATAGGAACATTGGTACTCTTTCGGATTGAAAGACATCATTTTCTCGCTGCGATTCCTGCACCAGGTACCCCTCAAGAAACATGTGTAAGCAGACATTTGTTCATCAATTATTATTTTTGTCTTTTTGGTTCTAACTCCTCTAACTGTCTCTCTCTCTCCCCTGCAATGAACCACTAGTTTCCAATAAATGTTATTAAGTTTGGTTATGCTTTTCCCTTTTTTCTAAGCTTCACCCCTCTGGGCCCTAGGTCCCTAGGACCGTGACCATATGTTCAAGTCAATTATCTATATAACCACTGCAAGATCAGCCATATGGCATTAAAATAACTGGAGAATGTTCTATGGTATGCGGGTGATACAGTAATTCCATCAGACAACGTTGAAGGTCTTCAAATCATGCTTGATCATTTTCCTGAGATGGGAGAGAAATGGACATCAAGATGAACGTAGTTAAGACCAAATTCTTAGTCTTTAGCCGTGAGCCACACCCATGTGCTAGACTTTAAGGAAACGGAATACCAATTGAAAGGGCTCAACAATTCCTGTATTTTGGGTATATGGGGACTACCATAACGCACCATTTGGATGCAGACATTAAACGCAGAATAGCAATGACAAACACCACTTTTACAAAAATGAGCGCCTTAACTTAGAAATAAGGCAAAGAATGGTTAAATCTTCTGTTGTATGGAGTGGATTGTCAACAATGAATCGCATTGAAGCATTAGATATATGGATACATAGACGAATGCTTAAAATACCTTGGACCAATGAAGAAGTGCCAAGGATAAGGAATTACCAAGGACCGTTTAATATAGGAAAATGGGCCATGTGTTGAGAGGAAGTTGTTATCGAATCTTGAAGCTGATTACCACTGGAAAAATCGAAGGTGGAAGAGGTGTAGGAAGAAAACCAGTTTCTAGCCCTAAAAACCTTATAGAGTTAGCACTGCCATACGAAATGCGGGACAACTCTTACAGAAGACCGTGAAGACTTCGCTAAGGTGATCACTAACGTCGGATAAGAAAGAAGACTATTTGAAGGTTTTTCCAGATCTTCCAGAGTTTCCGAAACATGATCCTCCAGTTCTTCCGGAATGGGGCCTAACAGGGGCGAGTTTCCAATCATTTTCCGAGGTTAGGTTCCCCGGTAAACCCGTACGTTCCTCGCATTCCGAAAGAGGTGACCTGATACGTTCGGGAGACGCGTTGAACGCATAGACACGAGCGTTGGCCGATTGCCCGCAAAAACTAAATTTCCTCCGCAAAGTGTAACCTTATTTCCTGGATAGAGAGTCTTCGGATATTTCGACTCTATCTCTGGCCCCGACGTACGTGTGTGCGTGTGTTGTATAATAGCGGGGCCGATGAGCTATTTTCGGTACCTCGATGTTGATTATTCTTTCGATTTTATTGGGTGTAGGTTTGGTGGAAAACTTGGCAGAAGATGTGTGAAGGCGCGTTTTCGCGACAAGCCAGCAAGGTCTTCCATTTATAAAGCCGGGCTATCCACGAGCGATTTGCTTTTTATATAACGACTGCGGAGAGTTCACGTTTTGAAATCGACGAAGTCTACAGGGAATTTTAGGACTTGGAAGGGTTCCGAAGAGTGAAAAGGTGAAACCAGTCCTGGGGTAACTTCTTGGTTCTAAAAATCTCTTTGACCGAGAGGGGAAGTATAGCTTTATATATGACATAATAGTTACTAATGACTATGCTATATCCGGCTCATTCGTTTTTTCGATGTTAATACCTCTCGCCGATCCAGCGCTTCGTGCGAAGCCCGCGATATCAAAGCTATGCTTCCAAAAATCTTAAAAGTCTAGATGAGTCATTAAACTCTTCAGGGGATGACCCAGGACGATTTTACTTAAACAGAACAATTCTAGATGAAACAAGGAAACCAGCGAAGATTCTACAGACTACAGGAAACATTCTGATTTCTAGGGTTCTTTTGTAAAAATTCTAGATAGAAGAACCCTAAAGGATATACACGTGTATTTCGGTCCTTAAGAAATTTAAAAACTTACTGCGACCTAAATTCAAGAAATAATTCTAAGTAGGGGATAATTATATGAAAACTTAAAAGTTCTAAATGAATTTGGGAAGACTTAAAAAATGAATTTATAGAAGACTAGATGAAACTAAGGGTCTAAATGTGATTCTGGAAAAACGCTGACAAAAATTTACAGAATTTTAAATGATGAAACACGGTTAGTAAACCATGGGATTTAAACTCCAGAATTCTTTGAAATAAGTCTTCAAGAGCGAGATTTTGTCCATGTTGTATCTAGAAAACTGCCGAAAATATGAGATATTCTAGATGAACCTGGAGAGAGTTGAGAGATGCCTTAACAGCACCCACTATGTGACAAGATTACACGGTTTAGATATCATCGCTTATGACGTGTGTTTGGTTCATCTATTCATATCTAACATCTGGAGAAGTGGAAGTACTTTCGGAAAGGCTTCCTTAAACAGCGTTTCGTAGAAGAAGGAAGCGACGTTTCCCGTCCATTTCCCGACCATATGGCGTGCTTTCCTCGTCGAGGCCGATCATCTAATTGGGATATCCATCGGCTGTGCCGAAAGCGACGTCCGAATAATAAATATACGAGGGTGGTTCGAGAAGTCCGATGGAAACATTTTCAAAAAATTCAATCTATACACACGAACTTAATTTTTTTCTCGAAGCCCTTAGGTCTGGCCAAGTTCTCTTTGGGCTCAAAAGTTTTGTATCGAATCCAGTTACGCTCCTGATTTTTTTGGTCAGAAATGCTGATGATGGTTTTTTTGGCGGCCTGGCGACTAATTGGGCCCAGACCCGTCAACAGTGAACCACGTCGGATGAACTTTTTTTTGGCAGTTTCCAAAAGTTTAAAGCATCACAAACAACTTTTGTTTGAAACTTTTTTCATAAAAATGGGTATTTTTACAATTTATGGATGGTTGAAAATTTTTGGTTTTGGAGACGAACCTGAAAACCATTTTTTTTCTCGAAGCCCTTAGGTCTGGCTAAGTTCTCTTTGGGCTCGAAAGTTTTGTATCGAATTCAGCGACGCTCCTGGTTTTTTTTTGGTCAGAAACGCTGATGATGGTTTTTTGGCGGCCTGGCGCCTAATGGGGGGCCCAGACCCGTCAACAGTGAACCACGTCGAATGAACTTTTTTTTGGCAGTTTCCTAAAGTTTAAAACATCACAAACAACTTTTGTTGGAAACTTTTTTCATAAAAATGGGTATTTTTACAAGTTATGGATGATTGAAAATTTTTGGTTTTGGAGCCGAACCTGAAAACCATTTTTTTTTCCGGAGCCCTTAGGTCTGGCTAAGTTCTGTTTGGGCTCAAAAGTTTTGTATCGAATTCAGCTACGTTCTTGATTTTTTTGGTCAGAAACGGTGATGATGGTTTTTTTGGCGGCCTGGCGACTAATGAGGGCCCAGACCCGTCAACAGTGAACCACGTCGGATGAACTTTTTTTTGGCAGTTTCCAAAAGTTTAAAGCATCACAAATAACTTTTGTTGGAAACTTTTTTCTTAAAAATGGGTATTTTTACAAGTTATGGATGATTAAAAATTTTTGGTTTTGGAGCCGAACCTGAAAACCATTTTTTTTTCTCTGAACCCTTAGGTCTGGCTAAGTTCTCTTTGGGCTGAAAAATTTTGTATCGAATCCAGCTACGCTCCTGATTTTTTTGGTCAGAAACGGTGATAATGGTTTTTTTCGCGGCCTGGCGACTAATGGTGCCCAGACCCGTCAACAGTGAACCACGTCGGATGAACTTTTTTTTGGCAGTTTCCGCAAGTTTAAAGCATCACAAACAACTTTTGTTGGAAACTTTTTTCATAAAAATGGGTATTTTTACAAGTTATGGATGATAGAAAATTTTTAGTTTTGGAGCCGAACCCGAAAACCATTTTTTTTTCTCGGAGCCCTTAGGTCTGGCTAAGTTCTGTTTGGGCTCAAAGGTTTTGTATCGAATCCAGCTACGCACCTGATTTTTTTGGTCAGAAATGCTGATGATGGTTTTTTTGGCGGCCTGGCGACTAATGGGGGCCCAGACCCTTCATCAGTGAACCATGTCGGATTAACTTTTTTTTGGCAGTTTCCAAAAGTTTAAAGCATCACAAACAACTTTTGTTGGAAACTTATTTAATAAAAATGGGTATTTTTACAAGTTATGGATGATTGAAAAATTTTGGTTTTGGAGCCGAACGTGAAAACCATTTTTTTTTTCTCGGAGCCCTTAGGTCTGGCTAAGTTCTCTTTGGGCTGAAAAATTTTGTATCGAATCCAGCTACGCTCCTGATTTTTTTGGTCAGAAACGGTGATAATGGTTTTTTTGGCGGCCTGGCGACTAATGGGGGCCCAGACCCGTCAACAGTGAACCACGTCATATGAACTTTTTTTTGCAGTTTCCAAAAGTTTAAAGCATCACAAACAACTTTTGTTGGAAATTTTTTTCATAAAAAGGGGTATTTTTACAAGTTATGGATGATAGAAAATTTTTAGTTTTGGAGCCGAACCTGAAAACCATTTTTTTTTCTCGGAGCCCTTAGGTTTGGCTAAGTTCTCTTTGGGCTCAAAAGTTTTGTATCGAATCCAGCTACGCTTCTGATTTTTTTGGTCAGAAACGGTGATGATGGTTTTTTTGGCGGCCTGGCGACTAATGGGGGCCCAGACCCGTCAACAGTGAACCACGTCGGATGAACTTTTTTTTGGCAGTTTCCAAAAGTTTAAAGCATCACAAACAACTTTTGTTTGAAACTTTTTTCATAAAAATGGGTATTTTTGCAAGTTATGGATGGTTGAAAATTTTTGGTTTTGGAGCCGAACCTGAAAACCATTTTTTTTCTCGAAGCCCTTAGGTCTGGCTAAGTTCTGTTTGGGCTCAAAAGTTTTGTATCGAATTCAGCTACGTTCTTGATTTTTTTGGTCAGAAACGGTGATGATGGTTTTTTTGGCGGCCTGGCGACTAATGGGGGCCCAGACCCGTCAACAGTGAACCACGTCGGATGAACTTTTTTTTGGCAGTTTCCAAAAGTTTAAAGTGCCACAAACAACTTTTGTTGGAAACTTTTTTCATAAAAATGGGTATTTTTACAAGTTATGGATGATTGAAAAATTTTGGTTTTGGAGTCGAACCTGAAAACCATTTTTTTTCTCGAAGCCCTTAGGTCTGGCTAAGTTCTGTTTGGGCTCAAAAGTTTTGTATCGAATTCAGCTACGCTCCTGTTTTTTTTTGTCAGAAAC
Organism: Cryptocephalus moraei; assembly: GCA_946251905.1. Classification (NCBI taxonomy): domain Eukaryota; kingdom Metazoa; phylum Arthropoda; class Insecta; order Coleoptera; family Chrysomelidae; genus Cryptocephalus; species Cryptocephalus moraei. The sequence goes on along the minus strand of OX276464.1, from coordinate 20,877,058 downwards.
GCTGATGATGGTTTTTTGGCGGCCTGGCGACTAATGGGGGGCCCAGACCCGTCAACAGTGAACCACGTCGGTTGAACTTTTTTTTGGCAGTTTCCACAAGTTTAAAGCATCACAAACAACTTTTATCGGAAACTTTTTTCATAAAAATGGGTATTTTCACAAGTTATGGATGATTGAAAAATTTTGGTTTTGGAGCCGAACCTGAAAACCATTTTTTTTCTCGGAGCCCTTAGGTCTGGCTAAGTTCTCTTTGGGCTCGAAAGTTTTGTATCGAATTCAGCGACGCTCCTGGTTTTTTTTGGTCAGAAACGCTGATGATGGTTTTTTGGCGGCCTGGCGACTAATGGGGGCCCAGACCCGTCAACAGTGAACCACGTCGGTTGAACTTTTTTTTGGCAGTTTCCACAAGTTTAAAGCATCACAAACAACTTTTATCGGAAACTTTTTTCATAAAAATGGGTATTTTCACAAGTTATGGATGATTGAAAAATTTTGGTTTTGGAGCCGAACCTGAAAACCATTTTTTTTCTCGGAGCCCTTAGGTCTGGCTAAGTTCTGTTTGGGCTCAAAAGTTTTGTATCGAATCCAGCTGCGCTCCTAATTTTTTTGGTCAGAAATGCTGATGATGGTTTTTTTGGCGGCCTGGCGACTAATGGGGGCCCAGACCCGTCAACAGTGAACCACGTCGGATGAACTTTTTTTGGCAGTTTCCAAAAGTTTAAAGCATCACAAACAACTTTTGTTGGAAACTTTTTTCATAAAAATGGGTATTTTTACAAGTTATGGATGATAGAAAATTTTTAGTTTTGGAGCCGAAGCTGAAAACCATTTTTTTCTCGGAGCCCTTAGGTCTGGCTAAGTTCTCTTTGGGCTCAAAAGTTTTGTATTGAATCCAGCTACGCTCCTGATTTTTTTGGTCAGAAACGCTGATAATGTTTTTTTTGGCGGCCTGGCGACTAATGGAGCCCAGACCCGTCAACAGTGAACCACGTCGGATGAACTTTTTTTTGGCAGTTTCCAAAAGTTTAAAGCATCACAAACAACTTTTGTTTGAAACTTTTTTCATAAAAATGGGTATTTTTGCAAGTTATGGATGGTTGAAAATTTTTGGTTTTGGAGCCGAACCTGAAAACCATTTTTTTTCTCGAAGCCCTTAGGTCTGGCTAAGTTCTGTTTGGGCTCAAAAGTTTTGTATCGAATTCAGCTACGTTCTTGATTTTTTTGGTCAGAAACGGTGATGATGGTTTTTTTGGCGGCCTGGCGACTAATGGGGGCCCAGACCCGTCAACAGTGAACCACGTCGGATGAACTTTTTTTTGGCAGTTTCCAAAAGTTTAAAGCATCACAAACAACTTTTGTTGGAAACTTTTTTCATAAAAATGGGTATTTTTACAAGTTATGGATGATAGAAAATTTTTAGTTTTGGAGCCGAAGCTGAAAACCATTTTTTTTTCTCGGAGCCCTTAGGTTTGGCTAAGTTCTCTTTGGGCTCAAAAGTTTTGTATCGAATCCAGCTACGCTTCTGATTTTTTTGGTCAGAAACGGTGATGATGGTTTTTTTGGCGGCCTGGCGACTAATGGGGGCCCAGACCCGTCAACAGTGAACCACGTCGGATGAACTTTTTTTTGGCAGTTTCCAAAAGTTTAAAGCATCACAAACAACTTTTGTTTGAAACTTTTTTCATAAAAATGGGTATTTTTGCAAGTTATGGATGGTTGAAAATTTTTGGTTTTGGAGCCGAACCTGAAAACCATTTTTTTTCTCGAAGCCCTTAGGTCTGGCTAAGTTCTGTTTGGGCTCAAAAGTTTTGTATCGAATTCAGCTACGTTCTTGATTTTTTTGGTCAGAAACGGTGATGATGGTTTTTTTGGCGGCCTGGCGACTAATGGGGGCCCAGACCCGTCAACAGTGAACCACGTCGGATGAACTTTTTTTTGGCAGTTTCCAAAAGTTTAAAGTGCCACAAACAACTTTTGTTGGAAACTTTTTTCATAAAAATGGGTATTTTTACAAGTTATGGATGATTGAAAAATTTTGGTTTTGGAGTCGAACCTGAAAACCATTTTTTTTCTCGAAGCCCTTAGGTCTGGCTAAGTTCTGTTTGGGCTCAAAAGTTTTGTATCGAATTCAGCTACGCTCCTGTTTTTTTTTGTCAGAAACGCTGATGATGGTTTTTTGGCGGCCTGGCGACTAATGGGGGGCCCAGACCCGTCAACAGTGAACCACGTCGGTTGAACTTTTTTTTGGCAGTTTCCACAAGTTTAAAGCATCACAAACAACTTTTATCGGAAACTTTTTTCATAAAAATGGGTATTTTCACAAGTTATGGATGATTGAAAAATTTTGGTTTTGGAGCCGAACCTGAAAACCATTTTTTTTCTCGGAGCCCTTAGGTCTGGCTAAGTTCTGTTTGGGCTCAAAAGTTTTGTATCGAATCCAGCTGCGCTCCTAATTTTTTTGGTCAGAAATGCTGATGATGGTTTTTTTGGCGGCCTGGCGACTAATGGGGGCCCAGACCCGTCAACAGTGAACCACGTCGGATGAACTTTTTTTGGCAGTTTCCAAAAGTTTAAAGCATCACAAACAACTTTTGTTGGAAACTTTTTTCATAAAAATGGGTATTTTTACAAGTTATGGATGATAGAAAATTTTTAGTTTTGGAGCCGAAGCTGAAAACCATTTTTTTCTCGGAGCCCTTAGGTCTGGCTAAGTTCTCTTTGGGCTCAAAAGTTTTGTATTGAATCCAGCTACGCTCCTGATTTTTTTGGTCAGAAACGCTGATAATGTTTTTTTTGGCGGCCTGGCGACTAATGGAGCCCAGACCCGTCAACAGTGAACCACGTCGGATGAACTTTTTTTTGGCAGTTTCCAAAAGTTTAAAGCATCACAAACAACTTTTGTTTGAAACTTTTTTCATAAAAATGGGTATTTTTGCAAGTTATGGATGGTTGAAAATTTTTGGTTTTGGAGCCGAACCTGAAAACCATTTTTTTTCTCGAAGCCCTTAGGTCTGGCTAAGTTCTGTTTGGGCTCAAAAGTTTTGTATCGAATTCAGCTACGTTCTTGATTTTTTTGGTCAGAAACGGTGATGATGGTTTTTTTGGCGGCCTGGCGACTAATGGGGGCCCAGACCCGTCAACAGTGAACCACGTCGGATGAACTTTTTTTTGGCAGTTTCCAAAAGTTTAAAGTGCCACAAACAACTTTTGTTGGAAACTTTTTTCATAAAAATGGGTATTTTTACAAGTTATGGATGATTGAAAAATTTTGGTTTTGGAGTCGAACCTGAAAACCATTTTTTTTCTCGAAGCCCTTAGGTCTGGCTAAGTTCTGTTTGGGCTCAAAAGTTTTGTATCGAATTCAGCTACGCTCCTGTTTTTTTTTGTCAGAAACGCTGATGATGGTTTTTTGGCGGCCTGGCGACTAATGGGGGGCCCAGACCCGTCAACAGTGAACCACGTCGGTTGAACTTTTTTTTGGCAGTTTCCACAAGTTTAAAGCATCACAAACAACTTTTATCGGAAACTTTTTTCATAAAAATGGGTATTTTCACAAGTTATGGATGATTGAAAAATTTTGGTTTTGGAGCCGAACCTGAAAACCATTTTTTTTCTCGGAGCCCTTAGGTCTGGCTAAGTTCTGTTTGGGCTCAAAAGTTTTGTATCGAATCCAGCTACGCTCCTAATTTTTTTGGTCAGAAATGCTGATGATGGTTTTTTTGGCGGCCTGGCGACTAATGGGGGCCCAGACCCGTCAACAGTGAACCACGTCGGATGAACTTTTTTTGGCAGTTTCCAAAAGTTTAAAGCATCACAAACAACTTTTGTTGGAAACTTTTTTCATAAAAATGGGTATTTTTACAAGTTATGGATGATAGAAAATTTTTAGTTTTGGAGCCGAAGCTGAAAACCATTTTTTTCTCGGAGCCCTTAGGTCTGGCTAAGTTCTCTTTGGGCTCAAAAGTTTTGTATTGAATCCAGCTACGCTCCTGATTTTTTTGGTCAGAAACGCTGATAATGTTTTTTTTGGCGGCCTGGCGACTAATGGAGCCCAGACCCGTCAACAGTGAACCACGTCGGATGAACTTTTTTTTTGCAGTTTCCAAAAGTTTAAAGCATCACAAACAACTTTTGTTTGAAACTTTTTTCATAAAAATTGGTATTTTTACAAGTTATGGATGATTGAAAAATTTGATTTTGGAGCCGAACCTGAAAATTGCAATTTTCAATTGTCCATAACTTGAGTTCTATTCCACTTGGGGCCCTAAAAATTTAGGGGGAGTTTCGGTGGCCCAAAAGGACCATTTTCCTTCATTTTGTGCCACATAAAAAAATCCAAATTCGGCATGGAACGTGCCGTATACATTTGACAACACTGTGAAGCAAAGTCGCCATCCGTCACAGTGGCCAAGTGCGCCATGGTCCATGATCTGTGATGTTCAGCAAGGTTGGTCAGTCTTAAAGTCCCTACAATCACTACATCTGGGGACTTTCTAGGGACTTTAGAGGTTTAGATTGTTTCCTAATTCTAATTCTCTGAAAAAGAACATGAAATCCTGTCGAAAAATCTAAAAAAAAATCCAAATTCGGCATGGAACTTACCATACACTTTGAGTCATTGAGTTGGAATAAGCGAGGCATCATTCAACATTTTTTGGAACTCAACACAAAAATTCAAAACGTACTGAATCATGTAAAGAGGTACGAAAGAAGTCTTGCAAGAAGTACTGAAAATGGTACAATTGCAACCCTGATGACGCAGCTCGCTCAACATTTTACAAGACTCTAGATGAGAGTCTAGATGAGAGATGAGAGTTTAGATAGAAATGAGAAAACAAAAGTTTTCTCATTTCTACTAATAATATGACAATAACCTCAAAAATACATTACAGCAGTGTGTAAAGAATTGGCACTTAGACGGTTTTTCCCTGCAATTGCCTACTCAACTTAGACGGGGCGCCATCTTTCAACAGAGTGCTTAACGTCGATGTAGTGAGTATGGACTTAGAATCTTTTGCATGTGATTGGGTTTGGCACATAGACTACAAAATTAATGCAATCTCAAATTTGGGCCAATCGGCACTTAGACGGTTTTGAATTTCCACGCTTCAGTTATTGACGGGAGCAGTGTTGCCATTAAATTCAAAAAGTCATGGACTTATCGAACCACCCTCGTATGTCCCGGCCATCTGGCACGCTTCCCTCGGGCCTCAGCAAGGTATGGAAGCCACCTAAACTCCACAGGGATAAAATAATAGAGGGAGCCGGAGAGAGAGAGAGAGAGAGAGTGGGAAAGAGAAAGAGGGGGTGGGCGGACGGACGACCACCAAATGCATTATATACCATCATCGATCTGTCGTTCTGTCGCGTGCCAGGCGAAGAGAGAAAGGGAGGGAGAAGACCCAGAAGGTCTTCACGGCCTATCGATCAAGGAATCCGTACAAGCCATCATCGGCATCGATTCGAGAGGAGGAGGAGGAGGAGGACGCTAAGAGCTGACGTCGCCAGCGACGGCGGCCACCGCGGCGACGACGTCCGCGACGGTCGTTCTCTGCAGGCGACGGCAGCAGCAGCAGTCTACCCCAGGCCATTGGGCCAAGTGCACGCGCGTGCCTCTTCTCTCGCTCTTCCGATTCTTCTTCTGCGAGCACGACGACGACGACGACGCCACCTCCGCAGCCTCTCCGCACTCCAGGGCGTCTCGTCACCGGACGGAAGTAACGTAAAAGAGGTACCCACACGTCATCCAACCCTAAATCTTCGTCCTCCTCCTCCTCCTACACGTGCGCTCCTTGCGCATCTTCTCCTCGCCATCGCCATCATCGGCTCCGCCTACGATGATTAAGTGCCGTGTAATATACTACATTTGTCGTATCTCGTTACGAAATGTATGTGTGTGCGAGGAAGGTCGATCAAAGGTCGAAACGTGCGTTCGCATCTTTTTCATACCTGGTGCACTCCGTCTGGGCGTCGCGCGTGCGGCACGGGCACGCCGCGACGCCGGCGACGTCGGCGTCGCTGCCGGATCGGTCGATACGGGCAAGGAGAGCTCCCGTTCCTCTCTCTCCCCCTCTCTTTTTCTGGAGTTGTTGTTTGTTGTTGCGAGAAAGTCACGGCTACATTTGTTGTAGGGAAAAAGCTGAAAACGGCATTCAAAGTCCCTTTAAACGAGTTGAAGGCGGAGGTGTCGAACTGCCTCACCACCTCACCGTCAGGATTCTTCTATTATTTTTACATTAGGCATAATATTTTTACTTAGGCATAATATTTGTATCTTGATTGATTTTCCTTGCCCTCTTGCCCTTTAATATTTTCGTGATAAAGATGGGATTTTCCGTAATTTTCGTATTAAAAAAGGGTTCGTGAGGGAACGTGCACGCGCCCGTTGAAGGCATGAAACGGCTCTTTGGAGTTTTTCCTCGGATTTTCTTCCACTATTTCGAGTCGACCTTTACTGACTTTAGGTGATAATGGATTGATAAAGATGTATCTTGTTATCGTAATCGTTAGAAACTGATAGACATGCCCACATAGACGATTTTCAACATTTGTATATCGATAAACTTCCTTGTATCGTTGATAAACCCGAAGGGGTTGTTTAGAATACAAATTAACGATCACATTACAATTTTTCGAATTTTCAAAATTTCATACAAATTGGAGCAAAATCAGAATCACTTGAAACTTACATTAATAACAAATTTATGTTGTAAGTTTATACGCCTCCCGTGCGTTTTTTTCCGGCGAACCGAGCGACCCCACTCTCGTATTGCATTGATCTCATAGCGATTAGTAATTGATGAACTACTTCTTCTATCTCCAAAGTTGATTTGGCGATTTGGAGGTGGCAAACATCGTAGCCACAAAATGTTTTAACTTTACAGTAACAAAAATTATATCGACAGTAGCAGCGTCTAAAGAAGAACCTACCTGAGTGTGGCAATTACTTTATTTCGTCTATCAATCGAGATATTTCGTTATAAAATTTGCTCTTAAACGTAAACAGACAGTAGACATCTCGGGTTGAGATCTACACGGAACGAGAGAATCCGGAAACGTTTCTGGGCCTACGGTCAGGAAGGTCAGGTTTGTTTGGTTTGGCTTGGATAAAAGTATAAAGAAGAATAAGTAGTACGTTATAATTATTACATTATTGAAATAAAATTTTCTGAATAAAATAAACTCAAAATCGGTTAAACCAACGTGGAGTTGCATCACTTTAAAGTTCAGATGATGAAGTTCGACAACTTTAAACTCCCGACAGTTGTATTTTGGTACCTTCGTGTACTCCACTGCGTTTTGATACTGTAAAATCGGTCGAAGTCGTATTAACTTGAAACTTGTGCTAACAAACTGTTCTACCAATGGAACAGACTTGATGCTTGAAGTTGAAATGTCAAATTTGGTGAAGTTGTAAGTAACACTATTGTATTTTCACTGATCTTTCAGATTTCAAAATCGGTTAAACCAACGTGAAGTTGCATCACTTTAAAGTTAAGATAATGAAGTTCGACACCTTTAAACTCCCGACAGTTGTATTTTGGTACCTTCGTGTACTCTACTGCCTCTAGATACTTTAAAATCGGTCGAAGTCGTATTAACTTGAATCTTGTGCTAACAAACTGTTCTACCAATGGAACAGACTTGATGCTTGAAGTTGAAATGTCAAATTTGGTGAAGTTGTAAGTAACACTATTGTATTTTAACTGATCTCTCAGATTTCAAAATCGGTTAAATCAACGTGAAGTTGCATCACTTTAAAGTTCAGATCATGAAGTTCGACAACTTTAAACTCCCGACACTTGTATTTTGGTACCTTCGTGTACTCCACTGCCTTTAGATACTGTAAAATCGTTCGAAGTCGTATTAACTTTAAACTTGTGTTAACAAACTGTTCTACCAATGGTACTCACTTGATGTTTGAAGTTGAAATGTCAAATTTGGTGAAGTTGTAAGTAACACTATTGTATTTTCACTGATCTTTCAGATTTCAAAATCAGTTAAACCAACGTGAAGTTGCATCACTTTAAAGTTCAGATAATGAAGTTCGACACCTTTAAACTTCCGACAGTTGCATTTTGGTACCTTCGTGTACTCTACTGCCTCTAGATACTTTAAAATCGGTCGAAGTTGTATTAACTTGAAACTTGTGTTAACAAACTGTTCTACCAATGGAACTGACCTGATGTTTGGAGTTGGAATGTCAAATTTGGTGAAGTTGTAGGTAACACTATTGTATTTTCACTGATCTTTCAGATTTCAAAATCGGTTAAACCAACGTGAAGTTGTATCACTTTAAAGATCAGATAATGAAGTTCGACACCTTTAAACTCCCGACAGCTGATTTTGGTACCTTCATGTACTCTACTGTCTTTTGATACTGTAAAATCGGTCGGAGTTCTATTGAATTGAAACTTGTGTTAACAAACTATTATACCAATGGAAATGACTTGATGTTTGAAGTTGAAATGTCAAATTTGGTGAAGTTGTAGGTAACACTATTGTATTTTCACTGATCTCTCAGATTTCAAAGTCGGTTAAACCAACGTGAAGTTGCATCACTTTAAAGTTCAGATAATGAAGTTCGACACCTTTAAACTCCCGACAGTTGTATTTTGGTACCTTCGTGTACTCCACTGCCTTTTGATACTTTAAAATCGGTGATCTATTAACTATTAACTTAAGCTTGTATTAACAAAATATAATGCCAATGAAACTGACCTAATGTTTGGAGTTCAAATGTCAAATTTGGTGAAGTTGTAGGTAACACTATTGTATTTTAACTGATCTTTCAGACTTCAAAATTCAAAGTTCAAATAATAAAGTTCGATAACTTTAAACTCCTTTCTGTTTAGAAAGTTGCATTTTTGTACCTTTGTCTACTCTACTACCTTTTGATACTTAAAAACGAGTGAAGTTGTATTGACTTGAAATTTGTAACACCAAAATGTTATACCAATGAAACTGACCTGATGTTTGGAGTTGAATTGTCAAATTTGGTGAAGTTGTTTGGGATCTCAAATATCTGACGTGAAGTTACGTCTTGTTAAAGGTGTTCAACATCGTTCTCAACTTCAGCGCCGATAACTTTAAACTCCCATATGTTTAGACAGGTCCATTTCGGTGTCTTTAACTACTCAACTACTCAGTGTTATTTATGGAACGCCCTTTGGTACTTTAACATCGATAAAAATGAATGATGTCATGTTAACTTTGGAACTTATATTACAATACCAACGGAATCGGTATATAATATTTGGAGTTCAAAATTGAAATTTGGTGAATTCTTTTTGATTCTTGTATTGGGGTGTAAAGTGGACATTGTCCCTTCTTTCTTGCTAAGGGGTGGAGCAATAAAATCATGCTTTTCTTGAAAGAGTTCCAGGTTGTATTTAACGGACATACATTTTTTTACTATTTTTCTGATATTTCTGGGGCGAGTTTAATGTTAGGGGTTGGTTCTGGGATTGCTCTACTAGTCCCTATCGTCAGCAATAAAATATGCCGCTTGGTTTATGTACATATCTCTTGCGGTTCCGGAGATACAGGCTTAATTCTTAAGTCACATTATCCCCCTCTTCTCTCTAAGGGGTGGAGCAATGAAATCGTGGATGAAATGACTTATGAAGCGGATGATGTGGCTTATTTCGTCTGGTGATAAGTCGGAAAATTGTCCGCCGTCGCCCATCGACAATTGTCGATTTCCTTTCGTGTCTCCGGGACCTTGACAATATCCTTAAAGAATGTAATAATGAGACGTCGCCCGTACTAATTTGCCTACGTGCGCGACTTACATAACCGAAGAATGTACGAACGAGCGTCGATTTGACGTCTCCAGGACGAAATCTTATTTATCGCTATTATTATGACACGCGCTAAACCGTTAATAATCGGAAGACGATGAGTGTCAATCAGACGACAAGACGAGAAAGACGAAATTGCGATCCCCCCAATCGCACGCGATTAATCGATCGATCGGTCTCTTAATTATGTACATCGGAATCGATGGTCGATAAGGACACGTTCCGTCCGGCATAATCGAATGTGAATCGGAAGAGATAATCAGCGAGGCGCGTTATGCGTCTTGCATACGTTTCTAAGAGTGTCCTTGATCGATCCTTGTTAAGGATCGTCGATTGTCGGGCGATCGATCATCCTGATAAGTACCCAATTTTCGATCAATCTTGTTTCGGTAATTGTTTTAACTCACAAATGCATGTTCCTGATTTTACATTGCACCACATTGCACTGCTCAACGTGACATAACTTCACGTCAACTTCATCGATTTTGAACGTTGAAAATTACTTCAATCGACAACTTCATCTAATGTAAACCCATACTTACATACTTTGCGGGATGTTTAATTGATTCCATTGGTCCAGTGTGTTACTAAGATTCCAAATTTATACTCAAAAGTCTTACAGATGTCTTCCCTAAAGAGGACAAGTGTCTTAACATTATTAATAATACAACTGTGATTGCTGTTGTTATAAACCAACTTTCCCCATTCATATAAAGAGACTCCAAGGTTGTAGCGTGCAGTTTTTGTAGCATCAATCATGTCATATTACCTTCAGCTAATATTCGAGGAAAAATGGCGAAAATTTTCGAACTTCGTATTCCAAGGTAGTTTATGACAAGGGGAAGGTAAATAGTTCAAAACATCCCTTAGGTGACGGTCGAGATATTAAATTGTGTATTGGGAAGGATCGAGTTGGGCCACAGATTTCACGAGTTGCGCCACGAGTGTGCACGACAACGAAGGTTAATTTGCTTTTTTCTTACGATAACACGTGAGACACGTTTCACTAGGGTACCAATAAAATGGTGAAAATTTTCGAAAATCGCCTTCCAATTTAGTTTATGAAAATACAACCTCAATCGGTAGTAATTAATAACAGGTACATAGTTTGAACCAAATTGACATTAGGACATATAGTAGTTTGATTGATCCCTTGGCCGAATTTCGGGTTACTCCTCTTTGAACGCAAACCAAAGGCTCGTCTGAATCAATTATTGCCCATTTTGGACCAAATTGAACCCTTTTTGTGATTCGATCAAATTTTGAAAGGGTAACTTGTCTGGTACAAAGTAATTCTGGGCCATTTTTGGACCAATTTCGTCTTACTCATGATCCAAAAATGACATATATCATTGACATTGAGACATGTAACTGTGAAACTATACCACAGACTCGATTTGAACCAATTCTTGCCCATTTTTGACCAAATCTTGTTTCACTTATTCGTTAACGACAGTTTGAATCAATCCGTGCCCATTTTGGGCTAAATTTGACCCTTTTTGGGTTTAGATGAAATTTTTAAAGGGTAACTTGTCTGCTTAGAAGTAAATCTGAACCATTTTGGACCAATTTCGTCTTACTCATGATCCAAAAATGACATATATCATTGACATTGAGACATGTAACTGTGAAACTATACCACAGACTCGATTTGAATCAATTCTTGGCCATTTTGGACCAAATGTTGCTTCACTTATTCGTTAACGACAGTTTGAATCAATCCTTGCCCATTTTGGGCTAAATTTGACCCTTTTTGGGTTTAGATCAAATTTTTAAAGGGTAACTTGTCTGCTTCGAAGTAATTGTGGACCATTTTTGATCAATTTCGTCCTACTCATGATCCAAAAGTGACATAATATCATTGACATTGAGACATGTAATTGTGAAACTATACCACAGACTCGATTTGAATCAATTCTTGGCCATTTTGGACCAAATGTTGCTTCTCTTATTCGTTAACGACAGTTTGAATCAATCCTTGCCCATTTTGGGCTAAATTTGACCCTTTTTGGGTTTAGATCAAATTTTTAAAGGGTAACTTGTCTGCTTCGAAGTAAATCTGAACCATTTTGGACCAATTTCGTCTTACTCATAATCCAAAAGTGACATATATGATTGACATTGAGACATGTAACTGTGAAACTATACCACAGACTCGATTTGAATCAATTCTTGGCCATTTTGGACCAAATGTTGCTTCACTTATTCGTTAACGACAGTTTGAATCAATCCTTGCCCATTTTGGGCTAAATTTGACCCTTTTTGGGTTTAGATCAAATTTTTAAAGGGTAACTTGTCTGCTTAGAAGTAAATCTGAACCATTTTGGACCAATTTCGTCTTACTCATAATCCAAAAGTGACATATATCATTGACATTGAGACATGTAACTGTGAAACTATACCACAGACTCGATTTGAACCAATTCTTGCCCATTTTTGACCAAATCTTGTTTCACTTATTCGTTAACGACAGTTTGAATCAATCCGTGCCCATTTTGGGCTAAATTTGACCCTTTTTGGGTTTAGATGAAATTTTTAAAGGGTAACTTGTCTGCTTAGAAGTAAATCTGAACCATTTTGGACCAATTTCGTCTTACTCATGATCCAAAAATGACATATATCATTGACATTGAGACATGTAACTGTGAAACTATACCACAGACTCGATTTGAATCAATTCTTGGCCATTTTGGACCAAATGTTGCTTCACTTATTCGTTAACGACAGTTTAAATCAATCCTTGCCCATTTTGGGCTAAATTTGACCCTTTTTGGGTTTAGATGAAATTTTTAAAGGGTAACTTGTCTGCTTCGAAGTAAATCTGAACCATTTTGGACCAATTTCGTCTTACTCATGATCCAAAAATGACATATATCATTGACATTGAGACATGTAACTGTGAAACTATACCACAGACTCGATTTGAACCAATTCTTGCCCATTTTTGACCAAATGTTGCTTCACTTATTCGTTAACGACAGTTTGAATCAATCCGTGCCCATTTTGGGCTAAATTTAACCCTTTTTAAGTTTAGATCAAATTTTGAAAGGGTAATTTGTCTGATTCGAAGTAATTGTGGACCATTTTGGACCAATTTCGTCTTACTCATGATCCAAAAGTGACATGAAACATTGATATTAAGACATGTAATTTTGAAACCAGACCACAGACTCGATTTGAATCAATTCTTGCCCATTTTAGACCAAATCTTGTTTCATTTATTCGTTAACGACAGTTTGAATCAATTATTGCCCATTTTTGGACCCAATGTTAGCCTTTTTGGGTTTAGATCAAATTTTGAAAGGGTAATTTGTCTGGTTCGAAGTAATTCTGGTTCATTTTGGACCAATTTCGTCTTACTCATGATCCAAAAGTTAAATGCATTATTGACATTAAGCCATGTAACTATAAAACTAAACCACAGACTCTATTTACATCAATTTTTGGCTATTTTGTACCAATTCTTGTTTCATTTATTAGTTAACGACAGTTTGAATCAATTGTTGCCCATTTTCGACCCAATGTTACCCTTTTGCGTTTAGACAAAATTTTGAAAGGGTAATTTGTGTGGTTCGAAGTAATTCTGGACCATTTTAGACCAATTTCGTCTTACTCATGATCCAAAAGTGACATGTAACATTGACATTAAGACATGTAACTGTGAAACTACACCACAGACTCTATTTGAATCAATTCGTGGCCATTTTGGACCAAATCTAGTTTTAATTATTCGTCAACGACAGTTTGAATCAATTCTTGCCCATTTTGGACCAAGTTTTACCCTTTTGGGTTTGCATCAAATTTTGAAAGGGTAATTTCGCTAGTTCGAAGAATTCTAGACCATTTTGGACCAATTTCGTCTTACTCATGATCCAAAAAATAAATGCAATATTGACATTATGACATGTAACTGTGAAACTAAACCACAGACTCGATTTGAACCAACTCTTGTCCATTTTGGAGGTGAAGCGTAAAAATGTAGAAACAAACTGCAGCTGTTTGATACAATTCTGGACACCTCTTCTTCAAAAATAATAATTGGAATGATTGAAGAGGTAGTATTTTGATTTTCCCCCTTGCCTGATCATAAACCATTTTTGGCAATGCAAAATAACGACCAAGTTAGATAGTTTTGAACCAATTTGTGGCTGTCATTCACCAATTTCCATAAAGTAAATTCATCGAAACTTTCCCATCTATTACGATTAATCACTGCGCACACACCGGCACTTTTACTTTCCCAAAAACTCTTACGCCTCTATTTGCTTTTGGGCATGAACCAGATAAGCGACCTCTTCTTTGAAACGCCTTTAATATAGATAAGATAAAACTATGTACCACTTGGTTATGGCGATTTCGTGTAAAACGCGACGGAGGTGATGGGATCGAGGTGCGTACCTCGTCGCTTCCTCTGTTTGGATAACGACTGTGAGGCAACGAGCGTTTGTTTGGTTTGGTGATGAAGATCTGGGTTGGATGTCAATCAAGGATCTTGACAGCTCCGCGGAACGAGGTCGGGGAAAACCGTTCAAGGAGACCTCGAGCAACAAGAGAAGTTGTGGTCTTAGCAATGTGTGCCGAGAACTCTGTCTAATATCTTGTAGTTCATAATAAAAAAGTAACTGGTGCAGCAAGATCATGATTATCTTATGGGTGTCTTAAATTCTGGATTTGCTCAATAGATTAAAGGTGTTTTGGTGATCCTCGACCTAATTACATCCTCACTGTCCAACTGGGACGATCAATCGATAAACTCGTATAACGTACGTCTCTGATTGATTAGTCAGTAGAGAATAATTCGCGGCGATCCGTCAAATTGTCCTTGATTGCTCCTCCTTTTCGTATGTAACAGGTGTGCGACTACATATATAGAAGACACATTTTTAACTAAGAAACGACACACCTGTAAATGTTTCTCTTGAACACCCTGTATACGAAGTTTCATTGGTGCGATACGTAAAAGAGACGCAAAATGCAGTAACCGTTCTATATTCATATCCATAAACTCCATTGTCGATATTTAAGGTTAAAACCGGCGTTAAGTGCGCTGCTTTGAAATTCATAATCCATTCATTAGTTTTTCTTGGACGGAGCGAATAATATGTTTATTCATGGTCGTCGTACGTCAGCGAATGATTCGACATTGTCGTAAGTTTCGGAATATTGGAAACCGGGAAGAATCCGCCATTATACATAATTGAGTACCTTCGACCATTTATAATCCACGACGTTCGTAAGGAGTCGTTTACGTAACTGCAAGCGACGAGACAATGCGAATTAAAATCAAGTTCAAGGCGAGAGAGTCCGGGTAATCCACGATAAATGAGACGTCACGTAAGTCGTAGCTTGTGCGCGAAATTTAAACGGTCACCCGGTACCATGGTATGAATTTTCAACGGTCGACAGCACCGCAAAGTAATCGATCTTCACCGGCCTAAGATAACAAACAGTCGTTGATTAATCTAAACAGTTCGCCCACTGGAAATCGCGTTGCGACATACGTCCTGGATTATCCAGCGACTTCTCTACCCGTAAAGTACGTATAACTGACTGGAATGGTGAAATATCAAAGGGACAACGTGACGACCCTTACGATGTTTAAGGGTTCCTATGAGATGTTTCACGATTACGATGTTATACTATGTCCAGCCACAATTGGAACACCAACAAAAACACTTAATGGCTTTTTAAGTGGTGAAAAGCCATGCCGCCTGGTCGTCAATGGGCGTATCATTACGGATAATAACTCTAACATTGAATTCACTTTCAAATAGCATAAATAAATGGCACACACATACACATACCACTGCTTTCTCGAGTATAAGTGCCGAAGAAGACTACACCTGCTCCATAGAAGAAGAAGATACAAACGAAGTGCCGCTGTCGTAAAAAAATTGCCACCCAATGGACCCTTTATTTCTTTATCTGTAGATATCCATACATTCACATATACGATTTCACTTGGACGATTGCACGAACACGAACACCTGCATTTTAAAATATACCAGTGCGTTTCTGAATAACCAAAGATATAACTCCCATGGTTTTGTACAGAGATAACGGGCTCTTTTCGAATGTCCTCGGTAAATTCAGATTTTATTAAGTGTTCCAATTGCTACTGATTAGAGTATACCATTGGCAGCGACTTTGAAAGTGAGAAAAACTTTGAATTTTTCTTCAAATCGTGTTGTGCTGTTTCTGAATTTATAATTAAAGCATTTAATTACCATTTTTTTGAAAAAATGATATCTCGTAAAATAATCCCTTAATTTTCAGTTATGTGGGTAGTTTCAGCTCGATAGGCCCAACAGTTTTTGAGATATTGTGATATTTTCAAAAAAATATATAACGGATTTTCAAACGTAATAACTCCGCCAGTAAGTATTTTACGAACGAAATTTTGGCACTTTTGGCATCATGGAATCGCCATTATCGTTTACCATCGAAAATAGAAAATCCAAATTTGGACTCTTTTTGGAAAACAATTTCTCCTTTTCGTGCCAAAAATCGGAATATTTTAATTTATGTATGAATCTAACGAGGTAACGCGAAAAGAAGATCGTAAGTCCTGTGGCCAAGTTTCAGATTAATAGACTGAACAGTTTTTGAGATATTGTGATATTTTCAAAAAAATATATAACGGATTTTCAAAGGTAATAACTCCGCCAGTAAGTATTTAACGAAAGAAATTTTTTCACTTTTGGCATAATGAAATCGCTATTTTCGTTTACCATCGAAAATAGAAAATCCAAATTTGGACTCTTTTTGGAAAACAATTTCTCCTTTTCGTGCCAAAAATCGGAATATTTTAATTTATGTATGAATCTAACGAGGTAACGCGAAAAGAAGATCGTAAGTCCTGTGGCCAAGTTTCAGATTAATAGACTGAACAGTTTTTGAGATATTGTGATATTTTCAAAAAAATATATAACGGATTTTCAAAGGTAATAACTCCGCCAGTAAGTATTTAACGAAAGAAATTTTTTCACTTTTGGCATAATGAAATCGCTATTTTCGTTTACCATCGAAAATAGAAAATCCAAATTTGGACTCTTTTTGGAAAACAATTTCTTCTTTTCGTGCCAAAAATCGGGATATTTCAATTTCTGTATGAATCTAACGAGGTAACTTGAAGAGAAGATCGTAAGTCCGTGGCCAAGTTTCAGCTTGATAGACTCAACAGTTTTTGAGATATTGTAATATTTTCAAAAAAATATATAACGGATTTTCAAAGGTAATAACTCCGCCAGTAAGTATTTTACGAAAGAAATTTTTGCACTTTTGGCATCATGGAATCGCCATTATCGTTTACCATCGAAAATAGAAAATCCAAATTTGGACTCTTTTTGGAAAACAATTTCTTCTTTTCGTGCCAAAAATCGGGATATTTCAATTTCTGTATGAATCTAACGAGGTAACTTGAAGAGAAGATCGTAAGTCCGTGGCCAAGTTTCAGCTTCATAGACTGAACAGTTTTTGAGATATTGTGATATTTTCCAAAAAAAAAAATATAACATTTTCAAACGTAATAACTCCGCCAGTAAGTATTTTACGAACGAAATTTTTGCACTTCTGGCTTCATGGAATCGTCATTTTCATTTACCATCGAAAATAGAAAATCCAAATTTGGACTCTTTTTGGAAAACAATTTCTTCTTTTCGTGCCAAAAATCGGAATATTTCAATTTCTGTATGAATCTAACGAGGTAACGCGAAGAGAAGATCGTAAGTCCGTGGTCAAGTTTCAGCTTGATAGACTCAACAGTTTTTGAGATATTGTGATATTTTCAAAAAAATATATAACAGATTTTCAAACGTAATAACTCCGCCAGTAAGTATTTTACGAACGAAATTTTTACACTTCTGGCTTCATGGAATCGTCATTTTCATTTACCATCGAAAATAGAAAATCCAAATTTGGACTCTTTTTGGAAAACGATTTCGTCTTGTCGTGCCAAAAATCAGAATATTTCAATTTCTGTATGAATCTAACTAAGTAACGCGAAAAGAAGATCGTAACTCCTGTGGCCAATTTGCAGCTTGATAAACTCAACAGTTTTTGAGATATTGTGATATTTTCAAAAAAATATATAACAGATTTACAAACGTTATAACTCTCACAGTAAGTATTTTACTAACGAAATTTTGGCACTTTTGGCATAATGAAATCGCCATTTTCGTTTACCATCGAAAATAGAAAATCCAAATTTGGACTCTTTTTGGAAAACGATTTCTTCTTTTCGTGCCAAAAATCAGCATATTTCAATTTCTGTATGAATCTAACTAGGTAACGCGAAAAGAAGATCGTAAGTCCTGTGGCCAAGTTTTATCTTGATAGACTCAACAGTTTTTGAGATATTGTGATATTTTCAAAAAAATATATAACGGGTTTTCAAACGTAATAACTCCGCCATTAAGTATTTTACGAACGAAATATTGGCACATTTGGCATCATGGAATCGCCACTTTCGTTTACCGTCGAAAATAGAAAATCCAAATTTGGACTCTTTTTGGAAAACAATTTCTTCTTTTCGTGCCAAAAATCAGAATATTTCAATGTCTGTATGAATCTAACGAGGTAACGCGAAGAGAAGATCGTAAGTCCTGTGGCCAATTTGCAGCTTGATAAACTTACAGTTTTTGAGATATTGTGATGTTTTCCAAAAAAATATATAACGGATTTACAAACGTAATAACTCCGCCAGTAAGTATTTAACGAAAGGAATTTTTGCACTTTTGGCATAATGAAATCGCTATTTTCGTTTACCATCGAAAATAGAAAATCCAAATTTGGACTCTTTTTGGAAAACAATTTCTTCTTTTCGTGCCAAAAATCAGAATATTTCAATGTCTGTATGAATCTAACGAGGTAACGCGAAGAGAAGATCGTAAGTCCTGTGGCCAATTTGCAGCTTGATAAACTTACAGTTTTTGAGATATTGTGATGTTTTCCAAAAAAATATATAACGGATTTACAAACGTAATAACTCCGCCAGTAAGTATTTAACGAAAGAAATTTTTGCACTTTTGGCATAATGAAATCGCTATTTTCGTTTACCATCGAAAATAGAAAATCCAAATTTGGACTCTTTTTGGAAAACAATTTCTTCTTTTCGTGCCAAAAATCAGAATATTTCAATGTCTGTATGAATCTAACGAGGTAACGCGAAGAGAAGATCGTAAGTCCTGTGGCCAATTTGCAGCTTGATAAACTTACAGTTTTTGAGATATTGTGATGTTTTCCAAAAAAATATATAACGGATTTACAAACGTAATAACTCCGCCAGTAAGTATTTAACGAAAGAAATTTTTGCACTTTTGGCATAATGAAATCGCTATTTTCGTTTACCATCGAAAATAGAAAATCCAAATTTGGACTCTTTTTGGAAAACAATTTCTTCTTTTCGTGCCAAAAATCAGAATATTTCAATGTCTGTATGAATCTAACGAGGTAACGCGAAGAGAAGATCGTAAGTCCTGTGGCCAATTTGCAGCTTGATAAACTTACAGTTTTTGAGATATTGTGATGTTTTCCAAAAAAATATATAACGGATTTACAAACGTAATAACTCCGCCAGTAAGTATTTAACGAAAGAAATTTTTGCACTTTTGGCATAATGAAATCGCTATTTTCGTTTACCATCGAAAATAGAAAATCCAAATTTGGACTCTTTTTGGAAAACAATTTCTTCTTTTCGTGCCAAAAATCAGAATATTTCAATGTCTGTATGAATCTAACGAGGTAACGCGAAGAGAAGATCGTAAGTCCTGTGGCCAATTTGCAGCTTGATAAACTTACAGTTTTTGAGATATTGTGATGTTTTCCAAAAAAATATATAACGGATTTACAAACGTAATAACTCCGCCAGTAAGTATTTAACGAAAGAAATTTTTGCACTTTTGGCATAATGAAATCGCTATTTTCGTTTACCATCGAAAATAGAAAATCCAAATTTGGACTCTTTTTGGAAAACAATTTCTTCTTTTCGAGCCAAAAATCGGGATATTTCAATTTCTGTATGAGTCTAACGAGGTAACTCGAAAAGAAGATCGTAAGTCCGTGGCCAAGTTTCAGCTTCATAGACTGAACAGTTTTTGAGATATTGTGATATTTTCCAAAAAAAAATATAACATTTTCAAACGTAATAACTCCGCCAGTAAGTATTTTACGAACAAAATTTTGGCACTTTTGGCATCATGGAATCGCCATTTTCATTTACCATCGAAAATAGAAAATCCAAATTTGAACTCTTTTTGGAAAACGATTTCTTCTTTTCTAGCCAAAAATCGGGATATTTCAATTTCTGTATGAATCTAACGAGGTAACACGAAGAGATGATCGTAAGTCCGTGGTCAAGTTTCAGCTTGATAGACTCAACAGTTTTTGAGATATTGTGATATTTTCAAAAAAATATATAGTTGATTTACAAACGTAATAACTCTGACAGTATGTATTTT
This sequence comes from Cryptocephalus moraei, assembly GCA_946251905.1. Taxonomy (NCBI): domain Eukaryota; kingdom Metazoa; phylum Arthropoda; class Insecta; order Coleoptera; family Chrysomelidae; genus Cryptocephalus; species Cryptocephalus moraei. The sequence goes on along the minus strand of OX276464.1, from coordinate 20,856,798 downwards.
ACGTATGAAATTTTGGCACTTTTGGCATCATGGAATCGTCCTTTTTGGTTTACCATCGAAAATAGGAAATCCAAATTTTGATCGTTTTTGGAAAAAGTTGTAAGGGGTTACAATTCCTTTTTTCGGACCAAAAAGATGAATGCTTCAATTTTGGTATGAAACACGCAAGGTTGATCGAAGAGACGATTATAAGTCCTGTGGTTGAGTTTCAGCTTTCAGCTCTATACACACAATATGTTTGAGATATCTCGACTTTTATTCCTTGAAACCTAATATTTTACAGAAGAGAAACTGTTACGTAGACATCACGGTTATGATGACCCTTATGTTAGGAGATAATCCTCAACGCGATTTTCAGTGGGCGAACCGTTTATTTAGGTTAGTCAACGTTGGTGTGTCATTGGACGATTCCTATGCGATTATTACACGTATAGTCAGACAGAGCCACGTTTGCCGATGATACAAATTCTTTTCTCCTCGCGTTATCTATCGTCCGACGATTGTCGCTAATAGTACGAACGACAAACGACGATGACTCGGACGATTATTCCTCTTTGAAATTATGTACTTAAATCGGAGGAAGGCGAAGAGACATGAAGGTGACCCGCTAATGACGGTTTTCGCTTTCGTCGGAATCTCGCCGGTCCGTACACAAATAAACAAATACTTCACGGTAAACTTTCGGTTTCGGATGGGCCTCTCTCGATTAGCATCAAAACGGTAAATCGAGTTCTGGTGGCCTAGTGAGACGCGTCTCGCGTAAATCGTCATCGTAAGAAAGAGGCCGGATCAAACCTTCGTCGTCGTGCACGCTCGTGGCACAACTCGTACAAATCTGTGGCCTAACTGACTGCTTCCCAAAGAAACAATTTCATTTCTGGACCGTTACTTTAGGGATGTTTTGTACTGTTTACCTTACGTATTTACGTATTTTCATAAACTAACTTGAAAGGCGATTTTCCAAAAATTTTCGCCATTTCTTTGGTGGTCTAGTGAGACGCGTCTCACGTTAATTGTCATCGTAAGGAAGAGGGCGTGAATTTTGTAGGTTTTAACACGAAAATTGAACGTCCCCGGATCAAACCTTCGTCGTCGTGCACGCTCGTGGCACAACTCGTACAAATCTGTGGCCTAACTGACTGCTTCCCAAAGAAACAATTTCATTTTTGGACCGTCACTTAAGGGATGTTTTGCACTGTTTACCTGTTACTACGTATTTACGTATTTTCATAAACTAATTTGAAAGGCGATTTTCGAAAATTTTCGCCGTTTCTTTGGTGGCCTAGTGAGACGCGTCTCACGTAAATCGTCATCGTAAGAAAGAGGCCGGATCAAACCTTCGTCGTCGTGCACGCTCGTGGCACAACTCGTACAAATCTGTGGTCTAACTGACTGCTTGCCAAAAAAATAATTTCATTTCTCGACCGTCACTTAAGGGGTGTTTTGCAATGTTTACCTGTTATTACGTACTTACGTATTTTCATATAATAACTTGAAAGGCGATTTTCGAAAATTTTTGCCATTTCTTTGGTGGCCTAGTGAGTCGTGCCTCACATTAATTGTAATTGTAAGAAAGAGGGCGCGAGTTTTGTAGCTTTTTTTAAACAACACGAAACTTGAACGTCCCCGGATCAAACCTTCGTCGTCGTGCACGCTCGTGGCACAACTCGTACACATCTGTGGCCTAACTGACTCCCAAAAAAACAATTTTTTTCGAAAACAATTTCATTTCTTGGCCGTCACTTAGGGGATGTTTTGTACTAGGATTTTTTTTATTTGGCCAAGGGGACTATATGTCCTAATGCCAATGTTACATGTCATTTTTGGATCATAATTAGAACGAAATTGGTCTAGAATTGGTTCAAACCAGCCAAATTACCCTTTTGAAAATTTGATCCATATCCAAAAACGATCAAATTCGGTTACAAATGGACGAAAATTGATTCAAACCGTCGTTAACAAATAAGTGAAACACGGTTGTTTCAAAATGGACAGGAATTGATTCAAATTGAACATTGCCAAATTATCCTTTTAAAATTTGATCCAAATCCAAAAAAGACAAAATTTGGTACAAAATGGGGAAGAATTGATTCAAACGAGCCTTTGGTTAACGTTCAAAGAGGAGTGAGTCGAAATTTGACCAAGGGGACTATATGTCTTAATGTCAATGTTACATGTCACTTTTGGATCATAATTAGAACGAAATTAGTCTAGAATTGGTTCAAACCAACTAAATTACCCTTTCAAAATCTGATCCAAATCCAAAAAGTTCAAAATTTGATCAAAAATATACAAGAATTGATTCAAACTGTCATTAGAAAGTAAATAAACCAGCATTGGTTCAAAATGGCCAAGATTTGACTCAAATTGAACATTTGGCTTAGTTTTGAAGAGGATATAAACTGACACTTGGCGAGCGGATCATCCAAACGACTGCATGTTTTAATGCCAATGTTATATGTTATTTTTGGGTTATAAATAGGACGATATTAGTCCAGAATTGAATCAAATCTGCCAAATTACCCTTTCAAAATTTGATCCAAATCCAAAAAGGACAAAATTTGGTACAAACTGGGGAAGAATTGATTCAAATGAGCCTTTGGTTAACGTTCAAAGAGGAGTGACTCTAAATTTGACCAAGGGGACTATATGTCTTAATGTCAATGTTACATGTCACTTTTGGATCATAATTAGAACGAAATTGGTCTAGAATTGGTTCAAATTAACCACATTACCCTTTCAAAATCTGATCCAAATCCAAAAAGTCCAAAATTTGATCAAAAATAGACAAGAATTGAATCAAATTACCATTAGAAAGTAAAGAAACCAGCATTGGTTCAAAATTGCCAAGATTTGACTCAAATTGAACATTTGGCTTAGTTTTGAAGAGGATATAAACTGACACTTGGCGAGGGTATCATCCAAACGACTGCATGTCTTAATGTCAATGTTATATGTTACTTTTGGGTTATAAATAGGACGAAATTGACTGAAATTAGTCCAGGATTATATCAAACTAGCCAAATTACCCTTTCAAAATTCGATCCAAATTCAAAAAGTACAAAATTTGGTACAAAATAGGGAAGAATCGATTCAAACGAGCCTTTGGTTAACGTTCAATGAGGAGTGGCTCGAAATTTGGCCAAGGGATCAATCAAATTACTATATGTTCTAATGTCAATGTTACATGTCACTTGTGGATCATAATTAGAACGAAATTGGTCTAGAATTGGTTCAAAGCAGCCAAATTACCCTTTCAAAAATTGATCCAAATCCAAAAAAGACAAAATTTGATCAAAAATGACCAAGAATTGATCCGAATCGAGCCTTTAGTTTAGTCTTAAATAGGAAGTGAACCGACATTTGTCGAGCTGATCAACCAAACGATCTACATGTCTTAATGGCAATGTTACATGTTACTTATGGACTATAAATAGGACAAATTAGTCTAGAATTGGATCAAACCAGCCAAATTACTCTTTCAAAATTTGATCCAAATCAAAAAAGGACAAAATTTGGTTCAAAATGGACATGAATTGATTCAAACTGTCATTAACGAATAAATAAACCAACATTTGGTTCAAAGTGGTCAAGAATTGATTCAAATCGAGCGCCTTTGGTTTGGTTTCAAAAGGGAGGTAAACTGAAATTTGGCCAGCGTATCAATCATAACGTTACATGTCTTAATGTCACTTTTGGGTACGAAATTAGTTCATTATTGGATCAAACCAGCCAAATTACCCTTTCAAAATTTGATCCAGATCCAAAAACGATAAAATTTGATCAAAAATGACCAAGAATTAATTCAAATCGAGCCTTTGGTTTAGTTTCAAAGAGGTAGTGAACCGACATTTGGGGAACTCATCAACCAAACGATCTACGTCTTAATGGCAATGTTACATGTTACTTTTGGACTATAATTAGAACGAAATTGGTCTAGGATTGGTTCACACCAGCCAAATTACCCTCTCAAAATTTGATCCAAATCAGAAAACGACAAAATTTAGTCCAAAATGACCAACAACTGCTTCTAAAACTACCCATTAGCCTCGTTGAACTTTTCAATCTGTGAGGAACGGATTAGACGAAATTTGTCCCAAAAATTGAGGCCATGTCATCCCGTACAAGAATTGGATTGTATTGTCGCATTGAAACAAAGAGCAATAAAGCGACAAGAATCGAAGCAAACACACTACTAGGTTAGGCCGGCCAAGGCCGTGTCTCTATTAGTCGCCCGGTGAGCGAGGACTTAACAATAAGACAAAAAATAAATAAAGAGTCACGTCGATGACGACGACGACGATAATGATAATAATAGAAAGAAAAAACGTCCGAGTCTCCTAAAAGGACGACCCATTAACTCTCCTTATATAATTGTCGGAGCCAGCGGCAGGCGTATGAATAATAAAACTAAAGAGAGAGAGGAAAACAGCGGAAGATTGCGATTTTCTTAATCCACATGAGTAATGATTGGTGTGCAACGAAGAACGTCGCAAAGTATGACACGTCAAACTCGGCGATCTAAGCGTTCAACGACGATTAATCACCCAAAATCAATTGAGACGCTTGTCTTCAGGCGTTCAGTTAATTTACATAACGAGTGATCAATCTATAAATTCGTATATGACGTGTGTATCGGTTTGACTAGTCAATAAAGACCGATTCGTAGTTGGAAGTTGGAAAGCTGTCTTCGAGATTTTGTTTCACACACAGACACAGACAACACAGACAATTTAACCGTTTGTTTAACCCATCTTTAAGTCAAATCAAGCGTTTCAGTTAGTGGTTTGTCATTTTGTAAAATAGTTCAGGGAAATGAGATTTTTCCATAACTCACTTATCCAGGTAACCAAGCAGTTATTCATATACAATATACTCAAGACAAAATCACTTTTAAATCATTTCTAATTGTAAAAAGAATCATTGAAATTATTTGTGTTCTCAGGGGATGATTTATAAGGGTTGAACAAGCGGTTGAACAAATATTACTTTTATTTTACTAGTGTAGTAATATACATTTGATATAAATGCACTTTTAAATCATCTCAAATTGTAAAAATCCTCTTTTAAAATATTTTTTAATATTTATAACCCCCAGGGGGTAATTTATAAGGGTTGAAGCGTTTCAGCAAATAACATATTACATTCAACTAAGTGAAATAATTTAATTTTAACATGATGCAGTTTTAATAAATATCTGTACAACTAGTTTTGAAAATTACTACCCTCAGGGGATGATTTACAGGGGTTGAATCTCTCTGATTAATCATAAACTTTTGTCAAGTAATTCATTTAAACATTATTTTAAACAATTACTGTTAGAATCTAGGATTTCTTAATTTTTTGTAATAAGGGGTAGGTTTCACCCCTAAAACATAAAGAGCCCGTTCCGGCACAGGTTACATTTTGAAGTAGAGGGTGAGTAGAGTTTACACCCAATTTTTTATGAAAGTCGGTGTTGATTCCCAAAATTGCACAGTAATGACTGAACTATCATAAACAATTAAAATTACTTTATGGATGTTATTTGTAGTAAAATGATTTTTGCATATTTAAAATGCTGGCATTTTCACCTGTCTTTTGAAAACAAACTGTCCTACGTCAATTTGGGGCAAAGTTAGCCAATTTAGCCAAAATAAGAACTGTTTCAACATTCAATTTACCTTTTTGTCGTCAACCTACTAAATTCGGTAGAGGGTTGAAAAATTTTTTTGCCATTATAAGGACTTTCTACATTTTATCTTCTGGGAAGATATGACCAAAATTCTGGATTGGTCTATTATTTTATTAATTATAGATACGGATCTATTAGTTTGAAGAATTTGTCAGAAGGAAATTTGATACTGAAATCTATAAGCTTAATTATTTTATTTGTGGTGTTTTCGTGGTCAATATTAGGTTGATTAAGTCCTTATTTTATTTGACTCATGTGACACGTTCAGAGGACGCATTCTGGACCAAGCCAAACTTCTAACTCCTACCGTACTTCGGAGTACGATCGCCATGACAACGGCCATACTCATTTGACGTTCTTGGTGTTAGAGGAAGACTCCCTCATCCTGACGTTCCCGACGTTCCCCACATAACCACGTGGATATTTTGGCGAGTCTTCGAGACTCCCAAGGGGAAGGAGATAGAGAGAGGGAGAGAGAGAGAGAGAAGAAGGGGTTCAAGGAGTAGGTTCGACATAGTTTTTATTTTCACCTCGACGTCGCGACGTCATTACGACGGACGGAACGAGGAGAGAGGGGCTGCGGGTAGAGGTAAAGATTTGTTGGTTTCTTAGTTCATTCGGACGTAGAAAGTCTTTTGACGGGCGTGTCAAACGTGATCGAAGGTTCTGCTCACGAGCGTAAAGACTTCGATGGGAGATCTGCACGTCCTCATCCGTGCAGCGCAATTTAACTTTTGTTTAATTATCGGTTATTTATAACTTCCTCGTCGCTGACGCTCGGTCGCGGAATCTTTTTACTAACGTTTAAGCCTCGTCATTAATCGGCGCTCTCGTTAATCCCGCGATTAAACGATGATAATAGACAAATCCGTTACCGCCGAATTCGGATATTCGGAACGTATGGCAACACTGCGGCCCAGAGCTGCTGGATTTACACGTAAGTTGTGCATGCGCAGTAGTTGTGATTTCCGGTTTCTGATTGGCGAAAACTAACTAACTAACCTAAAAGATATAACCGCGATCCGACCAATCGAAGCCGGCCGTCACACGTGCGTCCGCTACTGCGCATGCACCACTTGCGTATAAATCTCCGAGCACGTGGAGTCCAATCGGACGTTGCCGAGTTTATAAGATTTATGGAGCACTGGGGAAATATTCGTATCTTCCTTATTGAAGATCTTTGGGAGGTTCAAATGGAAAAATAGTATGTTTCATGTAATATGAAAATAGAAACAATATTATTTCAATGAAATTACATTCTGACTTTAATGATTGTAGAGACTATGACTAAAATAAACACAGTATTGGATAAAATGTGTAAATGGTGGGATAAAAACAAATTTTCTCTTAATTTAGACAAATGTGCCCATATAATATTTGCCAATGGGGTCGATATGCTACACAACACGTTAATATAAGTATGAATAGTAAAAGTATAAATAGAGCTGATCAGATGAGGTAGCTTGTCATATGAACTGGTCACATCATATTACAAATATAATTTAAACAGTAAGATATTTGTTTTTTATATTTAGATAATTAAGAGAAATTTTGTTCTGCTCATGAGATTGCAGTATCTCCTTTAGAGATACTGCAATAGAGAAGCTTTTGAGGCATATTTGCTCGGAAAAAATTTTTTTGCCTTGTGTACTTAACGAGGTCACTTAAAATTACTTGAACAATTTTTTATTTAACTAAAATCTAGCTTTTTGAGCAATTTTGAGCAAGCTGTTTAAGGCATATTTGCCCGAAAAAAATAATTTATTAGTACCTAATTAACTTGTAATGCAAGAAAACATTTAATACTAGTTAAAAAAAGATTTTTTGCACTGTGTACTTAACGAGGTCACTTAAAATTACTTGAACAATTTTTTATTTAACTCAAATCTAGCTCTTTGAGCAATTTTCAGATTTTCAGCAAGCTGTTTGAGGCATATTTGCTAGAAAAAAATAATTTAATAGTACCTAATTAACTTGTAATGCGAGAAAATATTTTATACTAGTTAAAAAAATATTTTTTTGTCTTTTGTACCTATCGAGGTCACTTGAAATTACTTGAACAATTTTTTATTCAACTCAAATCTAGCTTTTTGAGCAATTTTGAGCAAGCTGTTTAAGGCATATTTGCCCGAAAAAAATAATTTATTAGTACCTAATTAACTTGTAATGCGAGAAAACATTTAATACTAGTTAAAAAAAAGATTTTTTGCCTTGTGTACTTAACGAGGTCACTTAAAATTACTTGAACAATTTTTTATTTAACTCAAATCTAGCTTTTTGAGCAATTTTGAGCAAGCTGTTTGAGGCATATTTGCTCGGAAAAAATAATTTAATAGTACCTAATTAACTTGTAATGCGAGAAAATGTTTTATACTCGTTAAAAAAAGATTTTTTGCCTTGTGTACTTAACGAGGTCACTTAAAATTACTTGAACAATTTTTTATTTAACTCAAATCTAGCTCTTTGAGCAATTTTGAGCAAGCTGTTTGAGGCATATTTGCTCGGAAAAAATAATTTAATAGTACCTAATTAACTTGTAATGCGAGAAAACATTTTATACCAGTTAAAAAAAGATTTTTTGTCTTTTGTACCTATCGAGGTTACTTAAAATTACTTGAACAATTTTTTATTTAACTCAAATCTAGCTTTTTGAGCAATTTTGAGCAAGCTGTTTGAGGCATATTTGCTCGGAAAAAATAATTTAATAGTACCTAATTAACTTGTAATGCGAGAAAACATTTAATACTAGTTAAAAAAAGATTTTTTGCATTGTGTACTTAACGAGGTCACTTAAAATTACTTGAACAATTTTTTATTTAACTCAAATCTAGCTCTTTGAGCAATTTTGAGCAAGCTGATTGAGGCATATTTGCTAGAAAAAAATAATTTAATAGTACCTAATTAACTTGTAATGCGAGAAAACATTTTATACTAGTTAAAAAAAGATTTTTTGTCTTTTGTACCTATCGAGGTCACTTAAAATTACTTGAACAATTTTTTATTTAACTCAAATCTAGCTTTTTGAGCAATTTTGAGCAAGCTGTTTAAGGCATATTTGCCCGAAAAAAATAATTTATTAGTACCTAATTAACTTGTAATGCGAGAAAACATTTTATACCAGTTAAAAAAAGATTTTTTGTCTTTTGTACCTATCGAGGTTACTTAAAATTACTTGAACAATTTTTTATTTAACTCAAATCTAGCTTTTTGAGCAATTTTGAGCAAGCTGTTTGAGGCATATTTGCTCGGAAAAAATAATTTAATAGTACCTAATTAACTTGTAATGCGAGAAAACATTTAATACTAGTTAAAAAAAGATTTTTTGCATTGTGTACTTAACGAGGTCACTTAAAATTACTTGAACAATTTTTTATTTAACTCAAATCTAGCTCTTTGAGCAATTTTGAGCAAGCTGATTGAGGCATATTTGCTAGAAAAAAATAATTTAATAGTACCTAATTAACTTGTAATGCGAGAAAACATTTTATACTAGTTAAAAAAAGATTTTTTGTCTTTTGTACCTATCGAGGTCACTTAAAATTACTTGAACAATTTTTTATTTAACTCAAATCTAGCTTTTTGAGCAATTTTGAGCAAGCTGTTTAAGGCATATTTGCCCGAAAAAAATAATTTATTAGTACCTAATTAACTTGTAATGCGAGAAAACATTTTATACCAGTTAAAAAAAGATTTTTTGTCTTTTGTACCTATCGAGGTTACTTAAAATTACTTGAACAATTTTTTATTTAACTCAAATCTAGCTTTTTGAGCAATTTTGAGCAAGCTGTTTGAGGCATATTTGCTCGGAAAAAATAATTTAATAGTACCTAATTAACTTGTAATGCGAGAAAATGTTTTATACTCGTTAAAAAAAGATTTTTTGCCTTGTGTACTTAACGAGGTCACTTAAAATTACTTGAACAATTTTTTATTTAACTCAAATCTAGCTCTTTGAGCAATTTTGAGCAAGCTGTTTGAGGCATATTTGCTCGGAAAAAATAATTTAATAGTACCTAATTAACTTGTAATGCGAGAAAACATTTTATACCAGTTAAAAAAAGATTTTTTGTCTTTTGTACCTATCGAGGTTACTTAAAATTACTTGAACAATTTTTTATTCAACTCAAATCTAGCTTTTTGAGCAATTTTCAGCAAGCTGTTTGAGGCATATTTGCTCGGAAAAAAATAATTTAATAACACTTAATTAACTTGTAATGCGAGAAAATATTTTATACTAGTTAAAAAAAGATTTTTTGCATTGTGTACTTAACGAGGTCACTTAAAATTACTTGAACAATTTTGTATTCAACTTAAATCTATCTTTTTGAGCAATTTTGAGCAAGCTGTTTAAGGCATATTTGCCCGAAAAAAATAATTTATTAGTACCTAATTAACTTGTAATGCGAGAAAACATTTAATACTAGTTAAAAAAAGATTTTTTGCCTTGTGCACTTAACGAGGTCACTTAAAATTACTTGAACAATTTTTTATCTAACTCAAATCTATCTTTTTGAGCAATTTTCAGCAAGCTGTTTGAGGCATATTTGCTCGGAAAAAATAATTTAGTAACACTTAATTAACTTGTAATGCGAGAAAATATTTTATACTAGTTAAAAAAAGATTTTTTGCATTGTGTACTTAACGAGGTCACTTAAAATTACTTGAACATTTTTTTATTTAACTCAAATCTAGCTCTTTGAGCAATTTTGAGCAAGCTGTTTGAGGCATATTTGCTCGGAAAAAATAATTTAATAGTACCTAATTAACTTGTAATGCGAGAAAACATTTTATACCAGTTAAAAAAAGATTTTTTGTCTTTTGTACCTATCGAGGTTACTTAAAATTACTTGAACAATTTTTTATTTAACTCAAATCTAGCTTTTTGAGCAATTTTGAGCAAGCTGTTTGAGGCATATTTGCTCGGAAAAAATAATTTAATAGTACCTAATTAACTTGTAATGCGAGAAAACATTTAATACTAGTTAAAAAAAGATTTTTTGCATTGTGTACTTAACGAGGTCACTTAAAATTACTTGAACAATTTTTTATTTAACTCAAATCTAGCTCTTTGAGCAATTTTGAGCAAGCTGATTGAGGCATATTTGCTAGAAAAAAATAATTTAATAGTACCTAATTAACTTGTAATGCGAGAAAACATTTTATACTAGTTAAAAAAAGATTTTTTGTCTTTTGTACCTATCGAGGTCACTTAAAATTACTTGAACAATTTTTTATTTAACTCAAATCTAGCTTTTTGAGCAATTTTGAGCAAGCTGTTTAAGGCATATTTGCCCGAAAAAAATAATTTATTAGTACCTAATTAACTTGTAATGCGAGAAAACATTTTATACCAGTTAAAAAAAGATTTTTTGTCTTTTGTACCTATCGAGGTTACTTAAAATTACTTGAACAATTTTTTATTTAACTCAAATCTAGCTTTTTGAGCAATTTTGAGCAAGCTGTTTGAGGCATATTTGCTCGGAAAAAAATAATTTAATAGTACCTAATTAACTTGTAATGCGAGAAAACATTTTATACTAGTTAAAAAAAGATTTTTTGTCTTTTGTACCTATCGAGGTCACTTAAAATTACTTGAACAATTTTTTATTTAACTCAAATCTAGCTTTTTGAGCAATTTTGAGCAAGCTGTTTAAGGCATATTTGCCCGAAAAAAATAATTTATTAGTACCTAATTAACTTGTAATGCGAGAAAACATTTTATACCAGTTAAAAAAAGATTTTTTGTCTTTTGTACCTATCGAGGTTACTTAAAATTACTTGAACAATTTTTTATTTAACTCAAATCTAGCTTTTTGAGCAATTTTGAGCAAGCTGTTTGAGGCATATTTGCTCGGAAAAAATAATTTAATAGTACCTAATTAACTTGTAATGCGAGAAAACATTTAATACTAGTTAAAAAAAGATTTTTTGCATTGTGTACTTAACGAGGTCACTTAAAATTACTTGAACAATTTTTTATTTAACTCAAATCTAGCTCTTTGAGCAATTTTGAGCAAGCTGATTGAGGCATATTTGCTAGAAAAAAATAATTTAATAGTACCTAATTAACTTGTAATGCGAGAAAACATTTTATACTAGTTAAAAAAAGATTTTTTGTCTTTTGTACCTATCGAGGTCACTTAAAATTACTTGAACAATTTTTTATTTAACTCAAATCTAGCTTTTTGAGCAATTTTGAGCAAGCTGTTTAAGGCATATTTGCCCGAAAAAAATAATTTATTAGTACCTAATTAACTTGTAATGCGAGAAAACATTTTATACCAGTTAAAAAAAGATTTTTTGTCTTTTGTACCTATCGAGGTTACTTAAAATTACTTGAACAATTTTTTATTTAACTCAAATCTAGCTTTTTGAGCAATTTTGAGCAAGCTGTTTGAGGCATATTTGCTCGGAAAAAATAATTTAATAGTACCTAATTAACTTGTAATGCGAGAAAACATTTAATACTAGTTAAAAAAAGATTTTTTGCATTGTGTACTTAACGAGGTCACTTAAAATTACTTGAACAATTTTTTATTTAACTCAAATCTAGCTTTTTGAGCAATTTTGAGCAAGCTGTTTAAGGCATATTTGCCCGAAAAAAATAATTTATTAGTACCTAATTAACTTGTAATGCGAGAAAACATTTTATACCAGTTAAAAAAAGATTTTTTGTCTTTTGTACCTATCGAGGTTACTTAAAATTACTTGAACAATTTTTTATTTAACTCAAATCTAGCTTTTTGAGCAATTTTGAGCAAGCTGTTTGAGGCATATTTGCTCGGAAAAAATAATTTAATAGTACCTAATTAACTTGTAATGCGAGAAAACATTTAATACTAGTTAAAAAAAGATTTTTTGCATTGTGTACTTAACGAGGTCACTTAAAATTACTTGAACAATTTTTTATTTAACTCAAATCTAGCTTTTTGAGCAATTTTGAGCAAGCTGTTTAAGGCATATTTGCCCGAAAAAAATAATTTATTAGTACCTAATTAACTTGTAATGCGAGAAAACATTTTATACCAGTTAAAAAAAGATTTTTTGTCTTTTGTACCTATCGAGGTTACTTAAAATTACTTGAACAATTTTTTATTTAACTCAAATCTAGCTTTTTGAGCAATTTTGAGCAAGCTGTTTGAGGCATATTTGCTCGGAAAAAATAATTTAATAGTACCTAATTAACTTGTAATGCGAGAAAACATTTAATACTAGTTAAAAAAAGATTTTTTGCATTGTGTACTTAACGAGGTCACTTAAAATTACTTGAACAATTTTTTATTTAACTCAAATCTAGCTCTTTGAGCAATTTTGAGCAAGCTGATTGAGGCATATTTGCTAGAAAAAAATAATTTAATAGTACCTAATTAACTTGTAATGCGAGAAAACATTTTATACTAGTTAAAAAAAGATTTTTTGTCTTTTGTACCTATCGAGGTCACTTAAAATTACTTGAACAATTTTTTATTTAACTCAAATCTAGCTTTTTGAGCAATTTTGAGCAAGCTGTTTAAGGCATATTTGCCCGAAAAAAATAATTTATTAGTACCTAATTAACTTGTAATGCGAGAAAACATTTTATACCAGTTAAAAAAAGATTTTTTGTCTTTTGTACCTATCGAGGTTACTTAAAATTACTTGAACAATTTTTTATTTAACTCAAATCTAGCTTTTTGAGCAATTTTGAGCAAGCTGTTTGAGGCATATTTGCTCGGAAAAAATAATTTAATAGTACCTAATTAACTTGTAATGCGAGAAAATGTTTTATACTCGTTAAAAAAAGATTTTTTGCCTTGTGTACTTAACGAGGTCACTTAAAATTACTTGAACAATTTTTTATTTAACTCAAATCTAGCTCTTTGAGCAATTTTGAGCAAGCTGTTTGAGGCATATTTGCTCGGAAAAAATAATTTAGTAACACTTAATTAACTTGTAATGCGAGAAAATATTTTATACTAGTTAAAAAAAGATTTTTTGCCTTGTGTACTTAACGAGGTCACTTAAAATTACTTGAACAATTTTTTATTTAACTCAAATCTAGCTCTTTGAGCAATTTTGAGCAAGCTGTTTGAGGCATATTTGCTCGGAAAAAATAATTTAATAGTACCTAATTAACTTGTAATGCGAGAAAACATTTTATACCAGTTAAAAAAAGATTTTTTGTCTTTTGTACCTATCGAGGTTACTTAAAATTACTTGAACAATTTTTTATTTAACTCAAATCTAGCTTTTTGAGCAATTTTGAGCAAGCTGTTTAAGGCATATTTGCCCGAAAAAAATAATTTATTAGTACCTAATTAACTTGTAATGCGAGAAAACATTTAATACTAGTTAAAAAAAGATTTTTTGCCTTGTGCACTTAACGAGGTCACTTAAAATTACTTGAACAATTTTTTATCTAACTCAAATCTATCTTTTTGAGCAATTTTCAGCAAGCTGTTTGAGGCATATTTGCTCGGAAAAAATAATTTAGTAACACTTAATTAACTTGTAATGCGAGAAAATATTTTATACTAGTTAAAAAAAGATTTTTTGCATTGTGTACTTAACGAGGTCACTTAAAATTACTTGAACAATTTTTTATTTAACTCAAATCTAGCTCTTTGAGCAATTTTGAGCAAGCTGTTTAAGGCATATTTGCCCGAAAAAAATAATTTATTAGTACCTAATTAACTTGTAATGCGAGAAAACATTTAATACTAGTTAAAAAAAAGATTTTTTGCCTTGTGTACTTAACGAGGTCACTTAAAATTACTTGAACAATTTTTTATTTAACTCAAATCTAGCTCTTTGAGCAATTTTGAGCAAGCTGTTTAAGGCATATTTGCCCGAAAAAAATAATTTATTAGTACCTAATTAACTTGTAATGCGAGAAAACATTTAATACTAGTTAAAAAAAAGATTTTTTGCCTTGTGTACTTAACGAGGTCACTTAAAATTACTTGAACAATTTTTTATTTAACTCAAATCTAGCTCTTTGAGCAATTTTGAGCAAGCTGTTTGAGGCATATTTGCTCGGAAAAAATAATTTAATAGTACCTAATTAACTTGTAATGCGAGAAAACATTTTATACCAGTTAAAAAAAGATTTTTTGTCTTTTGTACCTATCGAGGTTACTTAAAATTACTTGAACAATTTTTTATTTAACTCAAATCTAGCTTTTTGAGCAATTTTGAGCAAGCTGTTTGAGGCATATTTGCTCGGAAAAAATAATTTAATAGTACCTAATTAACTTGTAATGCGAGAAAATGTTTTATACTCGTTAAAAAAAGATTTTTTGCCTTGTGTACTTAACGAGGTCACTTAAAATTACTTGAACAATTTTTTATTTAACTCAAATCTAGCTCTTTGAGCAATTTTGAGCAAGCTGTTTGAGGCATATTTGCTCGGAAAAAATAATTTAATAGTACCTAATTAACTTGTAATGCGAGAAAACATTTTATACCAGTTAAAAAAAGATTTTTTGTCTTTTGTACCTATCGAGGTTACTTAAAATTACTTGAACAATTTTTTATTCAACTCAAATCTAGCTTTTTGAGCAATTTTCAGCAAGCTGTTTGAGGCATATTTGCTCGGAAAAAAATAATTTAATAACACTTAATTAACTTGTAATGCGAGAAAATATTTTATACTAGTTAAAAAAAGATTTTTTGCATTGTGTACTTAACGAGGTCACTTAAAATTACTTGAACAATTTTGTATTCAACTTAAATCTATCTTTTTGAGCAATTTTGAGCAAGCTGTTTAAGGCATATTTGCCCGAAAAAAATAATTTATTAGTACCTAATTAACTTGTAATGCGAGAAAACATTTAATACTAGTTAAAAAAAGATTTTTTGCCTTGTGCACTTAACGAGGTCACTTAAAATTACTTGAACAATTTTTTATCTAACTCAAATCTATCTTTTTGAGCAATTTTCAGCAAGCTGTTTGAGGCATATTTGCTCGGAAAAAATAATTTAGTAACACTTAATTAACTTGTAATGCGAGAAAATATTTTATACTAGTTAAAAAAAGATTTTTTGCATTGTGTACTTAACGAGGTCACTTAAAATTACTTGAACAATTTTTTATTTAACTCAAATCTAGCTCTTTGAGCAATTTTGAGCAAGCTGTTTAAGGCATATTTGCCCGAAAAAAATAATTTATTAGTACCTAATTAACTTGTAATGCGAGAAAACATTTAATACTAGTTAAAAAAAAGATTTTTTGCCTTGTGTACTTAACGAGGTCACTTAAAATTACTTGAACAATTTTTTATTTAACTCAAATCTAGCTCTTTGAGCAATTTTGAGCAAGCTGTTTAAGGCATATTTGCCCGAAAAAAATAATTTATTAGTACCTAATTAACTTGTAATGCGAGAAAACATTTAATACTAGTTAAAAAAAAGATTTTTTGCCTTGTGTACTTAACGAGGTCACTTAAAATTACTTGAACAATTTTTTATTTAACTCAAATCTAGCTCTTTGAGCAATTTTGAGCAAGCTGTTTAAGGCATATTTGCCCGAAAAAAATAATTTATTAGTACCTAATTAACTTGTAATGCGAGAAAACATTTAATACTAGTTAAAAAAAGATTTTTTGCCTTGTGCACTTAACGAGGTCACTTAAAATTACTTGAACAATTTTTTATCTAACTCAAATCTATCTTTTTGAGCAATTTTCAGCAAGCTGTTTGAGGCATATTTGCTCGGAAAAAATAATTTAGTAACACTTAATTAACTTGTAATGCGAGAAAATATTTTATACTAGTTAAAAAAAGATTTTTTGCATTGTGTACTTAACGAGGTCACTTAAAATTACTTGAACAATTTTTTATTTAACTCAAATCTAGCTCTTTGAGCAATTTTGAGCAAGCTGTTTAAGGCATATTTGCCCGAAAAAAATAATTTATTAGTACCTAATTAACTTGTAATGCGAGAAAACATTTAATACTAGTTAAAAAAAAGATTTTTTGCCTTGTGTACTTAACGAGGTCACTTAAAATTACTTGAACATTTTTTTATTTAACTCAAATCTAGCTCTTTGAGCAATTTTGAGCAAGCTGTTTGAGGCATATTTGCTCGGAAAAAATAATTTAATAGTACCTAATTAACTTGTAATGCGAGAAAACATTTTATACCAGTTAAAAAAAGATTTTTTGTCTTTTGTACCTATCGAGGTTACTTAAAATTACTTGAACAATTTTTTATTTAACTCAAATCTAGCTTTTTGAGCAATTTTGAGCAAGCTGTTTGAGGCATATTTGCTCGGAAAAAATAATTTAATAGTACCTAATTAACTTGTAATGCGAGAAAACATTTAATACTAGTTAAAAAAAGATTTTTTGCATTGTGTACTTAACGAGGTCACTTAAAATTACTTGAACAATTTTTTATTTAACTCAAATCTAGCTCTTTGAGCAATTTTGAGCAAGCTGATTGAGGCATATTTGCTAGAAAAAAATAATTTAATAGTACCTAATTAACTTGTAATGCGAGAAAACATTTTATACTAGTTAAAAAAAGATTTTTTGTCTTTTGTACCTATCGAGGTCACTTAAAATTACTTGAACAATTTTTTATTTAACTCAAATCTAGCTTTTTGAGCAATTTTGAGCAAGCTGTTTAAGGCATATTTGCCCGAAAAAAATAATTTATTAGTACCTAATTAACTTGTAATGCGAGAAAACATTTTATACCAGTTAAAAAAAGATTTTTTGTCTTTTGTACCTATCGAGGTTACTTAAAATTACTTGAACAATTTTTTATTTAACTCAAATCTAGCTTTTTGAGCAATTTTGAGCAAGCTGTTTGAGGCATATTTGCTCGGAAAAAATAATTTAATAGTACCTAATTAACTTGTAATGCGAGAAAATGTTTTATACTCGTTAAAAAAAGATTTTTTGCCTTGTGTACTTAACGAGGTCACTTAAAATTACTTGAACAATTTTTTATTTAACTCAAATCTAGCTCTTTGAGCAATTTTGAGCAAGCTGTTTGAGGCATATTTGCTCGGAAAAAATAATTTAATAGTACCTAATTAACTTGTAATGCGAGAAAACATTTTATACCAGTTAAAAAAAGATTTTTTGTCTTTTGTACCTATCGAGGTTACTTAAAATTACTTGAACAATTTTTTATTTAACTCAAATCTAGCTTTTTGAGCAATTTTGAGCAAGCTGTTTGAGGCATATTTGCTCGGAAAAAATAATTTAATAGTACCTAATTAACTTGTAATGCGAGAAAACATTTAATACTAGTTAAAAAAAGATTTTTTGCATTGTGTACTTAACGAGGTCACTTAAAATTACTTGAACAATTTTTTATTTAACTCAAATCTAGCTCTTTGAGCAATTTTGAGCAAGCTGATTGAGGCATATTTGCTAGAAAAAAATAATTTAATAGTACCTAATTAACTTGTAATGCGAGAAAACATTTTATACTAGTTAAAAAAAGATTTTTTGTCTTTTGTACCTATCGAGGTCACTTAAAATTACTTGAACAATTTTTTATTTAACTCAAATCTAGCTTTTTGAGCAATTTTGAGCAAGCTGTTTAAGGCATATTTGCCCGAAAAAAATAATTTATTAGTACCTAATTAACTTGTAATGCGAGAAAACATTTTATACCAGTTAAAAAAAGATTTTTTGTCTTTTGTACCTATCGAGGTTACTTAAAATTACTTGAACAATTTTTTATTTAACTCAAATCTAGCTTTTTGAGCAATTTTGAGCAAGCTGTTTGAGGCATATTTGCTCGGAAAAAATAATTTAATAGTACCTAATTAACTTGTAATGCGAGAAAATGTTTTATACTCGTTAAAAAAAGATTTTTTGCCTTGTGTACTTAACGAGGTCACTTAAAATTACTTGAACAATTTTTTATTTAACTCAAATCTAGCTCTTTGAGCAATTTTGAGCAAGCTGTTTGAGGCATATTTGCTCGGAAAAAATAATTTAATAGTACCTAATTAACTTGTAATGCGAGAAAACATTTTATACCAGTTAAAAAAAGATTTTTTGTCTTTTGTACCTATCGAGGTTACTTAAAATTACTTGAACAATTTTTTATTTAACTCAAATCTAGCTTTTTGAGCAATTTTGAGCAAGCTGTTTGAGGCATATTTGCTCGGAAAAAATAATTTAATAGTACCTAATTAACTTGTAATGCGAGAAAACATTTAATACTAGTTAAAAAAAGATTTTTTGCATTGTGTACTTAACGAGGTCACTTAAAATTACTTGAACAATTTTTTATTTAACTCAAATCTAGCTCTTTGAGCAATTTTGAGCAAGCTGATTGAGGCATATTTGCTAGAAAAAAATAATTTAATAGTACCTAATTAACTTGTAATGCGAGAAAACATTTTATACTAGTTAAAAAAAGATTTTTTGTCTTTTGTACCTATCGAGGTCACTTAAAATTACTTGAACAATTTTTTATTTAACTCAAATCTAGCTTTTTGAGCAATTTTGAGCAAGCTGTTTAAGGCATATTTGCCCGAAAAAAATAATTTATTAGTACCTAATTAACTTGTAATGCGAGAAAACATTTTATACCAGTTAAAAAAAGATTTTTTGTCTTTTGTACCTATCGAGGTTACTTAAAATTACTTGAACAATTTTTTATTTAACTCAAATCTAGCTTTTTGAGCAATTTTGAGCAAGCTGTTTGAGGCATATTTGCTCGGAAAAAATAATTTAATAGTACCTAATTAACTTGTAATGCGAGAAAACATTTAATACTAGTTAAAAAAAGATTTTTTGCATTGTGTACTTAACGAGGTCACTTAAAATTACTTGAACAATTTTTTATTTAACTCAAATCTAGCTCTTTGAGCAATTTTGAGCAAGCTGATTGAGGCATATTTGCTAGAAAAAAATAATTTAATAGTACCTAATTAACTTGTAATGCGAGAAAACATTTTATACTAGTTAAAAAAAGATTTTTTGTCTTTTGTACCTATCGAGGTCACTTAAAATTACTTGAACAATTTTTTATTTAACTCAAATCTAGCTTTTTGAGCAATTTTGAGCAAGCTGTTTGAGGCATATTTGCTCGGAAAAAATAATTTAATAGTACCTAATTAACTTGTAATGCGAGAAAACATTTAATACTAGTTAAAAAAAGATTTTTTGCATTGTGTACTTAACGAGGTCACTTAAAATTACTTGAACAATTTTTTATTTAACTCAAATCTAGCTCTTTGAGCAATTTTGAGCAAGCTGATTGAGGCATATTTGCTAGAAAAAAATAATTTAATAGTACCTAATTAACTTGTAATGCGAGAAAACATTTTATACTAGTTAAAAAAAGATTTTTTGTCTTTTGTACCTATCGAGGTCACTTAAAATTACTTGAACAATTTTTTATTTAACTCAAATCTAGCTTTTTGAGCAATTTTGAGCAAGCTGTTTAAGGCATATTTGCCCGAAAAAAATAATTTATTAGTACCTAATTAACTTGTAATGCGAGAAAACATTTTATACCAGTTAAAAAAAGATTTTTTGTCTTTTGTACCTATCGAGGTTACTTAAAATTACTTGAACAATTTTTTATTTAACTCAAATCTAGCTTTTTGAGCAATTTTGAGCAAGCTGTTTGAGGCATATTTGCTCGGAAAAAATAATTTAATAGTACCTAATTAACTTGTAATGCGAGAAAATGTTTTATACTCGTTAAAAAAAGATTTTTTGCCTTGTGTACTTAACGAGGTCACTTAAAATTACTTGAACAATTTTTTATTTAACTCAAATCTAGCTCTTTGAGCAATTTTGAGCAAGCTGTTTGAGGCATATTTGCTCGGAAAAAATAATTTAATAGTACCTAATTAACTTGTAATGCGAGAAAACATTTTATACCAGTTAAAAAAAGATTTTTTGTCTTTTGTACCTATCGAGGTTACTTAAAATTACTTGAACAATTTTTTATTCAACTCAAATCTAGCTTTTTGAGCAATTTTCAGCAAGCTGTTTGAGGCATATTTGCTCGGAAAAAAATAATTTAATAACACTTAATTAACTTGTAATGCGAGAAAATATTTTATACTAGTTAAAAAAAGATTTTTTGCATTGTGTACTTAACGAGGTCACTTAAAATTACTTGAACAATTTTGTATTCAACTTAAATCTATCTTTTTGAGCAATTTTGAGCAAGCTGTTTAAGGCATATTTGCCCGAAAAAAATAATTTATTAGTACCTAATTAACTTGTAATGCGAGAAAACATTTAATACTAGTTAAAAAAAGATTTTTTGCCTTGTGCACTTAACGAGGTCACTTAAAATTACTTGAACAATTTTTTATCTAACTCAAATCTATCTTTTTGAGCAATTTTCAGCAAGCTGTTTGAGGCATATTTGCTCGGAAAAAATAATTTAGTAACACTTAATTAACTTGTAATGCGAGAAAATATTTTATACTAGTTAAAAAAAGATTTTTTGCATTGTGTACTTAACGAGGTCACTTAAAATTACTTGAACAATTTTTTATTTAACTCAAATCTAGCTCTTTGAGCAATTTTGAGCAAGCTGTTTAAGGCATATTTGCCCGAAAAAAATAATTTATTAGTACCTAATTAACTTGTAATGCGAGAAAACATTTAATACTAGTTAAAAAAAAGATTTTTTGCCTTGTGTACTTAACGAGGTCACTTAAAATTACTTGAACAATTTTTTATTTAACTCAAATCTAGCTCTTTGAGCAATTTTGAGCAAGCTGTTTAAGGCATATTTGCCCGAAAAAAATAATTTATTAGTACCTAATTAACTTGTAATGCGAGAAAACATTTAATACTAGTTAAAAAAAAGATTTTTTGCCTTGTGTACTTAACGAGGTCACTTAAAATTACTTGAACAATTTTTTATTTAACTCAAATCTAGCTCTTTGAGCAATTTTGAGCAAGCTGTTTGAGGCATATTTGCTCGGAAAAAATAATTTAATAGTACCTAATTAACTTGTAATGCGAGAAAACATTTTATACCAGTTAAAAAAAGATTTTTTGTCTTTTGTACCTATCGAGGTTACTTAAAATTACTTGAACAATTTTTTATTTAACTCAAATCTAGCTTTTTGAGCAATTTTGAGCAAGCTGTTTGAGGCATATTTGCTCGGAAAAAATAATTTAATAGTACCTAATTAACTTGTAATGCGAGAAAATGTTTTATACTCGTTAAAAAAAGATTTTTTGCCTTGTGTACTTAACGAGGTCACTTAAAATTACTTGAACAATTTTTTATTTAACTCAAATCTAGCTTTTTGAGCAATTTTCAGCAAGCTGTTTGAGGCATATTTGCTCGGAAAAAATAATTTAGTAACACTTAATTAACTTGTAATGCGAGAAAATATTTTATACTAGTTAAAAAAAGATTTTTTGCATTGTGTACTTAACGAGGTCACTTAAAATTACTTGAACAATTTTTTATTTAACTCAAATCTAGCTCTTTGAGCAATTTTGAGCAAGCTGTTTAAGGCATATTTGCCCGAAAAAAATAATTTATTAGTACCTAATTAACTTGTAATGCGAGAAAACATTTAATACTAGTTAAAAAAAAGATTTTTTGCCTTGTGTACTTAACGAGGTCACTTAAAATTACTTGAACAATTTTTTATTTAACTCAAATCTAGCTCTTTGAGCAATTTTGAGCAAGCTGTTTGAGGCATATTTGCTCGGAAAAAATAATTTAATAGTACCTAATTAACTTGTAATGCGAGAAAATGTTTTATACTCGTTAAAAAAAGATTTTTTGCATTGTGTACTTAACGAGGTCACTTAAAATTACTTGAACAATTTTTTATTTAACTCAAATCTAGCTCTTTGAGCAATTTTGAGCAAGCTGTTTGAGGCATATTTGCTCGGAAAAAATAATTTAATAGTACCTAATTAACTTGTAATGCGAGAAAATGTTTTATACTCGTTAAAAAAAGATTTTTTGCATTGTGTACTTAACGAGGTCACTTAAAATTACTTGAACAATTTTTTATTTAACTCAAATCTAGCTCTTTGAGCAATTTTGAGCAAGCTGTTTAAGGCATATTTGCCCGAAAAAAATAATTTATTAGTACCTAATTAACTTGTAATGCGAGAAAACATTTAATACTAGTTAAAAAAAAGATTTTTTGCCTTGTGTACTTAACGAGGTCACTTAAAATTACTTGAACAATTTTTTATTTAACTCAAATCTAGCTCTTTGAGCAATTTTGAGCAAGCTGTTTGAGGCATATTTGCTCGGAAAAAATAATTTAATAGTACCTAATTAACTTGTAATGCGAGAAAACATTTTATACCAGTTAAAAAAAGATTTTTTGTCTTTTGTACCTATCGAGGTTACTTAAAATTACTTGAACAATTTTTTATTTAACTCAAATCTAGCTTTTTGAGCAATTTTGAGCAAGCTGTTTGAGGCATATTTGCTCGGAAAAAATAATTTAATAGTACCTAATTAACTTGTAATGCGAGAAAATGTTTTATACTCGTTAAAAAAAGATTTTTTGCCTTGTGTACTTAACGAGGTCACTTAAAATTACTTGAACAATTTTTTATTTAACTCAAATCTAGCTCTTTGAGCAATTTTGAGCAAGCTGTTTGAGGCATATTTGCTCGGAAAAAATAATTTAATAGTACCTAATTAACTTGTAATGCGAGAAAACATTTTATACCAGTTAAAAAAAGATTTTTTGTCTTTTGTACCTATCGAGGTTACTTAAAATTACTTGAACAATTTTTTATTCAACTCAAATCTAGCTTTTTGAGCAATTTTCAGCAAGCTGTTTGAGGCATATTTGCTCGGAAAAAAATAATTTAATAACACTTAATTAACTTGTAATGCGAGAAAATATTTTATACTAGTTAAAAAAAGATTTTTTGCATTGTGTACTTAACGAGGTCACTTAAAATTACTTGAACAATTTTGTATTCAACTTAAATCTATCTTTTTGAGCAATTTTGAGCAAGCTGTTTAAGGCATATTTGCCCGAAAAAAATAATTTATTAGTACCTAATTAACTTGTAATGCGAGAAAACATTTAATACTAGTTAAAAAAAGATTTTTTGCCTTGTGCACTTAACGAGGTCACTTAAAATTACTTGAACAATTTTTTATCTAACTCAAATCTATCTTTTTGAGCAATTTTCAGCAAGCTGTTTGAGGCATATTTGCTCGGAAAAAATAATTTAGTAACACTTAATTAACTTGTAATGCGAGAAAATATTTTATACTAGTTAAAAAAAGATTTTTTGCATTGTGTACTTAACGAGGTCACTTAAAATTACTTGAACAATTTTTTATTTAACTCAAATCTAGCTCTTTGAGCAATTTTGAGCAAGCTGTTTAAGGCATATTTGCCCGAAAAAAATAATTTATTAGTACCTAATTAACTTGTAATGCGAGAAAACATTTAATACTAGTTAAAAAAAAGATTTTTTGCCTTGTGTACTTAACGAGGTCACTTAAAATTACTTGAACAATTTTTTATTTAACTCAAATCTAGCTCTTTGAGCAATTTTGAGCAAGCTGTTTAAGGCATATTTGCCCGAAAAAAATAATTTATTAGTACCTAATTAACTTGTAATGCGAGAAAACATTTAATACTAGTTAAAAAAAAGATTTTTTGCCTTGTGTACTTAACGAGGTCACTTAAAATTACTTGAACAATTTTTTATTTAACTCAAATCTAGCTCTTTGAGCAATTTTGAGCAAGCTGTTTGAGGCATATTTGCTCGGAAAAAATAATTTAATAGTACCTAATTAACTTGTAATGCGAGAAAATGTTTTATACTCGTTAAAAAAAGATTTTTTGCATTGTGTACTTAACGAGGTCACTTAAAATTACTTGAACAATTTTTTATTTAACTCAAATCTAGCTCTTTGAGCAATTTTGAGCAAGCTGTTTGAGGCATATTTGCTCGGAAAAAATAATTTAATAGTACCTAATTAACTTGTAATGCGAGAAAATGTTTTATACTCGTTAAAAAAAGATTTTTTGCATTGTGTACTTAACGAGGTCACTTAAAATTACTTGAACAATTTTTTATTTAACTCAAATCTAGCTCTTTGAGCAATTTTGAGCAAGCTGTTTAAGGCATATTTGCCCGAAAAAAATAATTTATTAGTACCTAATTAACTTGTAATGCGAGAAAACATTTAATACTAGTTAAAAAAAAGATTTTTTGCCTTGTGTACTTAACGAGGTCACTTAAAATTACTTGAACAATTTTTTATTTAACTCAAATCTAGCTCTTTGAGCAATTTTGAGCAAGCTGTTTGAGGCATATTTGCTCGGAAAAAATAATTTAATAGTACCTAATTAACTTGTAATGCGAGAAAACATTTTATACCAGTTAAAAAAAGATTTTTTGTCTTTTGTACCTATCGAGGTTACTTAAAATTACTTGAACAATTTTTTATTTAACTCAAATCTAGCTTTTTGAGCAATTTTGAGCAAGCTGTTTAAGGCATATTTGCCCGAAAAAAATAATTTATTAGTACCTAATTAACTTGTAATGCGAGAAAACATTTAATACTAGTTAAAAAAAGATTTTTTGCCTTGTGCACTTAACGAGGTCACTTAAAATTACTTGAACAATTTTTTATCTAACTCAAATCTATCTTTTTGAGCAATTTTCAGCAAGCTGTTTGAGGCATATTTGCTCGGAAAAAATAATTTAGTAACACTTAATTAACTTGTAATGCGAGAAAATATTTTATACTAGTTAAAAAAAGATTTTTTGCATTGTGTACTTAACGAGGTCACTTAAAATTACTTGAACAATTTTTTATTTAACTCAAATCTAGCTCTTTGAGCAATTTTGAGCAAGCTGTTTAAGGCATATTTGCCCGAAAAAAATAATTTATTAGTACCTAATTAACTTGTAATGCGAGAAAACATTTAATACTAGTTAAAAAAAAGATTTTTTGCCTTGTGTACTTAACGAGGTCACTTAAAATTACTTGAACAATTTTTTATTTAACTCAAATCTAGCTCTTTGAGCAATTTTGAGCAAGCTGTTTAAGGCATATTTGCCCGAAAAAAATAATTTATTAGTACCTAATTAACTTGTAATGCGAGAAAACATTTAATACTAGTTAAAAAAAAGATTTTTTGCCTTGTGTACTTAACGAGGTCACTTAAAATTACTTGAACAATTTTTTATTTAACTCAAATCTAGCTCTTTGAGCAATTTTGAGCAAGCTGTTTGAGGCATATTTGCTCGGAAAAAATAATTTAATAGTACCTAATTAACTTGTAATGCGAGAAAACATTTTATACCAGTTAAAAAAAGATTTTTTGTCTTTTGTACCTATCGAGGTTACTTAAAATTACTTGAACAATTTTTTATTTAACTCAAATCTAGCTTTTTGAGCAATTTTGAGCAAGCTGTTTGAGGCATATTTGCTCGGAAAAAATAATTTAATAGTACCTAATTAACTTGTAATGCGAGAAAATGTTTTATACTCGTTAAAAAAAGATTTTTTGCCTTGTGTACTTAACGAGGTCACTTAAAATTACTTGAACAATTTTTTATTTAACTCAAATCTAGCTCTTTGAGCAATTTTGAGCAAGCTGTTTGAGGCATATTTGCTCGGAAAAAATAATTTAATAGTACCTAATTAACTTGTAATGCGAGAAAACATTTTATACCAGTTAAAAAAAGATTTTTTGTCTTTTGTACCTATCGAGGTTACTTAAAATTACTTGAACAATTTTTTATTCAACTCAAATCTAGCTTTTTGAGCAATTTTCAGCAAGCTGTTTGAGGCATATTTGCTCGGAAAAAAATAATTTAATAACACTTAATTAACTTGTAATGCGAGAAAATATTTTATACTAGTTAAAAAAAGATTTTTTGCATTGTGTACTTAACGAGGTCACTTAAAATTACTTGAACAATTTTGTATTCAACTTAAATCTATCTTTTTGAGCAATTTTGAGCAAGGTTTAAGGCATATTTGCCCGAAAAAAATAATTTATTAGTACCTAATTAACTTGTAATGCGAGAAAACATTTAATACTAGTTAAAAAAAGATTTTTTGCCTTGTGCACTTAACGAGGTCACTTAAAATTACTTGAACAATTTTTTATCTAACTCAAATCTATCTTTTTGAGCAATTTTCAGCAAGCTGTTTGAGGCATATTTGCTCGGAAAAAATAATTTAGTAACACTTAATTAACTTGTAATGCGAGAAAATATTTTATACTAGTTAAAAAAAGATTTTTTGCATTGTGTACTTAACGAGGTCACTTAAAATTACTTGAACAATTTTTTATTTAACTCAAATCTAGCTCTTTGAGCAATTTTGAGCAAGCTGTTTAAGGCATATTTGCCCGAAAAAAATAATTTATTAGTACCTAATTAACTTGTAATGCGAGAAAACATTTAATACTAGTTAAAAAAAAGATTTTTTGCCTTGTGTACTTAACGAGGTCACTTAAAATTACTTGAACAATTTTTTATTTAACTCAAATCTAGCTCTTTGAGCAATTTTGAGCAAGCTGTTTAAGGCATATTTGCCCGAAAAAAATAATTTATTAGTACCTAATTAACTTGTAATGCGAGAAAACATTTAATACTAGTTAAAAAAAAGATTTTTTGCCTTGTGTACTTAACGAGGTCACTTAAAATTACTTGAACAATTTTTTATTTAACTCAAATCTAGCTCTTTGAGCAATTTTGAGCAAGCTGTTTGAGGCATATTTGCTCGGAAAAAATAATTTAATAGTACCTAATTAACTTGTAATGCGAGAAAACATTTTATACCAGTTAAAAAAAGATTTTTTGTCTTTTGTACCTATCGAGGTTACTTAAAATTACTTGAACAATTTTTTATTTAACTCAAATCTAGCTTTTTGAGCAATTTTGAGCAAGCTGTTTAAGGCATATTTGCCCGAAAAAAATAATATATTAGTACCTAATTAACTTGTAATGCGAGAAAACATTTTATACCAGTTAAAAAAAATATTTTTTGTCTTTTGTACCTATCGAGGTCACTTAAAATTGCTTGAATAATGATTATTTATTTAACTGAAATCTATTTTTTTTGAGCAAGCCTTTGAGGCATACTTGAATTGGACTCATTGCTTTGTTGTGTTTCACATAAGACTTAACTCGATAAGAGTACTTATAAAAAGTTAAGCTTCAATAGCTACAAGTATGCAATAATATTAAAAATTCGACTATAATACAATTTTCTATTCGTAACGCGTGATGATAGTGAGATTCTTGAAATCAGGATTTGTCTGAATTTGAGTTTGGATTCTTTGTTAATAATCTTGGGTGATAACGAGCATTATCTAGAACAATGACATTGTTTCATTTTAATGCAGATAATAACTTATTCCGAAACAATCTTCAAGAAGTTTGCTAATCATATCTTGATGGGGATCTAAATTACATGCTTTAATGTTTTCGAAGATAATGCAAGACTCTCCACGACGACAATATATTTGTTGTCTTGTATTATGAGTGTCTAACAGGAAAATATGTTTTTCCGGAAAATTTGTATATACTATTATGTTTCTAGTTGACAGTTACAATTTTCCAGTTTAAGCCATTAAGACAGTACTAAAATAAGTGGTAACAAGGATTGTCATTTAAATTTCCGCAAAGTGCTAGCAGGAAACTTCATTTTATCCAACACATGACTAACTTTAACTCTAACTCACTAGTCTAACTCACTAGTGAGTTATGGATTATAACTCACGTTAATATTTAAGGTAGTATTCTATTTATTTATTTATTTATTGCCAGTGGCAACCAAACAAACAACCTACTTTAACCAAAATGTAAGAAAGTCACTGTCAAGTAATTCTGACAATTATAGGGTACTGAGACGCAAGTAGCTTTGATTTGATCACAAAGCTTATTAATGATTATCTCATAAAAATAAATTTCTTCCACTTGTTGGATAAACCATTGTATGCCACTCGCGTGTTACGTTTCCTAAGTCACTTGAGAATTTATAGCACTCGGCCTGACGGCCTCGTGGTATAAATCTTCTCGCGTAACTTCATATCACACTAGTACCATAAATAACTATTAATTCAAAAAATATGAGGAGGTCGAAATGCTTTAAGACCTCTACAATCTATAAGTTTGCGTTGAAATTTCCTTACAATTTAGGTAGTACTTCGAGTTCGAAATGCATTGAATTTTCAAAATCCAGTCGAGAAAAGTCACTTTGGAGCAGTGCTTAAACTGTATCAAGGAGGAATTAACGGTTCAATTTCATGTTATTTACACTGGACGAATTAACTTTTTTTTTTTTGTTAAACGTACGTGTCCTCGTCGCGGGTCGATCCACCGCTTTTCGTTCAATCAAAGTTCGCTCGATTCCGAAGGCGAGAACGTATGTACACGCATACATTACACACTGTAGGTACTTGTACTCGTGTACGTATTGTATGTGTTGGTTCCTTCTAGCGAGCGCGTGTGTTCGCGTTCTTGCACACATATACCCGTCAGGCAATTAGAACAGGAAAAAAGGGGTCAAGGAAATGGCCGGGGGCCAAAAGTCAATCGGCGGAATTAACATACAATTGCTCGAAAAACTATCGAGCAATGTCGGATGTTTCTGTTGTACACCTATGGGAAGAGAGGGTTTCGGTCTTGGAGTGCTGCCGATTGCGAATCTGGAGCGTTTCTGTGATCCAGGTGTGCGATACTGTCCGAATATTATGTGGAGTTCATGCGGATTTTAAGGCTTCTGAGGTCGCTTCTGGGAGTTCAATTTCGGAGCATTTCGCACCTCCAACTCGTCGATTATATTTATTTTACTCTCCGGGTTATTGGAGTTTGAAAGAATTCCCTCAGCACCCCTTGGAACCTTTCGAAACTTCCAATTTGAAGTATTTTGACCTCCAACTCTTCTTCCTTCGATCGACTATTCGAATTCAAAACTTTTTTGAACTCCTTGTCATTTCGAATTCCAAAGTGTCTTATGAGACAGTTCATAACTCCTTTGGGAGTTCAATTTTTGGGTATTTCGTCCTCCAACTCGTCGATTATATTTTTAGATAGAATCTCTTATGGCTGTTCAATTTGGACTTTCGAAGTCCCTCTGCATCCCTTGGAACCTTTGGAAACTTCCATTTTGAAGTATTTTGACCTCGAACTCTTCTTTCGTCAGACTATTATGTTTTGAGATGTAAATTGAATCGTTTCTGTTGAAACTCAAAACTTTTTTGAACTCCTTGTATTTTGACTCCCAAGTTTCTTGTGGGACAGTTCATAACTCCTTTGGGAGTTCAATTTTAAGATGTTTCGTCCTCGAACTGGCCGATTATATTTTTGGATAGCATCTGTTATGACTGTTCGAATTCACGTGGTATTTGGACTGTAACGTTTATTTTCTAATTTATTTACACTAATACTAATTGTACACTAGACACTACTTAATTTATTTACACTATTACTAAACTAATTTATATAACACACTTAACTAATTAATTTATATCACACTCTTATTCGTTAATTTATTTCACTTCAACCGCTCTCGCTATTTCGCTATTTACTCTCGCAGCTTCCGTCTAATAATGATCATCTCTCGTCCGCCGCCTACTTTTATAGCCCCCCATAATGTTTTCCCGAATTTACTAGTATTTGCTGCATAGTTCCGGAAGTAACTCGAACGTTCTTTTAATAATGTTTACGTAGAAAATGTCCAGGAGGTCATAAATCACTTTCCTTAAATAATAATCCGGGAATATTCGTGGAGCTGTCTTTTTTTATAAAATTCAATTAAGCGTCGCGGCAATTCTTTTGAGGTAGCCGACCAGGTCCGATACGAGTAAACATGTCTCGCGGTGTTTACTTTTCGCATTACAGGACTTTCGAAAAATTCCCTCAGCAAATTCCAATTTGTAGTATTTTGTTCTCCAACTCTTCTTCCATCAGTCTATTATGTTTTGAGATGTAAATTGAATCGTTTTCTGTTGAAATTCACAACTTTTTTGAACTCCTTGTCATTTTGACGTCTAAAGTGTCTTACGGGACAGTTCATAACTCCTTTGGGAGTTCAATTTTAGGGTATTTCGTCCTCCAACTCGTCGATTATATTTTTGGATAAAATCTCTTATGGCTGTTTAAACTCTCGTGGTATTTGGACTTTCGAAGAATTCCCTCAGCATCCCTTGGAACCTTTCGAAAAGTCCAACTTGAAGTATTTTTACCTCCAACTCTCCTTCCGTCAATCTATTCTGTTTTGAGTTGTACTTTGAACGGTTTACTGTTGGGATTCAAAACTTTTTTGAACTCCTTGTCATTTTTACTTCCATATTTTCTTACTGGACAGTTCATAACTCGTTAGGATTTCAATTTTGAGTCCCAAATGTGGAGCATTTCTTCCTTTAGCTTGTCAATTATATTTTTGAACTCTAGGTTGAATTTCTTAGGACTGATCTTTCGTGGTATTTGGACTTTCAAAAAATCGCTTTGGCACTCCTTAGAACCCTTTGGGAACTGTACTTTGGAGTATTTCGACCTCCTTCAGTCGATTACGTCTTTTGAGACAGTTCACAATAATTTGTAAAGTCCAACTTTGGAGTAATTCATCTTCTAACTGGTCCATTTAATTTTTGGAAGTCTAAATTGAATCTCTTACGACTGGTGGTATTTGGACTCCCGAAAAATTCCCCTGGGACTCCTTAGGACCTTTCGAAAATTCCAATTTGAACTATTTTGACCACCAATTCTATTTGCTACAGTGATGTGTGGATTACATCTTATGCGATTGTTATTCAAAACGGTTTTTTAAGTTCTGTGGTATTTTGACTCCCAAAATGGCTCCTGAGCCAGTTCACACTCCTTTGTAAGTCCAACTGTGGAGCATTTCTCCTTTAACTTATCAATTATATTTTTGAACTCTAGTTTGAATTTCTGAGGACTGATCGTTCGTGGTATTTGGACTTTCAAAAAATCCCTGTGGCACTCCTTAGAACCTTTTGGAGTATTTCGCCCTCCTCCAGTCGATTACGTCTTTTGAGACAGTTCACAGCGGTTTTTGAAGCCCAACTTTGGAGTATTTCATCCTCTAACTGGTCCATTAAATTTTTGGGAGTCTAAATTGAATGTCTTACGACTGGTGGTATTTGGACTCCGAAAAATTCCCCTGGGACGTTTTTGAAGTCCAACGTTGGAGTATTTCATCCTCTAACTAGTCCATTTAATTTTTGGGAGTCTGAATTGAATCTCTTACGACTGGTGGTATTTGGACTTTCGAAAAATTCCCCTGGGATTCCTTAGAGCCTTTCGAAATTCCAATTTGAAGTATTTAGACCTCCAATTCTATTTGCTACAGTGATATGTGGATTACATCGTTTGCGATTAAAACGTTTTTCAAGTTCTGTGGTATTTTGGAATTCTATTGTAATTCAAATTTTTGTCAAAGTTTCTTATTTTAATCAATCTTAATTATAACTCTTTTGGAAGTTAAACGTTGGAGCATTTCGTCCTCCATCTCGTGGATTATATTTTTTGAATTCCAGATATAATCTCTTATGACTGCTTTGGTATTTGGACTTTCGGAAAGTTCCCCTGGTACTCCTTAGAATCTTTAGGGAATTTCTATTTGGGTTTTGGTGTTTGGACTTTCAAAAAGTTTCCCTGGTACTCCTTAGAACCTTTTGGGAATTTCCATTTGGGTTTTGGTGTTTGGATTTTCAAATTTTCAAAAAGTTTCCCTGGTACTCCTTGGAACCTTTTGGAAATTCCTATTTGGAGTATTGCAAACTCCAACTTTTCTCGACTTTCAGTGGTTACGTGTCGAGGTGTAGATTGAATATTTTAAGATGCTCTTGGACGTTAAAGCGAAATAAGAAAGTGAAAATGCGGATATCATGTTATTTCTAATATCTTAAGAGAATTCTTTACAGAGAGGCTCCGTCTTTCACTTTTGGAACCTCTCCTTCTTACGTTCCCGATACGTCCTGACCATAGATTTGGATCTCTTCAATATCTGTCGAATCGTTCGAATTTCAACGATGGTTACCACGTGTCGCTGTTGTGAATTCCTCTCTTTTTCCTTCGTCGATCATTAGCATGAATCATTATGACGATGTGACATTGATCATCCTCCGAAAACTGTCTGCGAAGGTCGCGCTTTTAACGCGGAAAAAAATGATATAAATATGTGTGTACGTATGCAATAACAATAAGGCGAGAGGAGTGAAATCATTAACGCGCGTTAGCGAGCCTTTAAAAATTTTAAATAGTTACGGTTTTCCTCGTAAAGTGTGCGAGTTTTTCTTTGAAGGTCGACGCGACACGACGGATCGCAATCTAAGTAAATGTAATAAGTCTCAGTAAATATTTGCCAATAAAATTTTAACAGCCAACAGCAGCAGCGAGCTCTTCGCACTCTCGTCTACATAATAAAATGACGCACAACGACAGAGAGAGAGAGAGAGAGAGAGAGAGAGAGAGACGGAGAGACTGACAAGAATGTTGTATAGAGATCAATTGCGTAATGATTCTTTGAATTGATCATTTTTGTTTTTTTGGTCAGATGTCAAGGTCTGGACTGGAAGACGATGTTAGAATAATTCGATTTGCATATCTCTTGTTTACGCTCGTGCAAGAACGGAAAATATTGTGCGATCCGTCGAGGAGGCTTGGAAATTTCACTTAAATTTGGTACTTAAGTTCGGTAAATTGAAAAATAACTTGTAGGTAGTATTGAAATTGAGTAATTTTGTAACGGGCTATATTACACCAATTAGGTCTAAAAAGTTACCTTTTGGTGTAAACTGGCTACCTAGTGAAACTTTGAGTGGTGTTCATGACACCTACTAAACTAACTTAATACGTCCTATAACGAAAGTATCACCATACTTTTAAATGTCATACATATTTCACCAATACGTAAGTTATGTAGTATCATCATCCATTCTACCTTATTGGTACTTATGTTCTTCTGTCACCTGTTAGGTGATCTGTTACTACTTAACATAATATTGCGACTTATTAGGAATATTCTGTCACCAAATTTTCACGTTACTTATATGATTACCTTGAACGACCTCACCTAATTCACTGAAATATAACTCAGTTTGGTTGGTCATAACATAACATAACAGGAATTCATGACTGCATTTCTCGTCAAGTGTCTTAAAGACGTAGGGAACTTTGTACCAACTTGGTGACGCTTGGACCATACCACTAAAACGGTTATGGCGTCGTTGCAAAACGCCGAAGAGCTGATTTCGACTCAGGTGGCAAACAATTGCCATGAGTGAACAAAGGTTTTAAATACAGAGAACAGCTTCTAAATTGAATTCACCATCAAGTGTCAATGCGAGCAAAACAAAAGGCAGCACGCCACAGGAGCTTTTGAAAGTTGGTTCATGTCAACTCAATTAGATGATATAGAGATAGCATTTTGTGCTTGGACCGACTTCACCATCCCAAAACAGTGAAACCCAAGGAAGTTATTGCACCATCTTCTGTCAAGCGTCGAAGTCGACACAGTTTATTAGGTCTCAAACCCCTAAATACCTTCAAAATGTAGCCACATCTCAAATCATCATCAAACTTCCATTTCTGCTCCCCTCTATCTCATTTTTCTCGCATCTGCTCGATCGTACCGTTTCCTGCTTTACGGCTTCCTCTGCGCGAAATTCCCAAATAACTTCTCTCGCTCGACATCTGACAAGAGTTATAACACCCGCGTATCTCATCGCCATAGATTGCGTGTGCGAGAGAGGAGAAAGGTCATCGAGTCAACCACCAAATAAGACGGAAAATTAAGACGTACGAAGAGTTCGCCTCGTAGGTTTGTGATACTAGTACGTAATTATGTACGTACTATGTATGTAATACATACACATACACACATGCAGTTTTCATGGCCGAATTCCATTAGCAATTAATATCTTCGGTGATAAACAGATGCTTTAACAATTTACAAGTGTGTGTGTAATGCTTACACACGGATATTTTAGTGGCTTAGAAATAGGACAAGTGGGTTATTAACGGAGTGTACAGGGCGGTGGTGTCTGTTGATTAAACTACTCCTCCTACTCCTACAACAATCACAATAATTGAACTCCTCTCGATATCCGTAATAGTCCTTGTTGATTCATTTATTCGCGCAGGGTTAAATCTTAATGTTAATACACAAATGATTTTAAGAAAAACAGGCTAGCTCGGTTGTAAATGGTGCTGACTCAATAGAGAGCTTTAACTGTCAAAATGACATTTGCCAGGAAAAATTCAAAATACAAAAAATATTTCGAAACGTGCTACAGTATACAATGTAGTTTGTTTAGTTTTTAACCTTTCAATTTAATTTCCGACGATTTTAACTGTCAAACTGACATTTTTTTCGAAAACATGTCAAAAGACGAAAAAAATTCTAAAGTTCACACAGTTTCAAATCCAGTTTGTTGCGTCGAAATACCTCGAGAATTAACGGAGTAATGAGTAATTTTCTGTTATAATCTGTGAATTTAATTTCTGACGTTTTTAACTGTCAAACTGACATTTTTTTAAGAAAATGTCAAAAGACGAAAAAGATTCTAAAGTTTACACAGTATCCAATCCACTTTATTGCGTCGAAATATGTCGAAAATTGACGAAGTTATCTGTAACTTTCTGATCCAACCGATCAATCTAATTTTTGGCGCTTTTAACTGTCAAAATGACATTTTCCCAGAATTTTTCAAAAGACAAAAAATATTTCGAAACGTCGTACGGCTTACATTGTAGTTTTTTTTATCGAAATACCTCGAGAATTAACGGAGTAATGAGTAATTTTCTGTTTTAACCTGTCAATTTAATTTCCGACGTTTTTAACTGTCAAACTGACATTTTTTCGAGAAAATGTCAAACGACGAAAAAGATTCTAAAGTTTACACAGTTTCCAATCCACTTTATTGCGTCGAAATATCTCGAGAATTGACGAAGTTATCTGTAACTTTCTGATCCAACCGATCAATCTAACTTTCGGCGCTTTTAACTGTCAAAATGACATTTTCCCAGAATTTTTCAAAAGACAAAAAATATTTCGGCTTACAATGTAGTTTGTTTAGTCGAAATACTTTGAGAATTAAAGGAGTAATGGGTAATTTTCTGTTTTAACCTGTCAATTTAATTTCCGGCGTTTTTAACTGTCAAATGGACATTTTTTTCGAGAAAATGTCAAAAGACGAAAAAGATTCTAAGGTTCACACAGTTTCCAACATACTTTATTGCGTCGAAATATGTCGAGAATTGACGAAGTTATCTGTAACTCTCTGATCCAACCGATCAATCTAATTTTTGGCGCTTTTAACTGTCAAAATGACATTTTCCCAGAATTTTTCAAAAGACAAAAAATATTTCGAAACGTCGTACGGCTTACAATGTAGTTTTTTTATCGAAATACCTCGAGAATTAACGGAGTAATGAATAATTTTCTGTTTTAACCTGTGAATTTAATTTCCGACGTTTTTAACTGTCAAACTGACATTTTTTCGAGAAAATGTCAAAAGACGAAAAAGATTCTAAAGTTCACACAGATTCCAATTTACTTTATTGCGTTGAAATATCTCGAGAATTGACGAAGTTATCTGTAACTTTCTGATCCAACCGATCAATCTAATTTTTGGCGCTTTTAACTGTCAAAATGACATTTTCCCAGAATTTTTCAAAAGACAAAAAATATTTCGGCTTACAATGTAGTTTGTTTAGTCGAAATACTTTGAGAATTAAAGGAGTAATGGGTAATTTTCTGTTTTAACCTGTCAATTTAATTTCCGGCGTTTTTAACTGTCAAATGGACATTTTTTTCGAGAAAATGTCAAAAGACGAAAAAGATTCTAAGGTTCACACAGTTTCCAACATACTTTATTGCGTCGAAATATGTCGAGAATTGACGAAGTTATCTGTAACTCTCTGATCCAACCGATCAATCTAATTTTTGGCGCTTTTAACTGTCAAAATGACATTTTCCCAGAATTTTTCAAAAGACAAAAAATATTTCGAAACGTCGTACGGCTTACATTGTAGTTTTTTTTATCGAAATACCTCGAGAATTAACGGAGTAATGAGTAATTTTCTGTTTTAACCTGTCAATTTAATTTCCGACGTTTTTAACTGTCAAACTGACATTTTTTCGAGAAAATGTCAAACGACGAAAAAGATTCTAAAGTTTACACAGTTTCCAATCCACTTTATTGCGTCGAAATATCTCGAGAATTGACGAAGTTATCTGTAACTTTCTGATCCAACCGATCAATCTAACTTTCGGCGCTTTTAACTGTCAAAATGACATTTTCCCAGAATTTTTCAAAAGACAAAAAATATTTCGGCTTACAATGTAGTTTGTTTAGTCGAAATACTTTGAGAATTAAAGGAGTAATGGGTAATTTTCTGTTTTAACCTGTCAATTTAATTTCCGGCGTTTTTAACTGTCAAATGGACATTTTTTTCGAGAAAATGTCAAAAGACGAAAAAGATTCTAAGGTTCACACAGTTTCCAACATACTTTATTGCGTCGAAATATGTCGAGAATTGACGAAGTTATCTGTAACTCTCTGATCCAACCGATCAATCTAATTTTTGGCGCTTTTAACTGTCAAAATGACATTTTCCCAGAATTTTTCAAAAGACAAAAAATATTTCGAAACGTCGTACGGCTTACAATGTAGTTTTTTTATCGAAATACCTCGAGAATTAACGGAGTAATGAATAATTTTCTGTTTTAACCTGTGAATTTAATTTCCGACGTTTTTAACTGTCAAACTGACATTTTTTCGAGAAAATGTCAAAAGACGAAAAAGATTCTAAAGTTCACACAGATTCCAATTTACTTTATTGCGTTGAAATATCTCGAGAATTGACGAAGTTATCTGTAACTTTCTGATCCAACCGATCAATCTAATTTTTGGCGCTTTTAACTGTCAAAATGACATTTTCCCAGAATTTTTCAAAAGACAAAAAATATTTCGGCTTACAATGTAGTTTGTTTAGTCGAAATACTTTGAGAATTAAAGGAGTAATGGGTAATTTTCTGTTTTAACCTGTCAATTTAATTTCCGGCGTTTTTAACTGTCAAATGGACATTTTTTTCGAGAAAATGTCAAAAGACGAAAAAGATTCTAAGGTTCACACAGTTTCCAACATACTTTATTGCGTCGAAATATGTCGAGAATTGACGAAGTTATCTGTAACTCTCTGATCCAACCGATCAATCTAATTTTTGGCGCTTTTAACTGTCAAAATGACATTTTCCCAGAATTTTTCAAAAGACAAAAAATATTTCGAAACGTCGTACGGCTTACATTGTAGTTTTTTTTATCGAAATACCTCGAGAATTAACGGAGTAATGAGTAATTTTCTGTTTTAACCTGTCAATTTAATTTCCGACGTTTTTAACTGTCAAACTGACATTTTTTCGAGAAAATGTCAAACGACGAAAAAGATTCTAAAGTTTACACAGTTTCCAATCCACTTTATTGCGTCGAAATATCTCGAGAATTGACGAAGTTATCTGTAACTTTCTGATCCAACCGATCAATCTAACTTTCGGCGCTTTTAACTGTCAAAATGACATTTTCCCAGAATTTTTCAAAAGACAAAAAATATTTCGGCTTACAATGTAGTTTGTTTAGTCGAAATACTTTGAGAATTAAAGGAGTAATGGGTAATTTTCTGTTTTAACCTGTCAATTTAATTTCCGGCGTTTTTAACTGTCAAATGGACATTTTTTTCGAGAAAATGTCAAAAGACGAAAAAGATTCTAAGGTTCACACAGTTTCCAACATACTTTATTGCGTCGAAATATGTCGAGAATTGACGAAGTTATCTGTAACTCTCTGATCCAACCGATCAATCTAATTTTTGGCGCTTTTAACTGTCAAAATGACATTTTCCCAGAATTTTTCAAAAGACAAAAAATATTTCGAAACGTCGTACGGCTTACAATGTAGTTTTTTTATCGAAATACCTCGAGAATTAACGGAGTAATGAATAATTTTCTGTTTTAACCTGTGAATTTAATTTCCGACGTTTTTAACTGTCAAACTGACATTTTTTCGAGAAAATGTCAAAAGACGAAAAAGATTCTAAAGTTCACACAGATTCCAATTTACTTTATTGCGTTGAAATATCTCGAGAATTGACGAAGTTATCTGTAACTTTCTGATCCAACCGATCAATCTAATTTTTGGCGCTTTTAACTGTCAAAATGACATTTTCCCAGAATTTTTCAAAAGACAAAAAATATTTCTAAACTTCCTACGACTTACAATGTAGCTTGTTTAGTCGAAATACTTCGAGAATTAACGGAGTAATAAGTAATTTTCTGTTTTAACATGTCAATTTAATTTCCGACGTTTTTAACTGTCAAACTGACATTTTTTTGAGAAAATATCAAACGACGAAAAAGATTCTAAAGTTTACACAGTATCCAATCCACTTTATTGCGTCGAAATATGTCGAAAATTGACGAAGTTATCTGTAACTTTCTGATCCAACCGATCAATCTAATTTTTGGCGCTTTTAACTGTCAAAATGACATTTTCCCAGAATTTTTCAAAAGACAAAAAATATTTCTAAACTTCCTACGACTTACAATGTAGCTTGTTTAGTCGAAATACTTCGAGAATTAACGGAGTAATAAGTAATTTTCTGTTTTAACATGTCAATTTAATTTCCGACGTTTTTAACTGTCAAACTGACATTTTTTTGAGAAAATATCAAACGACGAAAAAGATTCTAAAGTTTACACAGTATCCAATCCACTTTATTGCGTCGAAATATGTCGAAAATTGACGAAGTTATCTGTAACTTTCTGATCCAACCGATCAATCTAACTTTTGGCGCTTTTAACTGTCAAAATGACATTTTCCCAGAATTTTTCAAAAGACAAAAAATATTTCGAAACTTCCTACGACTTACAATGTAGTTTGTTTAGTCGAAATACCTCGAGAATTAACGGAGTAATGAGTAATTTTCTGTTTTAATCTGTCAATTTATTTCCGATGTTTTTAACTGTCAAACTGACATTTTTTCGAGAACATGTCAAAAGACGAAAAAAATTCTAAAGTTCACACAGTTTCAAATCCAGTTTGTTGCGTCGAAATATGTCGAAAATTGACGAAATTATCTGTAACATTCTGATAATGTTAAAGAAAGTAAAATAAAGTTTTAGGGTAACTGTATTTGTATTACATAAGTAGAAACTACAAGTATCGCAAAGAAAATATTCTATAGAATGCTGCATGCAAACAGAAAACCGTTGAGAGTGTCTTCTAACGACGACGACGACGGCAAGAACGATATATATAATTATGCACTCTTCACGTCTTCACACACATTGATTTTAACGACTTGTAATATCAAAATTCGACTCGTTTAACAAAGAGGAGTAGCGAGACTCGTAAAATAAGCTAAATCGACTAGTATTAATGGCTAGAAGACACACACTTTCTCTCATCTGCTTCTAAGATTCCAACGCTGCTGCACCATGGAAAAAATTCCCTTGCACATGTCGGACTTTGCATTTGATCTCATCAAACGTGGTCCTTGTGCGACGTAATGTCGACGCGAGATAATCGAGATCCGTGATATTCTCCATAAGGACGAATTCGTAACGCGCGCCTGGCGGAATTCATCAATGGTGACTTTCATGGAAAATACGAAACGTACTGTAAAGGACATCATCATAATTCGGCGGATAATTTCTTGACGACCGTACCCCAATGTCGACCTTCATGAAGAACAGAATTTTCTGCCTAGATCTTGTAGAATTTCTGGTTTCGTTAAGGGTTGGTACTTTACTCAACATAAGTCAAACGTCGTCTGACGGTCTCTTCTTAAAGCAAGTTCTCGACTTTGGGATCGTCCGTTTCTTTGAAGTTGAAATTGAATCGTTTCGTTCAAAGCCGTAATCTCGTTCCCTTAGAATACTTTAAGTATCTTCCCGTCGTTGGTACCAACCTCTCTGCAAAGTGACGTTTTTAGGCATTTAGTTTAATGATCAAAAGTCTATAATCTTCGGGAAATGCAGTTGATGATGCAGTGTTCTCATCATCAGATTCTAGCATCTAGAACTATCTTAGAATTCAAAAATTGAAGGATTTTCAGTCGAGATTGCTAAGGTCGATTTGGAGACTATCCGATCTCCATAAGTTCTAGATGGTATTAATCAAGGTTTAGCGTATGGTTCAGTTGGGTACGTTATCATATGTTTGTCATAAAACCTCCATTAAACTCTAGATGAGAAGTTAAACTTACTCCAAACAAGTTCTGAACTCCAGAAGCCTCTGTTTTGTGACATTGAAATTTGGAGCAATTTGATCTTCAATTCTTAGGAAGACTCATTGCAAGTCCATCTGGAATTTTCTAAAATGGGTACTTCTATTCATACAATCATTTCGATCTCCCTGTATTCGCGAGAATAAATGGCAATTATGTGATTGTCCTCGAATTCTAGATTTCAGATCTACTTTGGTTCTTCCAGGGTTTTATAAATTACACCAAATTCTAGAGGAACCTTCCACCTGTTGCACACCTTCTACATGTCGATATCTGCAGATATTTTTGCACTGAAGAGCAAGAGCAGTTACAGATTTAATCTTGTATAATTTTTGGGTAATCTCTTCAAGTTCAATAATCTGGAGAGTTGCCTTATGTTGTGTTATTTTGGGATTCACGTGATTTTCCTTGAAGCGCTCTTATGTTTCTGGGACTTTCTGGGAACGTAGAACTAATGGGTTGCATAGACCGTAACTACCCTTAAGTCTACTACTAATAAGGTTCTTCTAGAATCTTGGTAACATTTTGGAATGGAATATTGAAGGGTCAAGGGTCAAGCAAGAAAGCTTGTCATTGGTGTTTTGGATTTCTGTCGGGCCCCCGCCGCAAAACCTAATAATTCTCAAACCAACATTGAACCTTGACAAGAATTCCCCTATCTGCATTACAAAACAAGATCAATTGTTTCGGGCGATCGACGATCGGACACGTGTCGTTCGTACCTATCCTTTATCCATCTTTACGTTTTTAACACAATGTACTTTCAAGCCTCTCTCTCTTTCTCTCTCTTTCTCTGTTTCTGTTTCGATTGTTGCACTTGGACACCTTGAAACTCGTCCGATATTTCGTCCGCGCGAGGAAATCGATTTATATTAAAGACAGAAGAGCAAATAGCGTATGACTTCTTCAATGACACGGCAACAATAACAAGTAAATCAAGTAAACAAGCGTCACGGAGAGTTTGAAGTTTGTCGTATAATTAGGACGAGGCCGCGTGCTCTGCGACCGACCGCCGGCGGTTCGGTCGCGATCGAGGAAAATGCGGGAAAATCGAACGTGGAAATTTTCCGGAAAATGTTCGGAAAATCTCGACTCGTCTCGTTACTTACATTTTGACAATATCATAACAAATTCCTAATGGAGCTAAAACTCAATCACGGGGATTACTAAGATGTCTTGGTTTTAAAGTATTGGAAAAGTTAATATGGTCCATAAGTATTTTTTTTACTTATCCAAGAATAACTCATCTTGACCAAAAATGTGATGACAAATTCCACCTATATTCAATGGAGCCAAGGCTCTATTAGGATGTTTCTCAAAAAACCTCAAAATCGTATGGCTCTAAAATCGTCAGTAAATCTTCACCATAAATAATTATAGTCCGAGCGACTAGCAAAATTTTGTGCGAAATGCGGACGAGGCCTGTATTTTGCAGAAATCTTCTAAATAATATATGCAATAAATATATCCATATGCGCATGCATAAACACTTGTGGAAAAATTGTTATTAACAAATTAAGTTGGAAAAATCGACGTTTTTTTGGTTTTCCGACTGTACCTTCGTTCCTTTAGGTTTTAGAAACAAAGTTTCTTATCAAAAGTTGTTCAGAACTAAATCTTCTATAGAATGACGTGATGCAAATTCCAAAAATTTCCAAATTTTCTCGGAAAATGACCGTTTCTCGCAAAATTGGGATCGTATTTTTGTTTTGTTTTTCGGCTGTACCTTCGTTCCTTCAGGTTTTAGAAACAAAGTTTCTTATCAAAATTTGTTCAGAATTAAATCTTCTATAGAAATGCGTGATGCAAATTCCAAAAATTTCCAAATTTTCTCGAAAAATGACCGTTTCTCGCAAAATTGAGATTGTATGTTTTTCGGCTGTACCTTCGTTCCTTCAGGTTTTAGAAAAAAAGTTTCTTATCAAAAGTTGTTCAGAATTAAATCTTCTATAGAATGACGTGATGCAAATTCCAAAAATTTCCAAATTTTCTCGGAAAATGACCGTTTCTCGCAAAATTGAGATTGTATGTTTTTCGGCTGTACCTTCGTTCCTTCAGGTTTTAGAAAAAAAGTTTCTTATCAAAAGTTGTTCAGAATTAAATCTTCTATAGAATGACGTGATGCAAATTCCAAAAATTTCCAAATTTTCTCGGAAAATGACCGTTTCTCGCAAAATTGGGATCTTATTTTGTTTTTGTTTTTCGGCTGTACCTTCGTTCCTTTAGGTTTTAGAAAAAAGTTTCTTATCAAAAGTTGTTCAGAATTAAATCTTCTATAGAAATGCGTGATGCAAATTCCAAAAATTTACAAATTTCCTCGAAAAATGACCGTTTCTCGCAAAATTGGGATAGTCTTTTTTTTTGTTTTTTCGGCTGTACCTTCGTTCCTTTAGGTTTTAGAAAGAAAGTTTCTTATCAAAAGTTGTTCAGAATGAAACCTTCTATAGAATGACGTCATGCAAATTCCAAAAATTTTCAAATTTTCTCGAAAAATGACCGTTTCTCGCAAAATTGGGATCTTTTTTTTTTGTTTTTCGGCTGTACCTTCGTTCCTTCAGGTTTTAGAAAAAAAGTTTCTTATCAAAAGTTCTTCAGAACTAAATCTTCTATAGAATTACGTGATGCAAATTCCAAAAATTTACAAATTTTCTCGGAAAATGACCGTTTCTCGCAAAATTGGGATCGTTTTTTTTTGTTTTTCGGCTGTACCTTCGTTCCTTTAGGTTTTAGAAACAAAGTTTCTTATCAAAAGTTGTTCAGAACTAAATCTTCTATAGAAATGCGTGATGCAAATTCCAAAAATTTCCATTTCTCAGAAAATGACCGTTTCTCGCAAAATTGGGATAATCTTTTTTTGTTTTTTCGGCTGTACCTTCGTTCCTTCAGGTTTTAGAAACAAAGTTTCTTATCAAAAGTTGTTCAGAACTAAATCTTCTATAGAATGACGTGATGCAAATTCCAAAAATTTCCAAGTTTTCTCGGAAAATGACCGTTTCTCGCAAAATTGGGATCGTATTTTTGTTTTGTTTTTCGGCTGTACCTTCGTTCCTTCAGGTTTTAGAAACAAAGTTTGTTATCAAAAGTTGTTCAGAACTGAATCTTCTATAGAATGACGTGATGCAAATTCCAAAAATTTCCAAATTTCCTCGAAAAATGACCGTTTCTCGCAAAATTGGGATCGTATTTTTTTTGGTTTTTCGGCTGTACCTTCGTTCCTTCAGGTTTTAGAAAAAAAGTTTCTTATCAAAAGTTGTTCAGAATTAGATCTTCTATAGAATGACGTGATGCAAATTCCAAAAATTTCCAAATTTTCTCGTAAAATGACCATTTCTCGCAAAATTGGGATCGTATTTTTTTTTTGTTTTTCGGCTGTACCTTCGTTCCTTTAGGTTTTAGAAAAAAAGTTTCTTATCAAAAGTTGTTCAGAATTAAATCTTCTATAGAAATGCGTGATGCAAATTCCAAAAATTTACAAATTTCCTCGAAAAATGACCATTTCTCGCAAAATTGGGATCGTTTTTTTTTTGGTTTTTCGGCTGTACCCTCGTTCCTTCAGGTTTTAGAAAAAAAGTTTCTTATCAAAAGTTGTTCAGAACTAAATCTTCTATAGAATGACGTCATGCAAATTCCAATAATTTTCAAATTTTCTCGGAAAATGCCCGTCTCGCAAAATTGGGATCGTATTTTTTTTGGTTTTTCGGCTGTACCTTCGTTCCTTCAGGTTTTAGAAACAAAGTTTCT
The DNA here is from genome assembly GCA_946251905.1 of Cryptocephalus moraei. Lineage (NCBI taxonomy): Eukaryota > Metazoa > Arthropoda > Insecta > Coleoptera > Chrysomelidae > Cryptocephalus > Cryptocephalus moraei. Next base: position 20,812,169 of record OX276464.1, on the reverse strand, counting down.
TATCAAAAGTTGTTCAGAATTAAATCTTCTATAGAAATGCGTGATGAAAATTCCGAAAATTTCCAAATTTCCTCGAAAAATGACCGTTTCTCGCAAAATTGGGATCGTATTTTTTTTTTGTTTTTCGACTGTACCTTCGTTCCTTCAGGTTTTAGAAACAAAGTTTCTTATCAAAAGTTGTTCAGAACTAACTCTTCTATAGAATGACGTGATGCAAACTCCAAAAATTTACAAATTTTCTCGGAATGTGACCGTTTCTCGCAAAATTGGGATCGTTTTTTTTTTGTTTTTCGGCTGTACCTTCGTTCCTTCAGGTTTTAGAAACAAAGTTTCTTATCAAAAGTATCAAAAGACGTGATGCAAATTCCAAAAATTTCCAAATTTTCTCGGAAAATGACCGTTTCTCGCAAAATTGGGATAGTCTTTTTTTTGTTTTTTCGGCTGTACCTTCGTTCCTTTAGGTTTTAGAAAGAAAGTTTCTTATCAAAAGTTGTTCAGAATGAAATCTTCTACAGAATGGCGTGATGCAAATTTCAAAAATTTCCAAAATTCCTCAAAATGATCGTTTCTCGCAAAATTGGGATCGCCTTTTTTGTTTTTTCGTCTGTACCTTCGTTTCTTCAGGTTTTAGAAAAAAAGTTTCTTATCAAAAGTTGTTTAAAATTAAATCTTCTATAGAAAGGCGTGATGAAAATCCCAAAAATTTCCAAATTTTCTCGAAAAATGACCAATGACAAATGACAATGACAAAATGAACAAAAGTTGTTCAGAACTAAATCTTCTATAGAATGACGTGATGCAAATTTCAAAAATTTCCAAATTTCCTCGGAAAATGATCGTTTCTCGCAAAATTGGGATCGCCTTTTTTTGTTTTTTCGGCTGTACCTTCGTTTCTTCAGGTTTTAGAAAAAAAGTTTCTTATCAAAAGTTGTTCAGAATTAAATCTTCTATAGAAATGCGTGATGCAAATTCCAAAAATTTCCAAATTTCCTCGAAAAATGACCGTTTCTCGCAAAATTGGGATCGTTTTTTTTTTTGGTTTTTCGGCTGTACCTTCGTTCCTTCAGGTTTTAGAAACAAAGTTTCTTATCAAAAGTTGTTCAGAACTAAATCTTCTATAGAAGAGACGTGATGCAAATTCCAAAAATTTCCATTTCTCAGAAAATGACCGTTTCTCGCAAAATTGGGAGTCTTTTTTTGTTTTTTCGGCTGTACCTTCGTTCCTTCAGGTTTTAGAAAAAAAGTTTCTTATCAAAAGTTGTTCAGAACTAAATCTTCTATAGAATGACGTGATGCAAATTCCAAAAATTTCCAAATTTTCTCGGAAAATGACCGTTTCTCGCAAAATTGGGATAGTCTTTTTTTGTTTTTTCGGCTGTACCTTCGTTCCTTTAGGTTTTAGAAACAAAGTTTCTTATCAAAAGTTGTTCAGAAGTAAATCTTCTATAGAATGACGTGATGCAAATTCCAAAATTATCCAAATTTCCTCGAAAAATGACCGTTTCTCGCAAAATTGGGAGTCTTTTTTTGTTTTTTCGGCTGTACCTTCGTTCCTTCAGGTTTTAGAAAAAAAGTTTCTTATCAAAAGTTGTTCAGAACTAAATCTTCTATAGAATTACGTGATGCAAATTCCAAAAATTTCCAAATTTTCTCGAAAAATGACCGTTTCTCACAAAATTGGGATCGTTTTTTTTTTGTTTTTCGGCTGTACCTTCGTTCCTTCAGGTTTTAGAAACAAAGTTTCCTATCAAAAGTTGTTCAGAATTAAATCGTGTATAGAAATGCGTGATGCAAATTCCGAAAATTTCCAAATTTTCTCGAAAAATGACCGTTTCTCGCAAAATTGGGATCGTATTTTTTTTTTGGTTTTTCGGCTGTACCTTCGTTCCTTCAGGATTTAGAAACAAAGTTTCTTATCAAAAGTTGTTCAGAATGAAATCTTCTACAGAATGGCGTGATGCAAATTCCAAAAATTTCCAAATTTTCTCGAAAAATGACCGTTTCTCGCAAAATTGGGATCGTATGTTTTTCGGCTGTACCTTCGTTCCTTCAGGTTTTAGAAAAAAAGTTTCTTATCAAAAGTTGTTCAGAATGAAATCTTCTACAGAATGGCGTGATGCAAATTTCCAAAATTTCCAAATTTCCTCGGAAAATGACCGTTTCTCGCAAAATTGGGATCGTATTTTTTTTTGGTTTTTCGGCTGTACCTTCGTTCCTTCAGGTTTTAGAAACAAAGTTTCTTATCAAAAGTTGTTCAGAACTAACTCTTCTATAGAATGACGTGATGCAAACTCCAAAAATTTACAAATTTTCTCGGAATGTGACCGTTTCTCGCAAAATTGGGATCGTTTTTTTTTTGTTTTTCGGCTGTACCTTCGTTCCTTCAGGTTTTAGGAACAAAGTTTCTTATCAAAAGTTGTTCAGAATTAAATCTCCTATAGAATGGCGTGATGAAAATTCCAAAAATTTCCAAATTTCCTCGGAAAATGACCGTTTCTCGCAAAATTGGGATCGTATTTTTTTTTTGTTTTTCGGCTGTACCTTCGTTTCTTCAGGTTTTAGAAAAAAAGTTTCTTATCAAAAGTTGTTTAGAATTAAATCTTCTATAGGAAGACGTGATGAAAATCGCAAAAATTTCCAAATTTTCTCGGAATATGACCGTTTCTCGCAAAATTGGGATAATTTCCATTAATATTTTAAGAATCTAAATTCACTACAATCCAGTCGAAACTTCGTGTAAAAGAAGATTTTTTATACTACTTGAAGCTCCCTTAAAGCTGTAACGGTCGGTGCAAATGGAGAGCAACATTAATTTGTTGTTAAAAAAAAGCGAAAATTTGAATTGATTGTCAAACCCGAAATATTCAATAAAAAGACTTAAAAACTTGAGCTTGTAAAGCGAGGATACCTTTATGATGTAAGATTGTCAAAACCCGATTTAGCAGTTTCACAGTACTTTTTTAAATTTAGCAAACCAGACGCTTATAAATAAATTCAAGTATCTCGAGCAATTTTCAATTTTTTCAAATTCTACAGTTTTTTGGGAGTTATACTCTTCGCGGGCATGTAGAAGAAAATAATTTTTTGGGCGATAGGTTTTTGGGAGTTATACTCTTTGCGGGCACGTAGAGGGAAAAAAAATTTCGGCGATTCTTGTCTGAAACTTATTTTTGTTGAAGACAATATATTGAGAGTTATACTCTTCGTAGGCACCGGCGATACGACCTTTACTCCTTCTATGGTGATTCTAACGTGAGATGTAATAATATGTATGTTGTTGTTGTTCTTATTTTGGAAGTCTGGCTTGATTTCGATCCATTGACGTTCAATAATTATTGTTCCAGGCGCGGAAGAGCCAGTAGCCCGTACTACGCCGCACGTTCGGATGATCGTCCGCGATCGCTAGCATGTCGGTGCCCTCCTCGATGGTCCATCGATCTGGCAACGACTTGATAGTGCGCAGTGTGGTCAGCGGGGACGTGATACCACTGACGACGCCGTCGCCGACGCCGACGGCCGACGTCGTCGTCGGCGTCGCAGACCCGGACGCCTCCTCCAAGGAGGAGCTGCTGCCGGACTGCAAAGTGAAACGGAACTACACGTGCACCGCGTGCGACTTCTTCACGCAGAACCCGCGCGTCTACCTCTACCACCTGCGCGACGTCCACCAGGAGCGCGTCAGGGTGTACGAGTGCCCGAGCTGCCTCTACGCCTCGAGGCACTTCCAGAAGCTGCTCAGGCACACGAAGATGGTGCACGGCCGCTCGACGCCGCCACCGAACGCCGCCGCCGCCGCGACGGCGACGCCCGCTCACCTCCAGAACAAGAGAACGCCGGATGCGTCCTCGCCCGAGGACGAGGAGGACGTCGCCGAGGAGGAGGTCGTCTCCGACGGCAAGCAGAGCCTGTTCAAGTGTTCCGTGTGTGAGTTCACGAGCAAGGGGCAGGTGCAGCTCGCGAGGCACGAGCGGGAGGAGCACATCAAGACCAAATTTTTTCGGTTAGTACCAAAGACGCTTTCCCCATTTTCCTTCCTTCGCCACCTTTGACTATTGTTAGCTCGATCGTATTTTTAGGCGACACATTCTAAAATAACAAACTTGCAACTGACGAGGAATGCTCCTGGATAACTTCTGCACTCTTATTTAAGCGAGTTACCAAAACATACGCCAAGAACGTAATTGGGTTCTATCTGCACTCGATCACGTCACCAGAAGTTACCACGTGTACGATCCACTTTCCTTCAATTGCTACCCTATCTCTCTGATCTTGATGTACTGACATCCACTCCCCTCATTATGTTTGGTTGTTCTTGATAGCGTACCTTATCTTCTCAAGACGTTGGCGATCACATTAGCCCATCTAGCTCTGTCCATTGCAACACGAGATAATTCGCATGATGACATATTTGTTCTTCAGCCACATCAAGACCAAATTTTTTCGGTTAGTACCAAAGACGCTTTCTCCATTTCCCTTCCTTCGCCACCTTCGACTATTGTTAGCTCGATCGTATTTTTAGGCGACACATTCTAAAATAACAAACTTGCAACTGACGAGGAATGCTCCTGGATAACTTCTGTGCTCTTATTTTAGCAAGATACCAAAACATACTCGAAGAACGTAATTGCGTTCTATCTGCACTCGATCACGTCACCAGAGGTTACCACTTGTACCATCCACTTTCCTTCAATTGCTCCACTTTCTCTCTCATCTTGATGTACTGACATCCACTCCCCTCTTTATGTTTGGTTCTTCTTCTCAGCGTGCCTCATGTTCTCAAGACGTTGGCGATCACATTAGCCCATCTAACTCTGTCATATTTCTTCTTCAGCCAGGAATTTCCTTTATTTTGCCCTCTATTGTGAGTTGTAGCGTTCGGTATTTGTGACTGCGCAATATGTGTCCAAAATAGTCTGCTTTTCTTCTTTTCGCTGAGTGAATCACATCGATGTTGATTGTGTGACTTGTGAGGGGGTCCTCCACATCCACCACAGCACCACATTTCGAAGGCCTCGACTCTACTCTGTATTGTCTCTGTAAGAGTCCAGGTTTCCACTCCATAATGTGGGGAAGACATAGCATCTCAAAGCACGAACTCTAGTCTTTAGGTTGCGCATTTTATTAAAAATTGTTCTTGCTTTTTGCTCCAAGCATCATTGAGGGTGCAACCCAGATAAGTTATTTTGTGAGCTGTTTCCAATGCGTTGATCGTTATTTCGACCTTTGCATGTGGATTCTTGCTGACCACTATTTGTTGAGTTTCATTCCATATTATATAGTAGACGTCACTCGATTCATAAGTCTCAGCAGACTTCCTTCGCTCTGGCTCAATATCACCGTGCTATCTGCGTAATAGGATTTCACCATTAATAATTACCCCATCTGTTGTGTTGTCCAGAGTTTCTCTAAATATTCTCTCGGCAAAAACATTAAATAATGTTAAATGTTGTAACGTTTATCTTAGTTCCCAACACTTAATTCCTTAACTAATTAATTTATGCCTGCCACTACTCTGCCTGCCACGGAATCGTCTGGTAATATTACATCCCCTAATGATGTTTTTCGAGAAGATTCCGGATTATTCTGTCTCTAATTGGACGTTCTCAACTATTCGAGAAGGGAGTTTTTAAGGATCGTTTATCGGAGCGGTCCCCTTTGAAATGCGCCTACTGCGTCAGATAAAAAGAAGCACGCTTCACGCTAATGTTTGCATTTCACGTCACAATATGTTAAGTCACCAAATCTTCCCATTTCACTTCTCCCGCGTTCAATTACCACTAGTTTGGAAGCAAAACAACCTTTCTTCAACTTTCTTATGTTTGGGCATTGTTGCCAAAACTTGGTAACGACGCTCCTTTTCCCTTATCGCAATCTTATTTTAAGGCGAGTCAATCTAACATGGCCATCTTCGCTATGTTTGGGCAACGTCACCATGCTTTCGCGTCTTCGAAGCAAGACGGGACGCTTTAACGTAACAATCAAGTCAACTCGTTATGTTACGGAATGTTGCTCTCTTTTCCCTCTTTAATCCCCACCTCCGACTATAGTTAGCTCGATCCTATTTTTAGGCAATGCGATCTAACACAATAATCCAGTAACGTTCGTACTTCGAACACCTGATGCTCATTGCTTAGCTTCCTCGACTGGAACCTTCTTTCTCGTGGTAGTTAGATTTTCCGCGATTTTCACTCAATTTTCACGATTATTCCATTGAACTTTCCCGAGAAGCCATCGACGTCACGAAACGGTTAATTAACGAGAGTCTGGCCACGTCATCGTCGTCTTGGCACGTCCCGTGCACCAGTTGCCCAACGACGTTTAAATTTTCAAAGACGGAATCGTTAAGTGTTTTAATTGCTGGTCGAAACTAATTGAAGGGAAGTTCCAAGTGGGCATCAAAGGGCTCAGTTTTTCCCTTGAATCAATTAATTAATCGGTATTTCCCGAGTTTCCCCGCTTTGTCGGCGTTGAGTCATCACAATCGATACTCGAGGAGGACGAAAGAAAATTATTCCATCGTCTTATTGACATCGGCAACGAAAATTGACAAAATAAATAACTTCCCATGGGAACGAATGAGCGAGCGAGCTCGGCTAGATTACATCATGCTGTTAGTAACGTTGTAAATAAATAAAACCGAAACAGAGAAAGAAAGATAAAGTATTTCCAAGGAAAACGGTCTTTTGCGTTATCGATTATTATCAGCTGCAATAAGTTTGCAATAAAAATTTTATAAAAACGATATTGGATGTTGTTCTTTGATGGTGACGCATACGCTGTAAAGCTGCCGTAAAAGCGGATTAGCGTCGAGTAATGTGTAACATACTGACGATCTTTACCTGTTGTTTACCTAATAACTCGACGTGTTCAAATTGCTTTCCCTTGAGTTTACTGGAATTTTGGATGTTGGCTTCGTCGAACGTGCCAAATGATTCTTACAAAGTTACTGGATGTCACGTGGTCCTCCTGAGTTTGCCCATATGTGAAGGTTCCAAACGCCAAAAGTGCCCTTAATACATCTTCAAGTTTGCGCATATTCCAAAATTACTGGACAGCAAACGCGTCAAAATTGTCGTCGTCTTCGTTAGATATGATTTCATGTCTACCATGTCTTTTCATGTTTATGTTCATGTCATTTTTTTCCATTTCTATATTTATTTTCTTCAACGTTACTGGACATGGGGAAGATTTTTGTCCTTCCTTGAGACATCTTCAAATTTCTTCTTCTTTTAGGAGGGCGTATCACCTGTAGGTTTCTTTGTATTGGCAATTCTTGAGAAGTTGAACTGTCTCGTCATTGTTTTGGCGGTCTTCTTCCGTGTTATGTGTTGTTCTGCCCTTGTTTTAGCACCATATATGTCATGACGGTGCGTTTGCATGTTTTGTATATCGTCTTTACTTAGGTGTTCGTTGTTCCAGATTGGATATTTAAGATGTCTAGATATTTTAGTAGCTTTGTTGACTTGTTCTCTCACTTCATCTTCCAGATACCATGTGCTTGTACTTTGACATCCAAGAAGGACACGATTTGGTCAGTAGTGTTATTCGCTATTGCTAGTTTGTAGCGGAGAGGGTCCTTTGCTATAACCATGCATTTAGTCTTGTTTATGGAAATTTGCATGTCCTGTTTGTTAGGGTCTTGCAACATTCTTTGAAGGTCATCTTCTGACTCTGCAATGAGTACTTCGCCATCGGCATAACATAATATGTTTTTTTTATGTATACCCATTCGATGTCCTAATTTAGTGTTCTTTATGGTTTGTATTAATTTATCCATGATTGTATTCTTGGTCACCTTGGCGAATGCCTGCTGCTGTTTTAAGATGCTGCGTTACATTGAAGTTTGTTCGTATTTGCGTTGGTGTCTTCTTCAGATTTGCTCTAATAAATGTACCAAAAGGTCTCCAATGGTACTGGACGTCAAACTTATCCCTGCTGTGTTCACCACCGTGTCACCACGTCTTCTTCGTTAGTGAAGGAAGAGTGGTTTCAAGTACCCAAATCAATCAAAAAAGTGCTCTTTAACGTTTTTCGTAAGGTTCATTTAAGCCTAAAATTTCTTCCCAAAAATATTGGCGATCAACCACTTGCTGTCTTCTTCTGGAAAGAACCAAAAAGTTACAAACTTCTTTTTTCAAACTTACTGGATGTTAAACACTTCCCAGCTGTCTTCTCCTGAGTGTTCTGCAATTTCCACGGTGCTTGGGGGAAAGACGTCCCAAGTCCAAACACCATTTCGACTCTTGGAACGTCTTTCCTGTCATCTCAACTTCCCTTTCTCTCTCCTGTTCTAGATGCTCGAAATGTACGTTTTACCACGTCTTCTTCTTTAGTGAAGGAAGAGTGGTCCCAAGTACCCAAATCAATGCCCAAAATGCTCTTTAACGTTTTTTTAAGGGTTCGTTTAAGCCTAAAATTTCTTCCAAAAACATTGGAGATCAACCACTTGCTGTCTTCTTCTGAAAAGAACCAAAAAGTTACTAAATTCTCTTTCCAAACTTATTGGATATCAAACACCATTTTGACTCTTGGGACGTCTCTCCCATGATCTCAACTTCCTTGTTCTCCTATTCCAGATGCTCGAAATACACGTTTTACCACGTCTTCTTCGTTAGTAAAGGAAGAGTGGTTCCAAGTACCCAAATCAATGCCAGAAGTGGTCGTTAACATGGTCTTTTCCTGAGTGTCCTGCAATTTCCACGTGGCTTGGGGGAAAGACGTCCCAAGTCCAAATACCATTTCGTATCTTGGAACGTCTCTCCAGTCATCTCAACTTTCCTTTCTCTCCTTTTGCAGATGCTCCAAATGCACGTTTTACCACGTCTTCTTTATTGAAGGAAGAGTGGTTCCAAGTACCCAAATCAATGCCAAAAGTGGTCTTTAACATGTTTTTAATATTAGTTTATACCGAAAAAAAAAAAAATATTGGAGATCAACCACGTGTGTGCTGTCTTCTTCTGGAAAGAACCAAAAAGTTCCCAATTTCTTTTTCCAAACTTATTGGATATCTCACTTCCGAGTCGTCTTCTCCTGAGTGTTACTTTGGGAAAAGACGTCCCAATCCTGAGTGTTACTTTGGGGAAAGACGTTCCAAGTCCAAACACCATTTCGTCTCTTAGAACGTCTCTCCAGTCATCTAAACTTCCTTTTCTCTCCTTTTCCAGATGCTTCAAATACAAGTTTTACCACGTCCTTTTCTTTAGTGAAGGAAGAGTGGTCCCAAGTACCCAAATCAATGCCCAAAATGCTCTTTAACGTTTTTTTAAGGGTTCGTTTAAGCCTAAAATTTCTTCCAAAAACATTGGAGATCAACCACTTGCTGTCTTCTTCTGAAAAGAACCAAAAAGTTACTAAATTCTCTTTCCAAACTTATTGGATATCAAACACCATTTTGACTCTTGGGACGTCTCTCCCATGATCTCAACTTCCTTGTTCTCCTATTCCAGATGCTCGAAATACACGTTTTACCACGTCTTCTTCGTTAGTAAAGGAAGAGTGGTTCCAAGTACCCAAATCAATGCCAGAAGTGGTCGTTAACATGTTTTTATAAAGTTAGTTTAAGCCTAAATTTCATCCAAAAATATTGGAGTTCAAACACTTTCTGTTTTCTTCTGGGAAAAAAAAACAAAAAGTTACAAACTTCTTTTTCCAAACTTACTGGATATCAAACCCTTCCCAGCTGTCTTTTCCTGAGTGTCCCGCAATTTCCACGTGGCTTGGGGGAAAGACGTCCCAAGTCCAAACACCATTTCGTATCTTGGAACGTCTCTCCAGTCATCTCAACTTTCCTTTCTCTCCTTTTGCAGATGCTCCAAATGCACGTTTTACCACGTCTTCTTTATTGAAGGAAGAGTGGTTCCAAGTACCCAAATCAATGCCAAAAGTGGTCTTTAACATGTTTTTAACATTAGTTTATACCGAAAAAAATATTGGAGATCAACCACGTGTGTGCTGTTTTCTTCTGGAAAGAACCAAAAAGTTCCCAATTTCTTTTTCCAAACTTATTGGATATCACACTTCCGAGTCGTCTTCTCCTGAGTGTTACTTTGAGGAAAGACGTCCCAAGTCCAAACACCATTTCGTCTCTTAGAACGTCTCTCCAGTCATCTAAACTTCCTTTTCCCTCCTTTTCCAGATGCTCCAAATACAAGTTTTACCACGTCCTTTTCTTTAGTGAAGGAAGAGTGGTCCCAAGTACCCAAATCAATGCCCAAAATGCTCTTTAACGTTTTTTTACGGGTTCGTTTAAGCCTAAAATTTCTTCCAAAAATATTGGAGATCAACCACTTGCTGTCTTCTTCTGGAAAGAACCAAAAAGTTACTAAATTCTCTTTCCAAACTTATTGGATATCAAACACCATTTTGACTCTTGGGACGTCTCTCCCATGATCTCAACTTCCTTGTTCTCCTATTCCAGATGCTCGAAATACACGTTTTACCACGTCTTCTTCGTTAGTAAAGGAAGAGTGGTTCCAAGTACCCAAATCAATGCCAGAAGTGGTCGTTAACATGTTTTTATAAAGTTAGTTTAAGCCTAAATTTCATCCAAAAATATTGGAGTTCAAACACTTTCTGTCTTCTTCTGGAAAAAAAACCAAAAAGTTACAAACTTCTTTTTCCAAACTTACTGGATATCAAACCCTTCCCAGCTGTCTTTTCCTGAGTGTCCTGCAATTTCCACGTGACTTGGGGGAAAGACGTCCCAAGTCCAAACACCATTTCGTATCTTGGAACGTCTCTCCAGTCATCTCAACTTTCCTTTCTCTCCTTTTGCAGATGCTCCAAATGCACGTTTTACCACGTCTTCTTTATTGAAGGAATAGTGGTTCCAAGTACCCAAATCAATGCCAAAAGTGGTCTTTAACATGTTTTTAACATTAGTTTATACCGAAAAAAAATATTGGAGATCAACCACGTGTGTGCTGTCTTCTTCTGGAAAGAACCAAAAAGTTCCCAATTTCTTTTTCCAAACTTATTGGAATTCACACTTCCGAGTCGTCTTCTCCTGAGTGTTACTTTGAGGAAAGACGTCCCAAGTCCAAACACCATTTCGTCTCTTAGAACTTTTCTTTAGTGAAGGAAGAGTGGTTCCAAGTACCCAAATCAATGCCAAAGTGCCCTTTAACATTTTTTTAAAGTTAGTTTATACCGAAAAATTTTTTCAAAAATATTGGAGACCAAACACATGTGTGCTGTCTTCTTCTGGAAAAAGACGAAAAGTTTTCTCCTGAGTGTTACTTGGGGGAAAGACGTCCCAAGTCCAAACACCATTTCGACTCTTGGAACGTCCCTCCCATCATCTCAACCTCCCTTTCTCTCTCCTGTTCCAGATGCTCGAAATGCACGTACGTGACCCACATAAAGGCGCGCTACACGAAGCACGTGAAGTACCACTCGATGCCGATGATCAAATGCGACATGTGCGACTTCCGCACGCCCTACAAGTGGAACCTGGACAGGCACTGCAAGAACCACAACGGCAACGGCGCTTTCAGGTGCTCGGCGTGCAACTTCACGGCCGACATCAAGCAGAGCCTCACCGTGCACGAGATGAACCACCACGTGCCGCCCGTCGGCCAGGCCGCAGGCCTCGGCGTCGGCAGGAGGAGGAACAAGGTCGGCGCCAGCGACTCGACGGCCGCCGAGGACCACCAGAAGGTCGTCAAGCAGGAGCCGTCGGACGAGGCACAGGTGAGGTTCGGTTTTAGGGATTTGGGTACCGTGGAATTTGGTCATCGGGTTCTGGGGGGTTTAATGGTGTGGCGGTGGTACCACCGACGTTACTGAAACGCGTTGAACGCTTGTCGAATTAGACGTGCCATAAGTACTTAATGTTTGGGTTTCCAGTGGTTTCGTCGGAATTTGGTCTTCGGGTTCTGAAGGGTTTAATGGTCTGGGGACGGTATTAACATTACTACTTAATCTTTGGGTCTCAAGTGGTTTCTTCGGTACTTGATCTTTGGGTTCTGAAGGGTTTAGTGTTCTGGCGACGGTACTAACATTATCCAAACGCCTTGAACGCTTGTCGAATCAGACGCAGCACAATTACTTAATCTTTGGGTTTCCACTGGATCTTCGGTACTTGGTCTTTGGATTCTGAATGGTTTAATGTTCTGGGGACGGTACTAACATTGCCGAAACGCCTTGAACGCTTGTCGAATCAGATGTGTCACAAGTACTTAATCTTTGGGTTTCCAGTGGTTTCTTCGGTACTTGGTCTTTGGGTTCTGAAGGGTTTGATGGTCTGGGAGCAGTACCAATGTTACTGAAACGCGTTGAACGCTTGTCGAATCAGGCGTGCCACAAGTACTTACTCTTTGGGTTTCTAATGGTTTCTTCGGTACTTGGTCTTTGGGTTCTGAAGGGTTTAATGGTCTGGGGACGGTATTAACGTTACCGAAACGACACAATTACCAAATCTTTGGGTCTCCAGTGGTTTCTTCGGTACTTGGTCTTTGGGTTCTGAAGGGTTTAATGTTCTGGCGACGGTATTAACATTGCCGAAACGCCTTGAACGCTTGTTAATCTTTGGGTTTCCAGTGGTTTCTTCGGTACTTGGTCGTTGGGTTCTGAAGGGTTTAATGTTCTGGCGACGGTACTAACATTATCCAAACGCCTTGAACGCTTGTCGAATCAGACGCAGCACAATTACTTAATCTTTGGGTTTCCACTGGGTTCTTCGTACTTAGGCTTTGGGTTCTGAAGGGTTTAATGTTCTGGCGACGGTACTAACATTACCGAAACGCCTTGAACGCTTGTCGAATCAGATGTGCCACAAGTACTTAATCTTTGGGTTTCCAGTGGTTTCTTCGGTACTTGGTCTTTGGGTTCTGAAGGGTTTGATGGTCTGGGAGCAGTACCAACGTTACTGAAACGCGTTGAACGCTTGTCGAATCAGGCGTGCCACAAGTACTTACTGTTTGGGTTTCCAGTGGTTTCTTCGGTACTTGGTCTTTGGGTTCTGAAGGGTTTAATGGTCTGGGGACGGTATTAACGTTACCGAAACGACACAATTACCAAATCTTTGGGTCTCCATTGGTTTCTTCGGTACTTGGTCTTTGGGTTCTGAAGGGTTTAATGTTCTGGCGACGGTACTAACATTACCGAAACGCCTTGAACGCTTGTTAATCTTTGGGTTTCCAGTGGTTTCTTCAGTACTTGGTCTTCGGGTTCTGAAGGGTTTAATAGTCTGGGGACGGTATTAACATTACCGAAACGACACAATTACTTAATCTTTGGGTTTCCTGTGGATTCTTCGGCACTTGGTCTTTGGATTCTGATGGGTTTAATGGTACCAACGTTACCGAAACGCCTTGAACGCTTGTCGAATCAGACGTGCCACAATTACTTAATCTTTGGATTTCCACTGGATTCTTCGGTACTTGTTCTTTGGGTTCTAAGGAGTTTGATGGTCTGTGAGCGGTACCAACGTGACCGAATCTCCTTGAACACTTGTCGAATCAAACGTGCCGTAATTTCCATAATGCGTGCCATAATCTTTAGCTGCATTAATAGCTTCACTAAGACTATTAAAGTTTCGTGGCTTGTTGAAGTTAATAGCTTTTGGTTCCAAGTGATTTAACAACCTAATAAAATTCATAAATAGTTCATCAGGTTTCCAAGTGAGCTTAAACATAGTAAAATTTTCTACTTTTAATCGTACCAATAATTTCCACATTTTTGTAAATCGTCGAAGTGGGCAACTTTGACCAACTGTACCAAATGAAGTCCAAAAAGGTTTTTCAACTTTAATATAGGAGCACTCTATAGAGGCTCTCACCACGTGGTGTCTGTATCAATTGGTCCTGCAATTGAATTGAAATTTTAGTACTATCCTATTAACTCTATACTCACAGTAATTTTATTGGCTGTCAATAAACTAATTAGTGATCGGTTCGAAGAAACCTGCAAACTGGAGGAACGTTCGATTAGCTGCGGCATTCCTTTCGATCCAGAGGGAAGAGACGGTCTCCCCCCTCCCCCCTCCTGCTCCCGGTGTGTCCTCGTTGTGATTCTTCTTGAGCTCCTATACAGGCTCCGCCATCCATCGCTTGCCAACTATGTAGAAGTGTTTTTGGAGCTATGCCTAATTCACAAATAGTGAACTTCCCACATATGCTATTTTCATTTATTTTTTCAAGAGGTTTCTGCTAAACAAACACCCGCGAGCGCGATGAAGGAGAAGGAGGAGGAGGAGGAGGAGGAGGAGGAGGTGAGGGATGGAAGAATTAACCTCGAAGAAGAGGGAGAGGGGTGGAACTGTCCTCTCCCATGAAAAATTGTTCTTCTCCTCCTCCTCCTTCGCGAATGTCCGGGAGCTTTTTGCGTTGCTTGGCATGAGAATCATTCCTGTGACGCGTAGAAGCTTCTTATATTTTCGCATGGTCATGGGAAATTTGTCGGAAAATCGGTCGTGTAGATGTGACGCGACGTGTCCTACACGTGTTCGGGTGGAATTGATGTTTCCGCTCTTCTGGCGGGAAAAGACGCAACGGGTTATTTGAAAATCTCGGCATACGTTCACCTTATCGTTTCTGGAGAGCTCAAGTTAAATTAGGATCTTATAGTCTTGTGTCATCTATGCTATTTAAGCATCTGTATCTACGTCGTGTTTGTTAAGACAGGTTTAGGTTCGAAACATGTTGTACTGTATGTAGGGTCTAAACATGGTCATCTTCTGTCGTTTGACTGAAAGTCTCGTTTCCCATTGGTCGGAAGACCGCCATTGCTCTACTTTGTGTCCCGTGTTCTACTTCGTGTCCCGTGCTCTACTTCGTGTCGCGTGCTCTAGTTCGGGGATCCCCCGGTACCTCCCGCTTATGTATGGATGACTTAACGCGAGAAACGCTCGGGCCGGCGACGATTCCACGTTTGTAATCGTACAATAAATAAAATTACATAACGCGAACCGTCGGTCAAGGCCGACCTGAATGCATTAATATTATTACGCATACGCAATAATTATACATCCGATGCTGCCGCTATCGAGACGAGCGAGAGAGAGAGAGAGTGAGAGGGAGGGAGGAAGGGGATAAAAATGTTCACGCGCGTTATAAATAAATCTGGAAATAAAAATGCGGCGCGCACGCGCCCCTACGTCCGTCTCGTTCTCGCCTGGATCTTCCGTCCCTGTTTCTCCTTGATATTCGCAGTAGTGCGGCTTTTATTTTTAGCACGGTATTTATTTTGAGATAACCCGAAACCGAATTACACGAGGAAGTAAATATTAATGCGATGGCGTAAAGTGGTTTGTTATTAATATATCTCGGAAGAGGGAGAGAGAGAGAGAGAGAAGTAGCGCGACCCGGCCGTCGGCGGAATTAAACGTCGATTTTTACTGCGCTTCCAGCAAAAGTTTGAGGTTAGGTCGTAATTAGCGGGAATTTTAATCTTTAAAAATTTACCGATTGTCCAATGAAATGTGAGCAAATGCTAAATTAGGTCTGTTGCAACTAGAGTTCGTTACATTTTGTTTCAGGATAACTTTAATAAGAGGATAATATGGTTCAAAAAAATGGCGATGTGTTCATTGGACTGCTTCCTCATATTTTATCACAAATATTCGATAGTAGAATTAATATTTCACGTGTCTTCAGGTGGATTTCGAGAAAGTTTCTGAACACCGAAAAAGGACAAGAATTAAGTGGCCTTCAGAAACGATATGGCCAAAAATGTCATAAAAGTTTTTTATGCACATTGGATAGTACAATAGATATTCAAAATTTAAAAACAGTTCTTAAAGTGGATTTCGAGAAAATTTCAAAAAACCAAAAAGGTACAAGAATAAAGTGCCATTCAGAAACGATATGGCCAAAAATGTCATAAAACTTTTTTATACACATTGGACAGTACAATAGAGATTCAAAATTTAAAAACAATTCTTATAGTGGATTTCGAGAAAATTTCGAAAAACCAAAAAAGTACAAGAATTAAGTGCCATTCAGAAACGATATGGCCAAAAATGTCATAAAACTTTTTTATACACATTTGATAGTACAATAGATATTCAAAATTTAAAAACAATTCTTAAGGTGGATTTCGAGAAAATTTCAAAAAACCAAAAAAGTACAAGAATAAAGAAATTCAGATTGGCCATTCAGAAACGATATGGCCAAAAATGTCATAAAACTTTTTTATACACATTGGATAGTACAATATAGATTCAAAATTTAAAAACAGTTGTTAAGGTGAGTTTCGAGAAAATTTCAAAAAACCAAAAAAAAAACGACAAGAATAAAGTGCCTTTCAGAAAAAAATAGGGCCAAAAATTTCATAAAACTTTTTTATACACATTGGATAGTACAATAGATATTCAAAATTTAAAAACAGTTCTTAAAGTGGATTTCGAGAAAATTTCAAAAAACCAAAAAAGTACAAGAATAAAGTGCCCTTCGGAAACAATGTGGCCAAAAATGTCATAAAACTTTTTTATGCACATTGGATAGTACAATAGATATTCAAAATTTAAAAACAGTTGTTAAGGTGAGTTTCGAGAAAATTTCAAAAAACCAAAAAAAAAAACGACAAGAATAAAGTGCCCTTCAGAAAAAATAGGGCCAAAAATGTCATAAAACTTTTTTATACACATTGGATAGTACAATAGAGATTCAAAATTTAAAAACAATTCTTATAGTGGATTTCGAGAAAATTTCGAAAAACCAAAAAAGTACAAGAATTAAGTGCCATTCAGAAACGATATGGCCAAAAATGTCATAAAACTTTTTTATACACATTGGATAGTACAATATAGATTCAAAATTTAAAAACAGTTGTTAAGGTGGATTTCGAGAAAATTTCAAAAAACCAAAAAAGAACAAGAATAAAGTGCCCTTCGGAAACAATATGGCCAAAAATGTCATAAAACTTTTTTATACACATTGGATAGTACAACAGATATTCAAAATTTAAATACAATTCTTAAGGTGGATTTCTAGAAAATTTGAAAAAACCAAAAAAGTACAAGAATAAAGTGCCCTTCGGAAACAATGTGGCCAAAAATGTCATAAAACTTTTTTATACACATTGGATAGTACAACAGATATTCAAAATTTAAATACAATTCTTAAGGTGGATTTCGAGAAAATTTCAAAAAACCAAAAAAGAACAAGAATAAAGTGCCCTTCAGAAACGATATGGCCAAAAATATCATAAAACTTTTTTATACACATTGGATAGTACAATAGAGATTCAAAATTTAAAAACAATTCTTATAGTGGATTTCGAGAAAATTTCAAAAAACCAAAAAAATACAAGAATAAAGTGCCCTTCAGAAACGATATGGCCAAAAATGTCATAAAACTTTTTTATACACATTGGATAGTACAATAGATATTCAAAATTTAAATACAATTCTTAAGGTGGATTTCGAGAAAATTTCGAAAAACCAAAAAAGTACAAGAATAAAGTGCCCTTCAGAAACGATGTGGCCGAAAATGTTACTAAGCTCTTTTATACACATCCGATAGTAAAATGAATACTCAGTTTAAAAAATATTGTGGAGTGGATTTTGAGTAATTTTCCAAAAAATGACGAGTAAAGCGCCCCTTAGAGAATATTTAGCCAAAAAATTTGACCAACAAAGCGCAGCCGAAGCTAAAACTACTAAACTACATACATTGGAAATTTGGCCAATCGCGGGCCACGCGATCAAGCTCTTTCCTAATTGGGAATATCTCGCAGAAAGTCTGATAACAGAAACTGTTAAAAAAGTCGGTCGTGCCCATTTTCTATTTCCGTAAGAATGAGCTTCGTTGAACTAATTCCACATCAGCGCAGATGTGCAGTCTGATCCCGAAACGCTTCTTTCGTAGCGCTCCGTATACGTGTGAAACAATGACGCAACTGACATTAAGAGCTCCAAGAGCACTTAAACGTCACTTATCGTCAGGCTAACAACTGCTAAGTGAGCGGGCGTTCAGAATCAGTGATGTCCCTGGTGAGTACCTCAAAATTATAATTCGGTATCGAGAGGACGAGGAAACTTTTTTGAGTTTATCTAAATATCTCTATTTCGTAACGTTAGTTAATAGAAGCGTTCTTTAGTCGCTTAATCATCCCATCTCGGTCATTGTAAATCATCGTGACGTGCTCCAACCTCAAGATGTTCACATGATGCATCAGAAAACTGTGTTTTCGTCTTATCGCACTTATCTCGACTAATTATTATGTAGAGCTATAAGCAAACTTGTCTTGGCCGGGCGACGAAGGAGGAGGCTCCGGCTTTTAATTCGCGTCTAATTCGCAGATAAAGAGACGCTTAATTGTGCCGTTCGCGCAAACAACTCGCCGGAGAAAAGAACGAAAATATCTTCTATTCGTTTCGTATTTGTTGTTGTTGTTGTGACTACCTGCGTCCCGAAACCAAGAACAAATATTTGTTTGTTAAACAATTTTTGGAATAACAAAAGAGACGGGTCTCTCGCCTCCGTTGTTCGCCAATCGAACAAAATAAGCATTCACAAAAGAGTGAAAATATTGTAAACTTTATTTTCAACTTCATTTGGTAATAAAAGAGTTGAAATTACACACTTTTTAATAAGATAGAGACGTAGGAGCACAGCCATTAGTCACGTGGTCTCGATCACGGCGTGACGTCACTGCTCAGCACGCTATCGCTGTTATACGTCTGCGCACGCGCTCTACTTAAATTGGATCTGAAGCGGCAGATGGTGTTTCATGGTTCTGTATCGAACATCATTTTCCTGCTGTCATTTCATTGTCAAATGTCAAGTGTGCAAGTTCCAGCCACTTCTTTCCCTTCCCTCAATTTATTGAAATGTAAACAAGGGATTTGTTACGTGTTTTAATTGACATGTTCTTACATTGAGGCACCACACATCACTTACAAAATTTAGATTTAGATATTGAAACAAGGTGAGCACGAAAATATGACCGTTACGCAGCTGTGGGCGTTTTGGCGCCAAAATTTAAAAGAACTTGAAAAATGTAAGATTTTGTATTTTTATACGTTACAGTGACGATTAGTTTTTCGAAATTAATCAACAACCCTATTTGAGGGTACTGCACTGCAACCCCCAAAGCACGCCTGACTTAATATGTGCCGCGTCAAATGCTTGTCAAATATTGAAAGAAGGTTAGCACTAAAATATGACCTTTATTGATTATGTTCCGCACCATAGTTATGCGCGCCGAAACGTTCGTTGACTGCGCCGAGACGTCACGTCAGCCGCCATGACAGTTGTGGGGGTTTTGGCGCCAAAATTTAAACGAACGTGAAAAATGTAAGGTTTTGCATTTATACGTTACAGTGACGATTAGTCTTTCAAAATTAGTCAACAACCTTATTTGAGGGTACTGCACTGCAACTCCCAAACCACCCCTGACTTAATATGTGCCGCGTCAAATGCTTGTTAAATATTAAAAGAAGGTTAGCACTAAAATATGACCTTTACTGATTATGTTCCGCACCATAGTTATAAGCGCCGAAACGTACGGTGACTGCGCCGTGACGTCACGTCAGCCGCCATGACAGCTGTGGGCGTTTTGGCGCCGAAATTTAAACGAACGTGAAAAATGTAAGATTTTGCATTTATACGTTACAGTGACGATTAGTTTTTCAAAATTAGTCAACAACCTTATTTGAGGGTACTGGACTGCAACCCCTAAATCACCTCTGACTTAATATGTGCCGCGTCAAATGCTTGTCAAATATCGAAAGAAGGTTAGCACTAAAATATGACTTTTATTGATTATGTTCCGCACCATAGTTATACGCTCCGAAACGTTCGTTGACTTCGCCGTGACGTCACGTCGGCCGCCATGACATCTGTGGGCGTTTTGGCGCCAAAATTTAAACGAACATGAAGGTTTTGCAAGTATACGTTGCAGTGACGATTAGTTTTTCAAAATTAATCAACAACCCTATTTGAGGATACTGCACTGCAACCCTCAAATCACCCCTGACTGCATATGTGCCGCGTCAAATGCTTGTTAAATATTGAAAGAAGGTTAGCACTAAAATATGACCTTTATTGATTATGTTCCGCACCATAGTTATACGCGCGGAATCGTGCGTTG
This sequence comes from Cryptocephalus moraei, assembly GCA_946251905.1. Lineage (NCBI taxonomy): Eukaryota > Metazoa > Arthropoda > Insecta > Coleoptera > Chrysomelidae > Cryptocephalus > Cryptocephalus moraei. Next base: position 20,792,132 of record OX276464.1, on the reverse strand, counting down.
ACTGCGCCGTGACGTCACGTCAGCCGCCATGACAGCTGTGGGCGTTTTGGCGCCAAAATTGAAACGAACGTGAAAAATGTAAGATTTTACATTTATACGTTACAATGACGATTAGTTTTTCAAAATTAGTCAACAACCCTATTTGAGGCTACTGCACTGCAACCCCCAAACCACCCCTGACAATATGTGCCGCGTCAAATGTTTGTCAAATATTGAAAGAAGGTTAGCACTAAAATATGACCTTTATTGATTATGTTCCGCACCATAGTTATGCGCACCGAAACGTTCGTTGACTGCGCCGTGACGTCACGTCACCCGCCATGACATGTGTGGACGTTTTGGAGCCAAAATTTAAACGAACATGAAAGTTTTGCAAGTATACCTTGCAGTGACGATTAGTTTTTCAAAATTAATCAACCACCCTATTTGAGGGTACTGGACTGCAACCCCTAAATCACCCCTGACAATATGTGCCGCGTCAAATGCTTGTCAAATATTGAAAGAAGGTTAGCACTAAAATATGACCTTTATTGATTATGTTCCGCACCATAGTTATGCGCACCGAAACGTTCGTTGACTGCGCCGTGACGTCACGTCGGCTGCCATGACAGGTGTGGACGTTTTGGCGCCAAAATTTAAACGAACATGAAGGTTTTGCAAGTATACGTTGCAGTGACGATTATTTTTTCAAAATTAGTCAACAACCTTATTTGAGGGTACTGCACTGCAACCCCCAAACCACGCCTGACTTAATATGTGCCGCGTCAAATGCTTGTTAAATATTGAAAGAAGGTTAGCACTAAAATATGACCTTTATTAATTATGTTCCGCACCATAGTTATACGCGCCGAAACATTCGTTGACTGCGCCGTGACGTCACGTCAGCCGCCATGACAGGTGTGGACGTTTTGGCGCCAAAATTTAAACGAACATGAAAGTTTTGCAAGTATACCTTGCAGTGACGATTAGTTTTTCAAAATTAATCAACAACCCTATTTGAGGGTACTGCACTGCAACCCCCGAACCACCCCTGACTTAATATGTGCCGCGTCAAATGCTTGTTATATATTAAAAGAAGGTTAGCACTAAAATATGACCTTTATTGATTATGTTCCGCACCATAGTTATACGCGCCGAAACGTTCGTTGACTGCGCCGTGATGTCACGTCGGCCGCCATGACAGGTGTGGACGTTTTGGCGCCAAAATTTAAAAGAACGTGAAAAAAGTAAGATTTTTGCATCTATACGTTACATTGACAATTAATTTTTCAAAATTAATCAACAACCCTATTTGAGGGTACTGCATTGCAACCCCCAAACCACCCCTGACTTAATATGTGCCGCGTCAAATGCTTGTTAAATATTGAAAGAAGGTTAGCACTAAAATATGACCTTATTGATTATGTTCCGCACCATAGTTATGCGCGCCGAAGCGTGCGTTGACTGCGCCGTGACGTCACGTCAGCCGCCATGACAGCTGTGGGCGTTTTGGCGCCGAAATTTAAACGAACGTGAAAAATGTAAGATTTTTGCATTTATACGTTACAGTGGCGATTAGTTTTTCAAAATTAATCAACAACCCTATTTGAGGGTACTGGACTGCAACCCCCAAACCACCCCTGACTTAATATGTGCCGCCTCAAATGCTTGTTTACATTTCATTTTTGTATTACCACTTAAGAACGTTGTTTAGTGGTATGCATACCTCAGTACCGATTAATAGTACTATGCATAGAATTAACGAACTTAATATTCTAAATATATATACTTGTTGGTATTGTAACTTTTCGAGGTATAACAGTTGTAGTGGAACACCTAAGGTATTTAATGTAGTACAGTACTTTTGGTACTAGTACTATAAAGTACTGAATATACAAAGTATCTGTTTGCATTTTTGAACAGTCATGATATTCATTGTGCCAATCTTCGATATCTATTGTAGTAGTACAGTACTTATTGCTAATATTTATTGACTAACAGTACAGTGTAGTGGAGAACGTGGTACTGTGTAGTGTGCAATGTTTAGGATTTCATCCTTCGTTGATTGGTTGATTCAGTTTTGATCCTCGTTTTGACGGTACCGTCCTAGACCTCCACGAGCACACCGTGTTTTATAAGGACCAGCGCTTTCCGGTAAACGTATCGTTTTTCCTTAGTTATTGCCTCTTTCCGTTCCACATTACTCCTTTATCTAATCTATTTTCGCCGTGGTATTTTTCGTTATTGATCACACATAGTACGTACACTCACATACACACACACACACACACACACACCTAATTCATTTCTATCTCTCTTTCTATCTATCCGCCTCTCTTTACTTTGCTTAACACCGACCGATTTCTGTGTGTATGTGACACATCTCTCCCGGTACGCCTTTTTAATAATGTGTACATTTTCAGTTGTCATATTTAATAAATAAAGGTCGTATTAATACCGGCTCTTATCGCAATCCCCTAATATTTGTTTTAGAACTTTTCGATATGGAGATTCTAATGTGTCGAAGGACGAGCACGAGGTTTTTAGAGGAGTGGCTCGGCGACCGACCGACCGACGAGCTGATTTTCGTTGTCGATAAGTGTAGTGCAGTTTTCCGGAAAATTAATGTCGAAAATTTGAATGCGTTATTGAAATTTTTTTGGAAAAGTCGTCGTGAATTTTTGGTTTTGGAGATGAGGGACGTTTTGCGTTTTCGAGAACCTGTAATGTTATATCATTTAAATTTTCACCCCCTAATTTTCCGGAAAACTGCTACCCTTACCGAAACGACACAAGAGCGCAAGTTGTATGTCAAATTTGCGATTTTATCTGATTAACGTCAAATACCGAATTGCGATATACACTAAGCAACATATAAATTTGTGTACCAGAGCTCCAATTAGATTTTTGTGAAATGAGTCAACCTTCTGCAACATCTTTAGCGAATTTGGTTTGATTAATGCCAAATGCCGAATTGCGATGTACACTTAGCAACATATGAATTTGTGCAACATGGCTCTAATTAGATTTTCGTGAAAATGTTAGGCAACATTTTTAGGGATTTTGTTTGATTAATGTCAAATACCGAATTGCGATATACACTTAGCAACATATGAATTTGTGCAACATGGCTCTAATTAGATTTTCGTGAAAATGTTAGGCAACATTTTTAGGGATTTTGTTTGATTAATGTCAAATACCGAATTGCGATATACACTTAGCAACATATGAATTTGTGCAACATGGCTCTAATTAGATTTTCGTGAAAATGTTAGGCAACATTTTTAGGGATTTTGTTTGATTAATGTCAAATACCGAATTGCGATATACACTAAGCAACATATGAATTTATGTACCAGGGCTCTAATTAGATTTTTGTGAAATGAGTCAACCTTCTGCAACATTTTTAGCGAATTTGTTTTGATTAATGCCAAATGCCAAATTGCGATGTACACTTAGCAACATATGAATTTGTGCAACATGGCTGTAATTAGATTTTCGTGAAAATGTTAGGCAACATTTTTAGGGATTTTGTTTGATTAATGTCAAATACCGAATTGCGATATACACTAAGCAACATATGAATTTGTGTACCAGGGCTCTATTAGATATTCGTAAAGTCAGCCAATTTTGGCAGCATTTTTAGCGATTTGGTTTGATTAAGACCATATTAAAATATAAGGATATATTTATTCCCATGAAGTTATTAAGGAAAAATCTAAAAATAAATAAATTAGACTATTTTTCAGACAGCATTAGGAGAGGGGGGGGTTGTAGGAGTATCTTTGGAATTAAAATTTCCAATTACATATCTTGAAAATATAGATCAAGATTACGACGAACCTTATAGGGTCCCGCACTATAACAATAACCACATCATTTTTTAATTTGTAAAAAAATAATTTAACAAAGATAACTTGTTTTTAACAAAATTTTGAGGCTTTCTTGAAGAAAGCAAAAGGCTTCTTTTCTTGCAAGCTTCGAAATTATTTATGCTTTTTTCTTCAATTTGTTGCAAATTCAAATTTCAACGGTTTTTTGCAATTGTTTAAATGAATTTTTACTTAGAAGGTCTAAAATGAAGCCTTTTTTGAAAACCTAGGTGAGCCTATAGTAAATACTGTCTTATGAAGTGGATGATATGGCATAGGACCGTCGCCCCTCGCTTGGTACGCCCTTGGTTAAAATCGAAAGAACCATAAGAAAATCCAGTAAAAATGTCTTTTTCCGACTGTTTGTCGCATCCCAAAAAACCACGACAAAACGTGGGTTGTTCTTCTCGACCTCGACGTACTCAGTCAAGAAAGTGTATCCTGGTGAATGAGTCCGGATTTTTCCGGATCCGCGCACCGCACGTGCATTACTAAACGCCGTGTGTACCCGGTCCGGGAAATCAGGTGGTTCCGATAGCGTCCGTAGCGTTTTTCGCGGTGTTGTGTATATGTATAGCATGTATATCGCGGCGCATTAGTCACTGCCTGAGGAGCGAACGAGGAGGATATTACAACTTGATACAATACACACACATACACACACATTCGGAATATTCGGATCAGTCGTACCAGTCGCGTTGTACACGTTAGACATATCGTAAGGTGCGCGTGTTACCTTTCCGCTCTCGCTCGGTGGTGATCGTTTGTCTTGTTTCTGTTGCAGGCGACGACGGAGGAGACGAGCAGGAAAAGGGCGAAGGTGGAGGGCGACGATGTGACGCCGCCGAGGCCCAATGGCAAATTGTCGTGCGACGAGGAGATGGCGAAGTACGAGCGGAGACCGGCGAGTCGCGTCGTAGCCGACGAGGCGTCGTCGCCGTCGCCGAGGCCCGCCTCGGGGAGGAGGCCGCAGCGGCCCGTACCGAACCTCATCCCCATACCCGTACCGCTCAAGACGGCCGCCGTGCCGGAGCCGAGCGAGCCGGCGATGAGCCAGAAGGACATCAACGACATATGCGCCAAGTCCTCGAACAGCGTCCTCAGGGACCTCGCGAGCCTCTTCGGCTCCGAGGACGTGTTCAAGTGCGCCCAGCAGAAGGTCCCTGACCTGATACCGTACGCGAAGGGCGACGCGTTCAAGCAGAAGAACGCGTCGTTCTTCGACGGCCTCAGGGAGAAGTTGGAGTTGGGAACGAACGGGAGCCTGACGTGTAGATCGTGCGGCCACCTCAGCAAGTGCCTGACGGAGTACGCGAAGCACCAGAAGGGGTGCGCCGCCGGCGGCGAGAGGAGGGCGCACGGCGGGATCGTGCCGTTGCCCAACATCAGCTCGTCGCGGTGCCAGCACTGCAGGCAACGCTGCAAGTCCAGCGTCGACCTGTATAACCACCTCCAGGGCTGCGAGGAGGCTCTGAAGGCACACAACCTATCGCTGAAGGACGAGGAAGAGTCCGACGAGGAGGAGGAGGAGGAGGAGGAACAACCCTCGAGGCCGCACCCGATGGAGAACAAGGTGTTCGTCTGGAACGACATCCTCGTCCCGATGAACCTCGAGGTCGACGACTCGAACTACGAGTACACCGACAGGATCGACGACAGCGTCTCGCTGGACCTCTCGGTGAGGACGCAATCGCCGATCAGCAGCGAGAACAGCAGCCACGTGGACGTCGTCGCGGCGTCGGCGACTAGCGTCGCGACGCCCGTCTCCGCCCCCGAGAAGATCCCGACGCACGGCAACGACATCTCCGTCGCCCAACACAAGAGGGTGTTCAAGTGTCCGCACTGCACGTTCTGGGCGTCGACCGCGTCCAGATTCCACGTGCACATCGTCGGCCACCTCAACAAGAAGCCGTTCGAGTGCTCGCTGTGCTCCTACAGGTCGAACTGGCGTTGGGACATCACGAAGCACATCAAGCTGAAGTCGGTGCGGGACCCGGCCCACGAGAGCGCCAAGGTGCTGATGACGGACGAGACGGGCCGCAGGAACTACACCAAGTACAACAAGTACCTGACGGAGATCCCGGTGAGCAGCGAGCAGAGCATGGACACGAGCGGCGGCTGCGGCACGAGGCCGAAGCACGGCCACCAGGCGGCCCTCGTCGCCGAGAAGGGCGGCGGCACCAGGTCGGAGCTGCCGAGGCTGAGCAGGGCGCCCAACGGGAGCGACTTCAGCCCCTTGCTGAGGGAGAGGAGGGGCTCGCCGGGGAAGGCGGCGCCCGAGTCCTTCCTCACGAGGGTCGCCGAGAGGAAGAGGAGGTCGTCGGGCGGCAACGCCGACGGCAAGAAGACGCTCTACAAGTGCAAGAAGTGCAATTTCAAGTAAGCGATTACTGATGATGATGATGATGATGATGATGATGATGATGCGATTGGGTTTATTTATTTTTTTAATTACATGTCGTATGCGGAGCGCTCGTGTGTGTAGGTACGCGTGTCCAAGGTCGGGTGTTGTCAGGCGGCGGCGCGGGGTTTTTCCGCGAGGGGAGATCAGACGCTCTTAGAAATTTTCCGAACCCAGAAAAATCGATCCTTTGACCACTTCTTCCCCCCGGGGCACTTGGTTTATCCTTGCCCCCTTGCGTTTACAACGCTTTTTCGAGTTACTCGACTATCCTCTTGGTGACTTGGTTATTTCTTGGGAAAATATATGTATATTGTCTACCTTCAGAGAAAAGTTGCAATATATAGGCGAAGTGGCTTAAATAAACATTTCCCGATTCTGTTTTCAGTTTATAAAACTTACAGGTCTTCCATTCGCTAGATCCTCGGATTCAAAATTACAATTTTGAAATTTTGTTCATTTCCTAAGGGTAGAATTTTTTAAAATCTCGACTATCTTTTGTTTTTGCTTACATACACAGTATGTCCCCGGATTGGGTTCACAAGAGGAGAAAAATTTGTATTTTTGATTTTACAAATAGTCCAGTAAATGAAGGAAAAAACCTGGGTTAATATTCTGTAAAAGGATCGTAGGTCTCAACTGGGTCTTTCGAAATACAGAAAGTTGCCGATTCTCCTGGTACCGCGACATGGTGGAAAATGGCCCTCAAGTTCCGAAAAATCCGTTTTCCGCCAATATCTCCAAAAATATGGCATGTAGAGGGATTTCCCCCGAGTTAGAATGAAGATCAGTTCGTTCACTACAAAAATGACCCTTAGGACTTTTTCAGAAAACTCGACAGTTTTAACGATAACAAGCCCTTTATTGACTATGTCATTTAATAAGGAACTAACGCGTTCAAGGTATTTTATTGTTTCATACGATCAATAAATTGATCTCTAAAGAGCTAAAAGTGCTCGAAAAAATCTCGAAAAGTGCTACTAAATTTAGCAATGCGTTTTTGAGAACTGAGTAAGTTTAGCCACTTTTCAGTTCTTCGGCTGTAGCGCAAAAACTATGCATTTTTCGAAGATATATGCCGTGAGATTTTTTGTAGAGAATTAAATTTCATATCAAAATAGTATTTTTTAACTTAAAAAAAATTTTTTTTTGATTTCGAATTTTTGAATCGAAAAATTATTTTTTTTTTAAATTTTGGACTAACTTTTTTCTGGGTGAATTAAGGTATAGGCATTGCTTCACAAAAAGGAAAGCTTATGAAATTCTGTTTAAAATCGTGGTTTATAAGATTTTATATGTTTAAAATTGACTAAGATATAAACCTTTGAATTTAGCCATTTTTTCTCTATTTTTAATTTTTCTTTAAAGAGCGTACGTATTATTTTATATTTTTACCTGAAAAAAAAAAAGATTTTTCATTAAATTCTTCCGCAATGCGACGCGACGGTAGCTTTTTTCCCCAATACCATAACATATATATATATATATATATATATATATATATATATATATATATATATATATATATATATATATATATTGGTGATAATGTTAACATTTTCACCAAAAATTCCAGAATTACAGTTTAGAGTTATTTTCGACAAATAAATGAGTGTTTGAGGTTTTCAAGTCAAAGCCTTCTACCACAAAAAATAATATATAGAGGTAATGCGTTGAAAAAAAAAATGAAAAAAATTTTTTTGAACATAGATACTCATTTGAAATCAAGCAAATTGTTTTATCCCTTTAGCATTTTTTGTAAAATCAAAAATAATTTTTTTCCCGTAAACTCAATCCGGGGACATACTGTATATATATTAGGGTGAGTCAAAAAACCGTTTTTTTTTTGAGTTCGTACACAAAAAGTTGGTTGCTAAAAATACTTACCAAGTATGAGCTTTTAATATTAATAGGAAGATCCCCTTCATCATAGTTGTCCATTTTGAATCAAGCCTCATGTTAAAAACAACATGTCTCATTATTAATCAATTGCAGAACGTACTGTTGCCAAAACACAAAACGGTAAACCTGTTGGCAAGACTTGAGTTCCATTTCTCATAAAGAATAACCAACTTTTTAAGAAATGCAACAACCTTCTATAACTAAAATTTTGAAATTTTGGTGATGGCCTAGTCATTTCGACAATTAAGCTTTCCGTTTGGGTATACGATCAAAATTTTGGAAATTTTGTTATCTAAAATGTAAAATTCTAGTCACTTTTTGTAATTTTGAATCTTGAAAAGTGAATTTTCCATTTGATTCGTCGATTCGTTTGCAAAATTTGGGAGTATTATTTTCATTGGCAAGATTGAACCCAAAAATCTTGAAAAATTTGTGAAATTTGACTGTTTTCGCCGAAATTTACATGATTTTCGTCATTTTCGTAAGAGTCACCTGGATCATTATCGACCATTCAGCGGATAAACGACAAATCTTCCAATTTTTGTAAATGGAGATCGCGCATTTTCCGACTTTTTCTCGTGATCTGGATCATTGTCGACCATGCAGCGGATAAACCGCGCATTTTCCAACTTTTTCTCGGGACCTAAATCATTGTCGACCATGCAGCGGATAAACCGCGAATTTTCCAACTTCTGTAAATGAAGATCGCGCATTTTCCGACTTTTTCTCGTGACCTGGATCATTGTCGACCATGCAGCGGATAAACCGCGAATTTTCCACCTTCTGTTAATGATGATTACGCATTTTCCAATTTTTTCTCGTAACCTGGATCATTGTCGACCATGCAGCGGATAAACCGCGAATTTTCCAACTTCTGTAAATGAAAATCGCGCATTTTCCGACTTTTTCTCGCGACCTGGATCATTGTCCACCATGCAGCGGATAAACGGCACATTTTCCAACTTCTGTAAATGGAGATCGCGCATTTTCCGACTTTTTCTCGTGACTTGGATCATTGTCGACCATTCAGCGGATAAACGACAAATCTTCCAATTTTTGTAAATGAAGATCGCGCATTTTCCGACTTTTTCTCGTGATCTGTATCATTAGCGACCATGCAGCGGATAAACCGCGAATTTTCCACCTTCTGTAAATGAAGATCGCGCATTTTCCATTTTTTTCTCGTGACCTGGATCATTATCGACCATGCAGCGGATAAACCGCGAATTTTCCAACTTCTGTAAATGAAGATCGCGTATTTTCCGACTTTTTCTCGTGACCTGGATCATTGTCGACCATGCAGCGGATAAACCGCGAATTTTCCAACTTCTGTAAATTAAAATCGCGCATTTTCCAACTTTTTCTCGCGACCTGGATCATTGTCGACCATGCAGCGGATAAACCGCGCATTTTCCAACTTTTTCTCGTGACCTAAATCATTGTCGACCATGCAATGGATAAACCGCGAATTTTCCAATTTCTGTAAATGAAGATCGCACATTTTCCGACTTTTTCTCGTGACCTGGATCATTGTCGACCATGCAGCGGATAAACCGCGAATTTTCCACCTTCTGTTAATGATGATCACGCATTTTCCAATTTTTTCTCGTAACCTGGATCATTGTCGACCATGCAGCGGATAAACCGCGAATTTTCCAACTTCTGTAAATGAAAATCGCGCATTTTCCGACTTTTTCTCGCGACCTGGATCATTGTCGACCATGCAGCGGATAAACGGCACATTTTCCAACTTCTGTAAATGGAGATCGCGCATTTTCCGACTTTTTCTCGTGACTTGGATCATTGTCGACCATTCAGCGGATAAACGACAAATCTTCCAATTTTTGTAAATGAAGATCGCGCATTTTCCGACTTTTTCTCGTGATCTGGATCATTAGCGACCATGCAGCGGATAAACCGCGAATTTTCCACCTTCTGTAAATGAAGATCGCGCATTTTCCATTTTTTTCTCGTGACCTGGATCATTATCGACCATGCAGCGGATAAACCGTGAATTTTCCAACTTCTGTAAATGAAGATCGCGTATTTTCCGACTTTTTCTCGTGACCTGGATCATTGTCGACCATGCAGCGGATAAACCGCGAATTTTCCAACTTCTGTAAATTAAAATCGCGCATTTTCCAACTTTTTCTCGCGACCTGGATCATTGTCGACCATGCAGCGGATAAACCGCGCATTTTCCAACTTTTTCTCGTGACCTAAATCATTGTCGACCATGCAGCGGATAAACCGCGAATTTTCCAACTTCTGTAAATGAAGATCGCACATTTTCCGACTTTTTCTCGTGACCTGGATCATTGTCGACCATGCAGCGGATAAACCGCGAATTTTCCAACTTCTGTAAATGAAGATCGCGCATTTTCCGACTTTTTCTCGTGACCTGGATCATTGTCGACCATGCAGCGGATAAACCGCGAATTTTCCAACTTCTGTAAACGAAGATCGTGCATTTTCCGACTATTTCTCGTGACCTAGATCATTATCGACCATTCAGCGGATAAGCGACAAGTTTTCCAACTTCAAGATCGCGCATTTTCCGACTTTTTCCCGTCATCTAGATCATTATCGACCATGCAGCAGATAAACGACAAATTTTCCAACTTCTGTAAATGAAGCTCGCGCATTTCCCAACATTTTCTCGTCACCTACATCATTATCGACCATGCAGCGGATAAACCGTTAATTTTCCAACTTCTGTAAATGAAGATCGCGCATTTTCCGACTTTTTGTCGTGACCTAGATCATTATCGACCATGCAGCGGATAAACCGTAAATTTTCCACCTTCTGCAAATGAAGATCGCGCATTTTCCAAATTTTTCTCGTTACCTAAATCATTGTCGACCATGCAGCGGATAAACCGCGAATTTTCCAACTTCTGTAAATGAATATCGCGCATTTTCCAACTTTTTCTCGTGACTTGGATCATTGTCGACCATGCAGCGGATAAACCGCGCATTTTCCAAGTTTTTCTCGTGACCTGGATCATTGTCGACCATGCAGCGGATAAACCGCGCATTTTCCAAGTTTTTCTCGTGACCTGGATCATTGTCGACCATGCAGCGGATAAACCGCGAATTTTCCAACTTCTGTAAACGAATATCGTGCATTTTCCAACTTTTTTTCGTGACCTAGATCATTATCGACTATTCACCAGATAAGAGATAAGTTTTCCAACTTCAAGATCGCGCATTTTCCGACTTTTTCCCGTCATCTAGATCATTATCGACCATGCAGCGGATAAACGACAAATTTTCCAACTTCTGTAAATGAAGATCGCGCATTTCCCAACATTTTCTCGTCACCTACATCATTATCGACCATGCAGCGGATAAACCGTTAATTTTCCAACTTCTGTAAATGAAGATCGCGCATTTTCCGACTTTTTCTCGTGACCTAGATCATTATCGACCATGCAGCGGATAAACCGCGAATTTTCCACCTTCTGTTAATGAAGATCGCGCATTTTCCGACTTTTTCTCGTCACCTGAATGAATATCGAGCGTGTCGCCGATGAACCGGGAATTTTCCGGCTTTTGCAAATTAAGATCGGACATTTTCCGACTTCTTCTTATCATCTGGGTTGTAATTGACCGTTGTGGCGATAAACCGCGAATTTTCCGACATTTTCCGATTAAAGCCGAGTTTTTGTTTTTGATTAATTAACCGTCACTTACTAGAAATCAAGAGATTCCTTCTTAGGCGTAGCGAGAATTTAGGAAAAAATCTCCATTTTAGCTTTAGATTTAATTGATTTCCAAGTTTGTTTATTTATGAAAGCCTCACTTGCGTCTTATATGTCCCACTTATTTTCCAATTATTATTAACCATTGGCCATTGGGAGAACGCTCGACGCTCTCGCTTTATTCCTATGCCGATTTTAACAACATAACCCAACTTTCCCAAGTGAAAACCTCGAAAATCACCAATTTTCCATTCGAAACGTCGTAACTCTGTAATTTTCCGACCGATTCGTCCCAAATTTTCACTGCAGACGTAAAGATGATTTACCCCTCTGGAAGTCGACCTGCGTGCCGTCACTGCCGTTTATCGCAATATCAACATACACCTTTTTCGATGGCTCGTCGAGAAATTGAAACAGAACGAAACAACGTATCGCCTATCTCGAATTGCATAAGCCGATAAGTTTCCTATTGACAAGTTAATGTTACAAATTTTATTGCCACCTTTTCGACTAACAAAGAAACGTAACGGCCGCACTCGCGGGTTTTACGCGATAAGGAGAAACTAATAAAAGAATATATATTCGCGTACGTGACTATTGTAAAGACATGGAAACTTTTTAAACGATTGTATGGTAAAAAGCGAAGCAGTACACGTGTAGTACTACTACTCCTTCGTCGGGATTCAAAGTCCGTCAAAGTGCAATTTACGATATAAACAAATCGATTAGCGTTTGTCGAAAATCGTAGGTAGGTAGGCGGAATCCCTCGTGATCCGGAATTATACAGGCGGCGTTACCTAAGAATCGAGATGCCGGTAATTCGAAGGAACTAACCACTGTAAAATTATATTAATAAATGCTGCCCGCAAATTGCACACACGAAGGAGAATGAAAACAATGACATAATTACCGGTGGGAATCTTATGCAATTCGTAATATCATGTGTGTGTGTGTGTGTGTGTGTGGAATTTTTTTGCTAATTCGGTATCGGAAAAGGGTCGATTAAATGATGCAGCATGGTATAATGATGCAGTAAATATTGTATTAGGCCACGTGTATGATACTAGTTAATTTCAGGATATAATTATTCAATCTTGACATGGGTGTCAGCACGACTACGGCTTACCAACATAGTAAGCCTTATTGTATCCTACTACGCTCCTCTTACGATCCATGACCTAAATCATACGCTCCACATGAAACATCCCTCTTATGCTGTCTATTTCTTCTTCTAGCCTTCTTCAGTCCATTCTTCAATGTACGCCTCCTTTTCTCCCTTCCAATCTTCTCCGTTTTGCGCTACTCTCTTCCAAGCTAGTCCAGCGTGTCTCCTTATGTCATCTAGCCATCTCATCCTTGTGAGTTCCATCTGTCACCAAGACTTAAGTCTTGGTGTTATCTCTCTGACATCTCTAACCTTATTACATTTCTAATCGACGAGTCTCTATTCCTTATCTCTTAGCGTTTTTGGCATTTATGTACGATGTACAAGTACGTTGCTCGTTGTCAAGATGCAAATGTGATGCATCGTTTCGAAAATTTCTCGAGGTCTTATTTTTTTCCGATCTTATCGATTAGCAAGAAGTATTTACTGAAAGGTGAAATTGTTCGATCGTTATCTCGAGTGTGCTTTCGATGGTGGTGAAGTGCTCGGTACAAAGGATATAATTGTATCGTAGCGTCTTTGGAAACGTCGCTTCCCAACAATGTCGAATCGGAAAAAGCTTCATCATCGGTAATTATATGTGAATCGTCCAGTTTGATAAATGCCATGCTATTTTCTCTTATCGAAATTGTAATCAACTCCTTTCAGGGAAGTTTCCATAACTGTCTATAACTGTTAAAGGTGATGGTTACAGTCTTCTTTGGTTGGATCACTTTGGTACCTTTTAGTTTCCTCTCATCTTCGATAAGATCATATTTTTTAATCTCTTGCTGAACCATTACGACCCTTCAGAGAAGGTAACGTCCTGGATCATTAATTCAAAAATCGTCTACACTCCACTGTACAATTGTGCTTGGCTGAAACTGAATTTGCTAACTAACTTAACTGGTCATGGTTACAGTCAACTTTGCTTTGATCACTCTCTTGCACCATTAAGTTTCTTGTTTTTCTTGTACCTAGACGTGGTTATAGACAGTTTGGGTTCCTTTGAACCACTAAGCATGTTCCATCTTAATGAGGCATCGTTTGTCACGATTTGAGTCATGGTTTGGTGTAGGTAGATACCTTCTCTTGACTAGGCATGATAGTTCTTCACGTGAACATCATCTGCTTGTTGAGTTATGGTTGGATTGATATACAATATTAAATTTTCCCAGAACGTGATTCTAATCAACCATGGTCGGTTGCGCTCTTATGAACCATGAAGCATTTTGTTCTACCTCGGTTAACTCTAGTAGTGAGTCCTGGTTGAATCTCCTTACACGAGCCACCTCTTATGAAGAGCTTTGGTCGTAATGCTAAAAAAGTAAGCATCTTCACTTGACGAGGCCACAATTAGATATGCTGAATCATTAAGCTCCTTCGCCTTTTGACCACTCCTGGTCAACGTAAAGTTTGGTTCTATTTGATGAACCATTAAGTACCTTCTTCTTTTGATAAGACGTAGTAATAGATGGCAGTATCTATGGAAGCAGTAAGTGTCGTCTTCTGTTGATAAGGCGTGATTAGTATGACTTCTGACGAGCCATGGTTTTAGTCAGTTATGGTTACATCTCCTGAACGTGTATGAACTCCTGAATTTGTTGAGCCATAGCTGGGTTGATACGCCATTTTTGAATCTTTCTAGAACGTGGTTCTAATCAGCCATGGTCGGTTGGGCTCTTATGGACCATGAAACATTTTGTTCTGCCTTTGTTAACTCTACTAAACACCTCTGTATAACGCGATATTATCTTGGATAGTCAGATATTGCCGTACCATCCAGCATATTCACCTTATGAAGAGCTTTGGCCGTAATGCTGACAAATTAAGCATCTTCACTTGACGAGGCTTTAATTAGATGTACTGAATCATTAAGCTCCTTCGCCTTTTGACGAGTCATGGTCAACGTGATCTTCGGTTTCTATTTACTGAACCATTAAGTACCTTCTTCTTTTGATAAGACATAGTCATAGATGGCAGAATCTGCTGAAGCAGTATGTGTCTTTTTCTCCTGATAAGGCGTGATTGGTATGACTTTTGACGAGCCATGATTTTAGTCAGTTGTGGTTACATCTCCTGAACTTGTATGAACTTCTGAATTTGTTGAGCTATGGTTGGGTTGATACGCCATTTTGAATCTTTCTAGAACGTGATTCTAATCAGCCATGGTCGGTTGGGCTCTTATGAACCATGAAACATTTTGTTCTGCCTCTGTTAACTCTACTAAACACCTCTGTATAACGCGTTATTATCTTGGATAGTCAGATATTGCCGTACCATCCAGCATATTCACGTTATGAAGAGCTTTGGTCGTAATGCTGGAAAATTAAGCACCTTCGGTTGACGAGGCGATAATTAGATGTACTGAATCATTAAGATCCTTCGCCTTTTGACGAGTCATAGTCAACGTGATCTTCGGTTTCTATTTACTGAGCCATTAGGTACCTTCTTCTTTTGATAAGACATAGTCATAGATGGCAGAATCTGCTGAAGCCGTATGTGTCGTGTTCTCTTGATAAGGCGTAATTGGTATGACTTTTGACGAGCCATGATTTTAGTCAGTTGTGGTTACATCTCCTGAACTTGTATGAACTCCTGAATTTGTTGAGCTATGGTTGGGTTGATACGCCATTTTGAATCTTTCTAGAACGTGGTTCTAATCAGCCATGGTCGTTTGGGCTCTTATGGACCATGAAACATTTTGTTCTGCCTTTGTTAACTCTACTAAACACCTCTGTATAACGCGATATTATCTTGGATAGTCAGATATTACCGTACCGTCCAGCTCACCTTATGAAGAGCTTTGGTCGTAATGCTGAAAAATTAAGCATCTTCACTTGACGAGACGATAATTAGGTGTACTGAATCATTAAGATCCTTCGCCTTTTGACGAGTCATGGTCAACGTGATCTTCGGTTTCTATTTACTGAACCATTAAGTACCTTCTTCTTTTGATAAGACATAGTCATAGATGGCAGAATCTGCTGAAGCAGTATGTGTCGTTTTCTCTTGATAAGGCGTGATTGGTATGACTTTTGACGAGCCATTGTTTTAGTCAGTTGTGGTTACATGTCCTGAACTTGTATGAACTCCTGAATTTGTTGAACTATGGTTGGGTTGATACGCCATTTTGAATCTTTCTAGAACGTGATTATAATCAGCCATGGTCGGTTGGGCTCTTATGGACCATGAAACATTTTGTTCTGCCTCTGTTAACTCTACTAAACACCTCTGTATAACGCGTTATTATCTTGGATAGTCAGATATTGCCGTACCATCCAGCATATTCACGTTATGAAGAGCTTTGGTCGTAATGCTGGAAAATTAAGCACCTTCGGTTGACGAGGCGATAATTAGATGTACTGAATCATTAAGATCCTTCGCCTTTTGACGAGTCATAGTCAACGTGATCTTCGGTTTCTATTTACTGAGCCATTAGGTACCTTCTTCTTTTGATAAGACATAGTCATAGATGGCAGAATCTGCTGAAGCCGTATGTGTCGTGTTCTCTTGATAAGGCGTGATTGGTATGACTTTTGACGAGCCATGATTTTAGTCAGTTGTGGTTACATCTCCTGAATTTGTTGAGCTATGGTTGGGTTGATACGCCATTTTGAATCTTTCTAGAACGTGATTCTAATCAGCCATGATCGGTTGGGCTCTTCTGGACCGTGAAACATTTTGTTCTGCCTCTGTTAACTCTACTAAACACCTCTGTATAACGCGATATTATCTTGGATAGTCAGATATTACCGTACCGTCCAGCTCACCTTATGAAGAGCTTTGGTCATAATGCTGAAAAATTAAGCATCTTCACTTGACGAGACGATAATTAGGTGTACTGAATCATAAGATCCTTCGCCTTTTGACGAGTCATAGTCAACGTGATCTTCGGTTTCTATTTACTGAGCCATTAGGTACCTTCTTCTTTTAATAAGACATAGTCATAGATGGCAAAATCTGCTGAAGCAGTATGTGTCGTTTTCTCTTGATAAGGCGTGATTGGTATGACTTTTGACGAGCCATGATTTTAGTCAGTTGTGGTTACATCTCCTTAACTTGTATGAACTCCTGAATTTGTTGAGCTATGGTTGGGTTGATACGCCATTTCGAATCTTTCTAGAACATGATTCTAATTAGCCATGGTTGGTTGGGCTCTTATGGACCATGAAACATTTTGTTCTGCCTCTGTTAACTCTAATACACGCCTCTCATTAACGCGACATTATTTTAGATAGTCAGATATTGCCGTACCATCCAGCATATTCACCTTATGAAGAGCTTTGATCGTAATGCTGAAAAATTAAGCATCTTCACTTGACGAGAGGATAATTAGATCGAATGAATCATTAAGCTCCTTGGCGTTTTGACGAGTCATGGTCAACGTAAAGTTTGGTTCTATTTAATGGACCATTAAGTACCTTGTTTTGATAAGATGTAGTTATAGATGGCAGGATCTGTTGAAGCAGTAAGTGTCTTCTTCTCTTGATAAGGCGTGATTGGTATGACTTTTGACGAGCCATGATTTTAGTCAGTTGTGGTTACATGTCCTGAACTTGTATGAACTCCTGAATTTGTTGAGCTATGGTTGGGTTGATACGCCATTTTGAATCTTTTTAGAACGTGATTCTAATCAGCCATGGTCGGTTGGGCTCTTATGGGCCATGAAACATTTTGTTCTGCCTTTGTTAACTCTACTAAACACCTCTGTATAACGCGTTATTATCTTGGATAGTCAGATATTGCCGTACCATCCAGCATATTCACCTCATGAAGAGCTTTGGTCGTAATGCTGGAAAATTAAGCATCTTCACTTGACGAGACGATAATTAGGTGTACTGAATCATTAAGATCCTTCGCCTTTTGACGAGTCATGGTCAACGTGATCTTCGGTTTCTATTTGCTGAACAGTTAAGTACCTTCTTCTTTTGATAAGACATAGTCATAGATGGCAGAATCTGCTGAAGCCGTATGTGTCGTGTTCTCTTGATAAGGCGTGATTGGTATGACTTTTGACGAGCCATGATTTTAGTCAGTTGTGGTTACATCTCCTGAATTTGTTGAGCTATGGTTGGGTTGATACGCCATTTTGAATCTTTCTAGAACGTGATTCTAATCAGCCATGATCGGTTGGGCTCTTCTGGACCGTGAAACATTTTGTTCTGCCTCTGTTAACTCTACTAAACACCTCTGTATAACGCGATATTATCTTGGATAGTCAGATATTACCGTACCGTCCAGCTCACCTTATGAAGAGCTTTGGTCATAATGCTGAAAAATTAAGCATCTTCACTTGACGAGACGATAATTAGGTGTACTGAATCATAAGATCCTTCGCCTTTTGACGAGTCATAGTCAACGTGATCTTCGGTTTCTATTTACTGAGCCATTAGGTACCTTCTTCTTTTAATAAGACATAGTCATAGATGGCAGGATCTGTGGAAGCAGTAAGTATCGTCTTCTCCTGATAAGGCGTGATTGGTATGACTTTTGACGAGCCATGATTTTAGTCAGTTGTGGTTACATGTCCTGAACTTGTATGAACTCCTGAATTTGTTGAGCTATGGTTGGGTTGATACGCCATTTTGAATCTTTCTAGAACGTGATTCTAATCAGCCATGGTCGGTTGGGCTCTTATGGACCGTGAAACATTTTGTTCTGCCTCTGTTAACTCTAATACACGCCTCTCATTAACGCGACATTATCTTGGATAGTCGGATATTGCCGTATCGTCCAGCATATTCATCTTATGAAGAGCTTTGGTCGTAATGCTGGAAAATTAAGCATCTTCAGTTGACGAGGCGATAAGTAGATGTACTGGATCATTAAGATCCTTCGCCTTTTGACGAGTCATGGTCAACGTGATCTTCGGTTTCTATTTACTGAACCATTAAGTACCTTCTTCTTTTGATAAGACATAGTCATAGATGGCAGAATCTGCTGAAGCAGTATGTGTCGTTTTCTCTTGATAAGGCGTAATTGGTATAACTTGTGTCGAGCCATGATTTTAGTTAGTTGTGGTTACATTTCCTGAACTTGTATGAACTCCTGAATTTATTGAGCTATGGTTGGGTTGATACGCCATTTTGAATCTTTCTAGAACGTGATTCTAATGAGCCATGGTCGATTTGGCTCTTATGAACCATGAAACATTTTGTTCTGCCTCTGTTGACTCTAATACACACCTCTGTATAACGCGACTAATAGTCAAATATTGCCGTACCGTCCAGCATATTCATCTTATGAAGAGGTTTGGTCCGTCTGGTACCTTCTTTTGATAAGACGTAGTCATATATTATGACAGTATCTTCTGAAGCAGTAAGTGTGGTTTTCTCTAGATAAGGCCTGATTGATATGACTTTTGACGAGCCATGGTTTTAGTCAGTTATGGTTACATCTGAACTGGTATAATCATACATGGTTATACTTTGTATACCATCGAGTATCAACATCTGCTTAACATGCCGTTTTTACCGTTTTCCAGGGACGCCTCAAGGGACATTCTCCTCGTGCACGTCAAGGGCCACTACGAGCAGCCCCTCCAGCAGCTCCACCTCGACTTCCAGCAGCACCAGCCTAATCAGCACCATCAGCAGTCGATGGACTCGCCGTCCCCGGGGACGTCGTCCTCGGGGGCGCCGCAGGATCTCTCCTTAAGGGGTACGAGTCCCGATAGGGCTGATGAGGCAAGTGTAAATAACATAGCGGGCGCGAAGGGCACTGTCAGCGGTCAAGCGCCCTTCCGCTGCGGCCATTGCAACCAGGTATCTAACTGGAAGCATGTCATTCAGGTATACTAACAATTTCGCTTACTAACTGTGTTTATTTAATTTTTGGGATGTCCTTTTTTGTTCGTGTGGCGGATGGGGGAAAGACTGCGAATTTACATATTAACACTAACTAACTAACTAAATTACGATTTATTCGATGAGGGTTGAGGTTTCCGAATTCGCCGTCTTTCCACGCTCGTTCCAGTTAGGAATTTGGATATTAGGCAATAAAATTGGACTTAAAATTCCTGCGCTGGAACGTTGTTAGCTTCGTTATTTATGGCAAAGTGAGAGCAAATATTGCAATGATACTCCAAAAAGTTTATCTGTTGGGATATTAAGAGGGATTTAACAAAGCTGTTATTTACGTGTAATTTTTTTTCTCTTCTCGTTTATAACGATGACAGTATCAGGTGGTACTTAATCGATGACTAAAGGTTTTTATTGGAACTTTATAGTTCTCGAAACTGATAAGGCAGGCAGAGTTATGTGGCAATGTTTGCCTTGTCTTGAAGGTACGTTCGCTGTCATCTTGCTAATTTTAAGAACTTTTAACTTTGATATCGAAGCCGAACGTCTGATAACGAGAATTTAATCTGACGGCGATACGTCTATCATCCGTTTTTTTGTTCACGAACGTCTCTTTACATTGTACCAATGATAAAATAAATAGCGAGTGTTTTGTCATTAATCAAATAGTAATTGCAATTACTTACTTAACGTTGGTTTTTCACAACTGCGCCGTCGTTGTAGGTTCGATTACTTTATTGTTGCTACTCAGCAATATTGATTCTTATTGCTCGGAGATGTTGCATTATCTGCTTTGGTTACGAAAAAAGAATCGAATGTTTTTCGAGATAGCATGAAACCTGCTTTGCAACTTAATAACATTATTTTTTTTTGCACTGCAACTAACCTATTAAGTAATTTAACCATTATTTCACACTTTTGGTGGTTTGTTCGTAACCTAACCGCGTCTTTAAGTTAGTTTAGGATGCGTGTAATCTAAAATCGTTAATTATTAGTAACGCTGTAATTAATAAATAATCCTACTAAGAAGGTTGAAATTACGAAATATTTAAAATCTCAAGGGTACGCCTCTCGAGACTCCATTATCGTGTGTATAACTGTAATTAGGCTGTATTTTAGGTATTTCAAGTAATTTAAATTAATAGACTGGTTTGGAGATTAGTTGTGCTAGTTTGAATGAAGAGAGCTGAGTGTTACAAGTTGCTTTAATGATGTTATTGTGTATCGTTCACTCTCCTTTTAGATCGCAGGTACCTTACACATGTCAACTTTGAGGATAACGCAAATAGGTTAAAAATTACAGTAATAATGTATCTAATCCTGAAGAAATTTACAAGTAAATGGCAACATGGCGCGAAATGAAAGGGAGAAATAGCTATACTTTTAGTAAACTAAAATTAAATCTGTTAAATCTACTTTTTTAACTACACGTTGTTTGTTCTTTCATTGCCGTCGGTTTTGTTACGTTGCCAACCATTAACGAGCAGTTTGTCGAATAAAATGTTTTAACTGTCGTGCCATTGTTTAAGTGGCATTTCAACAATTCTGGGAAATATTGAGCTGTTAACTGCGAAACAATGGAAAAACAAATTATTTCTGTTTTTATACTTTTTAATTTGAACACCAGAAATGTTTAAAAGAAAAAAATAAATGGGAAGCCTTTAATAAACTTTTGACCGAGAGGGGAAGCTTAGTTTATATATATATATATCATTAGTTACTAACGGTATTTGCCACCCTTGGAGCAAGCAACCGACAATACAAACAATTGTAACACGAGTTGCCACCAGACAGCTAGCGCGATAATTGGCCGTCCGGATCGTTCGTTTTTCCAATGTTAATACCTCTCATCGATCCAACGAGCCGACAATAAGAAAGCTATGCTTCCAAAAACGAAATATATGATTACATCAAAGAGCGGACGAACAAATGGCAATATCCATGATGCAATGAATGATCGAGTATTTAGGAACAATAGCAACAACAACGACAAAGAGGAGATCAGAACAAGAATTGCAAAGGTACGCACAGCATTTGTAACTGTGGAATCTATACTAAGTAGTCACTATATAAACCTCCCAGACAGCACATACATATCCAATGGACTTACATTGGACGTGCCTCACTGGACGTGGCTGACGTCCATTAGACGTCCACGCAATGACGGTTGGATGTACAATGTACGTCCATGAGAGAGCCAAAGTATGACACTGTGGACGTTCCATGGACGTCCTTCGGGACATCCAGTGGACATACATTGGATATCCAAAGGACGTACAATTGATATCCGAAAGACATCCATTGGATCCAGGAGGACGTACATTGAACGTTCAATTGATATCCAAAAAACGTCCATTTTACGTACAATGGAGATTCAAACGACGTCCGCATTGGACGTTCAATGGACGTCAATTGGATGTTTGCAGGGCGTTCATTGGTCCATTTCATAGTCTTTTAAGGACGTCCAATTGATGCTGCAACATGGATGTGCATTTGACGTCCATCTCATAGTCTTTTGAGGACGTCCTTACTCATGCTGAAATAGGGATGTACATGGACGTCCATTTCATGGTCTTTTAAGAACGTCCAATTGATGCTGCAACATGGATGTACATTGGACGTCCATTTCATAGTCTTTTAAGGACGTCCAACTAATGCTACAACATGGATGTCCATTGGACCTATATCTCATAGCCCGTCACGAACGTCCAACTTTTAGTAGAAAATGGACATACATTGGACATCCTCTGCAGGTCCATGGACGTTTGTACGTTTAATGGACCAGTAGTGGACGTCCTTTGGCATGTCGTGTGTTTACTGCGCTAAACCTTAAGAAGCTGTTGGTTAGGTGCTGTTTTCTCTGTGCTGCTTTATGGGGTTGACACATGGACCTTGAATAAGACTTGAATTTACTGAAATGTGGATATATATATAGAAGGATATTGAGGATCCAATGGGTTAATAATAATGATGATAAGACGCGGCAAGCTTGAATAACTAGGTCATGTGATGAGAGGTATTATGACTTGTAATGCAAGGGAAGATCCAGTGCACAAGAAGTATTGGAAGAAGACGCTTCTCCCGGTTGCGAAATTAGAGGGATTGGTTAGGTTTGGTCTCAAAAGTGCGCATAGCAATGATGATTGTCAAACTCTGAACCAGGAATGGCACCTGAAGAACAAGTAATAGTTGTTGCATTAAGCTGTAATAGCTAATTATTCCATACGGCTAATGAAATAGTAGTTATAATAGCTTGTTGTTTTATATAACAGCTAATATAACTAATATGAGTTTTAAGGGCTAGCTAGAGTGTGCGGCACAAGACACTGTGAGATCTTCGTATCAGAAAATGTACAGAATTCTCTTGAAGACTTAAATTTTCTTTCTCCGCCGACAGTCACAGGGTACCTGCGATCCAAACTGAGAGTGAACGTTTCTCGTGGTTCACATTCATTTCTACATGTAGTTTGTCTTTCTGTCGATTGCAGCGCCACTGCCGCCTGAAGCACAGCGGCGACGTGCGCGTCGTCAGCACCAAGAACGGCCAGGAGCGGATCGAGATCGACGAGCTGACCGACGAGCCTGACCACGTCGACGTCGCCCAGGAGGGCGTCTACAGGTGCCCGGACTGCCCCTACTCGACCGACGACCAGCCGGACTTCGAACGCCACCTCGTCGGCCACCTGCCGAACCCGGACAGCGTCTACAAGTGCTCGTTCTGCAGGTACTTCGTCTCGCGTCGCGACGACGTCCTCCAGCACCTGCGCCTCCACGGCGTCGTCGAGCCGGAGGACTTCCTGCAGAGGGAGGGCGGCGTCGACGCCGCGAAGAAGTTCCGCTGCGCCGTCTGCCCCTACGTCACCAAGTCCAAGTCGCAGTACACGTACCACAAGCAGTTCCACAAGCCGAGGGGCGGGCAGTACTCGTGCGACCAGTGCTCGTACAACGTCAGCAAGCGGCACCTGCTGCACCAGCACCTCAAGGTGCACAACGCGCCCGCCGTCCTCCGCCACAACGGCCAGACCGTCGCGCCCGCCGCCGAGGTTCAGGAGGTCGTCAAGCAGGAGCCCTACGTCGACCTGCCCGACATACCGTTGGTGTGGGTCTCGAAGGGCGGCAAGTTCTCGAAGATGTTCAAGTGCCGGTACTGCCCGCACGTGAACCTGCGCAAGGTGAACATACAGGAGCACGAGAAGATGCACGGCGCCAGAGAGAGGAAGACGGTCGACGTCGAGCACAAGTGCGGCGAGTGCAACTACATCTGCAACAACGCCGGCGTGCTGTCGTCGCACTCCAAGGTCCACCAGGGGCTGTACGGTACCATCCACAGGCTCGTCGACCCGAGCAGGACCGACGAGGAGCAGATCAACGAGCTCAACGGCGGAGACGAGGAACCCGCCGAGGAGGAGAGCGACGGCGTATTGTACTTCTGCCGGGAGTGCCCGGCGAGGTTCCTCAAGGAGAACGAGTTCGTGATCCACAAACGCTTCCACTCCTCGAGGTTATTCTACAAGTGCGACCACTGCACGTACACGTCCAGGGAGAAACCCCACCTCACCTCGCACCTAAAGGTGCACTCCGCCGACTACCAAGACAGGACCAAGGTACTCCAAACGTTATACCCGACGAGTCCCGTCCACCCCCAACCCGACACACGCTGCAAGGACGACACTTGGCTCGTCGACACCAAACAATCCTCCGCGGCGTCCGAGCTGAGCACCCTGTGCTCCATCCTCAACAAACCGGTCAAGGCGCAATCGGTCCCTCTGTCCGGCACCGATCTGTTCCTGCAGAAGTTCGAGGCCGAGCAGAAGCACGCCGCGGCCGCCCAGGCCGTCGAGCTCAGGGAGGAGCTCGACCCGGAGCTGATGAAGGGCGACCCGAGCTTCATCTACCCGACGACGCTGAAGAACGGCGTCGCGAAGGAGAAGCGCTACAAGTGCCACAAGTGTCCGAGCGCGTTCGAGAAGCGCGAGCAGTACCGGGTGCATCTCGGTCTCCACGGCGCCCGGCAACGTTACAAGTGCGAGCGATGCGATTACTCCGTCAAGTACTACGCCAACTACGTGCAGCACCTGAAGAAGCACAAGCTCAACGAGGAGGTCGCCGCGCAGCCGGAGGAGATGATGGAGGACGAGGAGGGGGACGCGAAGTCCCCAGCCGACCAGGACGAGGAGGAGGGCGGCCTCGAGGGGACTCCCCCTTCGTTCCGTTGCTCGCTCTGCCCTTACGCCGCCGCCGAGCAGACCCTCTTGGATAAACACCACCACAAGTGCCACCAGGAGACGACCCCGGATCGCGACGACGTCCCGGAACCGTCGCTCCATTGCATACTCTGCCCCTACGTCACCTCGAAGCAATCCTTGCTGGACAAACACCAGAAACGTCACTCGGCCATCGGCGGCTCCCCCTCCGCCCACCGTTGCGACCACTGCGACTACTCGGACCGCAGCCCGGAGGGGCTCAAGGAGCACGTCAAGTGGCACCTCAAGTGGGACGTGAAGGTCGAGCGCATGCTCGCCGATTCCAAGTATTACATGTGGAGCGACCCGAGGAGCAACATAACGATAAGGCAGTTCCCCGAGGACGAGGAGATGGACAGTTCCGGCGACGACAACAGGGTGATATTCGAGGAGAGGGCGTCGAAGGGCGGCGTCGTCGTGTACTCGCCGCCGTTGAGCGTCGACGTCGAGAGGAAGTTCGGTAATAATAATAATAACAAGGGCGAGAGGCACTACGTGGACGTGCAGACCGGCGAGATGGTCGAGAGGGAGGGGAACGGTGATATAGTAATGGAAGTGAATTAGTCAAAGTTCTAGTGATAATTTTAATAATTTAACGATAACAATTAATTTATCAGGAGACACCTACTTAATGCTAAAACAGGAATAATTAACAATATCTGCCTTAGTAATTAGAGTATTTTTACAAAGTATTTTCACATGGATTATAATGGAAGAGAGGGAAAACTACGAAGTTGTACGATTTCCGTTTATTTTCTTTTTGTTTTGTTTAGTTTCATAGTATTATTGACAGTTTTTGTTTTTTTTCCTTATATTAATAATTATGTATTTGTATATATTTTGTTTCTGTTTAAAAGTATTAATTTTTATTTTGAAAGGGATTTAATGCCAAAGCATTCAATGCCAAAATTTGCCATAACTTTTATTGTTGTTTATTGTTTACCAGAGAGAAGAATATATGAGTTGTAACTAAGGGGCGCGTTTTATTGCCCAACAGAAGTTATATGAATATGTCGGGGCTGCAACCTGGCTAGGGGGAGAAGGAGAGAACTCTTGTATATCAGGTTGCAGCATCGATGTGTTCTAAAGTTTTATGTTAAAGGAATCAGCCAAGACTATCCCTATTGCTTCTCTATATACAGAGCTTTTCTATTGACATGCATGTCCCGAAGTCAACAAGAGCAAAATAGAAACTAATAGTAGTTCGTTAGTATGGCAGAGAAGGAAGTTTTGCGACGTTGCCGGCCGCAGTCCAAGTCCAGGCACCTAAAGGCCGAAACAGACTATTGTCACCTCACGTGTTGTCACGTTAACTCACGTCACGGGTAAAAAGTGCGGAGTATTAGTTAACATGGTATTTTAACGTATTAGAACCAGACTGAGTTTACCTCAAAGTGACGTGAGTTAACGTGACAGCACGTGAGGTGACAATAGTCTTTTTCGGCCTTTAGGTGCCTGGGGTTTCTGTGAAAAATATTTGAAGTTCATCTTTGGCTCGGAAAAGGGAGGTTTTGTGATTTTTGCTAAAAGGAGACAGTTATAATATAACAGTCATAATAGTTATTTATATAAGTCAGAATCTCGCATTACTGAAGAGGATAAATACGAGGCACTTTGTGCCGATTAGAGCTCCGTGTCAAATAAGAGCTGTTTTGTATTACATTTTTCCGGAAATCGTAAAAAAGTAGGAAATTACTAATTTTTAGAAAGAAATTTATAAAAAGTTTGTCAATTTTGTTGGCAATTACAGTTACAAAGTAAACGACATCGAAAGATTTCATCAATTTTGTACGTGTGCTGTGAAAACAGTGTATTTTGCGTCTTGTAAAGTTTTTACAGTACTATAAAATAACATATTGTACAACGAGGGTTAAAAATGAAAGATATCACACGCTATATTACACTATACTTTTTCTACGACTGGATCAAATACACAGGAAAACATGAAAAATTTTTAAGAACGCATGTTTGGTTGCCTGAATACAAGAATCTAGCGTGCGAAACCTTTTCATACGGTATTGTGTGTTGCCTAAATACACGAAATTTTCTTGTGAAACCTTTTCACAAAGTTTTAGCGAGCTTTCTGTATTTGTCACACGTTGTGTGAAATAATAGCTATTTACGATACAAGTGTGAAAAGTGCATGTTTAAGGCACGCGTTTGAAAGTTGACAGAACGAGCGTAGCAAGTTCTGTAATTCAAATAACTTCTTTTGGAATACATATATTGGTAAGTTGTGTTACACTTTCTTTAATTTGACTTCAAAAATATATTTCTATTGTTTCAAAAATATTTTTCAGAAAGCTTTGTCATCTAAACAATTCAAAGAAATATTTACTAATAACAGGAAATGTTAATATTCAATACTAAATATATTTTGTGAAAGGGTGATAATGTTGCCATGAATATTTTGTCCGGCCATATGAGAACGTCTTACGATGTTGCACATCGCCATTTTTTGTAAATGTACCCCAACGACAGCTAGGGTGGTAAATCGTATCGTATTTGTTTAGTAATAAACAATCTCTCCGAGAACGTTTTTTTGGCTATCTTCACACCCGTACTATTTCGGGCATTTCGGTAGCAAAACAATCCTGTCGTTTACAGTTGAATCATCGCCGCTTATCAGCACAATTACGTTAAGAGATTTATCTCTCGTTCCGAACCTTAATTACCGTCAGTTTAACGTATCGTTCGACCGAGAACGGACGTATCGGTCTCTCCGCTCGTGCGAGTGTGTGAGTTTTGTAAGTTGTGACGGGAGTTTTGTGAGTTAGCATAGTGACGTGTCGTTCATGGGCTCCCGAATGCCTTGAAATTATAATTCTGGCGAGTGAATTGCGCACTTGAATGTTTTCTGAGTGACATAACTATACCCTGAGAAATTCGAGGGCGAACTAAGAGGAGAGAACGCCCTGGAAAATCGCAAGTAGGTGGCAAGTACTATTCTGGAATTTTCAGTCGTCTTTCTACCTATAAGATTTATCCAGAGACTTTTATTAATGTTGTTTTTACCTAAAATTTATATATCTCACTTGAAAAACAGATATAAAACCTTTACCTGTAGGCAATCGAAATAACCTATTTTTGCTTCCATTTTTACAAGATAAGACACAACAACTGTCATTTTTATTCCCAAAAAGTAAAAACGAAATTTCACGAGAAAAAAATGTACATAAAAATTAATATACGATCGTTGATTGAAGAATGTTGATGATACGATGAAATAAACAAATATGACACATAACCCACAAAACACAACAATAGGCATGAAACAGCAGATTGTAGCTAAAATCCTCCATATTTGTGTCCGAAAATGTACTTCTCTCTCTCTAACACGTTGGGACATTGAATTGCGGTACTTTCCACATTTTGACTTTACAGTGTATAAAGTGGTTGTATTATAATCGTATGGACTTCGTACAATCGTCCATACTCTGTACTTTTCGTAGTGTAGGACTTGTCCGTTAGATGGCGCACGTCGAAATACTGGCAATACATGATTAATAGAGCGAATCACGGGGCTCTGTACCATTCGTCCGTATTCGTAGCTCTGGTATGCGCGTAAGGTCGATTAAGTGGACATCAATTCAAGCTCCGTTCACGACGTAAGATTGTGTCTCGTTCGTCGTCCGGGGATTTGCCGCGAGATGCCGCCCGCGCCCGCCGATCGAATCGATCTGCGCCTGTGACGTCAATCGCTCGTGATGACCTTGCACATGTTTGTAAATATACAGACACGTTGTGTTTTTGTGTGCGAAGTGTCCGATTTTCGAATCGAAATTTCACCGTTTTCCCATCGGAGTATCGCCGCCGAGATGGACTTCCAGGGGATGGCGGTCATCGACGAGCACAGCGTTTGCGTGAGTACACACTGACACTCCGTCGCGGCCGAGTAATGTCGAAACGAAAAAATCCCCGAGACCTCCCTCCCTCTCCGCCATAAGTTACTTAGGGAACCATGATTGGGAGGGTGAGGGCCGAAGGGGTGGTAATGGCGCCCCCTCGCCCTTCCCGTGGCAGCCCGCTCCCTCCCGATCAATCAGAGTTAATCATTTTTATCCGTGAGAAATTCGCGAGATCGCCAATCTACTTAGAGGCACTGTTTTGGGTTAGCTGAGGTGTTCGTGACTTGCGCGTTGGCGCGCGGGGATCGCTATCTAACGTCGTTTACGGCGCCCGCCAGCTTAATCTTATCGCTTGAGACGCCTCGATCGTACGAGAGGCGACGACGGGAATTCGAGGCGTTCTCACGGTGGGCCTCCTGAAAGACAAAATATCGCCCCCTGGCCTCGCTGGATTTCACACAAGTCCGCATCGAACTTTCGACGCAAAGCGATAGATGGCGCCAGGCGGACGAGTCGTTCCGAGGCAGAAATCGTGGAACAACAAATACGCGACGTTAGTCTGACGTATGCATTTGGGTTGTGGTAACCCATGCCAACTGGTATACAAAAAAATACATGATTACGTTATGGAGGAAGGAAGAAAATTAGTATATTATTGTATACTAGTTTAATAAGACGGAGTATTGTCACACGAGAGCTTTAAAGCACGACGAGCGAAGCGAAGAGTGTGACAGTGCGTCTTATTAAACGGCTGTAATATACTATTTTATCTACTTTGCTTTATTAATTCACTAAATTTTGGTTGTTCGAGTTTTCGTATTACAGTAGGGAATTTTGCGTGGGTTGGTTACACTGACATTGACGTTTCGTATTTGAATTTGAAAATCTAGTAGTCCTAGAAAAAATTCAATAACTACTTACTTACGTGCGCGAAATGGAAGACAAAAATGCAGAATTGACCTGTACATTCCCAGAAATACGCAAAACTGCTCAAGAAATTTATTAAAATACTAAAAATTTAACGTTGACGTCTACGCTAAAAGTTACCAAGAGTAGTGTAATAATATGAATATTATTCCACCACTTTCGGTGTAATAATGATATAATTAGTAACGCAAAGTAGATATACACCAATATTTCATCCTCGTGTGGAATAAAATTAGTTTGTTTCACTAGAGGAATAAAGTCACTTTATTGCACTGTTACAAAAATGGAAGACATTGGAATTGGAAGACAAAAAATTGATACAATTGGATGAAATTTATTCAAAAATTACTTATTAAGCTTTAAATTGGCCGAAACGTGTTCGGGATTTGAAAGTTATTACACTCCAATCCAATATCTGTGTCAACTTATCGAACCGGTCGGCAACGTCGCAACTTTCGATCGGACTCCTGCGCCCTCCATGCAACATTGCAACTCCCATTTTGATCTGAAGTACTCTTTTTACGGGCGATGTGCATCGCACACGTCGGGTTCAATTAACGGCGGCGATGCCGAATCATCTCCGGAACCAGTTATGTTGCAACGTGCAACTGCGCAATATTATATATCGTCGACGGACGAGCCTTTTATTGCGATGCGGGACGTTGCCGGGTCGCAGAAGAAAGAAGGCGTTCGCCTTCTTTATGCCACACTTGCAATTGTGGCTTGGCACATGTTTGTTGCGATGAAACTGTTGCAGGGTTGTTGCAACAGGTTCATGTGCATGGATTATTAGCGTTTTTGATTGAAGTGAAGCAACGTTGGGAGTTGTGATTGTGGCTATCTAATCGCGTGGGTGGTTTGACCACGATAACAATCATATACAACGGGTTCAAACCCAATAACGAAATGAGATCTGGATCGTGTTACGAAAGTCTTACGAGCACTGAGTTATAAATTGTTAACGTTACTTATAAATCATTAACATCAACCTAAGATAGGATGCTTGATCTTGATGTGATGAGCGAAGCGACATTGCCAACTTTATTCCGTGACGTGAGTGTCAAGGGAAAGTTGCACGTTGTGTAAAGGAAATCGGGTCTTCTTAACTTTTGTCACGATCTGCCTACCTCCAGAATTAACAAGACTTGCCCAACCTAGTGTGCCGCCTATTCATTGCGAAACAGTTTGTCAGGGACTATTTAATCATATTGAATCGATCTCATAACGTTAGTTAGTCTGGTGAGTTAAAGATGAATTAGTCGATCGCAAGTTTGCTTAGTTAGTCACTCCTAGTAATTACATTCACATCACATTCATATATTTATTTGTACTTTAGCGAGAAGTAGTCAGTGTAGTGCATTATGATCAGTACCATGTACTTGAAGATTGGTCATCAGGGACTGGCAATCGATTGTAGCTTCTGAATACAGTTAGTTACTAACTAACTTATCAGTAGAATCTGGTTAGTTATAACATAAAGTCGCGATATTAGTTAGCTAATGTATAGTCAGTCGAGTCGCATTATATCACATTCATATTATCCGTTCCATGTTACTAATTTCTACTTTAACGAGAGCTGGTCAGCGTATTGCGTTAGTCAGGGGCTTAAGTATTTCATGAGTTGTAGCTAGTTAGACAGTAATTAACTTGTTAGTAAAAGCTGGTCAGTGAAGTTGGGATTAACGGGTCTCAAGATTGATTTGGTACTGCAATCAGTCATGAGTCAATGAAAAATTTGTCAAAGGCTTAGGTGTAGGTTGTGACTACAGTTAGTCATTAATTGAGTTGTTAGTAGAAGCTTAGCTGGTCAGTTATAAGGTGAAGTTGGAATTATCCGGTCAAGATTGGCTAGTAAAGTAGTTAATCATGAGTCAATTGAAAGTTTACTAGAGACTTAAGTATTTAATCGGTTTTAGCTTGTGACTACAGTTACTCGATAATTTACTTGTTAGTAGAGGCTGGCCGGTCGGTTATAACTTAAATTTGGAATTAGCTGGTCTCACGATTGGTTAGGTAGTGTAGTCAGTCATGAGTCAATGGAAAATTTGTCAGGGGCTTAAGTATTTAATCGGTTGTAGCTTGTGACTACAGTTAGACAGTCATTGACTTGTTAGAAGAAGCTAGATGGTCAGTTATAAGGTGAAGTTGGAATTATCTGATCTCAAGGTCGGCTAAGTGATGTAGTTAATCATGAGTCAATGGAAAATTTCTCAGAGAGTTTAGTATTTAATCGGTTGTAGCTTGTGACTACAGTTAGACGGTAATTGACTTGTTAGGAGAAGCTAGCTTGTCAGTTATAACGTGAAGTTGGAATTAGCCGCTCTCAAGATTGGTTAGGTAACGTAGTTAATCATGTGTCAATGGAAAATTTACGAGAGAGTTCAGTATTTAATCGGCTGTAGCTTGTGACTACAGTTAGTCAGTGATTAACTTATTAGTAACAGCTAACTGGTTGGTTATAACCTGAAGTTGAAATTACCTGGTCTCAAGATTGGCTAGGTAATGTAGCTAATCATGAATCAATGGAACATTTACCAGGGAGTTAAGTATTTAATCGGTTTTAGCTTTGACTACAGTTAGTTAGTAATTGACTTGTTAGTAGAAGCTAACTGATCGGTGATAACGTGAAGCTGGAATTAATTATCTGGTCTCAAGATTGGCTAGGTAATTTAGTTAATCATGAGTGAATGGAAAATTTGCTAGGGACTTAAGTATTTAATTGGTTGTAGCTTGTGACTACAGTTAGTCAGTAATTGACTTGTTAGTAGAGGCTAGCTGGTCAGTTATAAGGTGAAGTTGGAATTATCTGATCTCAAGGTCGGCTAGGTAATGTAGTTAATCATGAGTCAATGGAACATTTATCAGGGAGTTAAGTATTTAATCGGTTTTAGCTTTGACTACAGTTAGTTAGTATTTGACTTGTTAGTAGAAGTTAACTGATCGGTGATAACGTGAAGCTGGAATTACTTTCTGGTCTCAAGATTGGCTAGGTAATTTAGTTAATTATGAGTGAATGGAAAATTTGCTAGGGACTTAAGTATTTAATTGGTTGTAGCTTGTGACTACAGTTAGTCAGTAATTGACTTGTTAGTAGAGGCTAGCTGGTCAGTTATAAGGTGAAGTTGGAATTATCTGATCTCAAGGTCGGCTAGGTAATGTAGTTAATCATGAGTCAATGGAACATTTATCAGGGAGTTAAGTATTTAATCGGTTTTAGCTTTGACTACAGTTAGTTAGTATTTGACTTGTTAGTAGAAGTTAACTGATCGGTGATAACGTGAAGCTGGAATTACTTTCTGGTCTCAAGATTGGCTAGGTAATTTAGTTAATTATGAGTGAATGGAAAATTTGCTAGGGAGTTAAGTACCTATTTAATTGATTGTAGCTTGTGACTACAGTTAGTTAGCAATTGACTTGTTAGTAGAGACTAGCTGGTCAGTTATAAGGTGAAGTTGGAATTATCTGATCTCAAGGTCGGCTAGGTGATGTAGTTAATCATGAGTCAATGGAAAATTTCTCAGAGAGTTTAGTATTTAATCGGTTGTAGCTTGTGACTACAGTTAGACAGTAATTGACTTGTTAGAAGAAGCTAGCTTGTCAGTTATAACGTGAAGTTGGAATTAGCCGCTCTCAAGATTGGTTAGGTGACGTAGTTAATCATGTGTCAATGGAAAATTTACAAGAGAGTTCAGTATTTAATCGGCTGTAGCTTGTGACTACAGTTAGTCAGTGATTGACTTGTTAGTGACAGCTAACTGGTTGGTTATAACCTGAAGTTGAAATTATCTGGTCTCAAGATTGGCTAGGTAATGTAGCTAATCATGAGTCAATGGAACATTTACCAGGGAGTTAAGTATTTAATCGGTTTTAGCTTTGACTACAGTTAGTTAGTAATTGACTTGCTAGTAGAAGCTAATTGATCGGTGATAACATGAAGTTGGAAATAATTATCCGGTCTCAAGATTGGCTAGGTAATTTAGTTAATCATGAGTGAATGGAAAATTTGCTAGGGAGTTAAGTATTTAATTGGTTGTAGCTTGTGACTACAGTTAGTCAGCAATTGACTTGTTAGTAGAGACTAGCTGGTCAGTTATAAGGTGAAGTTGGAATTATCTGATCTCAAGGTCGGCTAGGTAATGTAGTTAATCATGAGTCAATGAAAAATTTCTCAGAGAGTTCAGTATTTAATCGGTTGTAGCTTGTAACTACAGTTAGACGTGATCGACTTGTTAGTAGGAACTAACTGGACAGTTATAAGATGAAGTTGGAATTATCTGGTCTCGAGATCGGTTAGATAATGATAGTTAATCATGAGTCAATGGAAAATTTACTAGGGAGTTAAGTATTTAATTGGTTGTAGCTTGTGACTACAGTTAGTCAGTAATTGACTTGTTAGTAGAGGCTAGCTGGTCAGTTATAAGGTAAAGTTGGAATTATCTGATGCCAAGATCGGCTAGGTAATGTGGTTAATCATGAGTCAGTGGCAGATTTGTCAGGGACTTAAGTACTTAATCGGTTGTAACTTGTGACTAAACTTAGTCAGTGATTGACTTGTTAGTAGAAGCTGGTTGGTTAGTTATAATGTGAAGTTGGAATTAACCGGTCTCAAGATTGGTTAGCTAATGTAGTCAGTTATGAGCCAATGGAAAATTTGTCAGGGACTTAATTAATTAATCTGTGCAGCTTGTGGCTATCAGTTAGGCGTTAATTGACTTGTTAGTAGAAGCTGGTCGGTCAGTTATAATGTATGTATGTAAGTTGGAATTAGCTGGTCTCAAGAACAGTTGGGTCGAATTACATCACATTCAAATCTGTTCCATTTACATATTATCGTTTTAGTAGATTACATGTAATACTTTTTCTTGTTTATTGGGCTTCATCATCGCCAATAAAAGGTACTTCAAGGTGTCTAATGCCATATGTGTACTTATATCGGACATATTGGACGTCTCCTTAAAATTCGTAGGTTGGGATCGTTTCTGGGGTTGGTTGATTTTTCGGGATGTTGTTTGGGTGTCGGGGATTTCCCGGCGGCGTCGGCGGCAACGTCGCGACGTGCCCGAGACCACGCTGCTTGCGTTAATGCTGCCCCGCTATCGGCATCTCGACACTTAAAACGCGTACAAACTACAAACTCTCTCACACATACACACAAACCTACGCCGCACACGTAGAGCGTACGGTATTTCTCAGCTTTCTATTCCGTTGCGTGCGTTCGGCCGGCACAACTACGCACTTTCCAATTATCCGGTGCACATCGACGACGCCGAAGGGACGCAGGGCAGACGCACGGTGAGCCAAATTAATTCATATATAAACCCCCGACACCCTTAGGGTCGTCTCGTAGTTCCCGTCGATTTTCCCGTAACACTCCCTCCTCATCCTCTCTCATGTTCCCCGGGGATTTACGCATTTAAAAAAGGCCGCAATAACTGCGATTCAACTTCAGGGCGGGACGCGGATTTCTCCTCCTTTGACGGATTTTAGTAAGTACTCCGAAACGTACGTCCTGTCGATCTACTTTCATGTCGGCGTTTTCGATCCCACCCCTTTTTACTTTACGGTGTATCATTAAGGGCTCGTCGGGGTGAATGTACGATAACTACCCTCCCCCGGTTTCCCTTGGCGCGTTCGAAATTCTCGTCCTTGTTTACATCCGCGAAAAAGAGAGAGAAATACTGACCTTCCTCATCGTGTAAGTTTTTAGATACGGCGCAGCTATGGCAATGGCAATAAATAACGTGAACAATACGCAATAGTCGATGGTTTACGTGCTCGAGCTTCGGCTATGGTCACGTTCGATTTTAAAACAATACGTAAAAGAGTGTGTAAATATTACATTATTGACTCTTTGGGAAGTTGCAGAATTTTATCTCATCCCATTATTATACGTATAATTAAGCTATGATTGTCTACTAAAGCGCCTTTCAGATATTCCGGTAAATGTTCACTTAAGCCACTTCGCCAATATACCGATTCCAACTTTTCTCTGAAGGTAGTAATATGTATATAACGATATAGAAAATAACCAAGGCACCAAGGGGGTAGTGGAGTAACTCGGAAAGGCGTTGTAAACGCAAGAGGGCAAGGATAAACCAAGTGCCCTGTGAGCAGAAGTGGTCTAATTTACCGATATTCCTTACTTAATCTGAAAAACTTATGAAAGTTTCTGTTAAACTCTTTTACTCACTTCCCATCTTGTGTTCACTACACAACGTTGTCCTTATTAATTCAGATTCTAGTCGAGACAATTTCAAGAACTTCGGCAAACTTCTCGAACCATATATTTTCAGAGAAAGTTTTATTATAGAAAATTTCAAAAAGTTCTTGAGACATTTCGATTACTCCCGAATATCCAAAATAGACCCCACAATGAAATTAAATATCTTTATTTTTTCAGGAAGGTCCTGCTCGCAAAGAATCTGGTAAAAGAGGGAGAAAACCGGGCAGGAAAAACGCCGAAAAGGTTGACATGAAAGCCAAATTAGGTAATGGCACTTTAATATTTATATCTTTATATCTGTTAATATAATAACATCTGCTTTTTCTCTAGAAGATCAACCTACCTAGATAGACCTTTGCCGAAAGCAAGGCCTGGTTAAAACTTCTTCTTTTTCTCTAGAAAACGAGGTTAACTTTGGTCTTTCCCAGAAACGGTATTTCAACCTACTCCAAAAAGCACAGGCTTCATTCAATCTTCCCCTAATGTTTTAGGATTCAAAACAAATTTGTTCTCCAGAAAAACTAATCTATTCCAGAAAGTGAGCTTGTTTCAACCTTTTCCAGAAAGCGAAGCCTAATTCATGCTTTTCCTTTCCTCCAGAAAACCAGGTAATTTGTGTATCTTTTCATGAAACACAGTTTCAGCAAAGCCTTTTTATCTGTAGAAAACGAGGTTAACTTTAGTCTTTCCCAGAAACGGTGTTTCAACCTACTTCGAAAAGCACAGGCTTCATTCAATCTTCCCCTAATGTTTTAGGATTCAAAACAAATTTGTTCTCCAGAAAAACTAATCTATTCCAGAAAGTGAGCTTGTTTCAACCTTTTCCAGAAAGCGAAGCCTAATTCATGCTTTTCCTTTTCTCCAGAAAACCAGGTAATTTGTGTATCTTTTCATGAAACACAGTTTCAGCAAAGCCTTTTTATCTGTAGAAAACGAGGTTAACTTTAGTCTTTCCCAGAAACGGTGTTTCAACCTACTTCGAAAAGCACAGGCTTCATTCAATCTTCCCCTAATGTTTTAGGATTCAAAACAAATTTGTTCTCCGGAAAAACTAATCTATTCCAGAAAGTGAGGTTGTTTCAACCTTTTTCAGGAAGCGAAGCCTAATTCATGCTTTTCCTTTCCTCCAGAAAACCAGGTAATTTGTGTATCTTTTCATGAAACACAGTTTCAGCAAAGCCTTTTTATCTGTAGAAAACGAGGTTAACTTTAGTCTTTCCCAGAAACGGTGTTTCAACCTACTTCGAAAAGCACAGGCTTCATTCAATCTTCCCCTAATGTTTTAGGATTCAAAACAAATTTGTTCTCCAGAAAAACTAATCTATTCCAGAAAGTGAGCTTGTTTCAACCTTTTCCAGAAAGCGAAGCCTAATTCATGCTTTTCCTTTCCTCCAGAAAACCAGGTAATTTGTGTATCTTTTCATGAAACACAGTTTCAGCAAAGCCTTTTTATCTGTAGAAAACGAGGTTAACTTTAGTCTTTCCCAGAAACGGTGTTTCAACCTACTTCGAAAAGCACAGGCTTCATTCAATCTTCCCCTAATGTTTTAGGATTCAAAACAAATTTGTTCTCCAGAAAAACTAATCTATTCCAGAAAGTGAGCTTGTTTCAACCTTTTCCAGAAAGCGAAGCCTAATTCATGCTTTTCCTTTCCTCCAGAAAACCAGGTAATTTGTGTATCTTTTCATGAAACACAGTTTCAGCAAAGCCTTTTTATCTGTAGAAAACGAGGTTAACTTTAGTCTTTCCCAGAAACGGTGTTTCAACCTACTTCGAAAAGCACAGCTTCTTTCAATCTGCCCCTAATTTTTTAGAATTCAAAATTTGTTCTCCAGAAAAACTAATCTATTCCAGAAAGTGAGGTTGTTTCAACCTTTTCCAGAAAGCGAAGCCTAATTCATGCTTTTCTTTTCTTCTAGAAAACCAGGTAACTTGTATCTTTTCATGCACACCACAGCGTCTTTTATTCTTCCTTTATTATATCTTTACAATATAGGAACAAATCCATCTTTACTAGTTCCTCTAGAGCACCAAGCCGGTTTCAATAATTCCCAGACCATTTTAGACCTTTCACAACCTTAACTCATACCTGGAATTGATCACAAAATACCATCTCTTAACGAGAAATTCTGTCGATAGTCAAACGTAACGGAATTGAATGTCGACATATTACACCTACATTCAGTGCGACAGTGATTATCTTATTCCTTATAACACCTACAATCAAACTTAACTTCTCTACTTTCTTTCTAGAGAGGAGTCGTCAAAGTGCTAGAGAATGTAGAGCTCGTAAGAAGTTGAGATACCAATACCTGGAGGAATTAGTGGCGGACAGGGAGAAGGCTGTATTTGCTCTGAGGAAGGAATTAGAGCAGGTAAGGTGATCGTATCAATCTTATCGGCACATCCAGGAATTGTAATATTTCCAGTACCATTTATGGGCGAAGGAGATAGACTCCGGACGTATCCCCGAAGGTCTCCATGAAGTCTTAGAGGACCTCAAATTGAACCAGGAACATAAATAATCGATTGTGATAACGTAATTTATTTTTTTACTCCTTTATGCACAGCAATTATTATTGTTGATTTTGTTATTGAGTTTTTATTTGTGGAAAGACAAAGTTTGTTATCAAATGTTCAGGTTGCTTGTGTAGTTTAGTTTATGGTAAATACATATTTTAATATGGGATGTGTTGTTTCGATACACATAGTCCTCGACGTCTTAAAAATCATTTATTGCCGTTAACTATTAGGTTAGTATTAAATAGTACAACTCAATCATCATGCTCGATATTCCCTTTGGAAGGTTTCAGCGTCAGTAATTCAGGATCTATGGAGTTCTCGCCGTGTGTGGACGACATAAGCGACAGCGTCCCGTCTACTCCCCTATCGCCCAACTCGTTCTCGAACAGGATATTATCCTCCATTAGGTTAGACTGCAGCGAGTTGGTTATCCTGTCTGGAACAAAGTAGATGAAATCTGAAGAGCTACGGCCGGATCCACCGTTAACCTACCAGCGATCAGTATGGTATCGTTCAGGTTGGCGTCCATGTTACAGTTGTGGTCCTCGTTCGAGGACTGGCCCCCGTGGCCCGGGAAGGAGATCGGCCACTCGAGGCCGAGGAACAGGTTGGAGGGGTTGCTCTGATCGGACGTCGAGAAGTTCAACAGGGGGCTCTCCAGCGGCGTCGAACAAGCCGCTGCAATACGGAAACGGGGAGATAGAGGGGGTGAAATGTGGAAAAGGTGGTTGTCGCGAAACGATCAATATTGTAAAATTAGTACAAGTTTTGGAAATTGTTATCAATATTCATGATGGTTCAGGATGAGGAAAGGCTGTGTTAACTACAACACATTAGTATTTCATCCTAAACTTAATGTTATTTCTATTTAGTAGGTAACTGAATATGAGATGACTGAGAAACATATGAGCTGATTAACCTCAAATCCTACCATATGAGTTATCAAACACCGACTCAATTTCTTCAATTTGAAATCTCCAAAATTTCTAAAAACCTAGTAATCGTAACATCTATATCTATTATCTAATCTATCTATTATAGTTAATTTTCGTGTT
The DNA here is from genome assembly GCA_946251905.1 of Cryptocephalus moraei. NCBI lineage: Eukaryota > Metazoa > Arthropoda > Insecta > Coleoptera > Chrysomelidae > Cryptocephalus > Cryptocephalus moraei. Next base: position 20,752,507 of record OX276464.1, on the reverse strand, counting down.
ACCCGGCAGGGAGATGGAGACGGCGGCGCCCTGACCGTCGACCGGCTTCCCGAAGCTCTTCTCCTGCTTCCGCCACTTCGCCCTCCTGTTCTGGAACCACACCTGGACCCTCGCCTCGGTCAGGTCGATCCTCATAGCGAGCTCCTCCCGGAAGAACACGTCCGGATAGTGCGTCTTGTGGAAGGCCCTCTCCAGCTCCTCCAGCTGGTAATTCGAGAACGTCGTCCTGCAAAAGGGAGCGAAATGAACGTTTCAGGAAGGAGCAACGTTGGGGAGTCGTTTCAGGAACTTGCTCTTGTAGAGAAAGTATGGGAAACGTTTCTTAGGATTACCTGTATCTTCTCTGTTTCCTTTTGGAGTTGGGAATGATCGAGGTCTCGCCAACGACGTCGTCTTCTACTGCGTTCTGGGGAGTGTAGCTCTGAAGGGGGTCAGTGTACTCTGGGAACGAAAATATAATGTACCTATGTAATTTCCAGATTCTTCACTTGCAGATGATTTAGAAATATTAAGAATCCAATTAACGAAATGAGTTGGTCTTTATATTTGCAATAAATTAAAGCGAGGTTGAGTACCTAATGTGTACTGAATGATACTGTTAACATGTTGCCGCAATTTATATTGCAGAAACAATAATATAATTGATATACAAGTATAAACTGGTGCAAAATGCATTACAATGTCTTTAATAATAACTGTATCGGGATAATGAGAAGCAGAGTTTCAGTCAACTTTTTGTAATCACCTTTTAAAATTCCCATTGAAAGTAATGTTTGAATTGGAAAAGTACTAAACGTTTTTAAAGATCTTGAAGTACCAACCACCAGTAAATTTACCTCAACAGATTTATCAATGGACATTGACAACTTCAAAACTCCTTCACTAAAAGAGTTGTAACTTACTAAACTTGAACAGGATACCGTAAATAATTCTAGTGAGTTTCACTAATAGTAGAGATTCAACACAAAAATTGGGAATTTACTAAATCAGAAATCCTTGCAAACTTCAACTACACTCCCTTATATTTGTGACATTGTTTTATATAAAGCATCACAACTTCAAAACTCCTGAACAAAAAGTGTTGAAACTCACAAAATGTCTTCGAAACGTTTCAGTCCACTTGTGAATTTTACAATAATTTGAATTGTGACAGTTTTTATTAATTTTTATACTCCCTGAAATTCATTTAATTACTTAAGTTGTTAACTTCCAACTTCAAAACTCCTTCACAAAAATATCTAAAACTCGTTAAGCTCCCCAAGAGCAATTCAGTCAACAACTCTACTGAGTTTTACCATAATCTGATTTTAATTATTTTTTTCCAAAAGTATATAATCAATGCAACTGTTATTACCACATCCCACTACTGTGTCAGAGTTGATAAATGAACACGGACAACTTCAAAATTCCGTCAGTGAAAGAGTTGAAACTTCTGAGAGCGCTTTAATAAATACTTCTAGTGATTTTCACCAATAACAGAGATTCATTACAACAGTTATTTATGAGTTAACTAGAAAGGTGGGAAATTTCAACCACACTCGTTCAAATCAGCATCACAACTTTAAACTCTTTCAATTTATTGGAGTGCAACTGACTAAGCTTAGCAGTTAATCACATGCTTAATTTGTGATAATATTTATATAAATCAATGTAGGTACTTTGTAATCTGAAACTTGCTATACCAATCTAATATGTATGCAACTTATTTAAAAAAAAAAAAATTGCGAAGAGTGAAAGTAACTACTAGATCATTATAGAACGTTCTAGATGAATTCTAGATTCTCAGGAGAGAGCAAGGACGTTTTTCCTTATCGCATTGAAGTACAAAATTGGAAATTATTCCAAACAACTCCAGAACATCGAAACTCCTTTGTACTTCTACACACAATTCGACTCCCATATACGTTCTCCTTCAGAAACAACGCCAAATCGAATTAATGCACGTCGAAGGTACGACAGGAAAATCAAATTAAACCCGTATATGCAGGAGATCCCTTAATTCGATAAATTACCTAAAGAAGGCCGTAATTCAATTTGAGGTAATTCGATTTTATCAATTTTTCGAACATTCCACTTGGCAGTTTTGAACCGCGCTCCATACCGAAAAGTTGATGGGTGTCTTGCACTTACCGTACTTGTCCTGCTCGTCGTCCTTGTCGCCGAAGGTGCTCAGGAGGCCGCCCATGGTGTAACCGCTCGCCGAGGTCAGCGAGTCTATCGACTCGCTCAGCTCGCTCTTGCTCAGGTTCAGATCCATTTTCTCCTTGTAGATGCAAAAAGTTAGACGAACTGTATGTACGTACTTGTAAACGGCTCACCTGTAAGGGGACTCGCAAGTGAAACTCCCTCACTCAGGTGTTATTAAAAAGCGTTGGATTTTCCTCCATATTTCCATCACACGTCGGCGTGTGGGAAACATTTGATAGTAGTCGCGACAAAACCCGTGAGGCCATACAAATTTATTTGTAGAGAATAAAGCTTATTATTCCCTACTAGGGATTCATGGCGTAAATATAGAAAATTCAGTAATACGTGTCGTGGATAAACTTTTGAACAGGTTTACAGTCTCTAGTTCTTAACTATGACGAGAGTGGTATTAATTATTGAGACAAATTTAATTGTCTTCTTCGGCACTATCCGCTTCAGCTCCATGTTTTTCTAATTTCATAGCAGTCAAGATAATGTTTATTAGCCCATTAAAATTACTGGAATGTCCTCAGACACTTCTCAAAATACTTCAAAGCGTCAGTACTCTTGTAATAAATGTATGAAAGTACCTATGTACATACATTACAAACTTCATGTCTTTCTATAAACGGTTTCAAACTCTTTGAATGTTGGCTGTTGAGTGTCTTAAAGACGTCGCTTAAAAGGTAAACTTTGTGCTTTTGTTAAGACAACTTTAACTCCCTTTAAAAGCGTCATCTCAGCTGGAACACTATTATCCTTTTATTAAAGATAATACAGATGTCACATTTTGCCAGAAATAATTAAACCTACTTCAGAAGCACCGTAGGATCATTACAATTACGACAGAAACTCTTCAACTTCAATAAAGAAGAAAGATAACTACAGTTTCTTTAAAAATGTCATATTGAAAGTTTCTTAGAAATTCCTCTATTTCTTAAAAGGTGTGTCAGAATTCACTTTAAATTTCTATAAGTTACATTCCTTAACATTATCATACTTTAGAATCTTCAGATGGAAGTCTGAATACCTCAAGTTAATGAGCTATATACGGGGATTAACCAGTTGTGTCTCTATAACTGTTAATTCGAAATATTGTTGAATATGAACAATATGGTACAGTTTTAACACGTAATTATTTACTTATAAACCAACCAGTTCGTTTATAAATTGGAAGCAACAGTGAATATCGTACCAGTAGGTAGGCAACCCCACATACACGTCAATCCATGGGATCCACAGGCGAAATCAACATTATTCCCATTTATTCCATGTGGATTCAGGTTTTATATAAAAGTTCGTAATGTTAGAGAAAGGAATAGATTTCCTAAGGAAACGACACCTTATTCTCTCCTGTTCCATGAAAAATGAGTCATTCCAGTCATCTGTTTTTGTCAGCCATTTGGATTTCGTGTTTTGTACTCTCAAGTTCACTTTATGGCTCGTTTTTAATTCGTTATTTGTTATAAAACCAGGTTTATCGAAATTGCCCCGTTATAACAAGATGTCGAAAATAAAGAAATCACCGGACAGGACGTACAAGGTATCTCTAGTAAACTGTACACGTATCATAACAAACTGTTGCACATGTAAACATCCCCATACCCAAATTTGGTATTAACAACTGTTATTAACTAACTCCTCTCTTTCAGCTATCCGGAGGACATAAGAAGTACCTGGAACGCATAACTAAGACATTGTATTACGGCAAGTTATCCAAAACCGACGCTCTGAGTTTACCCGTAACAGGTATGTCCGTCGGGTTATTCAATCGAACGGCTTAAACCGTAAGTCTTTTCCAGAACTCGCCACCGAGATCTTCTCCGAGTCCCAGAGGGGGAGATCCTTGGATCGCCTGGACTACGGTGCTGCCGCTAGGATCTCGAGGAACGCCTGCGTACCGCCCTGCTCATTAGTCATCGCGCTATTGTATTTGGAGAGGTTGAAGGGTTGTAACCCGGATTACGTCGAGAAGACGAGCCCTTATGATCTGTTCCTGGTTTCACTGGTAAGGGAGGCACTTTGAGATGTGTTTAGTTTATAGGTTAGGTGTCTGATTTGCGTAGAAAAAGCGTATTGCTAGATTCCCGAAAAGGTATATACTGAGTCAGTTGTTTTGAAGGTTTTATCGTTAGTACATGTTAATTCTAGGTAAGTATGGTTTTAATACAGCTTTTCTGTTGTAGATGGTTTCTTGCAAATTCTTATTCGACGACGGGGAGACCGACGAGGTTTTTATCGACGAATGGGCTGCTTCCGCTGGGATTTCTGTCAAGGATCTGATACGATTGGAAAGGGACTTTCTACACGCAATAGTAAGAGAAAGAAATTCAAATTTACTTCTATTATTTAGTAATTATTATTAAAGTAAGTAGACAGGTCCAAGCGTGTACCATGTAGGCAACCCGTCTTACTAATAAGAATGTATTCGACAGGGTTTTTAATCAAAGGTGTTTTAAACGCATTGCCATTTCATCTTCCAGAACTGGGAAGTCTACGTCCGCGAACCGACGTTCTGGCAGAAGCTCCGCCAGCTGGAGACAGCTCTGGCGTCCCGTGAGGGATCGTCCCGCGGCCGCTACACTTACACCGAGCTCGAGAGCCTGCTCGGCTCGATCGACGTGCGCAGCCTCGTGCGGTGCGTCGTCGCCGTGTCCGTCGTCCTGACGGCGACGTACGCGGCGGGACTGCTGACGCTCGTCGGGTCCGTCTTCCTCGCCGGCCACGTGCCCGGCACGAGCCTGTACAGGGAGAGGTCGTCACATGGCAACGAGTCGGTCACCAGCTTGATCCTGGAGAACTTCGAGTCGGCGAAATTCAATGAGTCGGTCACGTGGGATTATTGGAACGTGCCGGCGATGCGGTGGTTGTCCGATGTTGCCGGTCGGGATGAAGAGGAGTTCGATGTTGGGGATTTCAAAGTGTCGCTTTCTGATGTGAGGTATATGCGGCTCGAGGACATTATTTACAAAGGGAAGGTTCGTGATAGGGTGAAATCGAGTTGGTACGAGGAGTGGACTGATAGGATCAGGTTCGAGGTCTCGGTCTGGTTCGAGACGTCTATTTTTTGAGGTGACGCTTTAACTTTTGTAACTTGTGGGTACAATAAAATGGCTTCCCCCTACTGTTCATGTTCAGTATTGAAAGGGATCAGTAATCGAGAAAAGTTTTTATTTTATTAAGGCAAATACACAAACTATTCACACTTCATTGGGACACAAGGAAAACTGCTCAATGAGTCACTAGATACATGTAAAGTAGTGTAAATGTTGAAGAATGTTGATAGGAAGTTCTTGGAATGAAATGCTTTCACTTCTACATAGATTAGATGTAGATGAACCTACTGAAGTTTGATGCCTCATTATGAACTAAATTGGCGTTCATATGTATCTAGTGACATTACGCTGCCCAAATTGTTAGCTTAAAATCACTAGGATTGACCATGTCTTCTCTAAACAATGAACAAACCTAATCGAAATAGCCTTTAACGTAATGAATCACTCACGACTATTGAGGACCTATGGCCAATCCTAGCGAGTACTTAAATATGTTTGTTCCCCCTAGTAGAGAGTCTTATTGTCGATACTTGAGGACGAACTGCCTGGAACTAGTCGCGTTCTCTTCCTTGTCCCGTCTCGGTCCAGCGACTGCCGTCGCCTGGGGGCTCGAGACCGCGAGGCCCCCACGCCCCACGAGCGCAGTCGCCCTGGGGGCCGCCCCGGCAACGCCCCCGGGGCCAGCTAGAGCTACGGCTCCTGGGGACGCTTGGGCTGTGCCCGGGCCCGACGGCGAGCTCGGCTTGCTATCTGGAGGAAGAGGATAATGAATCAGTTCTGAACAATCTGGCACGCCATAGGGCGAATCGACCGACTCCCGAGTTTGCGCAGTAAATAGTGTCATCGTGTCATCAGGGCAGGACTAAGGGTGTTTGACTTCCGTTCGTGAATTTGGTATGAATAAGTTGTCGATATGATTGTATGCTTAAACCGACTTGAGCTCATAAAACATTGAATCCAGTTTGATTTTTCATCAAAAAAGGAAAATTGTACATATACTGTTTCCACTCTAAATATGTCCGAGTATGAAGACTACAACTACTATAGGGAATTAACACTACTAAGTATGGCGTACAAAATAGTCTACATTAATACACAACAGGTAATATGTATAGACTTCCAGCAAGCTTCGTTCTTTACTGTTCTTTTTACAATGCATACGTTCTAGAGTTTATTATAATTATATGTCGCCAACTCACCCTCGTTCTCCTCGGCCTTCTCCACCTTGCGGCCCTTGTCCTCCGCCTCGACGACGATCGCATCGTTCTCGACGTCGTCGCCTCCCGCGGGATAGTAGGGATCGTTCGGCGCCTGGAACCTGAACTGGCCGAACAAGGGGCTCAGGTTCTCGTCGAACCCGAAGCCCAAAGGTATCGCCGCCCTCGGCAGCTGCTCGGGCCTGTACCGCTGCTGCAAACGCAGCTGTTCCACGTCCTGCTGGTAACGCAGCTGGTCCTCATCGTGGAGCCGTCGAGGCTCGAGCTCGCGTTGGTTCTGGAACAGGTCGCCCTGGTCCTGCTGGAACCGAAGGTGTTGGTTCTGTTCTAACGAACGGGCTTGCTGATCCTGCTGCGGGTACCGTGGTGGCTCTTCCAGGAACTGGTAGTTCTGGAACAACGGTTCCCCGTTCAGGATGAAGAACCTCTGGCCGGGCCTCAACGCGTCTATCCCGGAGACGGGCCGCTGGACACTCTCGCGGCCAGGTTTGTCGTTTTTCTCCTCGTTGAAGGTTTCCAGTTTCTCCGGGCCGGTCCTGCTCCCTTAGAGGAGATGGCAAAGTCATTAAATAGAATTCCAGATTATTAGATTAATCCAATTAACTTTAAGGTGATAGTATTAGAGTAAATTAAAACTCTGAACCTCTGTAGGTGTATCCAGGATCCAAAATAGGGAAACTACTTATATTACTTATAAGGGAGGGTGGGTTTTAGTGTTGGCATTGAGATTTGGATTTTTTGAAACCGGTTTTTCAGACACTTAAGGGTGGAAACGGCCATCGCAAAATGGTCTCTTTTGGTTTCCACCTTAATTTCGTATGCTGTTCAAATCTTCATAACAGGAGAGCAGATGAGTGTAGTGGTTTCGTTCTGTCAAACTCTCCATTCTCCATCAAAACATATTGCCCTGTATATCGGGTTGCGTGCGCATCGGGGGTAATGGTGGCGCGATCTAATGGACAATGACGGATTGACCAACAGTCAATTCGTCAACGAAAGGTAATATCCAATGAGGCATTTCCCCATTTTAACTTCTTAAAAGTTTGGAATTATTTCGTAAAGCGTAAAGCATTTATTGTTTCGAAAACTATGAACTATGAATTACTGATACGCCTTAGTAACCGTTGGAAAGTTGTAGAATAAGGTAGTGTCTTTACTTTATGCAATTCCGTTCTAAACACTGTCGCCACAAATAATAAATGTTCACAACCTCCGAGTAATGACAGGTTAAGGATTAGCTGGCGTAGAATCGAATTTCGACATCTTCCTACCTTTTTATTGTTCGGACAGACGCGTTGCATAAAAACACGCCACATGAATACATACAATAGATTTTTTTAAAGCATATAGTAATGACGGTGATGACCTCATATTGCGACAATGTGGGTTTTGAAGAACAAGAATAAGAAAAGAAAGAGAACTGAATGGGGATCCAAAATTCTCACTTCAACCTTCCCTTCCTTATAAGTAATTTTATTTAAGTTAAGGAAATAAACTATTTTCAACCATCTTTTCTTTACCTTTTGAAGAAAAACTCGCCTAAAGATACTACAACCTATTAAGTATTTCGGCGGCGGTCAACTCGTAAGCAATTTTAATCCCCAACCCTAAGATCGGTCAATTGGTAAGCGAACCGCGGCATGTAAATTTTTAAGGGGTAGTTTTGGATGAGTCAACTCATAAGAGGATTCTCGGAAATAATCAAGGGGATGATGATTGTAACGAAGTAGTTCGGATGTTTGTTGAAACTAAGAATATGATAAAAGGGGGTGGTTTGTTACGTTCCAACTAAACGGTGACTATGGATCAAGATAGTGTTCTTGATCTTACTTGTTGATAATGATCATATGCGTTTTATGACCCTAGGGTCGGGTTTCACAGGGTTTTCTTGCCCTCTCGCAAGGAATACGATAGTCCTCCTATTGGGATTTTCCAGGTAGTTCTATCTAACCCTTACGAGTTGACCGATCTAGAGAACCATATTCTTAAGAGTTGACCAATCTTGCGAAGGTCAAATGCGGACCGGGGACTAATTCTTATGAGTTGACCCCCAAGTACCAAGACCCGTGCCCAAGTATTTATTTATCGACATTACCCTCACCTCTCCAAGAACACAAGACAGCCTTGGATTACCTTGGAACGCATTATTTTGGGTTCCACGACGAACCCCCTAAACCCTCCCCCGATTAAAGACTGTAATCGCTCCTTACCTAAGGGTGGAATCCTGGCTGGGTTGGTCGGCACCTCCTCGGCGTCCTTCTCGATGGGTGGGATGTGGGCCGGTTTCGGGTAGCCGGCGACGAAGACGGGTCGCTGGGGGGAACCCCTGACCAGGACGTCGGGACCATGTTGCCCGGGTTGGGGGATCAAGAAGTTGCCGGGGGGTGAGCCGGGACCGATCAGGATCGGCTGACCCTGACCCGAGTAGATCAATATCTGGGGTTGGACCCTGGAAAAGGGGAAAATTCGCGGTAATTCTGGAACTTGGTGTGGAAGGGAACTAAATTTCTTTAACAGGTTTTAGGAGAAGTCCCTTTGAGATACCCTGTGAGTTTCGTCGCAATTCCCAAGCAAATTTTTAACCCCAAAAAAAGGGAAGGTTAACCATTTGTGATTTTCTCCACAAATGGCCAAAAATGATATTTTCTAAATTATGGTCGTAATCCATAGAGGAATGTTCCCTGTTGCCGACAGTGAAGGAAATTCGCGGAAAAAATGTTTAGTTTTCGAGATACAAATTTTTGAAAATTTTGAATTTTCCGAATACGTCAACCATGTCCGATTTATAAAATTTCTATATCAGACCATAGATAAGGACATTTTTAAAAGGGAAATTTTAGTAGAATTTCTTTGTAAAACGTGTACTTTCAGAGATATGAATTTTTGAAAAATCCATGTTATTTCAAAAAATCGTGATATCTCGGGAAATATAGAAGTTAGCGATTCTAAACTTCGTCAAGGGCCTAAAAATTGTTCTTCTAACCTACCCTGCGAGTTTCGTCGCAAAATTCAAAAGTTTAATTTTTTCCAAATAAGGGATTTTGCGATTTTCTCAAAAAATGGCCAAAAATGAGATTTTCGAAATTATGGTCGTAATCGATAGAGAAAGATTTCCTGATGCCTATGGTGAACGGAATTCAAGGAAAAATGCTTAGTTTTCGAGTTAGGATTTTTTGAAAATTTGAAATTTCCGAATACGTCAACCTCGTGCGATTTGAAAATTTTCAATATCAGACGATAGAGAACGACGTTCTGAAGAGAAAAGTTAAGTAAAACTTCTTCGAAAAACGTGTATTTTCGGAGATATGAATTTTTGAAAAATCCACTTTATTTTTCCAAAAATCGCCATATCTCGGAAAGTATAAAAGTTATCGATACGAAACTTTGTCACGTACCTAAAAATCGCCCTCTCGACGTACCCTGCGAGTTTCGTGCAGAAATTCGAAAGTTTATTTTTTGACCCCAAAAAAAAAGGAAGGTTAACCCCTTGCGATTTTCTCCAAAAATGGCCAAAAATTAGATTTTCGAAATTATGGTCGCAGTCGATAGAGGAAGGTTCCCCTATGCCGACAGTAAAGGAAATTCAAGGAAAATATGTTTAGTTTCCGAGATAGGAATTTTTGAAAATTTGGAATTTTCCGAATACGTCAACCTAGTCCGATTTGAATAATTTTGGTATCGGTCGATAGAGAACGACATTCTGAAGTGAAAAGTTTAGGAAAACTTCTTCGAAAAACGTGTATTTTCGGAGATATGAATTTTTGAAAAATCCACTTTATTTTTCCAAAAATCGCCATATCTCGGAAAGTATAAAAGTTATCGATACGAAACTTCGTCACGTACCTAAAAATCGCCCTCTCGACGTACCCTGCGAGTTTCGTGCAGAAATTCGAAAGTTTATTTTTTGACCCCAAAAAAAAAGGAAGGTTAACCCCTTGCGATTTTCTCCAAAAATGGCCAAAAATTAGATTTTCGAAATTATGGTCGCAGTCGATAGAGGAAGGTTCCCCTATGCCGACAGTAAAGGAAATTCAAGGAAAATATGTTTAGTTTCCGAGATAGGAATTTTTGAAAATTTGGAATTTTCCGAATACGTCAACCTAGTCCGATTTGAATAATTTTGGTATCGGTCGATAGAGAACGACATTCTGAAGTGAAAAGTTTAGGAAAACTTCTTCGAAAAACGTGTATTTTCGGAGATATGAATTTTTGAAAAATCCACTTTATTTTTCCAAAAATCGCCATATCTCGGAAAGTATAAAAGTTATCGATACGAAACTTCGTCACGTACCTAAAAATCGCCCTCTCGACGTACCCTGCGAGTTTCGTGCAGAAATTCGAAAGTTTATTTTTTGACCCAAAAAAAAAGGAAGGTTAACCCCTTGCGATTTTCTCCAAAAATGGCCAAAAATTAGATTTTCGAAATTATGGTCGCAGTCGATAGAGGAAGGTTCCCCTATGCCGACAGTAAAGGAAATTCAAGGAAAATATGTTTAGTTTCCGAGATAGGAATTTTTGAAAATTTGGAATTTTCCGAATACGTCAACCTAGTCCGATTTGAATAATTTTGGTATCGGTCGATAGAGAACGACATTCTGAAGTGAAAAGTTTAGGAAAACTTCTTCGAAAAACGTGTATTTTCGGAGATATGAATTTTTGAAAAATCCACTTTATTTTTCCAAAAATCGCCATATCTCGGAAAGTATAAAAGTTATCGATACGAAACTTCGTCACGTACCTAAAAATCGCCCTCTCGACGTACCCTGCGAGTTTCGTGCAGAAATTCGAAAGTTTATTTTTTGACCCCAAAAAAAAAGGAAGGTTAACCCCTTGCGATTTTCTCCAAAAATGGCCAAAAATTAGATTTTCGAAATTATGGTCGCAGTCGATAGAGGAAGGTTCCCCTATGCCGACAGTAAAGGAAATTCAAGGAAAATATGTTTAGTTTCCGAGATAGGAATTTTTGAAAATTTGGAATTTTCCGAATACGTCAACCTAGTCCGATTTGAATAATTTTGGTATCGGTCGATAGAGAACGACATTCTGAAGTGAAAAGTTTAGGAAAACTTCTTCGAAAAACGTGTATTTTCGGAGATATGAATTTTTGAAAAATCCACTTTATTTTTCCAAAAATCGCCATATCTCGGAAAGTATAAAAGTTATCGATACGAAACTTCGTCACGTACCTAAAAATCGCCCTCTCGACGTACCCTGCGAGTTTCGTGCAGAAATTCGAAAGTTTATTTTTTGACCCAAAAAAAAAGGAAGGTTAACCCCTTGCGATTTTCTCCAAAAATGGCCAAAAATTAGATTTTCGAAATTATGGTCGCAGTCGATAGAGGAAGGTTCCCCTATGCCGACAGTAAAGGAAATTCAAGGAAAATATGTTTAGTTTCCGAGATAGGAATTTTTGAAAATTTGGAATTTTCCGAATACGTCAACCTAGTCCGATTTGAATAATTTTGGTATCGGTCGATAGAGAACGACATTCTGAAGTGAAAAGTTTAGGAAAACTTCTTCGAAAAACGTGTATTTTCGGAGATATGAATTTTTGAAAAATCCACTTTATTTTTCCAAAAATCGCCATATCTCGGAAAGTATAAAAGTTATCGATACGAAACTTCGTCACGTACCTAAAAATCGCCCTCTCGACGTACCCTGCGAGTTTCGTGCAGAAATTCGAAAGTTTATTTTTTGACCCCAAAAAAAAAGGAAGGTTAACCCCTTGCGATTTTCTCCAAAAATGGCCAAAAATTAGATTTTCGAAATTATGGTCGCAGTCGATAGAGGAAGGTTCCCCTATGCCGACAGTAAAGGAAATTCAAGGAAAATATGTTTAGTTTCCGAGATAGGAATTTTTGAAAATTTGGAATTTTCCGAATACGTCAACCTAGTCCGATTTGAATAATTTTGGTATCGGTCGATAGAGAACGACATTCTGAAGTGAAAAGTTTAGGAAAACTTCTTCGAAAAACGTGTATTTTCGGAGATATGAATTTTTGAAAAATCCACTTTATTTTTCCAAAAATCGCCATATCTCGGAAAGTATAAAAGTTATCGATACGAAACTTCGTCACGTACCTAAAAATCGCCCTCTCGACGTACCCTGCGAGTTTCGTGCAGAAATTCGAAAGTTTATTTTTTGACCCCAAAAAAAAAGGAAGGTTAACAACCCCTTGCGATTTTCTCCAAAAATGGCCAAAAATTAGATTTTCGAAATTATGGTCGCAGTCGATAGAGGAAGGTTCCCCTATGCCGACAGTAAAGGAAATTCAAGGAAAATATGTTTAGTTTCCGAGATAGGAATTTTTGAAAATTTGGAATTTTCCGAATACGTCAACCTAGTCCGATTTGAATAATTTTGGTATCGGTCGATAGAGAACGACATTCTGAAGTGAAAAGTTTAGGAAAACTTCTTCGAAAAACGTGTATTTTCGGAGATATGAATTTTTGAAAAATCCACTTTATTTTTCCAAAAATCGCCATATCTCGGAAAGTATAAAAGTTATCGATACGAAACTTCGTCACGTACCTAAAAATCGCCCTCTCGACGTACCCTGCGAGTTTCGTGCAGAAATTCGAAAGTTTATTTTTTGACCCAAAAAAAAAAGGAAGGTTAACCCCTTGCGATTTTCTCCAAAAATGGCCAAAAATTAGATTTTCGAAATTATGGTCGCAGTCGATAGAGGAAGGTTCCCCTATGCCGACAGTAAAGGAAATTCAAGGAAAATATGTTTAGTTTCCGAGATAGGAATTTTTGAAAATTTGGAATTTTCCGAATACGTCAACCTAGTCCGATTTGAATAATTTTGGTATCGGTCGATAGAGAACGACATTCTGAAGTGAAAAGTTTAGGAAAACTTCTTCGAAAAACGTGTATTTTCGGAGATATGAATTTTTGAAAAATCCACTTTATTTTTCCAAAAATCGCCATATCTCGGAAAGTATAAAAGTTATCGATACGAAACTTCGTCACGTACCTAAAAATCGCCCTCTCGACGTACCCTGCGAGTTTCGTGCAGAAATTCGAAAGTTTATTTTTTGACCCCAAAAAAAAAGGAAGGTTAACAACCCCTTGCGATTTTCTCCAAAAATGGCCAAAAATTAGATTTTCGAAATTATGGTCGCAGTCGATAGAGGAAGGTTCCCCTATGCCGACAGTAAAGGAAATTCAAGGAAAATATGTTTAGTTTCCGAGATAGGAATTTTTGAAAATTTGGAATTTTCCGAATACGTCAACCTAGTCCGATTTGAATAATTTTGGTATCGGTCGATAGAGAACGACATTCTGAAGTGAAAAGTTTAGGAAAACTTCTTCGAAAAACGTGTATTTTCGGAGATATGAATTTTTGAAAAATCCACTTTATTTTTCCAAAAATCGCCATATCTCGGAAAGTATAAAAGTTATCGATACGAAACTTCGTCACGTACCTAAAAATCGCCCTCTCGACGTACCCTGCGAGTTTCGTGCAGAAATTCGAAAGTTTATTTTTTGACCCAAAAAAAAAAGGAAGGTTAACCCCTTGCGATTTTCTCCAAAAATGGCCAAAAATTAGATTTTCGAAATTATGGTCGCAGTCGATAGAGGAAGGTTCCCCTATGCCGACAGTAAAGGAAATTCAAGGAAAATATGTTTAGTTTCCGAGATAGGAATTTTTGAAAATTTGGAATTTTCCGAATACGTCAACCTAGTCCGATTTGAATAATTTTGGTATCGGTCGATAGAGAACGACATTCTGAAGTGAAAAGTTTAGGAAAACTTCTTCGAAAAACGTGTATTTTCGGAGATATGAATTTTTGAAAAATCCACTTTATTTTTCCAAAAATCGCCATATCTCGGAAAGTATAAAAGTTATCGATACGAAACTTCGTCACGTACCTAAAAATCGCCCTCTCGACGTACCCTGCGAGTTTCGTGCAGAAATTCGAAAGTTTATTTTTTGACCCCAAAAAAAAAGGAAGGTCCCTTGCGATTTTCTCCAAAAATGGCCAAAAATTAGATTTTCGAAATTATGGTCGCAGTCGATAGAGGAAGGTTCCCCTATGCCGACAGTAAAGGAAATTCACGGAAAAGATGTTTAGTTTCGAAGTTAGGATTTTTTGAAAATTTGGAATTTTCAGAATACGTCAACCTAGTCCGATTTGAATAATTTTGGTATCGGACGATAGAGAACGACGTTCTGAAGAGAAAAGTTAAGTAAAACTTATTCGAAAAACGTGTATTTTCGGAGATATGAATTTTTGAAAAATCCACTTTATTTTTCCAAAAATCGCCATATCTCGGAAAGTATAAAAGTTATCGATACGAAACTTCGTCACGTACCTAAAAATCGCCCTCTCGACGTACCCTGCGAGTTTCGTGCAGAAATTCGAAAGTTTATTTTTTGACCCAAAAAAAAAGGAAGGTTAACCCCTTGCGATTTTCTCCAAAAATGGCCAAAAATTAGATTTTCGAAATTATGGTCGCAGTCGATAGAGGAAGGTTCCCCTATGCCGCCGGTATAGGAAATTCACGGAAGAGATGTTTAGTTTTCGAGATATGAATTTTTGAAAATTTGGAAATTTCTGAACACGTCAACCTTCTCCGATTTGAAAAATTTTAACATGAGAAGGTAGAGAACGACGTTTGGAAGAGAAAAGTTAAGTAAAATTTCTTCGAAAAACGTCTTATTTGGGAAATATGGATTTTTGAAAAATCGATGTTTTTTTTCAAAAAGTCGTGATATCTCGGAAAGTATAGAAGTTAGCGAGTCGAAACTCCGCCACGGACCTAAAAATCGTTCTCCCAACATACCCTGCGTGTTTCATCGCAAAACTCAAAAATTTACTTTTTGACCCCAAAAAAGGGAAAGTTACCCCCTTTCGATTTTTTCCAAAAATGGCTTAAAACTATATTTTAGAAATTTCGGTAGCGATCGAAAGAGGAACGTTCCTCCATGCCGAAAGTGAAAGAATTTCCTAAAAATGACGAGTAGTTTCCGAGATATGACATATTGAAACTTTCCATATTTCCAAAATCTCGCTATAATTCAGAAACTGTTTAACTCCTGCAAATTGTCCTAAAAATGCACCGTTAAAATAAATTAAATACATTTATGTATCGCCACAATCTTGAACCCATTGCTGTCCACTCCAAATAACTTTCTTGGCAGTCGACACTTAAATTCATAACTATCAACTCCATACGAGGGCAATGCCATATTTTTAACCATATTGGCTGCTTTGAAACGACTTTACTGCGATTTATTGCTCTTCGAATTGCACCTTTCTCTTATTTCTCGCATTTTGAAATTTTCCAGAAGGAGAGAAAGGTGAAACTCTGTCTTCGCCTACGTAGAGCCATCTGCTACGGATCCACATCTAATAAACCTTTTTAGGAAATAGGGAAAATTTGGGAAAGCTAGTGAAAATCCAGAATTTCAATTACAAAAATATGTGTAAGTTGTGTGTCTGTAATTGTGTCGTGCGTGACGGAATCTTTGTCAATTTTCATACTTTTATTGTTTGTAATTAGGTAATTTCGTCGCAACGATTTAGGAAATCACAGGTTAGTCGAAGGAAAGAGCGTTGCGCAACATAGTTTTGCTACAGTTTTTACCTCTTTAGTAATTAGTGTATCAGTCTTATCAGCAAGGATGATTTTATCGACTATTTCATAACATTTACAAAATTACTAATCTGAATTATATGAGGAGTGTCAGAAACGATTATCATGCGGAATTGGCAAATCAGGCATTAGGAATAAGCAATCTTTTGTTGCCTCTTTAAGGAATGCAAGAAAGTTTTGTTGCAGGACAGTGCAACATTACTAGGATACACAAATAATTATTGCAACCAAAGCAAGAAAAATATCTGCTGCACTAAATTAACACTCGAAGAACCGTTGCATACTTCAGCAATTCGTTGCATCAACATAGATTCTTTCTCCTCGTCAAATAAAATCGTATAAATCCAATTCAACAGCACAACTATTGTTGCACACAATTCAAAATACACACACTCTCTCTTTCTCTCACTCACCTCGGGTACTGCTTCTGTTGCACGTAACCGAAACCCGGGTACTGCGGGTACTGCAGCTGCGGCTCCAGTTGCACGGGTAAGCCGGCGTATCCCTGCAACACTTGCGGCAATTCGCCGCGCAACTTTTCCTCGCTCGGTCGTTCCGCCGGTTTAGTTGCGGCGACGTTTTTCTGTTGCGCCTCGCAACAGACCGTCGAGAAGGCAACGGCGAGAATGAGTAGTAGTAACATTTTTTAACTGAAAATGTAAGTTAATTGAAATGTTATTTCCTTGGCGACGTAATAAGAAAGAATTGATCTTAAATGTTTTTGATACATTAACAGGTAATATTTACACGTTAAAATTTTAATTGCACCATCCTTCATCGTCGTTTAAGTAGGTAATTATATATTACGGAAAAGGTAAAGGTGATATACGGGTAATTTAACGGTTTTCTCAAAAATGACATGTTATACGGGAAGGTCGCTAATTTTATAACATCCTGTGTAACACGCTTCAACGGGTTAGACTAAAAATGAAAAGAATGATGGACGAAATGTATAGAATAATAATTTAATTTAAACTTATAATAACTTCGCGTTAAAACTAATAAACAAAACAAATACAGCTAGAGTAAATTTAAAAAAAAATTAACATATAACAACTTAAAATTGACTAACTTAATTCATAACAATACGAGTTTAAGTTAAGCTGATCTGAACAGCATCTAAATTAAGTTTTTCTGAATTTTTCGCTCACCTGTGCTAAGTCCTAACTAACGCGATAGTTATGGAAGAACTCTTGCGCTCTGAGGACCAACGACCTCTTATAAACTCTTGGAGAAGTGGGGAGGGACGATTTTTACAAGAAGGGGCGTCGAGAGGATTTGCCGTACAGGAGATCGAAAATAACAAAAGAACGAAAGCTGCCTGTAGAACATAAGTTTGAGATGAATATTGAGGATTAAGGTATGCTCCAGAGTGATTAGTTAGCAATAAAAGCTATTCGCAATGCAATAAATTAGAAAATGGGTAAATTTCAGTTCAGTTTTGGGAAGAGATGTGACACTGTTAAGCACTTATTTATTACCACTTGAAGCTGAAGTTAACTGTACAGTTAAAGCTTCAGATCGTAATAGTTAAGGGTAGAACGGTTCACTAAGTTTTGAAGGGGTCTGATTTCAGTTAGGATTTGGGAGGAAATGTGAAACTGACAAGCACCTATTTGTTACCAATTGAAGCTGAAGTTAACGGTAACGTTCCAGCTGCAGATGATAATAGTTAAGGGTAGAACGTACAGTTCAATAAGTATTGAAGGGGCCGAATTTCAGTTAGGATTTGGGAGGAAACGTGAAACTGACAATCACCTATTGGTAACCACTTGAAGCTGAAATTAACAGTACAGTTAAAGCTTCAGATTGTAATAGTTAAGAGTAGACCAGTTCAATAAGTTTTGAAGGGGTCGAATTTCAGTTAAGTCTTGGGAGGAGATGTGAAACTGACAAGAACCTATTTGTTACCATTTGAAGCTGAAGTTAACAGCAAAGATCCTGATGCAGATCGTATAGTTAAGGGTAGGATAGTTCAATAAATTTTGAAGGGGTCAAATTTCACTTAAGTTTTGGGAGGACACTTGAAACTGACAAGCCCTTATTGTTATCATTTGAAGCTGAAGTCAACAGTAAAGTTCCAGCTGCAGGTCGTAATAGTTACGAGTAGAACAGTTGGATAAGTATTGAAGGTGCTAAATTTGAGTTAAGTTTTGGGAGGAGATGTGACACTGTTAAGCACTTATTTATTAGCACTTGAAGCTGAAGTTAACAGTAAAGTTCCAGCTGCATATATTAATAGTTAAGTGTAGAGCAGTTGAATGATTATAGAAGGGGGCCAAATTTGAGTTAAGTCTTGGGAGGAGACATGAAACTGAAAAGCATCTATTGGTAACCACTTGAAGTTGAAATTAACAGTACAGTTATAACTTCAAGTAGTACTAGTTAAGGGTAGAACAGTTCAATAAGTTTTTAAGGGGTCGAATTTCAGGTAAGTCTTGGGAGTAGACGTGAAACTGACAAGCACCTATTTATTACCACTTGAAGCTGAATTTAACAGTACAGTTATAGCTTCAGATTGTAATAGTTAAGGGTAGAATAGTTCAATAAGTTTTGAAGGGGTCAAATTTCAGTTAAGTTTTAGGGGGAGACGTGAATCTGACAAGCACCTATTTGTCACCACTTGAAGCTGAAGTTAACATTAAAGTTATAGTACCTTCAAATCGCTATAGTCAAAGGTAGAAGAGTTCAATAAGTTTCGAAAGGGGTCAAACTTCAATTAAGTTTTAGGGGGAGGCATGAAACTGACAAGCACTTATTTGTCACCACTTGAAGCTGAAGTTAACAGTAAAGTTCCAGCTGCAGATCTTAATAGTTAAGGGTAGAACAGTTGTATGAGTATAAAAGGGGACCAAATTTGAGTTAAGTCTTGGGAGGAGCCGTGAAACTGACAAACATATATTGGTAACCACTTGAAGCTGAAATTAACAGTACAGTTATTGCTTCAGATCGCAATAGTTAAGGGTAGAACATTTCAATAAATTTTGAACGTGCCAAATTTTAGTTAAGTTTTGGGAGGAAATGTGAAACTGACAAGCATCTGTTTTGTAACCATTTGAAGCTGAAGTTAATAGTACGGTTATAGCTTCAGATCGTGTTAGTTTAGGGTAGAATAGGTAAATAAGTTTTGAGTGGACCAAATTTCAGTTAAGTTTTAAGAGGAGACGTGAAACTGACAAGCATCTATTTGCTACCACTTGAAGCTGAAGTTACCAGTTAAGTTATACCTTCAAATCGCTATAGTCAAAGGTAGAACAGTTCAATAAGTTTTGAAAGGGTCAAATTTCAGTTCAGTTTTTGGAGAAGACATGAAACTGACAAGCACCTATTTGTCACCACTTGAAGCTGAAGTTAACAGTAGGTAATGTTCCAGCTGCAGCTCTTAATAGTTAAGGGTAGAACAGTTTGAAGAGTATTGAGGGGGCTAAATTTGAGTTAAGTCTTATGAGGACTTAACTCAACTCAATGAACTGGACAAGCATCTATTGGTAACCACTTGAAGCTGAAGTCTACAGTACAGTTATAGCTTCAAATCGCAATAGTTAAGAGTAGAACAGTTCAGTAAGTTTTGAAGAGGTCAAATTTCAGTTAAGTTTTGGGAAAAGACATGAAACTGACAAGCACCTATTTGTCACCACTTGAAGCTGAAGTTAACAGTAGGCAATGTTCCAGCTGCAGATCTTAATAGTTATGGGTAGAACAATTGAAAGAGTATTGAGGGGGTCAAATTTGAGTTAAGTCTTGCGAGGAGACGTGAAACTGGACAAACGTCTATTGGTAACCACTTGAAGCTGAAGTTAACATTACAGTTATAGCTTCAGATCGCGATAGTTAAGGGTAGAACAGTTCATTAAGTTTTGAAGGAGGCAAACTTCACTTAAGGTTTAGGGGGAGACATGGAACTGGCAAGTATCTGTTTGTTACCACTTGAAGCTGAAGTTAACAGTAAAGTCCCAGCTGCAGTTCTTAATAGTTAAGGGTAGAACAGTTGTATGAGTATAAAAGGGGACCAAATTTGAGTTAAGTCTTGGGAGGAGACGTGAAACTGACAAACATCTATTGGTAATCACTTGAAGCTGAAGTTAACAGTACAGTTATATCTTCAGATCGCAATAGTTAAGGGTAGAACAGTCCATTAAGTTTTGAAGGAGGCAAACTTCACTTAAGTTTTAGGGGGAGACATGGAACTGGCAAGTATCTGTTTGTTACCACTTGAAGCTGAAGTTAACAGTAAAGTTATAGCTTCAGATCGTAATAGTTGAGGGTTGAACAGTTCAATAAGTTTTGAAGGGGCCAAATTTCAGTTAAGATTTGGGAGGAGACTTGAAACTGACAAGCACCTATTTGTCACCACTTGAAGCTAAAGTTAACAGTAAAGTTCCTGCTGCAGATCATAATAGCTAAGGGTAGAAGAGTTAGATGAGTATAAAAGGGAGCCACATGTGAGTTAAGTCTTGGGAGAAGACGTGAAACTGACACACATCTACTGGTAACCACTTGAAGCTGAAGTTAACAGTACAATTATAGCTTCAAATCGCCATAGTTAAAGGTAGAACAGTTCAATAAGTTTTGAAGGAGCCAAATTTCAATCAAGTTTTAACGGGAGGCATGACACTGACAAGCACCTGTTTGTTACCACTTGAAGCTGAAGTTAACACTACAGTTATAGCTTCAGATTAATTAAAGGTAGAACAGTTCAATAAGTTTTGAAGGGGTCAAATATCAGTTCAACTTCGGAAGAAGACGTGAAACTGACGAGCACCTATTTGTCACCACTTGAAGCTGAAGTTAACAGCAAAGTTCCAGCTGCACATCTTAATATAGTTAAGGGTAGAACAGTTGGAAGGGTATTGAGGGGGTAAAATTTGAGTTATTTCTTTGGAGGAGACGTGAAACTGACAAACATTTATTAGTAATCACTTGAAGCTGAAAATAACAGTACAGTTATAGCTTCGGATCGTTTAGTTAAGCGTAGAATAGTTCAATAAGTTTTGAAAGGGCCAAATTTCAGTTAAGTTTTGGGAGGAGACGTGAAACTGACAAGTACCTATTTGTTACCACTTGAAGCTGAAGTTAACAGTGAAGTTCCAGCTGCAGATCGTAATAGTTAAGGGTAGAACAGTTCAATAAGTTTTGAAGGGGTCAAATTTTAGTTAAGTTTCGGGAGAAGACGTGAAACTGACAAGCATCTGTTTATCACCACTTGAAGCTGAAGTTAACAGTAAAGTTCCAGCTGCAGATCTTAATAGTTAAGGGTAGAACAGTTGTATGAGTATAAAAGGGGACCAAATTTGAGTTAAGTCTTGCGAGGAGACGTGAAACTGACAAACATCTATTGATAACCACTTGAAGCTGAAGTTAACAGTGCAGTTATAGCATCAGATCGCAATAGTTAAGGGTAGAACGTTTCAATAAATTTTGAACGTGCCAAATTTTAGTTAAGTTTTGGGAGGAAATGTGAAACTGACAAGCATCGGTTTTGTAACCATTTGAAGCTGAAGTTAATAGTACGGTTATAGCTTCAGATCGTGTTAGTTTAGGGTAGAATAGGTAAATAAGTTTTGAGTGGACCAAATTTCAGTTAAGTTTTAAGAGGAGACGTGAAACTGACAAGCATCTATTTGCTACCACTTGAAGCTGAAGTTACCAGTTAAGTTATACCTTCAAATCGCTATAGTCAAAGGTAGAACAGTTCAATAAGTTTTGAAAGGGTCAAATTTCAGTTCAGTTTTTGGAGAAGACATGAAACTGACAAGCACCTATTTGTCACCACTTGAAGCTGAAGTTAACAGTAGGTAATGTTCCAGCTGCAGCTCTTAATAGTTAAGGGTAGAACAGTAGGAAGAGTATTGAGGGGGCTAAATTTGAGTTAAGTGTTGGGAGGAGACGTCAAACTGGACAAGCATCTATTGGTAACCACTTGAAGCTGAAGTTAACAGTACAGTTATATATTCAAATCGCAATAGTTAAGGGTAGAACAGTTCAGTAATTTTTGAAGGAGGCAAACTTCACTTAAGTTTCGGGAGAAGACGTGAAACTGACAAGCACCTGTTTATAACCACTTGAAGCTAAAGTTAACAGTAAAGTTCCAGCTGCAGATCTTAATAGTTAAGGGTAGAACAGTTGTATGAGTATAAAAGGGGACCAAATTTGAGTTAAGTCTTGGGAGGAGACGTGACACTGACAAACGTCTATTGGTAACCACTTGAAGCTGAAGTTACCAGTACAGTTATAGCTTCAGATCACAATAGTTAAGGGTAGAACATTTCAATAAGTTTTGAATGTGCCAAATTTCAGTTAAGTTTTGGGAGGAAATGTGAAACTGACAAGCATGTGTTTTGTTACCACTTGAAGCTGAAGTTACCAGTTAAGTTATACCTTCAAATCGCTATAGTCAAAGGTAGAACAGTTCAATAAGTTTTGAAAGGGTCAAATTTCAGTTAAGTTTTGGGGGAAGACATGAAACTGACAAGCACCTATATGTCACCACTTGAAGCTGAAGTTAACAGTAGGCAATGTTCCAGCTGCAGATCTTAATAGTTATGGGTAGAACAGTAGGAAGAGTATTGAGGGGGCTAAATTTGAGTTAAGTGTTGGGAGGAGACGTCAAACTGGACAAGCATCTATTGGTAACCACTTGAAGCTGAAGTTAACAGTACAGTTACAGATTCAGATCGCAATAGTTAAGAGTAGAACAGTTCAGTAAGTTTTGAAGAGGTCAAATTTCAGTTAAGTTTTGGGAGAAGACATGAAACTGACAAGCAGCTATATGTCACCACTTGAAGCTGAAGTTAACAGTAGGCAATGTTCCAGCTGCAGATCCTAATAGTTATGGGTAGAACAGTTGAAAGAGTATTGAGGGGGTCAAATTTGAGTTAAGTCTTGCGAGGAGACGTGAAACTGGACAAACGTCTATTGGTAACCACTTGAAGCTGAAGTTAACAGTACAGTTATAGCTTCAGATCACAATAGTAAAGGGTAGAACATTTCAATAATTTTTCAATGTGCCAAATGTCAGTTAAATTTTGGGAGGAAATGTGAAACTGACAAGCATCTGTTTTGTTACCATTTGAAGCTGAAGTTAATAGTACGGTTATAGCTTCAGATCGTGTTAGTTTAGGGTAGAATAGTTAAATAAGTTTTGAGTGGACCAAATTTCAGTTAAGTTTTAAGAGGAGACGTGAAACTGACAAGCATCTATTTGCTACCACTTGAAGCTGAAGTTACCAGTTAAGTTATACCTTCAAATCGCTATAGTCAAAGGTAGAACAGTTCAATAAGTTTTGAAAGGGTCAAATTTCAGTTCAGTTTTTGGAGAAGACATGAAACTGACAAGCACCTATTTGTCACCACTTGAAGCTGAAGTTAACAGTAGGCAATGTTCCAGCTGCAGATCTTAATAGTTATGGGTAGAACAGTTGAAAGAGTATTAAGTACAGTTATAGCTTCAGATCATAACAGCTAAGGGTGGAAGAATTCAATACACTTTGAAGGTGCCAAATTTCAGTTAAGTTTTGGGAGGAGATGTGAAACTGACAAACATCTATTGGTATAACCACTTGAAGCTGAAGTTAACAGTACAGTTATAGATTCAGATCGCAATAGTTAAGAGTAGAACAGTTCAGTAAGTTTTGAAGGGGTCAAATTTCAGTTAAGTTTTGGGAGAAGACATGAAACTGACAAGCACATATATGTCACCACTTGAAGCTGAAGTTAACAGTAGACAACCTTCCAGCTGCAGATCTTAATAGTTATGGATAGAACAGTTGGAAGAGTATTGAGGGGGTCAAATTTGAGTTAAGTCTTTGGAGGAGACGTGAAACTGGACAAACGTCTATTGGTAACCACTTGAAGCTGAAGTTAACAGTACAGTTATAGCTTCAGATCATAACAGCTAAGGGTGGAAGAGTTCAATACATTTTGAAGGTGCCAAATTTCAGTTAAGTTTTGGGAGGAGACGTGAAACTGACAAACATCTATTGGTAACCACTTGAAGCTGAAGTTAACAGTACAGTTATAGCTTCAGATTGCAATAGTTAAGGGTAGAACAGTTCAATAAGTTTTAAAGGAGCCAAATTTCAGTTAATTTAAGTTTTAAGAGGAGACGTGAAACTGACAAGCCCCTATTTGTTACCACTTGAAGCTGAAGTTAACAGTAAAGTTATACCTTCAAATTGCTATAGTTAAAGGTAAAACTGTTTAGAACACACAGTGGTGAAGATTGAAGATGCTAACAAAG
This sequence comes from Cryptocephalus moraei, assembly GCA_946251905.1. NCBI lineage: Eukaryota > Metazoa > Arthropoda > Insecta > Coleoptera > Chrysomelidae > Cryptocephalus > Cryptocephalus moraei. The sequence goes on along the minus strand of OX276464.1, from coordinate 20,728,201 downwards.
AGAGAATTTTTAAGTAGAGTAGAGAGAGATTTTTAATGCAAGTTGTTCGCTAAAGTACAACAATAAGTTAATAAGAGTAGTTAGTTTAGTTAATTGTTGTTAATTTTTACCTATCATTAAAATGCAAGTAATATCGAGTTTACCTTTAAATACTTAAAGACAAGATTGGAATTTCTAGAACAACAATAGGATCCTCTTTGGAAACTCTCCTTGGATTATTCCAATTACTCATTAATAGTACATTAGTAAGTACTTTTCGTTTATTTACTGTAAAACTACCAAATTTCGATATTTCATATCCTTTTTGGTCCCATTGAACCCGCATGAACAGTGAAGAATTTTTTTGTGATCACCTGGATAACAACAATAATTTTAAACTCTCTTAACGTAACGTATTACCTCGTATGATCATTGACCTTGCGACTATTCGTTTCGCATGTTAATCAATGTTTCCATTTTCGTATTCGCGTCGTGTCTTTTTCGAAGGTGCGTACCTGTTACTCATCCTCAAGTTTGAATATTCAAGAAGGGAAAATCGAGAGGAAAACAAACAAAAACGGAAAAAAAAAGTGTTATTGCAGGGTTTTCCAGGTATAATTATACAGTGCGTTCAATAACGTGCGGTACGTACTTTTGGGAGGGAACTAGCGAGACGGTTGAGGTTATGTTACATTTTGCGGGTTTCGAAACGAAGTTTGCCGGGGAAAAGCCGCAAGGTTGCCTGGTTCCCGATAAAACGACGAGTTAATGTATTGAAATTAGTGGTTCGTTAACCATGAACAACACGGTTGGGACCGGTCGATACTTTCTTCGAGTCATCGAAATGGCCGGAGCGTCATGCAAAATGCATCGGAGGATGACATTTACTTTTATCTGGGGCGTGGAGTTGATTCACGAAATTCCCCAGCCGAGTGGGCAGTGAGGCCGCAAAAGACATCACACAATCACGGGATTTAATTAGAAATCATTTGTAAGAGTGACTCAGCACAAAGAACACAGGACACAAGATCAACCCTGCAACCAATTGTTCTCTGTTCCAAGAGTCAGTTAATATTGTTACTGACTAGACACTAGACGAGTTACATGGCACTACCATTTCGTTAATATGGTGTTCAGTTGTTTCCAATGATATCAGTTATGTTACAACCATTGGTTAATCAGCAATCAGATCTGTACTAAAGTACATAGATATCTCTTAGTAACATCTCAGAGGACGGACGCTGTTTCAATGTTGCCAAAGTTGGGTAACGAGCAGATCCGGCAACCTCGCACCAACATCCGCCATTTTTGTCGTTGTTGCGGTTTGCCTATCTTGTTTGTTGTTGTGTGATTTCTGGTGTTGATTTTTAATATGTTTGCTACATAAACTTATTCTACAGAAGGTTGTTATGGTTAAGAAGTGTTTAGTGTGCTAGACATCTTGGAATTCGGGTAGTAATCGCACTTTTCACCTTCTAGTCCCGCTTACCATAGACGTAGAAGTGGGTAAGGTAGGTGTAAGAACCCTTATTAAATTTACAGGTTATATGCACCTTTCAACTGTAATTTTTATTTCAAATAAGTAAGCAAGAGAAGCCTAGTGACCACTAACATACTATTGCAACTGAAATGGCACTAAATGCACTCTTCCTCGCCTGGGAGCTGTTGGAGCCAATTACTCCAATGATAGGAATATAGGCACGGGATGTCTATGTACTTTAATACTTAATATATGGCCGAAGGATCCACCAGAACCCTAGCATGCTCCTAAATAGAAACCATATTGGGCAATACATCGGTCTTACTCCGACGTACATAGGCAACCAACACGACAATCGCACCGATCTTACTCAGACATGCATAGGCAACCAACACGACAATCACATCGTTCTTACTCCGGCATACATAGGCAACCAACACGACAACCATATAACCCGCGACTGAATCACCGGCGACTTTATTCCGCGTAAATAAATAGTACTACAGTAATTATGGCAATCAACTTGGGCGAGATCAGTTCTGATGGTACTTGTTGATCAGGTTCCCGATGAAGATATCAGCGTTCCTATCAGGGGAACCACCAGGTTTGCGCTTGTTGTACGTCTCCATGTACACCGGGATCATGGTCTGGTCGGGGGAGACGCCCGCTATGGCCGTACCTACGGGCCGGGCTATGGCGAGGCCCCCGGGACCGACGACGGCCGTCGCTATTGGTTTGCTCGCCGCCACTCCGCCCTCGCCTGGAAAATAGAAAGTCGAGCTGAGTTAATGTCATTCATATCAGATTCACAAAATTCTAAGTTCCGCCCTGTAGCCGCTCAATTCATTATTTACTGCGCAAACTCAGAGGTAGGTCAATTTATCCTATGAAGTGTCGAATTGTTCAGAACTGATTGGCGTTCTAGAGTTTATTATAGTTCTGTGGCTTAAGTGGACGTTACATACTTGTTTCGCTTGAAACATTTTGACTACGTTATCCAAATTTCGTTCCGATTATAGTAGCTAAATTCATCAACTGTTCTAACTGGAGTAAGCTCACTTGCATGCTTCTAACCGAACTGACTGATTGAAAATCACGTAGTGCTTTGGTCGAATTAACTCGTTTGCAACGTTCTCGTTTGATTATACTCCATTCGAAATAGGGAGAGAGTAATAAATAACTCAAAATCGGAGGTTAGGGTTGTAACAAAGGGCGTACCATCCTTATTTCCCTGATTTTTAAATATAAATTAAATTCACCCATCGAACTGTTTCCATTTTAAAATTTCTTGAAGTTGTATCGTACATATTATAGTGATTAAGGATTGAACCTAAAAGGAATGAATTCATATAATTACCAATTTAATCGGTGCCGTTAACGAAATATATCAATGAATGATATTACTTGTAAATATTGAATACTTTTAGACAATTCGTCAACTCGGAGACCATTTTGGAAAGGGTCTTTTTTAATGTGGACACTTAATAATTTGTTCAGGCACCTTTACTCTTCCACTAAACTACTTAGTTAACTGTTACCAGAGATTTACCTGTAGGATTAAGAATTACCTGGAAATGGGGTCGAAAGTTCTCCCTCCGTTGAAGGAGGTATAAAAGGGAAATACCTGAATTTCGGTTATTCTTATTCTAATAGTCTTACTATCAAGAATTAAATATGTCAAGTCTTATGAACTTTACCCCGTGTAAGTTACCGAATAAGCAGGCGTTATCGTGTCGTGAAAAAGTGGTTGTTTTAAATGTATTTAACGGATTGAAACATCTACATCCTAAATCCAGCGTAGATGACCTAGTTGAAATGTGTCACAAAATGACGGGATATGGAAAATCAACGATATATCGCGTCAAAAGGGAAGAGAGGAGTGGAGAGGTGAAGGCTCCAAAATCTGCACCAGGAAGACCTCAAATGCTTGTTGATGAGGATAGCAAGAGACTCATTCGTCGAACGCTTCATTCCTTTTTTTTCAAACGTGAAATCCCAACATTGGATAAAATGTTACATGAACTGCCAGAAGACTGTATGACATTGAAAAGGACCAAATTGTGGACGATTCTGAAGGAACTAGGTATTTGTTGGGATAAGCGAATTAAAACTTCTCCTCTTCGGGAATCCGATGAAATTATTTGCTGGCGAAGAAGCTACCTCAGAGATATTAAAAAATTTCGACAAGAAGGAAGGGCTATTTTTTATCTGGATGAAACCTGGGTAAACCAAGGATATACCGTGGGAAAAGTGTGGCAGGACAAAAGTGTGGTGAATCCGCGACAAGCCTGTTTAGAAGGTTTATCAACAGGACTAAAAGCACCGGCTGGAAAAGGTAAACGACTTATTGTTACCCACATCGGCAGTACTAGTGGCTTTGTGGATGGCGGCTTACTTCTTTTTGAATCTAAGATTATCATCGGGATTATATCGGGAGATTATCATGAAGACATGAACGCGGACGTTTTCGAGGAGTACTTCGTTCAAATGCTCGATCTCATCCCACCTGTTTCCGTAATTGTCATGGATAATGCGAGCTATCATTCCAGACAGGTCGATAAATCCCCGGTAATTTCTTGGCGGAAGGCTGAAATTTTAAATTGGCTGATAAGAAAAAATATTCCGTATAAGGAGGACATGGTCAAATCGGAATTGATATCAATTGTAAAGACCTGCAACTTTCGTAAAAGGTATGCAGTTGATGAAATGGCACAAAATCGCCAAATAACTGTGCTTCGTCTTCCGCCCTATCACTGCGAACTCAATCCCATAGAATTAATATGGGCTCAGGTAAAAGGCTATGTTGCTCGGGAAAATAAAACATTTAAATTAAAAGATGTTAAAATTCTTCTGGAAGAATCCATTCGCAGAACCACCTCTGAAAATTGGCAAAAAGTCATAAATCATGTTATAAAAGAAGAAGAAAAATTTTGGGAGTTAGATTTTATGATTGATAACGCCGTGGAACCCTTAATCATTACTGCACAGGATATCAATGAAGAGAGTTCTTCAGATGATTCTGAATATTAATTAATTTCAACTTGAAAACATTCCTGAATATTGCATCTTTCCAAAACCTCACGATTACTCCTTTTTCTTTTGAACGTGTACCTTTTGTATACCTGAACGGATTCTTGTACGAGAAAATGAGATTTCTGAAAATCGATTTAGGTATACTTATAGTTACCTATATTATTATTAACTTAAGATTTAAACCGTTTTGAACTGTTTAAACAAGATTTGTTATTCTTGTAAAAAAACGTTTATTTCCAATAAATATATTATTATTTTAAGCCATTTAGTTACTTCTTTTGTATAATTTGTGAAATTGTGCCACGTTCCTCGTTTTAAAATTTTTTTGTTTCTTATAAGCTTGGACAAAAGTGATGTTATGTATACTTTGTGCTTTTGATATATTAATTTAGTAAGTAATTAATTTGGATTGATGTATATTTCTATCCCTTATGGCATATGCCAGTGTTAGGTATAATATTAGGAAAAGTTCAGTTCTTTGAGTAAAAGTGAATTAATTATAGTTTCATTTCGACCTCACGGTATAAATTTATTATTTATATATAGGTTCCATAAATTCTAAATAAACAAATATTGCTTATGATTACTTTTTTTCTTTAAATAAAAAACCCCATGGCGTGACTCTGATGTGACGATTTCAAGTAAACGAAAACAGTGCGAAATAACCGAATTGGAGTAATAGAGAAAGAGCATTCAATTCTTCATAAGAAAGATAAAGACGGATTATATCCCTTGACCCGAACGCAGGTAGAAATTTGATCCGGGTGCTTTTCAATGTAATAGTTCCTAGGAACAGTACAGAGACGTATAACTAAATGCAATGTTTATACATATCTCGCCAGTACTACAGTTTTTGAGGATTTGCATTTATAATGACATTTTATTACTCTCTCGATTTTCCGAATGGAATATAGAAATCTTAAAGTTACAAATGTAGAATTATTTGATTCGACTACAAATCTACAAATTAGCTAGATACCTAAGTCAAATTGTTTTTTTTAGTTACCAGCGACAGCTAATCCAATAGGTTTGGCCTCGGCGACGGACGCGTCCTCTGGCGGTAGATTAATCTCGACTGTGTCGCTGTCGTTTCCCTCCTCCTCCTCCTCCTCTTCCTCCTCCTCCTCCTTCTTATTCTCGTTCTCCTCCTTTTTCTTCTTTTCCTCTTCCTCCTTCTTCTTCTTCTCCTCCTCTTCCTTCTTACGTTTCTCCTCTTCCTCCTTCTTCCTCTTCTCCTCCTCCTTTTTCTTCTCGTCCTCCTTCTTCTTCTTATCCTCCTCTTTCTTCTTCTTGTCCTTGCCGCCGCCCGCCTTCCTGTCGAACCAAGCGCTCAGACCCTCCCTGCCCTCGACGTCCTCCTCCTGGATCCTCGCCAGGCTCTGGGCGGACCTGTTCAGCGCGTCCATCTTCCCCCTGTAGTCCTCCTCCTCGTCGTCGGACAGGCCGCCCGTCTCCTTCGCCTTCTCCTGCAGCCTTATGATCTCGAGGGCGGTCGCCTGGATCCGCCTGATGTCGTTCCCCAGGTCGTACTTGACGGGCAGCGGGGGATACTCCACGTCGGAGATGCTCGGGTCGGGGTCGGGTCGCTCCTGGAGCGGCGGCGGGTCTTCGGTAGGGGGCGTCTTTATTATGGTCGTCGTGATCTTGCCGTCGCGCTGCTCGGTGATCTGGAGCGACTGGCCCTTCGCGCCGCCGTAGAAGGGGATGATCGTGACCCGTTTCGGGGGGCTGGAAAGTAAAAGAGACGAGGAGGGTTATGGGTTCGTTCAGCGAGAGGAGGATGCCTGTGGGATTTTGGACGAACCTGGGCATATGAACTTAATGGGTTCTTGGCAAAATCTTTGTCGAAACTTAAAACTAGTTGTAGGAGGTGTTTGGTCTTGGACTTGGACTTGCTACTCTACTTGGAATATGGAAGCACGTTCTCTACCTTTCTTCATTTTCATTTGAGCGATTACCATATTACCCGAAGACTTTTGGAAATGTACTTTGTGTGTGTGTACGATAAGATCAAGAACGTATTCACATTACAACTAAGTACTATCGAATGTTTCGACTCGTGAGTCGAGACCTACCCCATACTTGATCAACCTTTAACGTTGGAGAGAAATCCTAAAAGGGCGTCACCAAAACATTTTTTGCGATCCTTGGAAAAGTGCCAATAGACACCACCCCTAAGGGTTCACCCCTGTATATCGATTTTCATCCCATCTCCGAGGTCAAGGTCAAACGCATATACACTCACTCACTCACTGACAGCGCATCCCATCACCGTTAGCTGTCATAATTGTGACAGGACTCAGTTGTCTGATCCCAAGATGATGCTGTACTTGTGGCGCAACTCGACCTCTGGGTCGCTAACCCCGGCGAGTAGTCGATGACGTCATACGTTGGGCACAGCTCACCCTTCGATGTGATAGCTACTTTTTAGCCTAACTGGCTTCATGAAACATCTCTTCGCTCAATTGCGGTAATTTTGGATGCCATTTGGGCACGAAAACTGTTTCCCATTTAAAGGAACATGGAGAATAGGGCCAGAAATAATACGAAGATCAAATATTGGCGAAAATGTGGTACAAAATTGGGCCAAACTCGACCTTGAACAAAACGTTTTTTTTTGGGCTAGAACCATCATAGCTTATCTACTTGCCTCTTTATACTTAATATTGATAAACGTCTTGCTATACAGATCTTGATTTACATCCATGCATCTCTGGGATAAGCTGTTAAGAGCAAAGATGGCTTCCCTGGTGCCCATCCCGTTGTGGAATCCAAACTGTGTAACTGTTTTAGCCTCGCATTTATCATACATTCTAGTATGTGATTTTCGAAACTTGACTCATGAGATTTATGAGTGTGTTGTAACACCCTACGGATGTTTAAGGGATTTTTTATTGATTAGATTTTATGTAACATTAAGAAAGGGGACCCTATACATGAAACAACTAAATCATATAATTTGTAACATGTCCCCTAAAACTGCACACGGTCGATAACAAGAATCTTTTTGAGTTTGTTTCCGAAAGGAACAAAGATGTCAACTGTCAACATCAACTTACTCAAGCCGTAATCACAGGCAAACCGTATAACGCAACACTTTCAAATTTTTACCAACGATAGTCAATAGATTAAGCCCCATCCTGACAAAATTTCAATCACAACGAAAGGGATTTAACTTCTATATTTACAGCGTGTTAATTACATAGATACATTTAGTACTCGTCGTCCTCGTAACTGATCTCGAGATCGCTCTCTGCGTGCGCGACGCCCCCTGGTCCCGCGATGGCGACCGCCTCCGGCTCGAATAGTACGTCCACGTTGGCACCCCGCCTCAGCACCGCCCTCGAGACCGGAGTGGATATCGCCCGACCCTCCGGTCCCGCCACGGATTTCGCCATCGGTTTCAGTATCAATGTGGTGACGTCATTGCCGGCGTTCCCACGCAGCCGCAGCACTTTGCCGCCGTCGATGGTGTTGCCGTTCTTCACGTAGTGGAGGAGTGGGTGGGATCTGAACGGCGACGCACCCTTTCTGAGGCCGGCGCCGCCCACTCCTCCGATCCTCTCTCCCATTTGATTGGTCTGATAGCGGAGTTGGGGGCGTGGTTTGGTCGGTGACGCCCCCGTTAGGGGTTCTGAATTGGGGTGGACGCCTTCGTCTATCCCGTTACTTTCGATGTGTCGGAAGTACTGGATCAGACGTGAAGTGGTGAAGAGGAGGTTGTTATTGGTTGGGAGTGGCCAGTAGATTGGGAATCTGGGGACAAAAAGAAAATGGAACGTAGAGAATGAAATAGCAATATCGAAGGTATGAGTGGTTGGAAAAAATAGGCGACTTATACGTGTATATCGATTTATTGTAACAAACTTCAAATGTAACAATTTCGACTTAAAAAGAAGACGCTGGTGGTTTGGTCGCCACTTTTAACTACTCACAGAATAGTAATGTAGAAGGTGGTCACATAGTTCAAAGTTTGAACGTTACTTATGAGGAAGAAAAAACTAACACGTTTTGGTTGGCAAGACTTTCGTTTCTTTCTTCCTCACTCACAAAATGTATAAGGCCATAGAAATATAATGAACTCTAGAACGCAGATAGGTACATTCAGCTAAATGACGTAGTAAATAACCACTTACTACTTGCACATGCGCAGAACGTCTTTTCTCACAAATCTCAGAAACGCACCTGGTAATAACAATAATACGGCTCGTGATAAAGAAGCAGTACTGGTAATAAGACGAAATCTTATTTTACCTGAATTATAGTTAAAATTAAATTTCTGCAAGTATACTTAGGTTTCTTAATTATCTTATTTTTATCTTTAGGATATTTGCATTGTAACTTCACGGTGCACCTTCCCCACGAGATATTTAGATGAATCTGATTGCTTCAGGTCCAAATAACCGCCAGATCAATTTTATTTCCAAAATCAAGTATTGGTTAATTAATCGCTACTAGAAGTTACTGAGCAATGGGCAACCCTGGCCTACGCACATAGTAATCAATACAATCATAACAATTCATTTATGGAGTATTATTGTTGTGACATTGTGTCAATCCAGATCTGTTCAATTTCGTTGTTGTTTATAACAATTCCGGTGATGAGCTAACCATAACAATTGAAAAACGTAAAGATTAACTTTGTAACTATTTCTAAATCAATTGAGTTGCAATGAACAATAGTTATTATAGTAGAATAACAATGGAATTGTTATAAATAATAACGAACAACAGAATTGAACTAATCTGGATTAACACAACATCACAACAATCATGCTCGAGTAATGAATTGCTATGCTTGTATATTGATTGATACATACCGACGAAATGTCTAGATTAACACAATGTCACAACAATTATACTCTATAAATGAATTGTTGTGATTGTATTGTACTAGATCACTATCCTTTGTTGGTATTGGTTGAGTGGTACCAACCATTGCGGTCTCCCTGGAACAAATAATGACAAGATTGAAAATGGATTCTCTTCTTTATACTTTTTTCTAGGATTCTAAATGCATATAAATACCCCTCTTTCCTTTCTATACACGCATTCTCAAAAAAATGAGCGATTTTTGACATTTTACGAAAAACAGTCATAAACCAATTTAAAAAAAATTTTTTTAGGTCTACGTGGTAGAAAAAAGGCTACAGAACAGAATCAATTTTGAATTTTGGCTTCATTTTTGTCCAGGAAGATCACAGTGATCGGTACCAGCAAAAAGGCAATTTCACAAGACACCCTCTACCCCCGCCAAGCATTATTAACAATTAATTTTTTTTTATATTCTTCACTAAATATAAAGCAATATCTAAAAAAAATTTTTTTTGGTTAAACACAACATCCTTTTAAAAAAATCCCAAAAGTGTTTTTTTCCAATTTTGAAAGAGGCAACAAAAAGACAAAAAGAGCAAATATTCACATCGGCAACTTATTCATATCAGATTTAAGAACGAGAAGTCAGAAACCCTCAGTCCTGCCCTGATGACACGGTGACACTATTTATCTGCGCAAACTCAGAAGTAGGCCAATCTGCCCTGTGCCTTATGGGGTGCCAAATTGATCAGAACTGGTTGACGTTCTAGAGTTCATTATATTTCTGTGGCTTTGGACAACATGTCTATTTGAATTTGGGACTACTACCCTCAGCTCTGAATAGCTACATAGATTACATTGCCTGGAATTGGAATGGTACCAAAATTGGTATGTAACTTTACAATGGAAACAAGGTGAACATGACCATATGAACAAGGTTCGTTCCTGCAGAAGTGGTTGTACCAACACTGGATCTGATCAGTGGAACTCTACATTCAACTAGGAATGCCGAAAAAGCAAAGATCAAACCATTGGATCAGGAATCCTCGTTAAGCCGCTCCCTCCCCCATCGACCGTCCCGACGCCCTTATCGTCCCTTATTGTAGTAGACGACCGGTCCGACCGCGACCACCTTGCCGACCCTCGTCGGCCTCGCACCGCCCACCCTCGTCGCGTTCCCGCTGATCAGATCCCCCAGGTTTATGGTGGGATCCACGGCGACCACCTTGGTGCCGGACCCGGCTATGGCGAGGCTGTCGGGGTGCGTGTACGCGACCCCGTTGGGTCCGACTATGGCGGTACCGCCGCTACCCGCCGTCGCTATACCACCGGGTCCCGCTATGGCGACGCCACCCTTCTTCACCTTCAGCTTGTGGATGAAGACGCCGCTGCCGGTGTTGTCCTTGCTGAACAGCTTCTTGTTGCCGTCGTTCGAGATCACCTCCTCGCTCTTCTCCTCCACCTCGCCGTACTCGAGCGTGTCGCCGGTCGGGTCCCGTAACGGCGGCGAGAGTACCGCCGGCGGGTGCTTGCTGTTGGGCCTCGTCGCGTTGGACTTGGGCGGCGGTTTCGTCGTCCAAGGGTTGAAGCGCTGCTCGTCCTTGACCTCGCGAGGCAGTTTCGCTGTGGGGAGGCGTAGATCGTCGAGTTGGACCTCGAAGTCCTTGGGTCGCTCCACGAGGAACTTCAGGGAGTCTTTCTCGGTGTCGTTATTCCCGACTTCGTCCGGTTCCTTCACCAGGAGCTTCACATCGACGTGATCTTGCTTCGCCTTCACCACCTTCGAATTATCGTTTGGCTCGGCTCTTCCTTCGACGTTTAAATCCAGCTCCAACTTCTCGCTTCCCTTTTCCGTGAACTTCACCCGGTTGGGACTTCGGGCGTCTACCTCTAAGCTGTACTCCCGTTCCTTCGGTTTTATCTTACCCTCGCGGTCTCGGGCGTCTTGGGTCTTGGGTCTTCCGGGGCAGGGATTGACGGTGCCGGCCCCGGGGCCGTACTCCACCATGCTGGTGATGGCGTTGTACATCTGGATGAAGGGGTCCCGTATGTGGATCGGGAAGTACTGCGCCCCCGGCCAGTTCCAGTTCTGGCGAGCCCTGTACGCGTCGTAGTACTGGGGGTATTGTTGTACGATGTCTCTGATGTAGTCGACGGTCTGTTTCTCCAAGGTGTAGTTCCGGTGGTACGACGGCGGCGGCGCTTCGTAACTCGGCATGAAGTACTGCGGCGGTATCATCTCCGGGTTCGGCACGAGGACGGTCTGTTGGTGTACGATCTTCCTCTTGACGTACTGGCCTGGTACCAGATCCTCCTCGGTGACCTCGGCCACGGGGTACTGTTGCGACTCCCTGTTGTGCGCCTCCTCCTTCTCCAGGTAGTCGAAGATCGGGTTCCTGAAGGGATCGGTCGCGAACTTGAAGTCGCTGCGTTGCCTCTCGTCCGATTTCGTGTAGCTGAAAGGGAAATGGAAGTAATTCTGCGACTGCTTCCTCGGGGCGAGGCCCTGCTTCTTGTTGACCTCGGCGATCTTCTGCAGGATCTCCTTGGTGTTCTCCTCGACGTCGGGCTTCTGCCTCTCGGACCTGGAAGAGGAGGAACTATCGGTAATTGACGTCGGGCTGGATCGGTTCGGTTCTCGGTTAATAGCAAATTAGTGCACCTGAACTTACCCCCTGATCACTAGAGTCCACTAGAGGACTAAGACACTACGTCACGTCAAGAGATAGGTGGGGCTTAACTAACTTCACTACGGGTTACGGTCGAGTTTTTGCCAGGACCGACACGGTATTGTGTTTACGGCGCAACGAAGAAGGCGGCTAGTAACCACAGCGGAATGGGTTATGCACTGTTAAGGTTGTTGCCAAGGACACCAATTTCGAACACGAAATTTCAAAACAAGTATCACCATATATACTCTGTACAAAACAAATCCCGATGCACGTCGTTTTGATGACGTCACCAAACATCCAATACTACCAACTTAATATAGTCCCAGGATATCGCAATTTATGTGTTCCGTGTATATTTTAGGTCGAGAATACACATGACCATATATATTGTCAACCTAAAATATACACGGAACACATAAATTGCGATGTCCCGTGACTATATTAAGTTGGTAGTATTGAATGTTTGGTCGTGCATCGGGATTTGTTTTGAACAGAGTATAGATACTTTCTGTCGTAGATGTTATGGAATGTTGCTTTCCACTACTATTGCTTGTTGAATTAATATGATAGACTTTCCGAATACAAGAACCTAAATATCCTCCAAAAATAATCGAAATTTACACATCAAAATTTCTTAAAATTTTCTATTTAATTTCAAAAAAAAAACCTTAACATGTATCACAATTTCATAATCTTTCCATCTATACCTACACACCCTTTCTTTTAAGTAATCTCCATTTTTAGGTTTCATTAAGTACGGAAATCACATGCCCATTCTTCTTCAGTTTAAGATAATGTTTGAATGATCTGTCATGGAAAATGTTTAAAAACGTTATATTCATTAATAGAACATTAACGAGATTCAGTAAGCAATACATGTAGTAGAAATAAAATGTAGACTTTTTGGACAAACTTGGTGCATTTACTGGAACACCCCCAATATGGTATCCATAAATCCTATGTCAGTTATCAATACAAAATGTAATCTATAATCGGTTATAGTTCATGTTGCATGCTTTAACTTGTTAATATGTCGAGTTATTTTTGATTAATTAGTAGGTACCAAATTTTCGAAACGTCATACCACATCGCCATGATTCAACAAAGAATTTACCAAAAAAAACAGTCTGATCCAAATTGTACTTTAGCCGTTATTTTGGCTAAAACTTATTGACACTTGACACTTCCTGAATAACTAACAAACTTTGAACTGAATTAGCATTTGGTGATTTATTCCACCACCCTCTCTGTTCGCACACGGTAAACGATTAGATTTCCCGAATGCTCTATGGCTATTGGTCGGGACGAGTTGAGGATTTCGTGTCCCGTCCCGATCGTCGATCGTCATTGGTTATTAGCCGCCACCTTGGCCGAGAAAGATGCGCACGGGTTTAACCGCACATCAGGAGTACGTTCGGACTTACTCGATAGTCTGGGCTGGATCTTGGCGGGACTGCGGCCGGCCCTGTGTCGTTAAGACGCAAACCTGAAAAGACGAAGTAGAGATGATTAAAAATGTTTATATCTTTATAGCTTTACCAATTCTTACCAAATTTTATATTTGAACTAACGTAATCAATGGCTACAACTTCTATTTGAAACATTTTTTTGTGATACCTCCCTAAAGGGCACTATTGAACATTTCCACCCTCAAAAACATTTTTTCAAAACGGGTTTGAATTTTATATTTGAATGATCATATTAAGGTTATAAAATTTTTATTCGAAATATTTTCTTATAAAAATATTATAAATGGCCTTTTATTCTTAACTTTCGAGAATAATTCACAAGCAAAAAATATCTATTCTGTTGTATAAGTGTTACATATTAGAAGCAAAAATCTAATATAACGTACTAAGTAACCTTCGAGAACAATAAGTGAGCAAAAAGGCTCGTTAAGATAATCGTCGTTAAGATAAGCGTTATTAGGTGTCGAGATGATTAAGTGCGTAATTCTCTCTAGGGTCAGTTCATGTTAAGACTCGGTCGCGATCGGACGCGTAAAATTATTCGAAATCGTTGCGTGCTTTGTGACTGTGCGTTGTGCTGGTGATAGTGAAAGTGAATTTTGTGAATGGAACGCCTCCCACCACTGACGCCACGCTCTCGGACTTCCCAAAAGAAGACGTGCATCCAGGATCCACACATGAGAGGAGAGATGAGATTCGGGTCTTGGGAATCCTTGGGTAAGTGGTAAGTATCCCGCCATATATTTACAAGTTATTTTGAAATCTTGTTAATTTCTATCATTATTGGTGAATCTTATAAATTTAACACAAGTAACCAAATAATTGTGCCATTCTATTGTATTGTTTATAAGATTGTTAATCTGAGTTTGTGGTGTTAAATTTGTTTCAATTCCACATAGTAAGGTACAATTTACTTATAGTCCAGTCATCAGCCAATTTCGAGGAAAGCAAGGTCGATTTCTTTGGAAATTGGGATTTAGGTAGTATTTATAACCTTCTTCAATGTTGAACTTGTGCCGAAGTGTGGTTTTTCCATAGGGGTGGAAACCACCCCTTCTAAGGGGTAAAAAATTTTTTAATCAAAATAAACCCGGAAATCGATAGAAATGGCGTTAGTTAGGTTTCTTAATTATTATAAACAAAGCGTTGAAATTTTCCATTTTGATTGTTTTCGAAAAATCGCGATAATTCAGAAACTATCCAAGTTAGCGATTTGAAATTCGGCCACAGGTGTTAGAAGGAACCCCCTGAACTACTCTGCGAGTTTCATTTCAAAATTCTAAAGTTCGATTTTTAACCCCAAAACATGGGAAGGTTATTGCCATTTTGCCAAAAATGACTCAAAAACCAATTTTCAAAATATTGGCCGCAATCTAAAGCAGAACATTTCGTGAAGCCGACAGTGAAAGAATTTCATGAAAAATATGTGAACTTTACGAGATATGACGTATTGACATTTTCCAGTTTCATTTTTTGGAAAAATCGTGAAAATTCAGAAACTGTCAAATTTAGCGAACTGAAATTTAGCCACAGGTTTTGGAAGCAATTTCCTGAGCAACCTAGGGAGTTTCGTTTGCAAAAATTCCAAAGTTCAATTTTTAACCCCAAAAAATTGGACGATTTTAACCCCTTACCATTTTCTATAAAAAGTACCCAAAAACAGATTTTCAAAATATTGGTCGCAATCGAAAGAAGAACATTTCCCGAAGCCGACAGTGAAAGAATTTCGTGAAAAAGATGTGTACTTTCCGAGATATGACGTATTGAAATTTTCCATTTTCATTTTTTGGAAAAATCGTGAAAATTCAGAAACTGTCAAAGTTAGCGAACTGAAATTTAACCACAGGTTTTAGAAGCAACCTCCTGAAGGACTCTGCGAGTTTCGTTGCAAAAATTCCAAAGTTCAATTTTTGACCCCAAAAAATGGAAAATTTTAACCTCTTACCATTGTCTCCAAAATGTACCCAAAAACCGATTTTCAAAATATTAGTCGCAATCGAAAGGAGAACAGTTCCCGAAGCCGAGAGTGAAAGAATTTCGTGAAAAGGACGAGTACTTTCCGAGATATGACGTATTGAAATTTTCCATTTTCATTTTTTGGAAAAATCGTGAAAATTCAGAAACTGTCAAAGTTAGCGAACTGAAATTTAGCCACGGGTTTTAGAAGCAATTTCCTGAGCAACCCAGGGAGTTTCGTTTGCAAAATTCCATAGTTTATTTTTTAACCCCACAAAATGGAAGATTTTACCCCTTTGCCATTTTCTCAAAAAAATGACTCAAAAACCAATTTTCAAAATATCGCTCGCAGTCTAAAGCAGAACATTTCCAGAAGCCGAGAGTGAAAGAATTTCGTGAAAAGGACGAGTACTTTCCGAGATATAACGTATTGAAGGTTTCCATTTTCATTATTTGGAAAAATCGTGAAAATTCAGAAACTATCAAAGTTAGGTAACTGAAATTTAGCCACAGGTCTTAGAAGCAATTTCCTGAGCTACCCTGCGTGTTTCGTTGCAAAATTCCAAAGTTCAATTTTTGACTCCAAAAAATGGAAGATTTTAACCCCTTACCATTTTCTCCAAAAAGTACCCAAAAACTGATTTTCAAAATATTAGTCGCAATCCAAAAGGAGAAGATTTCCCGAAGCCGATAGTGAAAGAATTTCTTGGAAAATATATGTACTTTCCGAGATATGACGTATTGAAATTTTCCATTTTCATTTTTTGGAAAAATCGTGAAAATTCAGAAACTGTCAAAGTTAGGAAACTGAAATTTAGCCACAGGTCTTGAAAGCGACCCCCTGAGCTACCCTGCGAGTTTCGTTGCAAAATTCCAAAGTTCATTTTTTGACCCCAAAAATGGGAAGGTTAACCCCCTTGCCATTTGTTCCAAAAATGACTCAAATTGAGATTTTCAAAATATCGCTCGCAATCTAAAGCAGAACAGAAGCCCTCAGTGAAAGAATTTCGTGAAAAAGATGTGTACTTTACGAGATATGACGTATTGAAATTTTCCATTTTCATTTTTTGGAAAAATCGTGAAAATCCAGAAATTGTCAAAGTTAGCGAACTGAAATTTAGCCACAAGTTTTAGAAGCAATTTCCTGAGCAACCCTGCGAGTTTCGTTGCAAAATTCTAAAGTTCAATTTATACCCCAAAAAATGGAAGATTTTAACCACTTACCATTTTCTCCGAAAAGTACTCAAACACCAATTTTCAAAATATCGGCCGCAATCGAATGGAGAAAATTTCCTGAAGCCGACAGTGAAAGAATTTCGTGAAAAACATATAATTTCCGTATTGAAATTTTCCATTTTCATTTTTTGGTTTGGAAAAGTCGTGAAAATTCAGAAATTGTCAAAGTTAGGAAACTGAAATTTAGCCACATGTCTTAAAAGCAATTTCCTGAGCTATCCTGCGAGTTTCGTTGCAAAATTCCAAAGTTCAATTTTTGACCCAAAAAAATGGAAGATTTTAACCTCTTACCATTTTTCCCAAAAAGTACCCAAAAACCGATTTTCAAAATATTAGTCGCAATCGAAAGGAGAACATTTCCCGAAGCCGACAGTGGAACAATTTCGTGAAAAGGACGAGTACTTTCCGAGATATGACGTATTGAAATTTTCCATTTTCATTTTTTTGGAAAAATCGTGAAAATTCAGAAACTGTCCAAGTTAGCAAACTGAAATTTAGCCACAAGTTTTAGAAGCGATTTCCTGAGCAACCCTGCCAGTTTCGTTGCAATATTCTAAAGTTCAATTTATACCACAAAAAATGGAAGATTTTAACCCCTTGCCATTTTCTCCAAAAATGACTCAAACACCAATTTTCAAAATATCGGCCGCAATCGAATGGAGAAAATTTCCTTAAGCCGACAGTGAAAGAATTTCGTGAAAAACATATAATTTCCGTATTGAAATTCTCCATTTTCATTTTTTGGTTTGGAAAAGTCGTGAAAATTCAGAAATTGTCAAAGTTAGGAAACTGAAATTTAGCCACAGGTCTTAAAAGCAATTTCCTGAGCTATCCTGCGAGTTTCGTTGCAAAATTCCAAAGTTCAATTTTTGACCCAAAAAAAAATGGAAGATTTTAACCTCTTACCATTTTCCCCAAAAAGTACCCAAAAACCGATTTTCAAAATATTAGTCGCAATCGAAAGGAGAACATTTCCCGAAGCCGACAGTGGAACAATTTCGTGAAAAGGACGAGTACTTTCCGAGATATGACGTATTGAAATTTTCCATTTTCATTTTTTTGGAAAAATCGTGAAAATTCAGAAACTGTCCAAGTTAGCAAACTGAAATTTAGCCACAAGTTTTAGAAGCGATTTCCTGAGCAACCCTGCCAGTTTCGTTGCAATATTCTAAAGTTTAATTTATACCACAAAAAATGGAAGATTTTAACCCCTTGCCATTTTCTCCAAAAATGACTCAAACACCAATTTTCAAAATATCGGCCGCAATCGAATGGAGAAAATTTCCTGAAGCCGACAGTGAAAGAATTTCGTGAAAAACATATAATTTCCGTATTGAAATTTTCCATTTTCATTTTTTGGTTTGGAAAAGTCGTGAAAATTCAGAAATTGTCAAAGTTAGGAAACTGAAATTTAGCCACAGGTCTTAAAAGCAATTTCCTGAGCTATCCTGCGAGTTTCGTTGCAAAATTCCAAAGTTCAATTTTTGACTCCAAAAAATGGAAGATTTTAACCTCTTACCATTTTCCCCAAAAAGTACCCAAAAACCGATTTTCAAAATATTAGTCGCAATCGAAAGGAGAACATTTCCCGAAGCCGACAGTGGAACAATTTCGTGAAAAGGACGAGTACTTTCCGAGATATGACGTATTGAAATTTTCCATTTTCATTTTTTTGGAAAAATCGTGAAAATTCAGAAACTGTCCAAGTTAGCAAACTGAAATTTAGCCACAAGTTTTAGAAGCGATTTCCTGAGCAACCCTGCCAGTTTCGTTGCAATATTCTAAAGTTTAATTTATACCACAAAAAATGGAAGATTTTAACCCCTTGCCATTTTCTCCAAAAATGACTCAAACACCAATTTTCAAAATATCGGCCGCAATCGAATGGAGAAAATTTCCTGAAGCCGACAGTGAAAGAATTTCGTGAAAAACATATAATTTCCGTATTGAAATTTTCCATTTTCATTTTTTGGTTTGGAAAAGTCGTGAAAATTCAGAAATTGTCAAAGTTAGGAAACTGAAATTTAGCCACAGGTCTTAAAAGCAATTTCCTGAGCTATCCTGCGAGTTTCGTTGCAAAATTCCAAAGTTCAATTTTTGACCCAAAAAAAAATGGAAGATTTTAACCTCTTACCATTTTCCCCAAAAAGTACCCAAAAACCGATTTTCAAAATATTAGTCGCAATCGAAAGGAGAACATTTCCCGAAGCCGACAGTGGAACAATTTCGTGAAAAGGACGAGTACTTTCCGAGATATGACGTATTGAAATTTTCCATTTTCATTTTTTTGGAAAAATCGTGAAAATTCAGAAACTGTCCAAGTTAGCAAACTGAAATTTAGCCACAAGTTTTAGAAGCGATTTCCTGAGCAACCCTGCCAGTTTCGTTGCAATATTCTAAAGTTTAATTTATACCACAAAAAATGGAAGATTTTAACCCCTTGCCATTTTCTCCAAAAATGACTCAAACACCAATTTTCAAAATATCGGCCGCAATCGAATGGAGAAAATTTCCTGAAGCCGACAGTGAAAGAATTTCGTGAAAAACATATAATTTCCGTATTGAAATTTTCCATTTTCATTTTTTGGTTTGGAAAAGTCGTGAAAATTCAGAAATTGTCAAAGTTAGGAAACTGAAATTTAGCCACAGGTCTTAAAAGCAATTTCCTGAGCTATCCTGCGAGTTTCGTTGCAAAATTCCAAAGTTCAATTTTTGACTCCAAAAAATGGAAGATTTTAACCTCTTACCATTTTCCCCAAAAAGTACCCAAAAACCGATTTTCAAAATATTAGTCGCAATCGAAAGGAGAACATTTCCCGAAGCCGACAGTGGAACAATTTCGTGAAAAGGACGAGTACTTTCCGAGATATGACGTATTGAAATTTTCCATTTTCATTTTTTTGGAAAAATCGTGAAAATTCAGAAACTGTCCAAGTTAGCAAACTGAAATTTAGCCACAAGTTTTAGAAGCGATTTCCTGAGCAACCCTGCCAGTTTCGTTGCAATATTCTAAAGTTTAATTTATACCACAAAAAATGGAAGATTTTAACCCCTTGCCATTTTCTCCAAAAATGACTCAAACACCAATTTTCAAAATATCGGCCGCAATCGAATGGAGAAAATTTCCTGAAGCCGACAGTGAAAGAATTTCGTGAAAAACATATAATTTCCGTATTGAAATTTTCCATTTTCATTTTTTGGTTTGGAAAAGTCGTGAAAATTCAGAAATTGTCAAAGTTAGGAAACTGAAATTTAGCCACAGGTCTTAAAAGCAATTTCCTGAGCTATCCTGCGAGTTTCGTTGCAAAATTCCAAAGTTCAATTTTTGACCCAAAAAAAAATGGAAGATTTTAACCTCTTACCATTTTCCCCAAAAAGTACCCAAAAACCGATTTTCAAAATATTAGTCGCAATCGAAAGGAGAACATTTCCCGAAGCCGACAGTGGAACAATTTCGTGAAAAGGACGAGTACTTTCCGAGATATGACGTATTGAAATTTTCCATTTTCATTTTTTTGGAAAAATCGTGAAAATTCAGAAACTGTCCAAGTTAGCAAACTGAAATTTAGCCACAAGTTTTAGAAGCGATTTCCTGAGCAACCCTGCCAGTTTCGTTGCAATATTCTAAAGTTTAATTTATACCACAAAAAATGGAAGATTTTAACCCCTTGCCATTTTCTCCAAAAATGACTCAAACACCAATTTTCAAAATATCGGCCGCAATCGAATGGAGAAAATTTCCTGAAGCCGACAGTGAAAGAATTTCGTGAAAAACATATAATTTCCGTATTGAAATTTTCCATTTTCATTTTTTGGTTTGGAAAAGTCGTGAAAATTCAGAAATTGTCAAAGTTAGGAAACTGAAATTTAGCCACAGGTCTTAAAAGCAATTTCCTGAGCTATCCTGCGAGTTTCGTTGCAAAATTCCAAAGTTCAATTTTTGACCCAAAAAAAAATGGAAGATTTTAACCTCTTACCATTTTCCCCAAAAAGTACCCAAAAACCGATTTTCAAAATATTAGTCGCAATCGAAAGGAGAACATTTCCCGAAGCCGACAGTGGAACAATTTCGTGAAAAGGACGAGTACTTTCCGAGATATGACGTATTGAAATTTTCCATTTTCATTTTTTTGGAAAAATCGTGAAAATTCAGAAACTGTCCAAGTTAGCAAACTGAAATTTAGCCACAAGTTTTAGAAGCGATTTCCTGAGCAACCCTGCCAGTTTCGTTGCAATATTCTAAAGTTTAATTTATACCACAAAAAATGGAAGATTTTAACCCCTTGCCATTTTCTCCAAAAATGACTCAAACACCAATTTTCAAAATATCGGCCGCAATCGAATGGAGAAAATTTCCTGAAGCCGACAGTGAAAGAATTTCGTGAAAAACATATAATTTCCGTATTGAAATTTTCCATTTTCATTTTTTGGTTTGGAAAAGTCGTGAAAATTCAGAAATTGTCAAAGTTAGGAAACTGAAATTTAGCCACAGGTCTTAAAAGCAATTTCCTGAGCTATCCTGCGAGTTTCGTTGCAAAATTCCAAAGTTCATTTTTTGAACCCAAAAATGGGTAGGTTAACCCCCTTGCCATTTGTTCCAAAAATGACTCAAATTGAGATTTTCAAAATATCGCTCGCAATCTAAAGCAGAACATTTCCAGAAGCCGAAAGAATTTCGTGAAAAGATGTGTAGTTTCCGAGGTATGACGTTTTGAAATTTTCCATTTTCATTTTTTTGGAAAAATCGTGAAAATTCAGAAACTGTCCAAGTTAGCGAACTGAAAGTTAGCCACAGGTTTTAGAAGCAATTTCCTGAGCAGCCCTGCGAGTTTCGTTGCAAAATTCTAAAGTTCAATTTATACCCCAAAAAATGGAAGATTTTAACCACTTACCATTTTCTCCGAAAAGTACTCAAACACCAATTTTCAAAATATCGGCCGCAATCGAATGGAGAAAATTTCCTGAAGCCGACAGTGAAAGAATTTCGTGAAAAACATGTACTTTCCGTATTGAAATTCTCCATTTTCATTTTTTGGTTTGGAAAAGTCGTGAAAATTCAGAAATTGTCAAAGTTAGGAAACTGAAATTTAGCCACAGGTCTTAGAAGCAATTTCCTGAGCTACCCTGCGAGTTTCGTTGCAAATTTCCAAAGTTCATTTTTTGGGAAGGAAAATGAGCCATTTTCTCCAAAAATGACTCAAAATCCGATTTTCAAAATATCGCTCGCAATCTAAAGCAGAACATTTCCAGAAGCCAACAGTAAAAGAATTTCTTGAAAAAGATGTGTACTTTACGAGATATGACGTATTGAAATTTTCCATTTTCATTTTTTGGAAAAATCGTGAAAGTTCAGAAACTGTCAAAGTTAGCGAACTGAAAGTTAGCCACAGGTTTTAGAAGCAATTTCCTGAGCAACCCTGCGAGTTTCGTTGCAAAATTCCAAAGTTCAATTTTTGAAAAAAAGGAAGGTTAACACTTTGCCATTTTTTCAAAAAATATCTCAAACACCGATTTTTAAAATATCGCTCGCAATCGAAAGAGCCAACAATGAAAGAATACAATAAACTTTACTTATAAATCCAAAATATATGAACTACTGAAGTTCAGGTTCTCACTTTTTCCAAAAAAAAAAATATATTGAACTTAAAGTAACCACTTAATACTAAGCGAGAGATCTATTTTTACCAATTTTCTCAATGTAGGCGTTACACTTAACGGTGATTATAATCATTCCTCTTTCCCATTAAATCTACCAAACTTGTTTCTTTGGCGAATTTATGCTAATCACTTGAAATTGTGTTGTCTTAAAACGATGTCCGTAAATTATCTTAACGACCGCTTTTTTAGGTAAGGTACGTATTGTCCGTTAAGAGACGACATTAACCTGACAAAAAACCCGCACCGCGGTAATTAAGATTTAATTAAATTACATTACACAAGTGAAATTAATTAACCGGTGACGGAAGCGCAACGATGATCGTTTATTTATATACAGGGCGTTGTGATATTTATCCATGAACTTGTGATTTAGTGATGGCGTTATGTAACTATTGATTCTATTAATACTTAAACATTGTTGTCGAAATGAACCAAAATCGAAGCTAAATGTATTAAAATTAGCTTTGGTATAGCGTTATGTTGGTCGTCATTGTTAAATTATATATAGCAAGGTATGGCTATAATTTTTTCTCCTGGCGCATTGTATTGTATTTTCTTCATTTCTCGAAGATTGCTAATAACGGCACAATTTTTTCCTCTTGCACAATGTTAATCGGACAACAATAAAGAAGCGTTACCGTTACGTCGGAATGACTAGCCGAAATAGGTAACATATCGTTACGTCACGGTATAATACTGACCCCTTGCGTTCTTCTTTTTTGGCCATAAACGGCATTTTGTTATTATTACTTTACTTACTTGTCTTGTATATGTTAATGTGACCGGTTCCTATTTTGGGTGACGATCCGTTTGCATAACGTTATCCACGTGAAGAGACGGACCAAAGATTTTTGTTTTATGTTAAATAAACGAATCCTTATCTCATTCCGGTTATTTACGAAATTTATGTAAACTAGATAGGTACGCTTTTGGCGTGGCAGGTCTTTTGTGGGAGGAGAATTAGAATATAAGCCTTCTTTAGAGGTCTGTAAGTCCGGGTTGTCCTCGAAAAGGACGAAGGCGAATTCTTAATGTGTTTTGTCGTAAAACGATGCTTCTAGATTGAATACATTAACTTTTATAGTGATAGAAGCACATAAACAACAATTTTGAAAAAAGTACGAAAAGCAACAATACAACTTTCAAAAAAGTACTGAAGTGTAGTAAGTGTAAGTATGACTTACATATTGGCTATTTATAAAGTAGGTACCAATAATGCCCAAGTTAGTTTTAACAATTCTGAAGGTAGGTGCACGTTTCATTGCCTCTTATTCGTCAAGGAGATGTCTTATTGTATACTAAACTATCTCAAACTAAATGTAAACAAGTAAATTTAGCTTGTTTTGTTTAGTGATTTTAAAAGTTCCGAAGTGCATGCATAACTTACACTTTGGCAATGTGTAAAGTAGGTACCAATAATGTCCAAGTTAGGTCTTACAATTTTGAAGATAGGTGCACGTTTCATTGTCTCTTATTCGCCAAGGAGGTGTTTTATTGTATACTAAACTATCTCAAACTAAATCTAAACAAATAAATTTAGGTTGTTTTGTTTAGTGATTTTAAAAATTTCGAAGTGCATGCATAACTTACACTTTGGAAATTTGTAAAGTGGGTACCAATACTTCCAAAACAATTTCTTACAATTTTGAAGATAGGTGCACGTTTCATGGGTTCTCATTCGCCAAGGACATGTTTTATTGTATACTAAACTATCTCAGACTCGATCTAAATAAGTAAATTTAGCTTGTTTTGTTTAGTGATTTTCAAAATTCTGAAGTGCATGCATAAATAACACTTTGGTAACTTGTAAAGTAGGTACCAATAATGCCAAAATTATTTCTTACAATTTTGAAGATAGGTACACTTTTCATTGTTTCTTATTCGTCAAGGAGATGTTTTATTGTATACTAAACTATCTCAAACTTAATGTAATCAAGTCAATTTAGCTTATTTAGTTTAGTGATTTTAAAAAATTCGAAGTTAACGTATAACTTACACTTTGGCAATGTGTAAAGTAGGTGCCAATAATGCCAAAACTATTTCTTACAATTTTAAAGATAGGTGTACGTTTCATTGTATCTCATTCGCCAAGGACATGTTTTATTGTATACTAAACTATCTCAGACTCAATCTAAATAAGTAAATTTAGCTTGTTTTGTTTAGTGATTTTAAAAATTCTGATGTGCATGTATAGCTTACACTTTGGCAATGTGTAAAGTAGGTACCAATAATGCCAAAATTATTTCTTACAATTTTGAAGATAGTTTCACGTTTCACTGTCTTTCATTCGCCAAGGAGATGATTTATAACACACTAAGCTATCTCAAACTTAATGCAAATAAATAAATTTAGCTTGTTTTGTTTAGTAATTTTAAAAATTCTGATGTGCATGTATAACTTACACTTTGGCAATTTGTAAAGTAGGTACTACCAATAATGCCCAAATTATTTCTTACAATTTTGAAGGTAGGTGCACGTTTCATTGTCTAAACCTAAACTATCTTAAACTTAATCTAATCTAATTTAGCTTGTTTCGTTTAGTGCTTCATTCACTTACAAGTAAGGATGTTTCAAGTATTAAAACAAAATTGTTAAAAACATGTACCTACCTTAAAAACGATACTTCAAAATTAAATAAAAGTACAGACTATATGCACATCTCAAGCCATATCTCATTTCTGCATTACACAAGCAAGCTACCTAACTTCTTTGTCGCAAACTTGTATGCCTTGAAAAGTATCGAAAACCAGTCAAACTTTATTTGAAGAAAAGTCGAGACGAAACCAAACATTTTCCTCACACAAATTTCCAAAAATCATCAATGAGACTTACCAGTAGAATCAACCTCCACATTTTTCTTGCTTCGCGGACGCACTTCTTACGATCGAGCACTTCCTTCGACGATTCCTTATCTGTTTCTGGTGATGATGGTGATGGCCGCGAACTGAAGAACAAGAAGAAGGCACGAATAAAAGGAGGAGGAAGAAAGAAGGGGCGATAAAGTAACGTTATTATTATTATTATGACGGCAAAGTTGGTTTCGTGTTATGTACTTTACAAGGCGCGCGCGATTTTAACTATGCAAGTATTTTTGAGTAGGTATTCGATACCAATAAATTCATGAAATGTACGGTTTGTCAGGTTCAATTTTGGATTTGAAACTTTACTAAAACAACTAAATTCGAAATGTTAGAACTCCTAGTTTCAAAAAACTCCATTTCTTCCATTTGGATACTACTGCGCTAACGTTGAGTCCAGTCCATTCAGGCGATTGATGGAGTGGAAAATCAGGATCTGATCCGAGAACTGGTTGAATTTTTACGAGAACCAGTAAGGTCGGGATTCCATCAACAAGAACAACGTTTTCAAATGGGATTGAACCTTCTTCTGTTTTATATGTATACACAGCTTGCAAATAACAGATCAATACAGGATAAAAGAGATAAAAGATAAAAGAAAATAAAGGATGATGGGATAATATTACTCAAATTGCATTAACAACAACCTAGAAAATATGTATTTCGATCGAAGATCACTCTTCGTATATTTTCTTGTAGTTAAAACGTTGGAATTGGTTTTTTCAAGTTTTAACGACATTAACTGTCATTTCATACAGTTGACTACTGTTTTTGTAAACGTCACTGGAGTGATTTGTCATTTCTGTAAAGGTCACTAGAGACTATTGTTGAGTCTATTAAATTAAAGTTAGTAAAGTCAACTGTTACTTATGTAAACATTGACACAGTTAACTGTCGTTCCTATATAAGTTAGTAGAGAAAACTTTCATTTCTGTAAATTCATTGCCATTTCTGTAAAAGTCGGTAGAGTCAACTGTCATTTTTGATAATTTTGACAATGTTAATGTTAGTTAGGGTAACTGCCATTTCTGTAAATCTATTGCCATTTCTGTAAAAGTCGGTAGAGTCAACTGTCATTTTTGTTAATTTTGACACAGTTAACTGTCGTTTCTATATAGTTCAGTAGAGAAAACTGTCATTTCTGTAAATCCATAGTCATTTCTGTAAAAGTTGGTAGGGTCAACTATCAATTCTGCAACCTTACACATAGTGAACTGCGATTCTTATAAATATTAGTTAGGGCAACTGTTATTTCTGTAAAAGCCGGTAGAGTCAACTGTCATTTTTGTTAATTTTGACACAGTTAACTGTCGTTTCTATAAAGGTCAGCAGAGAAAACTGTCATTTCTGTAAATCCATAGTCATTTCTGTAAAAGTTGGTAGGGTCAACTAACAATTTTGCAACCTTATGCATAGTGAATTGGCATTCTTACAAACGTTAGTTAGGGCAACTGTTATTTCTGTAAATCTATTGCTATTTCTCTAAGAGTCGGTAGAGCCAACTGTCATTTTTGTTAAAATGGACACAGTTAACTGTTGTTTCTATAAAAGTCAGTAGAGAAAACTGTAATTTCTGTAAATCCATAGTTATTTCTGTAAAAGTTGGTAGACCCAACTATGAATTCTGCAACCTTACACATAGTGAACTGGCATTCTTACAAACGTTAGTTAGGGCAACTGTTATTTCTGTAAACCCATTGACATTTCTGTAAAAGCTGGTAGAAGTCAACTGTCATCTTTGTTAATTTTGACACAGTTAAATGTCGTTTCTATATAGGTCAGTAGAGAAAACTGTCATTTCTGTAAATCCATAGTCATTTTTGTAAAAGTTGGTAGGGTCAACTATCAATTCTGCAACCTTACGCATAGTGAATTGGCATTCTTACAAACGTCAGTTAGGACAACTGTCATTTGTGTAAATCTATTGCCATTTCTGTAAAAGTCGGTAGAGTCAACTGTCATTTTTGTTAATTTTGACACAGTTAACTGTCGTTTCTATAAAGGTCAATAGGGATAACTTTCATTTCCGTAAATCCATATTCATTTGTGTAAAAGTTGGTAGGGTCAACTATCAATTCTGCAACCTTACACATAGTGAATTGCCATTGTTACAAAGGCTAGTTAGGGCAACTGTCATTTCTGTAATTCCATTGACATTTCTGTAAAAGTCGTTAGTGTCAACTGTCATTTTTGTTAATTTTGACACCGTTAACTGTCGTTTCTATATAGGTCAGTAGACAAAACTGTCATTTCTGTAAATCCATAGTCATTTTTGTAAAAGTTGGTAGGGTCAACTATCAATTCTGCAACCTTACACATAGTGAATTGGCATTCTTACAAACGTTAGTTTGGGAAACTGTCATTTCTGTAAATTCATTGACATTTCTGTAAGAGTCGGAAGAGTTAACTGTCATTTTTGTTAATTTTGACACAGTTAACTATCGTTTATGTAAAGGTCAGTATGGAAAACTTTTATTTCTGTAAATGTATAGTCATTTCTGTAAAAGTTGGTAGGGTCAACTATCAAGTCTGCAACCTTGCACATAGTGAATTGCCATTCTTATAAACGTTAGTTAGGGCAACTGTCATTTCTGTAAATCTATTGCTTTTTCTGTAAAGGTCGGTAGAGTCAACTGTCATTTTTATTAATTTTGACACAGTTAGCTGTCGTTTCCATAAAGGTCAGTAGAGAAAACTGTCATTTCAGTAAAAGTTGGTAGGGTCAGCTATCAATTCTGCAACATTACACATAGTGAATTGGCATTCTTACAAACGTTAGTTAGGGCAACTGTTATTTCTGTAAATCCATTGACATTTCTGTAAAAGCCGGTAGAGTCAACTGTCATTTTTGTTAATTTTGACACAGTTAACTGTCGTTTCTATAAAGGTCAGTAGAGAAAACTGTCATTTCTGTAAATCCATAGTCATTTCTGTAAAAGTTGGTAGGGTCAACTATCAATTCTGCAACCTTACACATACTGAGTTGTCCTTCTTACAAACGTTAGTTAGGGCAACTGTCATTTCTGTAAATCTATTGTTTTTTCTGTAAAAGTCGGTAGAGTGAACTATCATTTTTATTAATTTTGACACAGTTAACTGTCGTTTCCACAAAGGTCAGTAGAGAAAACTGTCATTTCTGTAAAAGTTGGTAGGGTTAACTATCAATTTTGCAATCTTACACATAGTGAATTGGCATTCTTACAAACGTTCGTTTGGGCAACTGTCATTTCGGTAAATTCATTGACATTTCTGTAAGAGTCGGTGGAGTTAACTGTCATTTTTGTTAATTTTGACACAGTTAACTGTCGTTTCTGTAAAGGTCAGTATGGAAAACTTTTATTTCTGTAAATACATAGTCATTTCTGTAAAAGTTGGTAGGGTCAACTGTTAAGTCTGCAACTTTGCACATAGTGAATTGCCATTCCTATAAACGTTAGTTAGGGCAACTGTCATTTCTGTAAATCTATTGCTTTTTCTGTAAAAGTCAATAGAGTCAACTGTCTATCAGTTCTGCAATCTTACACATAGTGAACTGGCATTCTTACAAACGTTCGTTTGGGCAACTGTCATTTCGGTAAATTAATTGACATTTCTGTAAGACTCGGTAGAGTTAACTGTCGTTTTAGTTAATTTTGACACAGTTAACTGTCGTTTCTGTAAAGGTCAATATGGAAAACTTTTATTTCTGTAAATACATAGTCATTTCTGTAAAAGTTGGTAGGGTCAACTATCAAGTCTGCAACCTTGCACATAGTGAATTGCTATTCTTATAAACGTTAGTTAGGGCAACTATTATTTCTGTAAATCTATTGCTATTTCTGTAAAAGTCGGTAGAGTGAACTGTTATTTTTATTAATTTTGATACAGTTAGCTATCGTTTCCATAAAGGTCAGTAGGAAAAACTGTCATTTCTGTAAAAGTTGGTAGGGTTAACTAACAATTCTGCAACCTTACACATAGTGAACTGGCATTCTTACAAACATTAGTTAGGGCAACTGTTATTTCTGTAAATCCATTGACATTCCTGTAAAAGCCGGTAGAGTCAACTGTCATTTTTGTTAATTTTGACACAGTTAACTGTCGGTTCTGTAAAGGTCAGTATGGAAAACTTTTATTTCTGTAAATACATAGTCATTTCTGTTAAAGTTGGTAGGGTCAACTATCAATTCTGCCACTTTACAGATAGTGAATTGGCATTCTTACAAACGTTAGTCAGCGCAACTGTCATTTCTGTAAATCCATTAACATTTCTGTAAAAGTCGGTAGAGTCAATTGTCAATTTTGTTAATTTTGACACAGTTAACTGTCGTTTCTATAAAGGTCAGCATAGAAAACTGTCATTTCTGTAAATTCATGGTCATTTCTGTAAAAGTTGGTTCGGCCAACTATGAATTCTGCATGTTAGTTAGGGCAAATGTCATTTCTGTAAATTCTTTGCTATTTCTGTAAAAGTTAATATTGTCAATTGTCATTTTTATAACCTTTAACACAGTTGATTGTCGTTTCCATAAACTTCAGTAGAAAAAATTACCATTTCTTTAAATTCATTGTCATTTTTATCAAAGTTGGTTGAATTAGTCAACTATCAATTGTGCAACTTTGCACAGTTGCCTGTCTATCCCATAAACGTCAGTTAGGACAACTGTCATTTCTTACTGCAATTTCTGTTAACTGTCTTTTCTGTAAATCCATTGCTATTTATATAAGAGTTGTTAGAGTCACTATCACTATAAGCATTACATTATAATCACTACCATTATAAGTATTACAATTCCGTATTATCTGTAAAATTAATTGTATCACTCTGGTAGTGTCAATATTTGAGGCTCCCAGGGCCGAACTGGCACCGTTGCAAAGTTGCAAATTCCGAAATCGTTCTTTTTCGGGACTTATTGTAAATATTTGATGAATAATTCACGTTTGATGCGACCCGACGCGTGATCCGTAACTACAAACGCTTCCTGCGGATTCAGATCATGGAATCAAATCGTAACAGTCGAAAGTTATTGCGAGAATGTCGTTTTACGAAAGAGGCCACATTACCTCATTCAAGTCGAAGATAATGTACGACGTGATTATCGGTAATAATTTTATTAATAACGTTATTGTATGTATTTGTGAAACCTTCGATTCGTTGTGATTCTAACCTTGACCGTGATTATTGCATGTCGATGAACTTTCGCATCGATTAAATGCGACACCCACATTTTTAACCATAATAAGCTTAACAGTAAATCATGTAATATGGCGGGGAAAAAACGTTGTGATCGAAATTTGAATCGGACGTTCGCAAAAACGATTTATCGAGACTGGACATTTGCTTTGGATGAACGTTATTCTCAGTTCGAGTTTTCAAAAAATCCAATTGTATCATTAGAACCATAGCTCTCTTATCGCGAGCTTCGCTGGATCGGTGAGCGGTATTGACATCGAAGAAACGAACGAGACGGACGGCAAATTAAGCGCCGCGCCAGCTGTTTGGTGGCAACTCGTGTTACAAATTGTTTGTATTGTCGGTTGCACGCTCCAGGGGTGGATCGGTGAGAGGTATTAACATCGAAAAAACGAATGAGCCGGATTATATCACATATAATATATATAATATACATAAAGCTATGCTTCCCCTCTCGGTCATTCCCAGAGTGCCTCAATTCATCTCTTGGTCTAATACTCCTACACCCGATCCAATCAGCGCTATCGCTAACACATACATCCCTAAACTCCTCGAGATCGAATCTCGACTCCTCAAAAACGGGAACCAATCTCCCTGAAAACTTCAATTTTTCATGGACGCCAACCGCACGCCGTCGCTCTCCATATAGTTGGAGTGTTAATGGAGTTGTCGATGGGGGTAGAGGGAGAGGAGTCCCGCTCGGGGAGGGACGTTCAGGAATGCGGACGATTATTCTTAACCGCGAGGAGGAATTTAATGAAATAGTTCGCCGGGGGAAGACGCCTCTCGCTCCTTATTAATATTATTTGGGTCACGGGAGTGTCGGCGACGTTTTTAATTTCTCGCGGAATCGAGGGAAAAGTGGGAAATTAATCGAGGGCGATTGTTTAAGAGTACCGCCACGACCTTTCTCCCGACTCAATTTATACGAGCCCTCGCGGACAACTACCGGGTAATCCCACTCTCGTGTTGCTTTTACCACCAGAAATCATCAAACAACTTCCTTTGTCGTTGCTCTTAAATGCCCCAGAAACTTGTTTGCACGGGTGGAAAATGGGAAGAATTTCCCGTCCCCCCACTCCTCCTGAAATTTTAATATGTCGAGCGACTATTCAATAATGTGAGATTTTCCACGTGTTTTTCCCATATAATCCGGGCGTGCCATCGAGCGCAAAAGCGAGTATGCGAGAAAAAGAGGAAACTTCCCAATATGGGACGTAATGAACATTTCGAATGTTAAGAACGATGGAAGCACCAATATCGCAAGGTTTTCGATTAAACAGGACCAGTTGCATTTCCTGCGGGACTCTTTTCAAGCATCTTACGATAAACCTGATCGTAGTTATAATAAATATTGTAACAAAAAAAATCGTTTCAATTGTTAACAGAAGTGGGATATAAATTGGACCAATAAGTAGTGTTAGTTAGGTACTATAAACAGTAAAAACGTTACAGTATCTACGAGTTTAAAACTAAAAACTTCATAAAACACCCTTCAAACTTAAAATTTCAATTCCTTCGCTTAGATTCGCTTGTATCAATTCAGCAGGTTTCAATTAAACCTTGTACAGTTTCTAGAAAATTTGATGCCAGGAATTTGCCTGAAATGACAAATTCAGCTCTTCAGGCTGAAGCTTGTGAAGCAATTTTACTTAAAGGAACAGTAAATTTCTGTTCAACTAATATGACAGAAATTGTTGTTTTTGTAAGATTTTCAGCTTGAACTATGCACAGGGGTAAATTTTGCATTATTGTATCATATATAATTCTATATCAAGATATAATTATTTCTTTGGAACCCTGGTGAAGAATCCTTAAACTCCAATAAGAATTGTGATACATTTGAACTGAATTTGACTGTGGTAAAGTAATTACTTGCAATCGCATTCTTTTAAGAAAGAAACCTTGTTGAACATTAATAATCTGTAATAACTTTTTAGGATAAAGCCATGAGTATTGAGAGGAGCCTCATAAAGTTCCAAAAACTTTAATTTTGTTAACTAACAGTACCTACTTAAAACTAAACTCAAAATACTTCTTAGTTACTCATGTGTTCATTAAATGTTCAATTGAGTGTCGTTCAATAGTTCCAAAAACTTTAACTAATTGTACTTACAAATTAAAGTCAAAATACTTCTTAGTAACTCATTTCTTTATTAAATGTACAACTGAATGTCGTTCAATAGAGATCCAAAAACTTTAATTTTGTAACTAACTAACTGTACTTAAAAATTAAAGTTACTATACTTTGAGTAATTTACTTCTTCATTAAATGTACAACTCAGTGTAGTTCAATAGAATTCCAAAAACTTTAAATTTTGTAACTAACTGTACTTAAGAATTAAAGTCAAAATATTAGTTCGTAACTTATTTTTTCATTATATGTACAACTGAATGTCGTTCAACAGTACAGTTAGTTAGTTACAAAATTAAAGTTTTTGGAACTCTATTGAGCGACATTCAGTTGTACATATAATGAAAAAATGAGTTACTAAGTAATATTTTGACTTTAATTCTTAAGTACAGTTAGTTACAAAATTAAAGTTTTTGAAACTCTATTGAGCTACATTCAGTTATACCTTTAATAAAGAAATCAGTTACTAAGAAGTATTTTGACTTTAATTTTTAAGTACAGTTAGTTCCAAATTTAAAGATTTTTGAACTCTATTGAACGACACTCAATTGAACATTTAATGAAAACATGAGTTACTAAGAAGTATTTTGAGTTTAATGTTTAAGTACAGTTAGTTACAAAAGTCAAGTTTTTGAAACTCTATTGAACGACATTGAGTTGTACATTTAATGAAGAAATTAGTTAATAAGAATTAGTTTGACTTTAATGTTTAAGCACAGTTAGTTAGAAAATTAAAGTTAATGAAACTCTAGTGAACGACATTGAGTTGTACATTTCATGAAGAAATAAGTGACTAAGAAATATAGTAACTTCAATTTTTAAGTACAGTTAGTTAGTTACAAAATTAAAGTTTTTGTAACTCTATTGAGCGACATTCAGTTGTTCATATATTGAAAAAATGAGTTACTAAGTAACATTTTGACTTTAATTCTTAAGTAGAGTTAGTTACAAAATTAAAGTTTTTGTAATTCTATTGAACTACACTGAGTTGTACATTTAATGAAGAAGTAAGTTACTCAAAGTATAGTAACTTTAATATTTAAGTACAGTTAGTTAGTTACAAAATTAAAGTTTTTGGAACTCTTTTGAGCAACATTCAGTTGTACATATAATGAAAAAATGAGTTACTAAGTAACATTTTGACTTTAATTCTTAAGTACAGTTAGTTACAAAATTAAAGTTTTTGTAATTCTATTGAACTACACTGAGTTGTATATTTAATGAAGAAATAAGTTACTTAAAGTATAGTAACTTTAATTTTTAAGTACAGTTAGCTAGTTACAAAATTAAAGTTTTTGGAACTTAATTAAAGTTACTATATTTTTTAGTAACTTATTTCTTCATTAAATGTACAACTCAATGTCGTTCACTAGAGTTTCGTTAACTTTAATTTTCTAACTAACAGCGCTTAAACATTAAAGTCAAAATATTTCTTATTAACTCATTTCTTCATTAAATGTACAACTCAATGTCGTTCAATAGAGTTTCAAAAACTTGACTTTTGTAACTAACTGTACTTAAACATTAAACTCAAAATTGTACTTAGTAACTCATTTTTTCATTAAATGTTCAATTGAGTGTCGTTCAATAGAGTTAAAAAAACTTTATATTGTAACTAACTGTACTTAAAAATTAAAGTCAAAATACTTCTTAGTAACTGATTTCTTTATTAAAGGTATAACTGAATGTAGCTCAATAGAGTTCCAAAAACTTTAATTTTGTAACTAACTGTACTTAAAAATTAATGTCAAAATAAATCTTAGTAACTCATTTCTTCATTCAATGTACAACTGAATGTAGTTCAATAGAATTCCAAAAACTTTAATTTTGTAACTAACTAACTGTACTTAAAAATTAAAGTTACTATATTTCTTAGTAACTTATTTCTTCATTAAATGAACAACCCAATGTCGTTCACTAGAGTTTCGTTAACTTCCATTTTCTAACTAACTGTGCTTAATCATTAAAGTCAAAATACTTCTTATTAACTCATTTCTTCATTAAATGTACAACTCAATGTCGTTCAATAGAGTTTCAAAAACTTGACTTTTGTAACTAACTGTACTTAAACATTAAACTCAAATTTGTTGTTAGTAACTCATTTTTTCATTAAATGTTCAATTGAGTGTCGTTCAATAGAGTTCAAAAAACTAATTTTGTAATTAACTGTACTTAAAAATTAAGTTCAAAATACTTCTTAGTAACTGATTTTTTTATTAAAGGTATAACTGAATGTAGTTCAATAGAGTTCCAAAAACTTTAATTTTGTAACTAACTAACTGTACTTAAAAATTAAAGTTACTATACTTCTTAGTAACTGATTTCTTTATTAAATATATAACTAAATGTAGTTCAATAGAGTTCCAAAAACTTTAATTTTGTAACTAACTCTACTTAAGAACTAAAGTCAAAATGTTACTTAGTAACTCATTTTTTCATTATATATACAACTGAATGTCGCTGAATAGAGTTCCAAAAACTTTAATTTTGTAACTAACTAATTGTACTTAAAAATTAAAATTACTATATTTCTTAGTAACGTATTTCTTCATTAAATGTACAACTCAATGTCGTTCACTAGAGTTTCGTTAACTTAAATTTTCTAACTAACTGTGCTTAAACATTAAAGTCAAAATACTTCTTATTAACTCATTTCTTCATTAAATGTACAACTCAATGTCGTTCAATAGAGTTTCAAAAACTTGACTTTTGTAACTAACTGTACTTAAACATTAAACTCAAATTTGTTGTTAGTAACTCATTTTTTCATTTAATATTCAATTGAGTGTCGTTCAATAGAGTTAAAAAAACTTTAATTTTTGTAACTAACTGTACTTAAAAATCAAAGTCAAAATACTTCTCAGTAACTGATTTCTTTATTAAAGGTATAACTGAATGTAGTTCAATAGAGTTCCAAAAACTTTAATTTTGTAACTAACTGTACTTAAGAACTAAAGTCAAAATATTACTTAGTAACTCATTTTTTCATTATATGTACAACTGAAAATCGCTTAATGGAGTTCCAAAAACTTTAATTTTGTAACTAACTAACTGTAATTAAATATTAAAGTTACTACATTTCTTATTAACTTATTTCTTCATTAAATGTACAACTCAATGTCGTTCACTAGAGTTTCGTTAACTTCAATTTTCTAACTAACTGCTCTTAAACATTAAACTCAAAATACTTCTTATTAACTCATTTCTTCATTAAATGTACAACTCAATGTCGTTCAATAGAGTTTCAAAAACTTGACTTTTGTAACTAACTGTAGTTAAACATTAATCTCAAAATTGTTCTTAGTAACTCATTTTTTCATTAAATATTCAATTGAGTGTCGTTCAATAGAGTTAAAAAAACTTTAATTTTGTAACTAACTGTACTTAAAAATTAAAGTCAAAATACTTCTTAGTAACTGATTTCTTTATTAAAGGTATAACTGAATGTAGTTTAATAGAGTTCCAAACACTTTAATTTTGTAACTAACTGACTGTACTTAAAAATTAAAGTTACTATACTTCTTAGTAACTGATTTATTTATTAAATATATACAACTAAATGTAGTTCAATAGAGTTCCAAAAACTTTAATTTTGTAACTAACTGTACTTAAAAATTAAACTCAAAATATTTCTTAGTAACTCTCTTCTTCATTAAATGTACAACTGAATTTAGTTCAATAGAGTTTATTATACTTCATCCAAATTTGTTCTTAGATAAAAAGGAATTCTGAAGAGTTCTCAAAGTCTTTAAATCCACTGTCCAAAACCAAAAGAGTTTCGATCACATCAGATTAGCGATATGAAGTCCTGATTGGGCCATTTCTTCGTTTATAGCAGGTTTGAACAAACCTAGCTCATTACGACCACGAAAACTCCATTTAGGTTTACAAACCTAAACCAGTTTCTTCCCTGATATCCTACTAACCCTTTTCCGATAAGAGACTTCGAGAATTCCCCCCACCATCCTTCCCCTCCTCCACCCCTACCCTTATTCGAAGTAAAGAGGGAGGGATGACGTCGCCTTATCGTTATCACAGGGTGCAAAACAACCCCCAGTGCCATTTCGACCTCGGTCCAGACACCACATTTCGATTAAAAAAAAATATATTAATTGGACTTTATATCGTTACAAAAAGGGGGTAAAAGGGTGTAATTTTGTGCGCTCGTCGTCCTGCGGGGGTGGAAGACTTACTATCGAGAGGACGTGACAGGATCAACAGGTAGGTAAAATAATTATTATAATTCAATTATAAACGAGACGTAAATTTAATTAGCTTATTAATGTTCTAAAAAAAGATGGCGCAATTGGGAATATTTAATCGAAGTGTAATTTGTATCTAATCCGAGGGAATACTCAGTAACCGTCGTGGCGTTGCAATTAGGAAGATTAAATATTAATTGCTAATTTAGTGACTCATTAGTGCCCTGATTTCAATGTAATTACATTTTAGTAATTAATGCGGGAGCAGCAACAGGGCAATTAACTCCTAAACACTTAAATCAAACCTGACAGTAATTAAACTATTATTTATAGTATAATATAGTGTATTATATAATATTGTAGTATAGTATATATTTAAGTGTAATATATTAGTAAAATCTACGCTTTTAGACTACAAACTTGATTGTAATTAAACACCTGAAAAATTGATAACAACTCAATAAAACCACACTAATTGATTCCCTCAAATATTTCAATTAATCGAATTTGAATTACTTGATCGAAAGTACTTGATGAAAGAATAAATATTAATTACTAATTTGGTGACTCATTAGTGCCCTGATTTCAATTTCGTTACATCTCAGCAATTAATGCGGGAGCAGAATCAGGGCAATTAACCCCTAAACAATTAAACTAAACCTGATAGTAATTAATGTATTATTTATTGTATAATATAGTATATATAGTATAGTATATATTTTATATATTAGTAAATCCTACGATCTTGGACTACAAACCTGATAGTAATTAAGCATTTGAAAAATCGATAACAGCTCAATAAAACCACACCAATTAATTCCCTCAAATATTTCAATTAATCGAATTTGCATTACTTGATCGAATCTCTCGGCCCGCACGTCAGTGACACTCGACGCTTCCATTGTCCGTAAAATTCTCGCGAAGGAAGAACTTCTCCCTCATTTACCTCTTCTCGGATAATAAAATTTTAAATACCGCCGTGCCATTGTCTCACCGCATCGCCGATCGTAAAATCTCTCTCTCTCTCTCTTCCCCGCAATTATCTGTTAAACTCCCTCCACGCTCGGTTAATTAGTAAGTAAGTCTGGGTTAATTAGTTTTTAACGTTATCGTCGTTATCGATGGTTGAGGAATATTTTTTTAAATTTTTGGATATATCTGGGCTGTTTAGCTGGAAAGGCTGTTTTGAAATTTTGGGCTTTGAATCATCTCGAAAATCGCTCTACTCACTAATTAATTTACTTAGACTATTACTGAACTAATTAACTCATGTCTAATCTCTTTTCTCCGACCGCAAGCCCGTTATTATATACATATCTCAATGTTAATCGGGAACCTTCTGGTGTATTCTTTCCTGATAATGCTTGTTATAGAAACGTCCAGAAGGCAATAAATCATTCTTTCCTTAATAAGATGTTGCGGGAACGTTGGGGACGGTTTTTTTATTGCCCACTTAACGGAGCGCTTTGAAGTAGCCGCCGAGGTCCGATAAGAGTAAACACGTTTAAAAAAAAGTTTAACCACGAGGACGAGTCCGGCATTTTTGATGTTTTATGCTGTCAAAAGATTTTTGACAGTTTGTGAATGCTTGTTGCCTAATAAGAAGTCGTGTTTTGAAATTACTTGAAACTATTTTAATGTGTATGTTAATATCTATGTAATGACTGCTCATGTGATGGATTTAAGCTTTCTCAAAAATTTAATAAACGCTCACAATTTTGAACTACAGTATCAAATATAAGATTTCAGCCTCCTTTCAAATCTTGACTTCTGATTCTCGGTTAACTTGAGCGTTTGTAACCACTAATTGGGAACTCACTCGCCATTGGTCGGGTAGGATTAATACCTCCTGCTTATTTTTGTAAACGCGGTGCGCAACTGACTTACAGCCGGTAACGAGTAGTTCTCCTGAAATGAAGTTAGTCTAGTATTAATTATGTGTTTACTAGCGGAACAAAGGGATACTAATAGATATGTTTTCTTATTGGTAGTGGCAGACTAGATGTATTGTTAAATCAATATGAGTTCTAAAAGTAACTAAGCAAGATTTTTTTAAATTTAAATTTAGTATATTTTCATCAAATGTCATTTTTAATTTATCCCATGATATGTCAATGCAGAATCCAACAGTGTCATCTGCATAAGAAATGACAGTTGGGTCTTCATTTTGGATCTCAAATATGTGATTAATATAAATTAAAAATAAAGAGGCCCCAACGTGGTACCTTGTGGTACACCAATATTAACAGGGCTTATATCACTCTCAATGTGGTTTAAGCCTCTGATACTTTAATCTTCTAGTTTTTTTGAAAAATATTTGATGGTTCACAGTATCAAGCAAGACTCATCAGGTTTATCAATCTGTGGTCTTCACAACTGTAGGCGTTGCTATTTTTTGGTAAAGCTATAAAGGTAGATTTGAGCTATTCAGGTGATATTTCGCCATTATCATGTACTTTGTTAAATAGCCGACGGAGTTCAGGTTTCGTCCACTGATACACCTGCCGATTTCAAGCCTTACTAATGTGTAAGGCACCCTCGTTATCCTTCCCTGGTTTCCTGGTATTCCTTTCCAACCCCACGGGGTTGGAGACCAATGGGCCTATGGGCCCATATGTTCTTCGAATACGGGACCCATAATGTAGACAGCACCTCACCCAATTTATTCTCTCTGGGTTCAGGGCTCCCCCTACCGATGGACTTCCCGGAGTTCCGCGTCCAAGGCAAGAAGATGATCGACTACGTGAGCGACTACCTGGAGAACATCCGGGAGCGTCGCGTCACGCCCGACATCGAGCCCGGCTACCTGAAGAAGCTGCTGCCGGACTCCGCCCCCGAGGAACCCGAGCCCTGGGAGGACATCATGCGCGACATGGAGACGAAGATCATGCCGGGCGTGACGCACTGGCAGCACCCGAGGTTCCACGCCTACTTCCCGGCTGGGAACTCGTTCCCGTCGATACTGGGCGGCCTCATGGGGGACGCCATCGGGTGCATCGGGTTCTCCTGGGTGAGGGGGTATAATTTGAACCTTGAAACATTTTTGATCCTTGAAATGTAGGGATGTAGCGATTTTTGATCCTTCTCCCACTTTAACACACTGACCTTTTAACCTACAAGAAGTTGGGTAAAGGTTCGTCTTATCAGATACAGCCAATGTGGATGAATTTTTCTTTTTTATTGAAAGAGTGCCCTTTGGGTAAAGTAAGATTACCTTTTGGAAACCTGCAGTTTTTGGAAGCATGGCTTTCTTATTGCAGGCTTCGCTCGAAGCGCTGGATCGGTAAGACGTGTTAACATCGAAAAACCGGACGATCCGGACGGCCAAGTATCCCGCCACGCTAGTTGTTTGGTGGCAACTCGTGTTACAATCGTTTGTATTGTTGGTTGCCTGCACTTGGAAATCTGTAGTTTTTGGGGAAAAAACACTGAAAAATTTGGCTAGGATTGGTCAACAGACAAAGTCAAAATTCTGTGTCCGATAAAACGAATCTCAGCAAAAAGTTATGCCCACCCCCATGCCCTTTCCAACTTACCCCCCAAAAAATAAAGATTGTAATACCTTCCCCAAATTACAAAATGACAGTTATTGGCCGGACTCGAAAAAGACTGTTTCGTGTTTTTAGGCCGCCAGTCCAGCCTGCACGGAACTCGAAACTATAGTACTAGATTGGTTGGGTGAGTAACGCAAGGTAGTGTCTACCAGGAACTTTCAGCAAAATTTTCTGCGGTTCCAGGAAAAGCGATTGGATTACCGGATCAATTCCTGTCATTCCCGGAAGGAAGCAGAGGCGGAGGTGTCATACAGGTAAGAGTCCTCACTGTGCCCCTCGTCAAATTTTGATTTACCTTAATTGACCCCCAATCTTGCCTCCTTTTAGACAGCTAGCTTTCTTTATGCGAGGTTTTTGTGCTGCTAAAACACACGGGTGAATAAGCAACATTTCCGACCGTCAGATGACCGATGTATACATAATATATATCTGTATATGTATATATTGCGACGTTCTTGCCACAGAGGTCAGCACTGGTTATAGTTTTGTGTTGGCATTATGCTTAGCACTGTATTTAAGTTGGCATTATGTTTTGGAATAAAAATGCAATGGCGAATGTTTTGAGAACGAGGTTCAATTTTAGATATATTTTTTATTCGATTTCTTATTACATTGTAAATTATTAAACTGCATTACGACTATATAACATTACAAATTGAATTTATAGACTGAAATAATAATACTAAGGTATATTTCAAGTAAAACTTTGGCGAGTCATTCATTTACATAAATTATCCATAACCTCACAATAATTTTTAACCTTCGCAAAACAAAGCTAGCTTTCGACTGTCGGCACTCCCAGAGTGCTACGTCTCTGTGTTTTCTAGGATAACCTATCTGTATAATTTGTTAGGCAACCAGACTAGCGAGACAAATTTTTAAGTAAAGTAAGTAAAGTTGCCTAAATGCCTTCCAGACTTCGGCAAGCGAGTGCATCCTGGTGTCGATGCTCGCCGCCAGGGCGCAGGCGCTGCGTAGACTGAAGCGCGCGCATCCGTTCGTCGACGACGCCCTCTTGTTGTCGCGCCTCATGGCTTACTGCTCGAAGGAGGCGCACTCTTGCGTCGAGAAGGCGGCGATGATCTCCTTCGTCAAGCTGAGGATACTCGAGCCGGACGAGACTGGGGCGCTCAGAGGGAAGACGCTCATGATGGTAAAACATTAAAACATCACATAGCAAAAACGTACCAAAACATAACAGACAGGAATATTTTGGTCACTTCCTCTAACGGAGCTAATAGTTATCTACGTACAAGTCAGGAAAATCTCACAATACTAAAGAGGAGGTAGAGAATTGACTTAAAGCTCCGAGTTAAGTAAGAGATTTTGCTAATGTGTTTTGTAATAAATTTTTCAGGAAATCGTACAAAAAGACGAAATTCACAGATTTTATAAAAATTTTCCATAAGTTCCACAAACATCAAATTTGCTAATTTTGTCGCCAACTACAGTTACGGACTAAACAACATCAACAAAATTTCATCAATTTTGTACATGTGCAAACAGTGTTTTGCGTCTTGTAAAGTAGTTACAGAACTAGTCAGTAAATTTCAATTTTCCTGCGCATAAATAAGCAGGAAAATGTTGTTTCCAGGACTTTTCCAACACTTTCCAAGTTTTCTCGAACATGTTTTTCGCGCAAAGCGCCGGGAGCATGCGCAATCGACTGTATAAGCGACTTGCGCATGCTCCTAATTTACGAACGGATCAATAATGTTGATTCTAAAAGTGGTGTAGGTGACCAGAAATAAAAACAGAAAGATTGCAAAGAAAATAGAACATCGATGTGGTTAAATCTGAGTTGAGTCATTTTTTTCAATATCGTCATTGCTCAATTTTCATTCGTCCCCATAAAAATATTTATTCTGATAACAGCAGGACCCTCCTTGTTTTTCCAATGGAAGGTAATTTCCTTGACATTTCGATTCCTCGT
This sequence comes from Cryptocephalus moraei, assembly GCA_946251905.1. Lineage (NCBI taxonomy): Eukaryota > Metazoa > Arthropoda > Insecta > Coleoptera > Chrysomelidae > Cryptocephalus > Cryptocephalus moraei. The sequence goes on along the minus strand of OX276464.1, from coordinate 20,686,049 downwards.
TAAGGGTAGTACGGGTGCCAGCAAATCCAGGCGTATTAATTGTTTATGTAGCTTTCCCCAATTTTCCACCTCCACATTTTTACAGCATACAGTTTCTCCGTCTAATCGATTCCCTTTTTTAATTCAAGGGAAATTAATTTCCTCGGTGTTTAATTTCTTGGACAAAAGGTGTAGTGGTCTTTGTATAGTAGTAGTGTACCTATGCGGGTTCTAACCCAAAAAACCTTGTTTTATCGTCAAGGTCAGAAAACAACACGAGTTGTACCTCAAATTGCAAGGTTTGTTGTCTATCTCTGCATTTCTGGCCCAATCCTCCATGTTATTTTAAATGGGGTTACAACTTTTTGCCCATTTTACGGGTGTGTGATGAGTTGTGGCATAACTCATCACACACCATTTAAGCGAGAAAACTGTTCCCCATTTAAAATAGCATGGGGGATTGGGCCAGAATTGCAGAGATAGGCAACAAACCTTGCAATTTGGGGTACAACTTGCGGTGCTTTCTGACCTTGAAAAACACGGTTCTTTGGGTTAGAACCCGCATAGGTACACTACTTATTAATAATGGACTGTATGTAGAATTTCGTAGCTCGCCGTCGGCTGCGGAGATGAATCTTGTCTACAGGTTGTTAGACGGTCTTGTAGAGTGGAGACAGGGCGTGAAGTAATCTCCGGGGTGGACCTGAGGGCGTAACGTGCAGATCCTATTTGAAATTCTTGTAGAGTGGAGACAGGGCGTGACGTAATCTCCGGATTCGTGACGTCTCGGAGGTATCCCACACAATCTTGGACTTATAACCGCAGGACTCGCTGAAGATGATCACGATATACCCACAACGTCTCAGATAACAAGTAAACCTCCTTTGCCTCCCGCAGGCGATGGACGAGGACGCGACGCTCGGCCTCGTCCCGTTCTTCGTCTCGACGACGCTCGGCACGACGTCGGCCTGCTCCTTCGACGCCCTACCGGAGATCGGGAGCGCCCTGAGGAGACGCTTCCCCGCCGTCTGGACGCACGTCGACGCCGCCTACGCGGGCAACGCGTTCATCCTGCCCGAGCTGAGGTACCTCCTCGAGGGCGTCGAGTACGCCGACTCCTTCAACATGAACCCCAACAAGTGGATGCTGACCAACTTCGACTGCTCGACGATGTGGGTAAGCTCAGCGGTTCAGCCAGCAATTTCCTCGATTCCTATTTCTGAGCTTCCAGGTGCGCGACCGCTTCCGACTGACCTCGGCGCTCGTCGTCGATCCGCTGTACCTGCAGCACGGCTACTCGGACTCGACGATCGACTACAGGCACTGGGGCGTGCCGCTCAGCAGGCGGTTCAGGTCGCTGAAGCTGTGGTTCGTGCTGAGGCGGTACGGCATCTCCGGCCTCAGGGAGTACGTGCGTAGGCACATCAGGCTCGCGAGGAGGTTCGAGGTGCTCGTCAGGGGCGATGACAGGTTCGAGATATGCAACCAGGTCAAGGTAAGGCTCGCGATACAGTCCTTTCCTCGAAAGTTCATCATCATCATCATCATCAAGCTCTTTATTGCGCCCGGTATTGAGCATAGGCCTCCCTTCCTTTCCTCCAGTTCTCTCTGTTTTGTGCTGTTCTCGTCCATTCAAATCCTGCCACTCGTTTCATGTCGTCATACCATCGCATGATTGGTCTTCCTCTTCCTCTTTTTCCTTCCCATGGTCTCCAGCGTATTATTCGGCTATATGTCCTGTAAAATTCCACTTCAGACTTGTGACTCTCTCCACTATATCTACGACCTTTGTTCTCTGTCTAATCCATTCGTTTCTCTTTCTGTCTCTTATTGTTACGCCAGTCATAGCTCTTTCCATGGCTCTTTGTGTTCTCCTCAAATTATTCATCATTGTCATTGTGAGGGTCCTGGTCTGTGCTCCATATACTATCACCGGTACTATCTCCATGTAAATCTAGCAACTCAGTTGTTTCGAACTCACTACTCCTCTCAGGCAACTTATATTTCAGCCTATAGGGCAAATACCTTTCGGCGGATTATATCCTTCGCCATCTTATGGAAATTAGCCTAAACTTAGGCACGGTGCGGCGAAGCTACCGCTCCTGGTGAGAGGCTCCCTAAGTTCATTACGAGATAGTAGGTTGAGTTGCCTGGTTTACCTCGTTACAATATTAAAAACAGCTTTCTGAGCTCAACAGGTTACCAATATGATGCTAATACACAAGCAACCCCAACCAATCTACTCAGCACTGCTTGATTTAATGTTTCCCACGACGTTTTCAGTTGGGACTGGTCTGCTTCCGCTTGAAAGGCACGGACAGGACTAACGAACGTCTTCTAATGAACATCAACGCTTCAGGTGAGTTATGAATCACTTCATGTGAAATGTATTTAATCAACGATTAATTTAGGTAAATTGCACATGGTGCCAGCTTGCTTCAACGAGCGTTACGTCATCAGGTTTTGCGTTGTTGCGGTGAATGCGAACGAAGAAGACATAGGTAGATCATCGATAACTCGATTAGAAATATGTCTAATTGATAAATAATTACAGACTACGCTTGGGGGGTTATCAAGGATTTCGCGGAGGAGTTGTTGGAGAGCCAAGCCGAAACAGAAAAGGTAAGAGTGATAAACCCGAAATATGGTTCCTTCCTGAGAAAGTGGTGTTAGTTTTTGAAGCTAGGAGATCCTTCTTCTGCATTTCCCAGTTTTACGCAATTACACATTCTAAAACTTTGCATCCGTAGGAGTCGAAAGACGAGATCTCCGAGCTCCTGGAGCGCAAGAAGAAGGAGACGCTCGCGCACAAGAGGAGCTTCTTCGTGAGGATGGTGAGCGACCCGAAGATCTACAACCCTTCGATAGCGAAGGCGCTCCAGGCGCAGAGGAGGGGCGTCTCCGAGAGGGAGCCCGAGGAGGAGGCCCTCGGGGAGGCGGAGGAGAGCTTCAGGGGAACCCCGCCCAGGCAAGGATAATGGGTTGAAATGGGTTCATGGGTAGTTCACATGTAACGATCTTGAAGTTTATTGGAGGCTCTTCCAAAGTTCTTGCAGATTGTCCTAAAAGAAAACTGTTTTCCAGGAGCGCGTCCTGGATCAGCTGGCCGCTGGCGTTCCTCTTCCAGGGGGTAAACGACGAGGGCGGCAACTCCGGCGGGAACGTACCCATCAGGTGAGAACCCTGCTGCGTCCTTAACGTGGAGACAATGCCAGTTCGGCTTTCCTCAGGTTTCGACATCTGGACACGAAGCTGCGTCTGAATCCTGGAAAAGAGAGGAACGCGGACGGGTCTTCTGTGTCTCCGGAGAAGTCCCCGGATCGTTCGAGGAGGACGTCCCCGAAGGGAGAGAAGTAATCTGGATGGGAGTTTGATATCGGATATGGTATATACGTGTGTATAATGTAATCGTAGTGTAATAAATGATGGCGTGTAATCAAGATTGGTGTTTGATTTACGTCGCTAACCAGACAAATGGGGAATAGCTACTGTTATTCCTATTCTACTGCCTATCCACATTACTGGTTGTTACGGTATAATTTTCACTCGCCTGGCAGCGAGATTTTTGCAAAGCATTTGGAGTCGGATTCGAACGGTCTTAGTAAACAATTTTTTAGGATGTCTCGACTTTGCGACGCCATTTACAATTTCGAAGAGGCTCGCAATGTTTGTTTTGTATAATTAAGCTTCCTGGAATTCCAAAAAGCCGTTGGCACTATCACGCGCCTCGAGAGTGATGTGTTTTGCAAGGAGAGGGAAATTGTAACGCCCCGTTGAGAGGTTCCTGGTTAATGATAGGCGGAAAAATGAGTAGGAAGGGATTTTGAGATTGGATTTTGGGAAATAAGTTAGGGCTCGGCGAGAGAGAAAGAGAGGACTTGGTTTCTGGCCTCGGGGGAAGCAACTTGCTTCCCCCGACGCGCTATTATGGGTTTAGTCAATGTTAGTTTACCATTTGATTGGAATTAGTAAATTGGTTTGTGTATTGGTCGCGTCAGTTAAAATAACGAGTAAGAGTTATGTTGACCAACTTTTATTACACGAACCCCACTAAATTTGACGGGTAAAGTGTAAACGAATAATCAGTGCTTAATCTGTGCGTTGATTACAAGTGCCTTTCGGAGTGAGTAATTGCGTCCAGCCAGCCGCCAAGAACGCCAACTTACAGGGCGATCTGCCTTGCGTCCAGTCAGCCGCCAAGAACGCCAACTTAAAGGGCGATCTGCCTTGCGTCCAGCCAGTCTCCAAGAACGCCATACAAAATTGCATGCGTTTCACGGTTACCGGATGTTGGTGATCACATAACTAAACTTATCTCTGGCAGTGTGGATAAGCTCTCTAATTGATTTAATTCCTGTCCATTGTCTAATATTTCGAGCCCATGACATTCCTCTCCTTCCCTCAATTTTGCCCTCCAAAATTAACTGTAGTATCTAATATTTTTCTCTTCTGATAATGTGGCTAAAATTTGTAGTTTTTCATATTCTGATTGAGGTGTTGTTATATGGAAGCTCCTTTCTACTGATTATCATAAATCTAGTTTCTATTTGTATTGATATTGTCACGAGGCGACCTCGTGAAACGGGACTAGGCCGAGCTTGATCATCAGTTACACAAATTAATATAGCTTGGCCTCACAAAAGAATCTTCTGGCGAGGCACGTATGTTCAAATATAACAAGCAACGATCAAGTGAATAAATACGTCGGAACCGATTTATCAGTGATGAATCAGTATTCATTGATCTTGCATCCTGCGACGCTGTCCATCTGTATTCGTGCCCGCCTGCTGCCCTTTTTTGAGGAGAGGTGTTTCCAGCTACCCCTTCAGTTCCTCTAGTGACTATTGTAAGTACACATATTTATACACCATTTAGTCATTTTTTGTCCTATTTTATGTTTGCCCTTTTAGTCATGTTTCACTTTGTTTTGCCTCCCTTTAACACGAGTTCTCTCTCTCTCTCTCTCACACACACACTCCCCTGTATTTTAGTATTCAGTGAACATTACCGATTACATATTTTTGGAAAGTCCTCAGCACCGTTAGCATTCAAGACAGTATCGTCTTCATATCTGAAATTGGATATTAGCACACCGTTCACCTTTACTCCCATTTCTTGTTCTTCAAATGTTTCATCAAATATGGCTTCGGAATATAAATTAAATAAAAGTGGGTACAACATCCTTGTCTCCTTATTTCAATGTCCATGGTAGTGATGTTCTGCGTTTTGATGTGGGCTGTCTGGTGCTAGTGCAAGTATGATCTAATGTCTTCATCACCTACATCTGCATTTTTCAGTATATCCATAAGTTTCTTCTGTTTAAAACGATCAAAGAGTTACTGTTAAGTTAATTGAATAAATTGGATATTTCAACCATTTGACACGTTGAAGGGAATATTTCAATAATGTCTAGAAAGACTTCAAGTACTTTGGTGAGTAATGCAGATTTTGGTTAAGTCCTATGTCTGAGCTAAAGTTCGGTTTTTATGATTTAACGTTTGAAAATATAGATTAAATTCTTTGGTAAAAGTATTGCATTTTATCTTTATCAAATCTCCAAGCTCGATTATTAGGATTAAATTCTAGATATCATTGCACCATCATTTGGAAATCCATAATCCATAATGAATTCATGAAATTCTTAAAATATTTTGGATACATATCGATAATTCTTTCTTAATGAGTCCATGTCATTCCAAAATGTTTAAAATTCCTTCAAAACACCTTTACGAGTTCAGAAATTGTAAGATCTAAGAGGAAGGGTCGATCTTCCAAAGACTCCAATTTATTTCTGGGTCGTTCCACCACTTTGAAGTTTGAAGAAAAATTTCTTACGGATCAATCAGAAGGTAGGACAGCCAATGGAAATTGTAGAAAAGTCAGGATTCAGCCCTTATGAAACCAAGTGTATTAAAGATAAGGAACGAAGGATATTACATGGTAAGTGTTAGTTAAATTAAGACGTTTCGCGTAGTGTAGTGTAGTTAAGACGTTTCGCGTAGTGTAGTGTAGTTAAGACGTTACAGTCAAAATGGACCATTTATTGTGAAAGCTCGAGCACTTTGGTCCATGCATTTTCCAAGTGAAAATCTTACATAAACTCAGAAGTGGAGTGCATGTCGATAAACTCTTATTAGAGAAGACACTAAGAGTGGAAGATTCACTCTCGCTAATATTTCGGATCTACACTGAACGATAGTCGTCGCTGATCGATGCTATCATATTTGCATAAAGTAGATAAACAGCAGACCCCGAAAATAACTGAAAGTCATCACCGTTTATCAATTGCACAGGAAAAGTATAAAACGATAACGGTACTCGACGACGTACGAGTCGAGTACCAATACCCGGAGCGACCGGAGCGAGACCGGAGAAGAGGTACCTACGCTAGTTCCCACCCATCACATCCGCACCACTTTAAGTACCTACTTCGAACATATCCCACATTAGTTTCACTCGAACATGGACATTTATCGTACTATTAGTCGACCTTGCGACGTTATCGCGTTCGATTTCGGCTTGTCCGTCGTTTGTTATTAGTTAATTAATTAACCGAGGGTTAACTTTTTCCAGACATGGACGTCACCGAGGAGGCTGTCAATCCGAACCCGAGGGAGAAGGCGAACCCGCTGTCTGTGTTGTTCTTCACGTAAGTGTCGATTGATCGATCGATTATTAGTAAAACGCGTGATTACGTAATCTTGGCGGCGTGGTGGGGGTAGGTACCTGATTTGTAAAAGTGCGATCGTGATTAGTGCGCGGCGTGATCAAAAGGACGGTTAATTGAGGAGCGTCGAAATGGTTCCAAAGTTCGAACGGGTATTAAGTGATTAATTTGATTGGGAAGTGTGAGTTTCGAGGAAATCGACCGGTTGCAATAATTGCGAAATAATTAATTCCCGAATTAGACTTCGAATTCTGTTCAAAATAACTTCAATAACAATCAGACATACACACGACGTCTTAAAGACGTCTTATAAAGGTCTTATTGTGGTCTGGAGGTCTGAAGACCTATAAGAGACGTCTTTAAGATGTTTTGTTTTGAACGTCTTTAAGGTGTCTTGTTTTGGACGTCTTTAAGACGTCTGATTCGTCTAAATGTTTGTTGATTAATAAAATTCCTTTTTATACATCCGCATATGGACGTATTAAACACGTCTTAATTTGGCAGGTCATCATTAATAAAGACACATTTTTTAGACAACTTTTGGACTTGCTAATCCGCTCAGACTATTAATAGTCTTAAAATAGAAATTGGACTGCGAATTTTGTTCAAAATACCTTCGATAACAATCAGACATACAACCCAGACAGCACACGACGTCTTAAAAACGTCTTGTGAAGGTCTTATTGTGGTCTGGACGTCTGAAGACCTATAGGAGACGTCTTTAAGATGTCTTGTTTGGAACGTCTTTAAGGTGTCTTGATTTGAACGTCTTTAAGACGTCTGATTAAAGTCTAAATGTTTGTTGATCAATAAAATTCCTCTTTATACATCCGCATATGGACTAATTAAAAACGACTTAATTTGGCAGGTCATCATTAATAAAGACACATTTTTCAGACAACTTTTGGACTTGCTAGTCCGCTCAGACTATTAATAGTCTTAAAATAGAAATTAGACTTCGAATTTTGTTCAAAATAACTTCAATAACAATCAGAAATACTAACCCAGACAGCACACGACGTCTTAAAGACGTCTAGTAAAGGTCTTATTGTGGTCTGGACGTCTGAAGATCTAAAAAACGTCTTTAAGATGTCTTGTTTTGCACGTCTTTAAGGTGTCTTGTTTTGGACGTCTTTAAGACGACTGATTGAAGTCTGGATGTTTGTCATCATTAATAAAAACACATTTTTCAGGCAATTTTTGGACTTGCTAGTCCGCTCAGACTATTAATAGTCTTAAAATTGAAATTATACTGCGAATTTTGTTCAAAATAACTTCAATAACAATCAAACATACAGCCCAGACAGCAAACGACGTCTTAAAGACGTCTTGTGAAGGTCTTATTGTGGTCTGGACGTCTGAAGACCTAAAAGAGATGTCTTTAAGATGTCTTGTTTTGAACGTCTTTGAGGTGTCTTGTTTTGGACGTCTTTAAGACGTCTGATTGAAGTCTAAATGTTTGTTGATCAATAAAATTCCTCTTTATACATCCGCATATGGACGTATTAAACACGTCTTAATTTAGCAGGTCATCATTAATAAAGACACCTTTTTCAAACAACTTTTGGACTTTCTAGTCCGCTCAGACTATTAATAGTCTTAAAATAGAAATTAGACTTCGAATTTTGTTCAAAATAACTTCAATAACAATCAGAAATACTAACCCAGACAGCACACGACGTCTTAAAGACGTCTAGTAAAGGTCTTATTGTGGTCTGGACGTCTGAAGATCTAAAAAACGTCTTTAAGATGTCTTGTTTTGCACGTCTTTAAGGTGTCTTGTTTTGGACGTCTTTAAGACGACTGATTGAAGTCTGGATGTTTGTCATCATTAATAAAAACACATTTTTCAGGCAATTTTTGGACTTGCTAGTCCGCTCAGACTATTAATAGTCTTAAAATTGAAATTATACTGCGAATTTTGTTCAAAATAACTTCAATAACAATCAAACATACAGCCCAGACAGCAAACGACGTCTTAAAGACGTCTTGTGAAGGTCTTATTGTGGTCTGGACGTCTGAAGACCTAAAAGAGATGTCTTTAAGATGTCTTGTTTTGAACGTCTTTGAGGTGTCTTGTTTTGGACGTCTTTAAGACGTCTGATTGAAGTCTAAATGTTTGTTGATCAATAAAATTCCTCTTTATACATCCGCATATGGACGTATTAAACACGTCTTAATTTAGCAGGTCATCATTAATAAAGACACCTTTTTCAAACAACTTTTGGACTTTCTAGTCCGCTCAGACTATTAATAGTCTTAAAATAGAAATTAGACTTCGAATTTTGTTCAAAATAACTTCAATAACAATCAGAAATACTAACCCAGACAGCACACGACGTCTTAAAGACGTCTAGTAAAGGTCTTATTGTGGTCTGGACGTCTGAAGATCTAAAAAACGTCTTTAAGATGTCTTGTTTTGCACGTCTTTAAGGTGTCTTGTTTTGGACGTCTTTAAGACGACTGATTGAAGTCTGGATGTTTGTCATCATTAATAAAAACACATTTTTCAGGCAATTTTTGGACTTGCTAGTCCGCTCAGACTATTAATAGTCTTAAAATTGAAATTATACTGCGAATTTTGTTCAAAATAACTTCAATAACAATCAAACATACAGCCCAGACAGCAAACGACGTCTTAAAGACGTCTTGTGAAGGTCTTATTGTGGTCTGGACGTCTGAAGACCTAAAAGAGATGTCTTTAAGATGTCTTGTTTTGAACGTCTTTGAGGTGTCTTGTTTTGGACGTCTTTAAGACGTCTGATTGAAGTCTGGATGTTTGTCATCATTAATAAAGACACATTTTTCAGGCAATTTTTGGACTTGCTAGTCCGCTCAGACTATTAATAGTCTTAAAATTGAAATTATACTGGGAATTTTGTTCAAAATAACTTCAATAACAATCAAACATACAGCCCAGACAGCAAACGACGTCTTAAAGACGTCTTGTGAAGGTCTTATTGTGGTCTGGACGTCTGAAGACCTAAAAGAGATGTCTTTAAGATGTCTTGTTTTGAACGTCTTTGAGGTGTCTTGTTTTGGACGTCTTTAAGACGTCTGATTGAAGTCTAAATGTTTGTTGATCAATAAAATTCCTCTTTATACATCCGCATATGGACGTATTAAACACGTCTTAATTTAGCAGGTCATCATTAATAAAGACACCTTTTTCAAACAACTTTTGGACTTGCTAGTCCGCTCAGACTATTAATAGTCTTAAAATAGAAATTAGACTTCGAATTTTGTTCAAAATAACTTCAATAACAATCAGAAATACTAACCCAGACAGCACACGACGTCTTAAAGACGTCTAGTAAAGGTCTTATTGTGGTCTGGACGTCTGAAGATCTAAAAAACGTCTTTAAGATGTCTTGTTTTGCACGTCTTTAAGGTGTCTTGTTTTGGACGTCTTTAAGACGACTGATTGAAGTCTGGATGTTTGTCATCATTAATAAAAACACATTTTTCAGGCAATTTTTGGACTTGCTAGTCCGCTCAGACTATTAATAGTCTTAAAATTGAAATTATACTGCGAATTTTGTTCAAAATAACTTCAATAACAATCAAACATACAGCCCAGACAGCAAACGACGTCTTAAAGACGTCTTGTGAAGGTCTTATTGTGGTCTGGACGTCTGAAGACCTAAAAGAGATGTCTTTAAGATGTCTTGTTTTGAACGTCTTTGAGGTGTCTTGTTTTGGACGTCTTTAAGACGTCTGATTGAAGTCTAAATGTTTGTTGATCAATAAAATTCCTCTTTATACATCCGCATATGGACGTATTAAACACGTCTTAATTTAGCAGGTCATCATTAATAAAGACACCTTTTTCAAACAACTTTTGGACTTTCTAGTCCGCTCAGACTATTAATAGTCTTAAAATAGAAATTAGACTTCGAATTTTGTTCAAAATAACTTCAATAACAATCAGAAATACTAACCCAGACAGCACACGACGTCTTAAAGACGTCTAGTAAAGGTCTTATTGTGGTCTGGACGTCTGAAGATCTAAAAAACGTCTTTAAGATGTCTTGTTTTGCACGTCTTTAAGGTGTCTTGTTTTGGACGTCTTTAAGACGACTGATTGAAGTCTGGATGTTTGTCATCATTAATAAAAACACATTTTTCAGGCAATTTTTGGACTTGCTAGTCCGCTCAGACTATTAATAGTCTTAAAATTGAAATTATACTGCGAATTTTGTTCAAAATAACTTCAATAACAATCAAACATACAGCCCAGACAGCAAACGACGTCTTAAAGACGTCTTGTGAAGGTCTTATTGTGGTCTGGACGTCTGAAGACCTAAAAGAGATGTCTTTAAGATGTCTTGTTTTGAACGTCTTTGAGGTGTCTTGTTTTGGACGTCTTTAAGACGTCTGATTGAAGTCTAAATGTTTGTTGATCAATAAAATTCCTCTTTATACATCCGCATATGGACGTATTAAACACGTCTTAATTTAGCAGGTCATCATTAATAAAGACACCTTTTTCAAACAACTTTTGGACTTGCTAGTCCGCTCAGACTATTAATAGTCTTAAAATAGAAATTAGACTTCGAATTTTGTTCAAAATAACTTCAATAACAATCAGAAATACTAACCCAGACAGCACACGACGTCTTAAAGACGTCTAGTAAAGGTCTTATTGTGGTCTGGACGTCTGAAGATCTAAAAAACGTCTTTAAGATGTCTTGTTTTGAACGTCTTTAAGGTGTCTTGTTTTGGACGTCTTTAAGACGTCTGATTCGTCTAAATGTTTGTTGATTAATAAAATTCCTTTTTATACATCCGCATATGGACGTATTAAACACGTCTTAATTTGGCAGGTCATCATTAATAAAGACACATTTTTTAGACAACTTTTGGACTTGCTAATCCGCTCAGACTATTAATAGTCTTAAAATAGAAATTGGACTGCGAATTTTGTTCAAAATACCTTCGATAACAATCAGACATACAACCCAGACAGCACACGACGTCTTAAAAACGTCTTGTGAAGGTCTTATTGTGGTCTGGACGTCTGAAGACCTATAGGAGACGTCTTTAAGATGTCTTGTTTGGAACGTCTTTAAGGTGTCTTGATTTGAACGTCTTTAAGACGTCTGATTAAAGTCTAAATGTTTGTTGATCAATAAAATTCCTCTTTATACATCCGCATATGGACTAATTAAAAACGACTTAATTTGGCAGGTCATCATTAATAAAGACACATTTTTCAGACAACTTTTGGACTTGCTAGTCCGCTCAGACTATTAATAGTCTTAAAATAGAAATTAGACTTCGAATTTTGTTCAAAATAACTTCAATAACAATCAGAAATACTAACCCAGACAGCACACGACGTCTTAAAGACGTCTAGTAAAGGTCTTATTGTGGTCTGGACGTCTGAAGATCTAAAAAACGTCTTTAAGATGTCTTGTTTTGCACGTCTTTAAGGTGTCTTGTTTTGGACGTCTTTAAGACGACTGATTGAAGTCTGGATGTTTGTCATCATTAATAAAAACACATTTTTCAGGCAATTTTTGGACTTGCTAGTCCGCTCAGACTATTAATAGTCTTAAAATTGAAATTATACTGCGAATTTTGTTCAAAATAACTTCAATAACAATCAAACATACAGCCCAGACAGCAAACGACGTCTTAAAGACGTCTTGTGAAGGTCTTATTGTGGTCTGGACGTCTGAAGACCTAAAAGAGATGTCTTTAAGATGTCTTGTTTTGAACGTCTTTGAGGTGTCTTGTTTTGGACGTCTTTAAGACGTCTGATTGAAGTCTAAATGTTTGTTGATCAATAAAATTCCTCTTTATACATCCGCATATGGACGTATTAAACACGTCTTAATTTAGCAGGTCATCATTAATAAAGACACCTTTTTCAAACAACTTTTGGACTTTCTAGTCCGCTCAGACTATTAATAGTCTTAAAATAGAAATTAGACTTCGAATTTTGTTCAAAATAACTTCAATAACAATCAGAAATACTAACCCAGACAGCACACGACGTCTTAAAGACGTCTAGTAAAGGTCTTATTGTGGTCTGGACGTCTGAAGATCTAAAAAACGTCTTTAAGATGTCTTGTTTTGCACGTCTTTAAGGTGTCTTGTTTTGGACGTCTTTAAGACGACTGATTGAAGTCTGGATGTTTGTCATCATTAATAAAAACACATTTTTCAGGCAATTTTTGGACTTGCTAGTCCGCTCAGACTATTAATAGTCTTAAAATTGAAATTATACTGCGAATTTTGTTCAAAATAACTTCAATAACAATCAAACATACAGCCCAGACAGCAAACGACGTCTTAAAGACGTCTTGTGAAGGTCTTATTGTGGTCTGGACGTCTGAAGACCTAAAAGAGATGTCTTTAAGATGTCTTGTTTTGAACGTCTTTGAGGTGTCTTGTTTTGGACGTCTTTAAGACGTCTGATTGAAGTCTAAATGTTTGTTGATCAATAAAATTCCTCTTTATACATCCGCATATGGACGTATTAAACACGTCTTAATTTAGCAGGTCATCATTAATAAAGACACCTTTTTCAAACAACTTTTGGACTTTCTAGTCCGCTCAGACTATTAATAGTCTTAAAATAGAAATTAGACTTCGAATTTTGTTCAAAATAACTTCAATAACAATCAGAAATACTAACCCAGACAGCACACGACGTCTTAAAGACGTCTAGTAAAGGTCTTATTGTGGTCTGGACGTCTGAAGATCTAAAAAACGTCTTTAAGATGTCTTGTTTTGCACGTCTTTAAGGTGTCTTGTTTTGGACGTCTTTAAGACGACTGATTGAAGTCTGGATGTTTGTCATCATTAATAAAAACACATTTTTCAGGCAATTTTTGGACTTGCTAGTCCGCTCAGACTATTAATAGTCTTAAAATTGAAATTATACTGCGAATTTTGTTCAAAATAACTTCAATAACAATCAAACATACAGCCCAGACAGCAAACGACGTCTTAAAGACGTCTTGTGAAGGTCTTATTGTGGTCTGGACGTCTGAAGACCTAAAAGAGATGTCTTTAAGATGTCTTGTTTTGAACGTCTTTGAGGTGTCTTGTTTTGGACGTCTTTAAGACGTCTGATTGAAGTCTGGATGTTTGTCATCATTAATAAAGACACATTTTTCAGGCAATTTTTGGACTTGCTAGTCCGCTCAGACTATTAATAGTCTTAAAATTGAAATTATACTGGGAATTTTGTTCAAAATAACTTCAATAACAATCAAACATACAGCCCAGACAGCAAACGACGTCTTAAAGACGTCTTGTGAAGGTCTTATTGTGGTCTGGACGTCTGAAGACCTAAAAGAGATGTCTTTAAGATGTCTTGTTTTGAACGTCTTTGAGGTGTCTTGTTTTGGACGTCTTTAAGACGTCTGATTGAAGTCTAAATGTTTGTTGATCAATAAAATTCCTCTTTATACATCCGCATATGGACGTATTAAACACGTCTTAATTTAGCAGGTCATCATTAATAAAGACACCTTTTTCAAACAACTTTTGGACTTGCTAGTCCGCTCAGACTATTAATAGTCTTAAAATAGAAATTAGACTTCGAATTTTGTTCAAAATAACTTCAATAACAATCAGAAATACTAACCCAGACAGCACACGACGTCTTAAAGACGTCTAGTAAAGGTCTTATTGTGGTCTGGACGTCTGAAGATCTAAAAAACGTCTTTAAGATGTCTTGTTTTGCACGTCTTTAAGGTGTCTTGTTTTGGACGTCTTTAAGACGACTGATTGAAGTCTGGATGTTTGTCATCATTAATAAAAACACATTTTTCAGGCAATTTTTGGACTTGCTAGTCCGCTCAGACTATTAATAGTCTTAAAATTGAAATTATACTGCGAATTTTGTTCAAAATAACTTCAATAACAATCAAACATACAGCCCAGACAGCAAACGACGTCTTAAAGACGTCTTGTGAAGGTCTTATTGTGGTCTGGACGTCTGAAGACCTAAAAGAGATGTCTTTAAGATGTCTTGTTTTGAACGTCTTTGAGGTGTCTTGTTTTGGACGTCTTTAAGACGTCTGATTGAAGTCTAAATGTTTGTTGATCAATAAAATTCCTCTTTATACATCCGCATATGGACGTATTAAACACGTCTTAATTTAGCAGGTCATCATTAATAAAGACACCTTTTTCAAACAACTTTTGGACTTTCTAGTCCGCTCAGACTATTAATAGTCTTAAAATAGAAATTAGACTTCGAATTTTGTTCAAAATAACTTCAATAACAATCAGAAATACTAACCCAGACAGCACACGACGTCTTAAAGACGTCTAGTAAAGGTCTTATTGTGGTCTGGACGTCTGAAGATCTAAAAAACGTCTTTAAGATGTCTTGTTTTGCACGTCTTTAAGGTGTCTTGTTTTGGACGTCTTTAAGACGACTGATTGAAGTCTGGATGTTTGTCATCATTAATAAAAACACATTTTTCAGGCAATTTTTGGACTTGCTAGTCCGCTCAGACTATTAATAGTCTTAAAATTGAAATTATACTGCGAATTTTGTTCAAAATAACTTCAATAACAATCAAACATACAGCCCAGACAGCAAACGACGTCTTAAAGACGTCTTGTGAAGGTCTTATTGTGGTCTGGACGTCTGAAGACCTAAAAGAGATGTCTTTAAGATGTCTTGTTTTGAACGTCTTTGAGGTGTCTTGTTTTGGACGTCTTTAAGACGTCTGATTGAAGTCTAAATGTTTGTTGATCAATAAAATTCCTCTTTATACATCCGCATATGGACGTATTAAACACGTCTTAATTTAGCAGGTCATCATTAATAAAGACACCTTTTTCAAACAACTTTTGGACTTGCTAGTCCGCTCAGACTATTAATAGTCTTAAAATAGAAATTAGACTTCGAATTTTGTTCAAAATAACTTCAATAACAATCAGAAATACTAACCCAGACAGCACACGACGTCTTAAAGACGTCTAGTAAAGGTCTTATTGTGGTCTGGACGTCTGAAGATCTAAAAAACGTCTTTAAGATGTCTTGTTTTGCACGTCTTTAAGGTGTCTTGTTTTGGACGTCTTTAAGACGACTGATTGAAGTCTGGATGTTTGTCATCATTAATAAAGACACATTTTTCAGGCAATTTTTGGACTTGCTAGTCCGCTCAGACTATTAATAGTCTTAAAATTGAAATTATACTGCGAATTTTGTTCAAAATAACTTCAATAACAATCAAACATACAGCCCAGACAGCAAACGACGTCTTAAAGACGTCTTGTGAAGGTCTTATTGTGGTCTGGACGTCTGAAGACCTAAAAGAGATGTCTTTAAGGTGTCTTGTTTTGAACGTCTTTGAGGTGTCTTGTTTTGGACGTCTTTAAGACGTCTGATTGAAGTCTAAATGTTTGTTGATCAATAAAATTCCTCTTTATACATCCGCATATGGACGTATTAAACACGTCTTAATTTAGCAGGTCATCATTAATAAAGACACCTTTTTCAAACAACTTTTGGACTTGCTAGTCCGCTCAGACTATTAATAGTCTTAAAATAGAAATTAGACTTCGAATTTTGTTCAAAATAACTTCAATAACAATCAGAAATACTAACCCAGACAGCACACGACGTCTTAAAGACGTCTAGTAAAGGTCTTATTGTGGTCTGGACGTCTGAAGATCTAAAAAACGTCTTTAAGATGTCTTGTTTTGCACGTCTTTAAGGTGTCTTGTTTTGGACGTCTTTAAGACGACTGATTGAAGTCTGGATGTTTGTCATCATTAATAAAGACACATTTTTCAGGCAATTTTTGGACTTGCTAGTCCGCTCAGACTATTAATAGTCTTAAAATTGAAATTATACTGCGAATTTTGTTCAAAATAACTTCAATAACAATCAAACATACAGCCCAGACAGCAAACGACGTCTTAAAGACGTCTTGTGAAGGTCTTATTGTGGTCTGGACGTCTGAAGACCTAAAAGAGATGTCTTTAAGGTGTCTTGTTTTGAACGTCTTTGAGGTGTCTTGTTTTGGACGTCTTTAAGACGTCTGATTGAAGTCTAAATGTTTGTTGAT
This sequence comes from Cryptocephalus moraei, assembly GCA_946251905.1. Classification (NCBI taxonomy): domain Eukaryota; kingdom Metazoa; phylum Arthropoda; class Insecta; order Coleoptera; family Chrysomelidae; genus Cryptocephalus; species Cryptocephalus moraei. The sequence continues at coordinate 20,669,357 of OX276464.1, read as the reverse complement.
CAATAAAATTCCTCTTTATACATCCGCATATGGACGTATTAAACACGTCTTAATTTAGCAGGTCATCATTAATAAAGACACCTTTTTCAAACAACTTTTGGACTTGCTAGTCCGCTCAGACTATTAATAGTCTTAAAATAGAAATTGGACTGCGAATTTTGTTCAAAATACCTTCGATAACAATCAGACATACAACCCAGACAGCAGACAACGTCTTAAAAACGTCTTGTGAAGGTCTTATTGTGGTCTGGACGTCTGAAGACCTATAGGAGACGTCTTTAAGATGTCTTGTTTTGAACGTCTTTGAGGTGTCTTGTTTTGAACGTCTTTAAGACGTCTGATTAAAGTCTAAATGTTTGTTGATCAATAAAATTCCTCTTTATACATCCGCATATGGACGTATTAAACACGTCTTAATTTAGCAGGTCATCATTAATAAAGACACCTTTTTCAAAAAACTTTTGGACTTGCTAGTCCGCTCAGAGACTATTAATATTCTTAAAATAGAAATTAGACTTCGAATTTTGTTCAAAATAACTTCAATAACAATCAAACATACAACTCAGACAGCACACGACGTCTTAAAGACGTCTCGTAAAGGTCTTATTGTGGTCTGAACGTCTGAAGACCTAAAAGAGACGTCTTTAAGATGTCTTGTTTTCAACGTCTTTAAAGTGTCTTGTTTTGGACGTCTTTAAGACAACTGATTGAAGTCTGGATGTTTGTTGACCAATAACATTCCTCTTTATACGTCCGCATATGGACTTATTAAACACGTCTTAATTTGGCAGGTCATCATTAATAAAGACACCTTTTTTCAGACAACTTTTGGACTTTCTAGTCCGCTCAGACTATTAATAGTCTTAAAATAGAAATTAGACTTCTAATTCCGTTCAAAATAACTTCAATAACAATCAGACGTATAAACCCAGACAGCACACGACGTCTTAAAGACGTCTTGTAAAGGTCTTATTGTGGTCTGGACATCTGAAGACCTAAAAGAGACGTCTTTAAGATGTCTTGTTTTGAAATTCTTTAAGGTGTTTTGTTTTGGACGTCTTTAAGACGTCTGATTGAAGTCTAAATGTTTATTGATCAATAAAATTTCTCTTTATACATCCGCATATGAACGTATTAAACACGTCTTAATTTAGCAGGTCATCATTAATAAAGACACCTTTTTTCAGACAACTTTTGGACTTTCTAGTCCGCTCAGACTATTAATAGTCTTAAAATAGAAATTAGATTTCGAATTTTGTTCAAAATAACTTCAATAACAATCAGACATACAAACCCAGACGTCCCAGACAGCTCACGACGTCTTAAAGACGTCTCGTAAAGGTCTTATTGTGGTCTGGACGTCTGAAGACCTAAAAGAGACAATGGTCATTTTCCAGGAAAATTTGGAAATTTTTAGAATTCGCATCATACCACTCTTATAGAATTTAATTTTGAACAACTTTTGGCAAAAAAGTTTTGTTCTAAAACAGTAACGAAGTTACATCCGGAAAACCAAGAAACATCGATTTTTTTCACCTTAATTTGTTAATCACAACTTTTCAACAACTCTAAGTTGCTTAGTTAATTATGAGACAATTCGTCATTCACTTAGACTCTTTGAAAGGAAACAAGGAATTTTTATTACTCTACCTGCAATTACATCTACTTGGTTATTTTTAACTGATAAGTAATTGATAACGGCCGTAAACTGTTTGTCACTATTCCGAAATCGTAAAGATTTGTGGATATATTTGTGGAGATGATTTTAGGTACACGCTGCCCCTGTTCAAGAAGGGCTACAGGAAGACTTTGGAAGCGGACGACTTGTACAACCCGTTGGTCAGCGACAGGAGTAGCTTTTTAGGCGACAGGTTGGAAAGGTAAGGGATTTGAGCAGATTTAAGGGTCAAAGGAAATGATTTACACATTATACACAGTTTGGTTCCTCTCTTGCCAACATTTTTGGAATAGTTGCCCAAAGTACCAAACGTTATTTTACTCCAAGGTCTCAATGGGTTTATTGGTAATCGAAGTTTCGATGAAATGTCCAAATGTTGGGAGAACAATCCCAACGTTGTGTTGCCTACATCTCGGCGACCACCGGTGTTTAGGTGAAGGGAAGTAAGGCAATCATACACTCCACTAACAACATCAGAACCAAGTCCCACCACCTTAACACCAGTTCACCATATTTTCAATAATTCGAAAGGTTCCTGTGAGAGCTCTAGAAAAACCCTACAGTACATAGCTAGACCAAGTTCTCAAGTTATCCCCAATTTGAGGATTGGGGCTGTTGGGGATGGGCGATTGGGGATAAACTTGGTCTAGCTCCAGCTCCACACCCCGAGAACTTCAACCCCTACAGTACCTTTACCTTAAAATTGAGCCAAATCTTTCAACGAAACCCTCAGTTAAATCCCGCAAGTCTCCAAAACGCGCAACTTCATCACTTTACCATCCCGCAGGAAATGGGAGCAGGAGCTCCAAAACTCGAAATCCGCCGGCAGGACACCGAGCCTGATGCGGGCCCTGGCGAAGACCTTCTGGCCGGAATACCTCGTCCTGGGCGTGGAGTTGGCAATCATAGACCTGGTGGCGCGTATGCTCCAACCCATAATGCTCGGAGGTATGCTGGACTACTTCAGACCCGGCTCGGAGACGACACAAGAGGAGGCCCTTTGGAGGGCGGGAGCGATCGTCGCCTTTAATTTCCTCAACGCGATGCTGACCAATCAGTACCTTATGGCGGTGTTCCACGCGGGGATGAAAGTGAGGGCGGCGTGTTGCGCCCTCATATACAGAAAGGTTAGAGGTCGAAGGGTGGATTTGAGTTAGCGTAGAAGCAGCATTGGTCTTACGAGTTGGAAATAAATTCGGAACCAATTTGGATTCTAAAATTATGCAGGACTTGGCTCCTGAGTAAAGACTTCTTGTGGTTCTGATCTAAACAACACTAATTCCTTCGTTGTAGGCTCTGAGGCTGAGCAGGACCGCGTTGGGAGACACCGCCTCCGGAAAGATAGTGAACCTCCTCTCCAACGACGTCAGCAGATTCGACATAGTCTCCATGTTCATCCACCAGATGTGGATCGGTCCATTGAGCGCCCTAATCGTGATGGCGCTGCTGTACAAAGACGCCGGGATCTCCGGGATGGTAGGGGTCGTCGTCATCTTCATAGTGGTACCGTTACAAAGTAAGCAACCACCCAGATCCCAGCAATATCACCGCGGCCATACCCGATCGATCCCCAGGTTACACCGGGAAGCTCTCGGCGATCTACAGGAAGCAGACCGCGATGAGGACCGACGAACGCGTCAGGCTGATGGACGAGATCATCACCGGCATACAGGTGATCAAGATGTACGCGTGGGAGAAACCATTCGAGAGGATCATCAGGATGGCGAGGCGGGCCGAGATCAAGATCATCACCAAATCGTCGTACGTGAGGGGTCTGTTTATGACGTTCAACCTGTTCACGACGAGGTTCGCCTTGTTCTGCACGCTGCTGACGATGGCGATGACCGGCAACCCCATAACCGCTTCTAAGGTAAAGAAAAATATTGTCTCGCGCACGTGGTAAGGATCTAATGCTTGAGCAAGACCTGAATATCCTAAAATTAATTCAGTAAGGTAATTTCCTATTGAAACGCCTTAGTAAGTTTGTCAAGGCTACTGCCACTCCTTATTCTGAAAATAAATGATCTCCATTCCTCTTCTTCTGAAGCTCTCTTTTCCGTAGCATTTCTTATTTCTCTTAGCCAATCTGATCTGGGTCTTCCTCTTTTTCTTTGTTGCACAGGTTGCCATTCAAAATCCTTTCTTGGTATTCGATGCCTTGTATGTACCCATACCAGAACAGTTTTTCTTCCTATTTCATCAAGAATGGAGTTTTCTCTAGACCCTAAGCATTAAGGACCGTGACAATATTCCAAGATGTCACATTATATAATGGCGTGCCAAAGGCACCAAATTGCTCGAGCCGATAATAATCCAAAACCCTCACCACCGCCAGGTCTTCGTCTTCATGTCCTACTTCAACCTCCTCTCGAACGGCATGGGCGCGATGTTCGTCAGGGGCATCTCCGAGATAGCGGAGGTGATAGTCGCCGTGCGGAGGCTCCAAGAGTTCATGATGAACGAGGAGTTCCGGCCGAGGTACCTCGAGAACGGCCTCGACGACAAGGAGGCGGCCCAGGCCTACGACGACGTCGTCACGCTGAAGGAGCTGACGGTCAAATGGAACTTGACGCACAACGAGAACGCCCTCGAGAGGGTAACGCTCCACGTGCCCGACGGGACGCTGCTCGGGATCATCGGGCCGGTCGGCAGCGGGAAGAGCTCGCTGCTCAACACCATGCTGGGTAAGAGCGATTCGAAAGGAAGTACCATTGTTATTGGTATTGGTACCATTCTTGAACCTGGTAGTTTCGATCTGATGATGGTTCATGTATAATAATGATCGTTGGATTTGGTCACCTTGGTTACTCTCCTCTGTTGTTTCCAGGCGAGCTGGATATCACCGAAGGCAAGATGAGGATAAACGGTACCATCTCGTACGCGTCCCAGGAGCCTTGGGTCTTCGCGGCGACCGTCCGCCAGAACATCCTCTTCGGCGGCGAGTACGACAAGAAACGGTACCACGAAGTCATCAGGGTGTGCGCCTTGGAGAAGGACTTCGAACAGTTCCCGAACGGCGACCTCACCATAGTCGGCGACAGGGGAGCCTCCCTAAGCGGCGGCCAGAAGGCGAGGATCAATCTCGCCAGGGCGGTGTACAAGGATACCGATATTTACCTGTTGGACGATCCGTTATCTGCTGTCGACATCCACGTCTCCAAGCACTTGTACGAGGAGTGCATCAACGGGTACTTGAGGAACAGGACCAGGATCCTGGTGACGCACCAGGTGCACTATCTGAAGAACGCTGATCACATCGTCATTTTAAATAATGTGAGTATGTGGTGTGGATCCGCGAGCTTCGTTGAGTGGGTTGTTTCAGGGACGTATCGAAGACGAAGGTACTTTCCAAATGTTATCGACCAGCGATAATTTGTACGCCAAGTTATTGACCGCCGAACCCGAAGAGATCGAAGAAAAGAAACAGGAGGGTCCCAAAAGAACCAGGAGATCTTCCATAAAGGTAACCGATTTATTTAATGTTATTTTACTCTGCAGAAGTATCCAGAAATAATATGATGGTCTGGCTCAGCAGAGTCTCTGCTGCGCCTTCCAACATTACCAGCATTTTTATCGATATATCTTTTGTCTTCCTCTTTCCATTCAAAAACCTCTTCCAGGTTTTTCCATATCTTGCCAATCTGATCCATTGTCTTCGTGCCATACTTCTTGTTGGCATCTGCCTGGATCCTTCACTCCAAGGGCGTTTCTTCCCATTCAAGCTTCTTAAAACGTTAACGTTATATGGCGCAGTCTAGCTTAAGCTTGTCCTCAGAGCAGGAAATCCTCCCTGGCGAGCGCCGCGAGCGAGCTGAGCCTGGTGGACACCCTCCTCGCCGAGGCGAACGACGACGACGACGACGACGACGAAGAGGCCGAAGACGAGCAACGCCGCCAGGAGAAGTCGAAGCTCCAATTCAAGGACCTGCAGGAGGACTCCTCGAAGGGCAAGATCCGCGGCTCGATCCTCATGAAGTACTTCCTCGCCGGCGGCGGCTGGGGCTTCGTCCTCACCGTCTTCGTGCTGTACGTGTTGACGCAGGCGGCGGCGAGCGTCGTCGACTACTGGGTCGGTTACTGGGTGAACGTCGAGGAGTCGAGGAACGCGACGGTGAAGGTGTCGACGACGATCATACCGCTGATGGACCTCTCGACCGATACGTGCCTCACGTTCTACGGCATAGCGATAGCGTGCCTGTTCACGATCGGGCTCTCGCGCTCCATGCTGTTCTACAAGCTCGCGATGCTCAGCTCGAAAAAGCTGCATAGGATGATCTTCGGGAGCGTCGTCGGCGCCTGCATGAGGTTCTTCGACACGAACCCCAGCGGCAGGATCCTCAACAGGTTCTCGAAGGACATCGGGTCGATCGACGAGCTCCTGCCGAAGGTCATCTTGGACTCGACGCAGGTAAGAGCAATCCAATACTCTTGAATTCATTTCCTTAACAAGACAAGCATACGCAGACGTGTCAAAATAAAATCTGTACCAGGCATTTTTAAACCCCCTTTTTAAATTTATTTCTAAAAATGCTAACGATATACTTATCTTTGTAGATATTGCTCAGCATGGCTGGATCGTTAATACTCATTGCGATTATCAATCCGTACTTCTTGATCCTGACCGCCTTCCTGGGCGTCATATTCGGGATGATTAGGCACGTGTATTTGAAGACATCGAAGAACATCAAGAGATTGGAAGGCATCAGTAAGTACAACCTTACCGTTTTACTCAAATTTTCCCAAAATTTGAAATCTCTTTTACATTCACTTTACAGTGAGAAGCCCCGTTTTCACGCACCTCAACGCTACCCTCCAGGGCTTGACGACCATCAGGGCGTACGGTGCCCAAGACATCCTATCTGACGAATTCGATAAACACCAAGACTACCACACGAGCGCCTGGTTCATGTTCATAGCGACCAGTTCCGCCTTCGGGTTCTACTTGGACATGTTCTGCGGGATATTCGTCGGGGTACTGACGTTCAGTTTCCTGACATTCGGTCAAGGTATATACCCAGGTATGTATGTTAGGTTTATCTCAATTAATCGCCATCCTTCCCCAGGGTTCGGCGTCAGCGGCGGCAACGTGGGCCTCGCGATATCCCAGGCGACCGCTCTCACCGGCATGCTCCAATGGGGCATGAGGCAGTCTGCCGAGGTCTCCAACCAGCTGATGTCGGTGGAGAGAGTCCTGGAATACAACGGGCTACCCAAGGAGATCGAACCCGCCGCTCCCAAGGCGCCGCCCAAGTCGTGGCCCGAGAAAGGCGAGCTCGTCTTCGAGAAGATGGGGCTGAGGTACTTCCCCGAAGGTGCGCTGGTGCTGAAGGGTTTGGACCTGGTGATCGAGCCGAGGGAGAAGGTAAGCGATAATGAGTATTTGGGATGTATAAAATGTTCCCAAAGTATGAAGGTGTTGGAGCTCCGAGCTTCCAAGGAACATGTGATCGTTACTTGCGAACCGCATTTCCTAATTTACACCATTACTACACAGGTCGGGGTGGTTGGAAGGACAGGCGCGGGGAAATCGTCCCTCATCTCGGCCCTGTTCAGGTTGGCCCCGGTGGAGGGGGCCATCAAGATAGACGGGATAGACACGAAAGACATCAAACTGGAGACGTTGAGGACGAGGATCTCGATAATCCCACAGGACCCGGTGCTCTTCTCGGGTACGCTGAGGTACAACCTGGATCCCTTCGACGAGTACCCGGACGAGGTGCTCTACAGAGCCATCGATGAGGTCGAACTAAAGGATCCCTCCAACATAATAAACCGCTTGGAGAACAGAGTCATGGACAGGGGTTCGAACTACAGCGTCGGTCAGAGGCAGCTCATATGCCTGGCGAGAGCTATAGTACGCAACAACAAGATTCTCATGTTGGACGAAGCCACCGCCAACGTCGATCCACAGTAAGTACCCTACGACAAACTCCTCGATCGAAATGATCCTTGTTTCCCTTCCAGGACCGACGCGTTGATCCAAAAAACCATCAGAAAGAAGTTCCTTGATTGCACCGTCATAACCGTCGCGCACAGGCTGAACACCATAATGGACTCCGATAAGGTGCTGGTGATGGACGCCGGTACCGTCTTGGAGTACGACCATCCGCACTTGCTGCTCCAGAAGAAAGATGGCGCTTTCAACAAGATGGTGAACGAGGCAGGTAAAGCCGTATCGGACCAACTGAGGAAGACGGCAATGGATAGTTTCCAAAGACATCTCACGTTACCGGAATAAAACGCAAAAGGGGTGAAAGTGACCGAGTGTAACTTAACTTTTTGATCCCGTCTCAGGAGATGACACGATGAAGTCGTATTATTGTGAATAATGATGTAGTATATTTAAGAAGATGATTCTAATAAAAGAATGAAACGTTTAAACTGACTACCACGGTGTAATCATGATATCGAAATTATGAGTTGATCCCATTGTATTTAGCTACCGTTAAATTTCGAAAAAGTGTAGTTGTAATGATTTTGCTAACAAGGGTATTAAGGATGCCTTTTTATCTTATCTGATACTTCAGATACATATAAATAAACGTTGGGTTAAACAGTACATTACACCTAAAACGATCGAAAGTAAGTGTTTGAAGGTATTCGGATGGACATAACTAAGGAGGCTTCCAATCCTAATCCCAGGGAAAATGCTAATCTATTTTCGGTATTATTTTTCAGGTAAGTGTTAAGACATTGTGATAATATTGAAATCAGAGGCTAATTCTTTTTGAAATTCTCACTATACAGGAGGTTATAGCGTGGAAATTCAAAACTCACCAAAAAATCGTCGTTAATTACTCTAAAGACGTGGAAAACGATAGAAAATTTCTTTTTTCGCATTACCTTGTTGTATGTCAAGTTGTATTATTTTTTTGAATTTGGATTTCATTGGGTGTCTAAAGATAAAAACATTACTTAAGATTTTCTGACCAGACGAGTTTCTCTCCTTAATCCCACTTCTGATAAATTCTGTTAAGACCTATACACCTAATGACGTTTCCACATTTTCTAACTTGGTTGCACCCCCAGCTACACGCTGCCGATGTTCAGAAGGGGCTACAGCAAAACCCTTGATGTCGACGACCTTTACAACCCCTTGAACAGCGACAGAAGCGGTCTCCTAGGCGACAGGCTTCAAACGTAAGGATAAAACGGGAGCCAGAACGAACTTCCCAATTTTCCCTTATGTCCTCTAGGAAATGGGAGGACGAGTTGCGGTCCGGCAGGTCGCCCAGCCTGATGAAGGCCCTGGTGAGGACCTTCTGGCCGGAGTACCTGGTGCTCGGCGCGCAGCTCTTCTCCACCGACGTGGTGGCCCGTTTCGTCCAGCCGCTGATGCTCGCCGGACTCTTGGACTACTTCAGGGCCGACTCGGGGGTGACCAAGGAGCAGGCGCTTTGGTACGCCGGAGTCATCGTCGTCATCAACGTTTTCATGGTGTTCGTCGGTAACTTGTACATCGTCGACGTTTTCCACGCGGGGATGAAGGTGAGGGCGGCTTGTTGCGCGCTCGTCTACAGAAAGGTAAAGTCTGGATAGGTTCGAAGACTTTTTGGGTCACCAACTACGTCCCATTTAAGGCGTTGAAACTAAGCAAAACCGCCCTCGGAGACAGCGCTTCAGGGAAAATAGTCAACCTCCTCTCCAACGACGTCAGCAGGTTCGACATAGTCTCCATGTTCATCCACGAGATGTGGGTCGGGCCGGTCTCGGCCCTAATAGTCATGGGTCTGCTGTACAAGGACGCTGGGTTCGCCGGGATGATGGGCATCTTGGTCCTCGCAGTCGTAGTGCCACTCCAGAGTAAGCCACGTCGATATCGCCACCAGCATATCGTCTGTATCCCCTTCCGCAGGTTACACCGGCAAACTCTCGGCGATCTACAGGAAACAGACCGCCCTCAGGACGGACGAAAGGGTCAGGTTGATGGACGAGGTGATCACCGGCATCCAGGTGATCAAGATGTACGCGTGGGAGAAGCTGTTCGCGAAGATCATCAGGTTCGCGAGAAGGGCCGAGATCAAAGTGATCACCAAGTCCTCGTACATCAGGGCCATGTTGATGACGTTCAATTTGTTCACGACGAGGTTGGCGTTGTTCGTCAGCCTCTTGACCATGACGCTCACCGGAGAACCCGTCACCGCCTCAAAAGTAAGTTCAACCTTGATGACATACAACCAAATGGTACTACAAGCCCTTCCATAGGCATTCGTCTTCATGACGTACTTCAACCTCCTCTCGATGTCGATGGGTACGTTGTTCGTGAGGGGGATATCCGAGATAGCGGAGGTGTTCGTCGCCGTGAGGAGACTGCAGGATTTTCTATTGAACGACGAGTACAAACAGAAGAACTTGGAAGTCACGAAAGGGTACGACGAGGAGCTCGTAACTCTGACCAGGCTGAACGCCAAGTGGAACCTCGCTCAGGACGATTACACCCTGGAGAACGTCAGCTTGAAGGTGCACGATGGACATCTCGTCGGGATCATTGGACAGGTCGGATGCGGGAAGAGCTCGCTCTTGAACGCCATACTGGGTGAGGATGGGAAGCTATGCAAATTAGGCTTATAGGCCTCTAGTCTAGAGGGGTGTTCTGGTTGAGGGTGGTAGCTCAGAGGAGATATAAACGAATTTGATAATGTTTACCAAAAGGTTGATATGTACCAAAAAATGGTAAAACGGTGTAAAAGGAAAGTGTTTATACTAGTCCCCAGGGGGCCTGCAGGGGTAGTTGGCACGAGGCTCTCCTAACAACGGACATCTTCTCTCGCAGGAGAACATGTGGCGGGCACGCAGGGTAAGGGGCAGCGACACAGGATTCTTAACGGTACTTCACTGCCCCTTGATCGGTTCCGATCCCCGTATTTATTCGAATCAATTGATGTTTATCATTTCCTGTACGCTGTGTGTTATGTTTTTAATATACGTGCCTCGTCGGTAGATCCTTCTGTGAGGTCAGGCCATGTTGATTTAGGTAATCGTTGATTTAGCTTTATCTGGTTCCGTTCCGTGATCCGTAAATCGAAGCACAACATTTCAAATTCACTAGCTTCAAATAGGTTTCAAATGATCCACCCTTCACAGCTTCCTCATCGTCAAGACCTCTCCCATCGATCTTCGGATCTCCAAAATTGCTTTCCAAAGTAACTCTCCAACTTCCTAGAACATGTTACCACATATTATAGTTTCACAACCCTTTTCCAGGGGAGCTCGAGATCGTCAGCGGAAAAATCGCGGTGAACGGGTCGATCTCCTACGCCTCCCAGGAACCTTGGGTCTTCGCGGCGACGATCCGCCAGAACATCCTATTCGGCGCCGAATACGACAAGATGCGTTACCAGGACGTCGTGAGAGTGTGCGCTTTGGAGAGGGACTTCGAGCAGTTCCCCAACGGGGACCTGACCGTGGTCGGAGACAGGGGAGCCTCCCTGAGCGGCGGACAGAAGGCGAGGATCAACCTCGCCAGGGCGGTGTATAGGGACAGCGATGTTTATCTGCTCGACGATCCTCTTTCCGCTGTGGACATCCACGTCTCCAAGCACTTGTACGAGGAATGCATCAATGGGTACTTGGAAACCAGGACCAGGATCCTCGTGACACACCAGGTCCACTACTTGAAGAACGCCGATCACATCATCATCTTGAACAACGTAACTTACTACAATCTAGCTACAATGAGGTACTGATGGTCGGTTTGCAGGGTCGAATAGAGGACGAAGGTACCTTTGAAGACCTGGCTAGCAGCGACAATATATACGCCAAACTTCTGACGGTTGAAACTGAGGAAACCGACGTGGATAAGAAGCCCGAACGAATGAGGAGAATCAGGGGGAGCTCCATGAGAGTAAGTCCATAGGTTAACAGCATCACAATTCTATCTCAGAGTAGATAGTACAATGAACTAACCTGGACCAAAGAAAACATTATTCTCTCATCTATCGCAGAGCAGAACTTCTTCCATCAGCAGCACCATGAGCCACCCGAGCCTCCTGGACCTCGTCATCACTTCCGACTACGAAGAGGCCGAAGAAGACGAAGGAGTACAGGTCCAGTTCAAAGACCTGCAGGAGACCTCCTCCAAAGGGACAGTACGCGGTTCCATCCTGAAGCAGTACTTCGAGGCGGGAGGCGGCTGGTGCTTCGTCCTCGCCATAATCCTGTTGTTCCTGGCAGCCCAACTGGCCGCCAGCGGCGTCGACTACTGGCTGAGCTACTGGGTGAACGTCGAGGAGTACAGGAACAGGACGGTCGAGATCGACGGCGGTTACATACCGTTGAGGGAGCTCTCGACCGAGCTCTGCCTGACGATCTACGGTCTGATCTTGGTCGCCTTGTTCCTGCTCGCCATGACTAGATCGGTGCTATTCTACAAGCTGGCAATGTGGAGCTCGAAGAGACTGCACGGCATCATATTTAACAGCGTCGTATCGGCTCGCATGAGGTTCTTCGACACGAATCCCAGCGGGAGGATTCTGAACCGGTTTTCCAAAGACATGGGAGCCATCGACGAGATCTTGCCAAAGAGCATCTTCGATTCTGGACAGGTAAGTATTAGTTCAGGACGTTCCTATTGTGTTTGATTCGAAGGGAGCAACTCGGTTTCGTTTTCCAGATTCTGCTCAGCATGATTGGGTCTCTGTTGCTGATCGCCATCATCAACCCCTACTTTTTGATCCTGACGGTGATACTGGGCATCGTCTTCTGGATGATAAGACGAGTCTTCCTGAAGACTTCTAAGAATATAAAGCGATTGGAAGGGATGAGTAAGTTGATTGGATCGGCTTGGAATGTGTAACCACAGTTTAACGATTATAGAGCGACACAAGCGTACCATTGGCACGCCTGTAACCAAATTTTGGCCATAGAAAACAAAGAAACGTCATTAGTGTGTTTATAATATTATATGCAGTATTTATTATATGTGACTTGTTATTTTGACCAATAAGAAACTTTTTCTAAGAACACCTTCGTCTTAATTTGTAAAATTCATACTTGATGATTTGCCACTGCAATACCGACTCTTACGAGTCTCTACTGTACGATTTTATGATGCGCGTTATGCCCAGAGCTTCCTAAGTGTCACTGCATACTGTAGTCTAAAGTTACTACGTTTCTAGTGCGAAGTCCAGTCTTCACCCACTTGAACGCAAGCATCCAAGGTCTGACGACCATAAGGGCTTACGGCGCCCAAGACATCTTGTCCAGGGAATTCGACAAGCACCAGGACTACCACACGAGCGCTTGGTACATGTTCATAGTCGCCAGTTCAGCTTTCGGGTTCTATTTGGACCTGTTCTGCGCCATGTTCGTCGGTTTGCTCACTTTCAGCTTCTTGACGTTCGCGGAAAGTAAGAAACCATCACATTACACCTTCAAGTTGTACCCAGAGTCCAGATATAACAGATAGAGTAATTGTTCATTTTCTCACCAGGTTTTGGTATAACTAGCGGAAACGTCGGCCTGGCGATCTCCCAAGCGACCGCCCTGACCGGTATGCTCCGGGTGCTGGAGTACAACGTGCTACCCAAGGAGATCGAACCCGTCGAACCCAAGACACCCCCGAAATCTTGGCCCGATCAAGGTGAAGTGGTGTTCAAGAACGTGGGTTTGAGGTACTACCCAGAAGGACCCCTGGTGTTGAGGGACATGAACCTGATCGTGAAACCTAAGGAGAAGGTAGGATTTCATGGTGGAAAGGGAGTGTTGGAGTAAGTCTTGTCGTTTCAGGTCGGAGTTGTCGGGAGGACAGGCGCAGGGAAGTCCTCGTTGATCTCGGCTTTGTTCAGATTGACACACGTCGAGGGATCGATCGTGATTGACGGGATAGACACGAAGGACATCAGCCTGGAGACGTTGAGGACGAGGATCTCGATAATCCCACAGGACCCGGTGCTCTTCTCGGGAACGCTGAGATACAACCTGGACCCCTTCGACGAGTACCAGGACGAGGTGCTCTACAGGGCCATCGATGAGGTCGAATTGAAGGATCCCGCCAACGTGATCAACAGGTTGGAGAACAGGGTGATGGACGGGGGTTCGAACTACAGCGTCGGTCAGAGGCAGCTCATATGCCTGGCGAGAGCTATAGTACGCAACAACAAGATTCTCATGTTAGACGAAGCCACAGCCAATGTGGATCCGCAGTAAGTACCCTACGACAAACTCCTCGATCGAACTGATCCTTGTTTCCCTTCCAGGACCGACGCGTTGATCCAGAAAACGATCCGGAAGAAGTTCCTGGATTGCACCGTCATAACCGTCGCGCACAGGCTGAACACCATAATGGACTCCGATAAGGTGCTGGTGATGGACGCCGGTACCGTCTTGGAGTACGACCATCCGCACTTGCTGCTCCAGAAGAGAGATGGCGCTTTCAGCAAGATGGTCGACGAGACAGGTAGGACGTTGCGCGAGCAACTGAGGAAGATCGCGTTGGAGAATTACCAGAAGGTACCTGAATGAGGAGCGTATTGAATAAAAGTACTATTTTCGTTTTTTTATTTGGTTTTATTGTAACGTAACGTTTCACTCATTGAATTGTGTTACGTAAGTACCGATGAGTAGGTGATAATCATCTAGCCAATAGGACAAGGTCGAATGTAGTTTTAAGTACCGTGTTAGCTACAAGGTGGTCGAATTAAAAATTTCGTAACAATATGACGCAGCAGGTGTCTTTTTTTCGTTGAGAAAAGTGGTGAATTGCACATTTTGAATGAAATGGTTTGTGAAAAGTTCCTTACACTAAATAAATAATTTTATTTGACTTGACTGACTTGTGTATTCAATACGTATAAGGCTCACTTATGTATTCATAGCAGATAGTACTAAATACAGTAGCACATATTATTGGCGGCGGTGTATATAGATAATGATATTACGTGTATTTCGTAACCGGTTCGTTTATGTTCATAAACATCATTAAATACACATCTTGTAGGTACTATCAGTCGAACTGTCGGTCGCGTCGCATCGGTTTCTCAGTTTAATTGGGCAAATTCAAAACGACCAATTACGTCTTTTGGAAATTGTAATCAACAGCACCTACAAACCACTAATACCGTTTAAATCCCGTCACTACTCTCATCTATATAACTACTCAAAATGAATAGGCAGAAAAATGCTTTGCCGTCCTTGTCGCTTAAACCTAAAACAAATTATCTCTAGATAGAGATAAGGATTATTTATAAATGAAAGCGTATTGCGACACGCACTCTCGGTATTACAATTTTTTCCCTGAGAGGAGCACTTCGGTCCTAATAAATAATTATAATTCTTGAGACGTAATTATGGAGCTGGCTAAGGAGACCGCGAACCCGAACCCGCGCGAGAAGGCGAACATCTTTTCAGTGTTGTTCTTCACGTAAGTACCTACTTGGTTGTGGCTGGAGGAACAGTTTAAAGTTCGCGCTCGCTTTCCAGGCACACGTTGGACATATTCAGGAAGGGGTACAGGAAGACTCTCGACGTCGACGATCTGTACAACCCGCTGACGAGCGATAGGAGCAAATGGCTGGGCGACAAGCTACAAAGGTGAATATGGTGGGCGTCCCTTAAGGGAAATTACATTTCAAACTGGGCGCTTTCCTTAGAACAATTTACAGCAGATATTGAGATTCAGAAACTTACAGTGCAGAAACTTAGCAGTTCCTTGGTGGTTTCTAATGGGCTGAAGAAGTTGTAATTGTTTTAAGAAAAGTGTTGAATTCGAAATGTAATTTCCTAAAGGAGCATTCAAAGAAATGAGTTCATTTAAAGTCATCAACATTCTGTGGAAACACTTCAAAGTACTTAAGATTGTTACTAATCACAATTCAAGCTTCAAGTGTCCCTAAAAGCAAAATCTAAAATGAGGCACCCTGGGAATCACCGAGAGGGGAAGCATAGCTTTATATATATATAGTACATATTATGGTGTTATTTATGATATAATGATATTATTTATCATTAGTTACTAATGACATATCCGACCCATTCGTCTCTTCGATGTTAATACTTCTCACTGATCCAGCCAGCAATGGCCACTCTTGGAATAGGCAACCAACAATACAAGGAATTGCAACAGGAGTTGCCACTAAACAACTAGCGTGGCGCGATAATTGGCCGTCCGGATCGTTTTCGATGCTAATACCTTTCACCAATCCAGCGCTTCGCGATAAGAAAGCTATGCTTCCTCTAGGATAAGTCCACGATTTCCTTAAAGCTCGTCACAAGTTCCATAAATCCTTCCCAACTTCTCGTCGATTCAATTTCGAAAGTTATGTATTTGTAAGACAAACTTTTGAAACCGACGTGGCAGTACGATCAGCCAACCAACCAACCACCCCTAAGCCATTAAGCCTCCCTCACACATCCGATTCCAGAAACTGGAACAAAGAGCTCGACTACTCGGCCAAAGTGAAGAAGAAACCGAAACTCTTGCGAGCCCTCGTCAAGACCTTCTGGGTGGAGTACATCATCCTGGCGATAATCACGTTCTTCATCGACATAGTGGTGCGTCTGATCCAACCCATCATGTTGGGCAGCATGTTGGACTACTTCAACCCCAACACGACGACGACGAAGGAGGAGGCGTTGTGGTACGCCGGGGCGCTGGTGGCGCTCTCGATGTGCTCCACGCTCGTCATGAATCAGTTCATGATCGAGTGCTTCCACGCCGGCATGAAAGTGAGGGCCGGTTGCTGCGCGCTCATCTACAGGAAGGTACCGAGGATGTTCTGTAGAGTTTACCAGGTGATTTGATCATGGGTTTCCAGGCACTGCGTCTCAGCAAGACGGCCCTCGGGGACACGGCGTCCGGGAAGATAGTCAACCTCCTCTCCAACGACGTCAGCAGGTTCGACATGGTGTCCATCTTCATCAATCAAATGTGGGCTGGACCCTTGTCAGCGTTGATCATCATGGTACTACTCTACAGAAGCGCAGGCTGGCCGGGCATGATCGGCATCATAGTGGTCTTCACCATAGTACCCTTACAGAGTAAGCAGAAACTGATTTTATGCCAAACCAAAATTGACTGTTTCCAACAGGTTACACCGGGAAACTATCCGCCAGGTACAGGAGACAGACAGCGATGAAGACGGACGAAAGGGTCAGGCTGATGGACGAGATCATCACCGGGATCCAAGTCATCAAGATGTACGCGTGGGAGAAACCTTTCGAGAGGATCATCAAGATGGCCAGGAAGGCGGAGATCAAGATAATCACCAAGTCCTCTTACGTGAGGGCTATGTTCATGACGTTCATAATGTTCACGACAAGGTTCGCGTTGTTTTGCACTTTACTCACCATGGTGTTCACCAAACAGGAGATCACCGCCTCCAAGGTAAGTCATCGCAGACTCAACTGTGAAACACACCTCACCCAAAATCCCAAAACCTTCCAGGTGTTCGTCTTCATGTCCTACTATAACACCATCTCGATGGGAATGGGCGCGATGTTCGTCAGGGGTATATCGGAAATCGCAGAAGCCTTAGTCGGCGTAAAGAGGATCCAGTCCTTCCTGATGAACGAGGAGTTCCAACCGTCCCCGACGTACGAGGACGACAAAGAGCTGAACAAGAACTACAACGACGTGGTCGTCTTGAGGGAGTTGACGGTGAAATGGAGCCTCGCCAACAGCGAGAACGCGCTGGAGAACGTTAACCTCAACGTGAAGGACGGAGACCTCATTGGCGTGATAGGACCTGTCGGCAGCGGGAAGAGCTCGTTGCTCAACACTTTGCTAGGTAAGGAGACGAATTGGAACAAGGTTCCAATGTAGTGAATTTTATTGCCCATAACTTACTCAGCCAAATGGACATCTCCATCCCTTCCTCACTCTCATATCTTAAATCCTCCTTCCTAGGAGAGTTGGAGATCACTCAAGGAAAACTGAAAATAGACGGGACGATCTCCTACGCGTCGCAAGAGCCTTGGGTATTCGCAGCAAACGTACGCCAGAACATCTTATTCGGCGCCGAGTACGACAAGAAGCGGTACCACGAAGTCGTGAAGGTCTGCGCCTTGGAGAAGGACTTCGAGCAGTTCCCCGACGGGGATCTCACCATGGTGGGGGACAGGGGGGCCTCGCTGAGCGGCGGCCAGAAGGCCAGGATCAACCTCGCCAGAGCTGTGTACAGGGATACGGATATTTACCTGTTGGACGATCCGTTATCCGCTGTGGATATCCACGTCTCCAAGGTGTTGTACGAGGAGTGCATAAACGGATACCTGAGGGATAAGACTAGGATCTTGGTGACGCACCAGGTCCACTACCTGAAGAACGCCGATCATATCGTCATTTTGAACAACGTAGGTACCAGGAAGAATATAGTTGTCTTACGATTCATCAATGGATTCTCACTTAGGGTCGCATCGAAACCGAGGGCCGATTCCAGGCGTTGGCCACTGGAGACAATCTGTACGCCAAACTCCTGACGGCTGAACCAGAAACCAACGAAGCTACCCAGAAGACCGTCGAACCCGGCAAGAGATCCAGGACGAACTCCAGGAGCTCACTAAGAGTAAGTACCACCATCTAACAAACTCGAAAGATTCGAATTAACGTTTCTTCAGAAGCGGAGACCATCGATAAGCAGCGTCAGCGAGGTGAGCATTGTGGACGGCATCATCCTCGATGACAACGACGAGACCGAAGACGAAGAGGAGGAGAAGGAGAAGAAAGTGATCCACGTCCGCGACCTCCAAGAGGAGTCCTCCAAGGGCAAAGTCAAGGGCTCGAAACTCATGAAGTACCTCCGCGCTGGCGGCAACTGGTTCAAAGTGTTCACCGTGCTCTCCCTCTTCTTGGTGACCCAATTCACCGCCAGTGCGACGGACTACTGGATATCCTATTGGGTGAACATAGAGGAGTTCAGGGACCAACCGAAGGAGAACTTCACCGGACTGATCCCGCTCGTGAACCTGACGACGATGCAATGCCTCATCGTCTACGGGGTGGTGGTGGGATCATTGCTGCTGGCGGCCGGGACCAGATCCGTCCTCTTCTACAAACTGGCGATGTCGAGCTCGAAGAAACTCCACGAGACTATCTTCAAGAGCGTCGTCGGCGCTCCGATGAGGTTCTTCGACACGAACCCCAGCGGCAGGATCCTGAACAGGTTCTCCAAGGATATGGGTTCCGTCGACGAGATGCTGCCTAAGGTCCTCCTTGACGCCGGACAGGTAAACGGAGAGAAGGTGTTGGAATGACGAGCGTAATGTGTCTGTCGTTTTGGTTTGCAGTTCATGCTACTTATGTTCGGAGCTGTACTACTTGTGGTGGTGGTGAACCCGTACTTCTTAATACTGATCGCGGTACTGGCAGTACTGTTCGGTTTCATCAGGTCTGTTTACCTCAAAACGTCCAAGAACATCAAGCGACTCGAAGGGATCAGTAAGTTTTTGATTGTTGATGGGTTGCGACCATCAAGTAGTGTACCTACTACTAAATTTCCACCCAAACCTTTTCTGATTTCCAGTGAGAAGCCCCGTCTTCACCCACCTCAACGCGACGCTGCAAGGCCTGACTACCATCAGGGCGTTCGGCGCGCAGGACGTCCTCTCCAAGGAGTTCGACCAACACCAAGACTACCACACGAGCGCCTGGTACATGTTCCTGTCCGTCAGCTCCGCCTTCGGGTTCTACTTGGACTTCTTCTGCACCGGCTTCCTGGCCGTCATCTCTTTCAGTTTCCTCACGTTCGGAGAAGGCAAGTACTGGAACATGGTCGAGTTACGCTTAAATTACTTAAATCTTCGAACCAGGGACGTTGTCAGGATCAGGAACTAAGATGGATGAGGAAAGTGAATTGAAGACCTCATTTGTCATTATCTTTGGGCCATATATTCTTCACAGCCTTCTAGTTTTTAGATTAGGTCTTCCACTGCTCCTCCAATACGGATGTATCTGGATTTTGCCATATTCACATTGGGACCCCATTTCCTATACTCTTCTATTATTTTCCTGGTCATACACTCCAAGTGATCTTCACCATGTACAATTTCTACTTGGTTCTTCTTCTTCTGGACTAAAACTTTAATCCTAGTAGACTTGGTTTCAGTTACCACACGTCTAAAGTTGTATACCGTAAGTCAGAAACATGACGTAAACCTTATCCGTACGTTCCTTAGGTTTCGGTATAACCGGCGGCAACGTCGGCCTGGCGATATCCCAGGCGACAGCCCTGACGATGCTGCTGCAGATGTCGATGAGGCAGAGCGCAGAAGTCTCCAATCAGCTCATGTCGGTGGAGAGGGTGCTCGAGTACAACGGGCTGCAGAAGGAGATCGAACCGGCGGTACCGAAGAAGGTGGAGAAGGGGTGGCCACCGAAGGGCGAGATCGTCTTCGATAAGATGGGCCTGCGGTACTTCCCCGAGGGAGCGCTGGTGTTGAAGAACATGAACCTCGTGATCCGTCCGAGGGAAAAGGTAAGGTGGTACTGCTATCGATTGTATGGACCAATGACAACTCAACTTCCCCAGGTCGGAGTGGTGGGGAGAACCGGCGCGGGCAAGTCCTCCCTGATCGCAGCTCTGTTCAGGTTGGTACCCATAGAGGGTTCCATCAGGATAGACGGGATAGACACGAAGGACATCAGCCTGGAGACGTTGAGGACGAGGATCTCGATAATCCCACAGGACCCGGTGCTCTTCTCGGGAACTCTGAGGTACAACCTGGACCCCTTCGGCGAGTACCCGGACGAGGTGCTCTACAGGGCCATCGATGAGGTCGAACTGAAGGATCCCGCCAACGTGATCAACAGGTTGGAGAACAGGGTGATGGACAGGGGTTCGAACTACAGCGTCGGTCAGAGGCAGCTCATATGCCTGGCGAGAGCTATAGTACGCAATAACAAGATTCTGATGTTAGACGAAGCCACTGCCAATGTGGATCCGCAGTAAGTACCCTACGATAAACTCCTCGACCGAACTGATCCATGTTTCCCTTCCAGGACCGACGCGTTGATCCAGAAGACGATCCGAAAGAAGTTCCTGGATTGCACCGTCATAACCGTCGCGCACAGGTTGAACACCATAATGGACTCCGATAAGGTGCTGGTGATGGACGCCGGTACCGTCTTGGAGTTCGATCATCCGCACAAGTTGCTGCAAAACAAAAACGGCGCGTTCTACAAGATGGTCGCCGAGACCGGCATGTCGCTGTCAGACCAACTCAGGAGGGTCGCCATGGATCGGTTCCAACGACAGCTGTCGGTACCGGAATAAATTATTAGGAGAATAATTTTAATTCAACTCGTATTATTAGGATAGTTATCATTTGTGTTCATTAAACGAAACGCCTTTTGTCTTACTTGAGCCTACTGTCATTAATCTCTCAAAGAGATTTTAAACGAGACTACCCATTAGCACCATAGAAAATTACATGAATCTCACATCAATGACTAGAGTATTTAGATAATTTTTTCACGCCATATTCATGCTAATTCATGCTCGTGGCGCAATGTTTACATACACACAAATATCTATTTAATGATACAATTGGATTACTAAACATTTGCACATATCTTATCTGTAATCACAGAGCGTGAGTGTATTTAGGAAAGTTGTGATGTAATTTATTGGATTAGATCTACAAAGTTGAGTTTTCAATCGAGACGAATAGACATTTTTGAAAGAAATATTTCAGTCTTCCTAAAACTAGTCCTCACAAGGAGAATATTGCCTTACATTATTGAAATTGAACTATGATTATTCAATGCGCTACTATTGGAACGAATAATGAAATCAATAACTTTTAATGTGAGAATTGAAAAATTTACAGAAAATTACTGAAACTCAAAAAGCGAGTTTGGATTACTCTAACAGGTGTTTAGAATTTTTTTAAAAATAATTTAAATTCCTTGTGATTGTTCATCGAAATATTCCTGAATCAGAAGGTTTTCTGAAATTGCAAAATTTAAAGACGTTATCAGATAAGAATATCTTTCTGTCATCATCTCTCTCTCTCCATCTCTCTACGTCATTAATTGAATTAATACCATGCTCGCTTGCTCAAATGATGAAACTCATGGGAGTGACTTGGCGAGTTAAAACCCATTAAAAAATCACCTAAGGACCGATTGTGTTAGACAAATTGTGAAATTTTACTTATATCATAACAGGAATTAATGAAATATACTAATGAAGCTAACCATAACTCCAAATTTCATAACTCATGGAACTGATTAGGAAAAGAGACCATTTTGTGGAAACTGTGTAGCTATGATTAATTAGTGTTCCAAAAGTTTCAAAATTCCAAGTTGACTTTTAAAAAAATTATCTCCTTTCCTAATAAATATTGAAATTCATGCTCTTCCCCAATAAGCTTCAAGATGTATTGAAGCTCCATGTGATTATTGCGGAATTGCCCTTTTTGGTACAGTTCCCTTAAGCCTCTTAGGCAAAGGATGAACGTTGAGCATACCATACACGAAGACCGGCAACACTAGGAGGCCATCTTGCATTGCAATATCAACATAAACCTACTGACAAGTCATCGAATAAAAATCCTCTCTCTCTCTCTTATCGAAACATTTTATTACGATTGCAAGATAAGGATCTACAATAAAATTACGAAAGATCTCGTCCCATTGTCACTCTAATCTCGACAAATCTCAAGTTATATTTGATCGTTAAGTAATGCAGTAGTCTTTTAAACTCGCCGGTGAGTTTATATATTTAGTATCTTGAGCTGTGGAAGTAGTTAGTAGTTAGTGCAAGTTATTAGGGGTTTACAGGTAAGGCTCGATGTTTTGTGAAGCCTGATAGGTTTGGTTGAAGTCACTCTAGTGATATTTCTTAGAACTGTTTTGAGTGCTACACTTCACCTATCACAAACTCTGCTTCTCAAAGTAAAAATGTTGATTGATGGTTTTAACAAAATTCGCAAGGATAACCTTGTGACAATTGCACTGGAGTTACTATTGATCACTTTCTATTCTGGATATTAAGCGAACCTTGAGTATCATGTCGATAAGATTAGATTGCGTTACACGATCGAAAATATCGACAGAAAACACAGTATTAGCCCTGCCCTGACTTCCCTCCTCTTTCACAGCCATGGATATAACCAAGGGGACGGACTACCCCAATCCCAGGGAGAAGGCGAACCCGCTCTCCGTCCTATTTTTCGGGTAATAATGACAGCGACGCATTAATTTTTATCAGACACGCGTTACGAATCTATTTTTAGGTACACAATTGGGTTGTTCAAGAAAGGCTATAGCAAGCAACTGGACGTCGAGGACATCTACAACCCCCTGAAGAACGATCGAAGTAAAATAGTTGGAAACAGACTCCAAAGGTGAGAGACGTTTGGAACGTCGGCTCCTAACTTATAACGCATACCTAAATGATCATGAACCTTGGGGACTTCAGTTTCAGTCCCATTAAGAACCCAAACATTATTTCCCATTGACTTTCAGAAAATGGGACAAGCAACTCGCCAAAGCGAAGGACATCGAGGGCAAACCGAGCCTGCTGAGGGCGATAGCGTCCGCCTTCTGGCCCGAGTACTTGTACCTGGGATGCCTGATGGGTTTCCTCGAGATCGGCGTCAGGTTATCGCAACCCTTCTTCCTGTCGGGCCTGTTGACCTACTTCAATCCCTCCTCGACCACGACGAAGAAGGAGGCGCTGCTGTACGCCCTCGGGATGTTGACGTGCAACTTTACGGTCATGGTCCTGATCAATCAGTACGTGGTGGGGGCGCTGCACGCGGGGATGAAAGTGAGGGCGGCGACCTGCGCCCTGATATACAAAAAGGTGAGAGAATGAGAGAGAGAGAGAGAGAGAGAGAGAGAGAGAGAATATTTGGCTGAACACCAAAACTAATATGCCAAACTATATATGCGATGATTGGTTCGGGAACCAATAAGGTGATCGGGTGTTAAGCAAAAGTACCATTGAAACCATCTGTTGATTGGTATTCGTATCATTTAGTTTCCCTCCAAAGGAGACTTGAAGGTATTCCATGCCAACTTCATGACATCATCTTGAATCTTACCACACCGACCTAGTTCCTCCTGAACCTCTCTGGGGCGATTCCACCGTCTCCCTACTCAGCCTCCATCCCTTCCAGGCATTGAAACTCAGCAAAACGGCCCTCGGCGACACCTCCTCTGGGAAAATAGTGAACCTCCTCTCCAACGACGTCAGCAGGTTCGACATGGTCTCCGTCACCCTGAACCAGATGTGGGTGGGACCTGTCGTGGCGTTGATCGTCATGTTCCTGTTGTACAGGGAAGCGGGACTCGCCGGGGTCGTCGGAGTGGGAGTGGTCTTCATTGTGGTGCCGCTACAGAGTAAGAGAACCCAGTACAAAATCTCCACTAGCTAACCGCCATATCTTCAGGTTACACCGGAAAACTGTCGGCTAGATACAGGAAACAGACCGCGATGAGGACCGACGAGAGGGTGAGGCTCATGGACGAGATCATCTCCGGGATCCAAGTGATTAAAATGTACGCGTGGGAGAAACCCTTCCAGAAGGTGATCTCTTGGGCGAGGAAATCCGAGATCAAAGTCGTGACCAAGGCGTCGTACGTCCGGGCGACGTTCATGGCGTTCATGCTGTTTACGACGAGGTGCGCCTTGTTCTGCACGCTCCTGACCATGGTTCTATCCGACCAACCCATCACGGCCTCGAGGGTAAGGAGAAACCGTAGACCAGTTATCCCAAGTGGTTAAATCGAACGATCCAATAATCTCTCATCTTCTTAACCTCTCTTTTAGACCTTCATGTTCATGGGTTACTTCAACGTCCTGTCGATGGGTATGGCCGGGTTGTTCGTAAGGGGGATATCTGAGATCGCCGAACTCCTGGTCGCCATCAGAAGGATAGAAGGCTTCCTGTTGAACGAGGAATACGTACCTGCGGACACAGCGGCCAACCATTACTCCTCCAACGACCAGGAGAAGACGGTATTGTCGATGAAGAATTACGACGCGAAATGGAACAAGTCCATCGAAGATCTGGTGCTGAAGGACATCAACATCAGCGTGCCCAAAGGGAATCTCATCGGCGTGATCGGGCCGGTGGGGAGCGGCAAGAGCGCCCTGCTCCAAGGGATACTAGGTGAGTACTTACCGAACACCTGCCGCAGATATTCGAGCTCCAATTCTCGATAACCGCAGGCGAGCTCGTGAAAGTGCGAGGCGACCTCTACGTCGACGGTACCGTCTCCTTCGCCTCCCAGGAACCCTGGGTCTTCTCGGCAACGCTCCGCCAGAACATCCTCTTCGGCGCCGAGTACGACAAGGAACGCTACAGGGAAGTGGTGAAGGTGTGCGCGTTGGAGAGGGACTTCGAGCAATTCCCCAACGGGGACCACACGATCGTCGGCGAGAAGGGCGCCTCCCTGAGCGGCGGTCAGAAGGCGAGGATCAACCTGGCGAGGGCTGTGTACAGGGACGCGGACATCTACCTGCTGGACGATCCTCTGTCTGCCGTCGATATTCATGTCTCCAAAGTGTTGTACGAGGAGTGCATCAACGGGCTGCTGGCTAAGAAGACGAGGATATTGGTGACCCACCAGGTGTACTATCTGAAGGATAACGACAGGATCCTCATACTTAAAAACGTACGGTTCTGTTTTCTTAACTAAAGAGATATACTATTTGGTTTTTACCAAATTTTTTGCCTCGGGTCATTTTATGGTAATTTGTTTCTAGGGTACAATCGAGAATGAGGGAACCTTCCACGAGCTGGCGCAGAGCGATACCGAGTACTCTAAACTTTTGACCGAAGAGATTCCAGAGGAAAAACCGCCCCAAGAGCCCCCCAAGGAAACCCAACTGATTAGGAGAGCCAACAGCATCCAGCGCCAAATATCAAGAAGGGTGAGTCCTAATGTGATAATTAAATGTGACAGATCCGTTCTGAGGGAGTTTCTTAGAACCAGGTTCTTAGATTTTAAAGCCAGAAGATGTGTCTCCTGTTGGGTCTCCTCTTTCCCAGCACCTTTTCCTGTAGGACAAGTTGGAATAATCCGTATCGTTCATTATTTCTCATACTGAGCCCCTAGTAGTATAATTTTCTTCTCTTAACTTAAAAACTCTATCTCTAACTGCTAAGTGGGTACAACCTCGTTACCCAAACGTAAGCAGTTTGGTGGTTATTAACATCGGTATGTTCTAGTGTATTCTACTGATGATTACGTCAGGTCCCGTATCAAAGTACCTCCCGGTTTCACTCACGGCCACAAAAGTGGTTAGTTATATGATTTAAAATAACTTGTAAGTTTTTTCTATACTTCTTTTAGTAATTTCCATATGCAGGGTCCTCTTTTTTAATGTTACAAACTCTTAAACACCCACAGGGTGATACATTTCTTTAACACTTCTATCAGCTTGTCTTGTTTCACTCTATTCTGGTAGTTCACAAAGCATGAGTGTATATCTCTGTGGCGCTGGAACAGAGCATGTATGCAACTCAGTGCTTACCTTGTTCCAGTTGCTTTTCGCAGTATCTCCCATGTATTCTCCTAATAATCTCCTATGTAGCATTTTTAAGAAAGTTTTTAAGGAGATGACCCATGAGGCTTATTATGCACTAGTCACTGCATCGCTTCGATAGAGAGGAAATTAGATTTAAGCCATTCTCTGGGAATCTTTCCAGCGGTATAGATTTTACTGAATATTGTTGTCAGTTTATAAATACTTCGTCATCAAGAAGGTCGAGCATTTTTCCCTGCATTTCACCAGGACCAGGAGCTCCCCAGTCTTTATTTAGAGAAATGGCCTTATGAACCTCTTCTGTTGTTATGGGGAGCGCTGTAGATATTCCTCCTTATCCTTAGAGGATAAGCATATCCTTAAGTCTTTCGTCCATTCAATGAACTGTCCCATTCCGATTTCAGAGCCGCAAGGAGTCGGTGACGAGCACGATGAGCGAGATCAGCATGGCCAAGTCGATGCTGGAGGAGGTCGCCGACGAGGACGAAGCCAGCGACGACGACATGGAGGAGAAGGTCGACCTGAAGGTGATGCAGGAGGAGTCCTCCAAGGGCAAAGTCAAGGGCAACCTAATGCTGCACTACTTCAGCTCGGGCGGTAACTTCTTCGTCGTGTCCATGGTGATAGCGTTGTACGCTTTCGCGCAGGGCTCCGCCAGCGGCGTCGACTATTGGGTCAACTACTTCGTGAACATCGAGGAGTACAAGAACAGTCTGAACGGCACCGTCGGCGACGAGGGCGCGTTGCCGTTCGCGTACGACTGGACGACGGGCGCATGCCTGACGCTGTACGGCGTCGGGATCATCGCGCTGTTCTGCATCGCGATGAGCAGATCGGTGCTGTTTTACACGGTCGCGATGAGGGCGTCGAAGAAACTGCACGACATCGTCTTCACCAACGTCATCGGCGCCACCATGAGGTTCTTCGATACGAACCCGAGCGGCAGGGTCCTCAACAGGTTCACCAAAGACATGGGCGCCATCGACGAGCTGCTGCCCAAGGTGCTCATAGATGCTACGCAGGTGAGGCAGTCGTTGCTAGCTTCTGTCACATCCCTCATATTGCTGACATTCTTCTTTTGCATCATTTCACATCAAACCAACAATCTTCTGCCAAAGCGAACAAACTACTTGGTTGTAATACCAACAACAACGATACTTCGTTATGAAATAACCTTCTCATGTTCTCCACATCCAGACCTTACTCCAAGTGACCGGCTCGGTGTTCCTCATAACGATAGTCAATCCGTACTTCGTGATCCTGCTGGGAGCGCTCTGCGTCGTGTTCTGGTTCATGAGGAAGGTGTACTTGAGATCTTCCAAGAACATCAAGAGACTGGAAGGGATGAGTATGTGACGGCTCCGCGATCGACATCACGTCTCTAACTCGTCGCCGTTTTCAGTGCGCAGTCCGGTCTTCACTCACCTCAACGCGACCATACAGGGCCTGACGACGATAAGGGCCTTTGGACAGCAGGACATCCTGCAGGAGGAGTTCGACAGGCACCAGGACTACCACAGCAGCTCGTGGTACATGTTCATCTCGACCAGTCAGGCGTTCAGTCTCTTCCTGAACATGTTCTGTTTCCTATTCACTGTTACCGTCACTCTAGTCTTCATTCTCTTCGGGGAATGTAAGTAGATGGGTGAAGGAAGTCGGTCGAAATAATGTTTACAGTTATGATGTAGTCTTACAATGGAAAAATCTCTTTTTCCAGATTTTGGTTTGAAGGCTGGAGAAGTGGGCCTGGCCATCACCCAATCAACATCCCTAGCTGGCATGCTGCAGATGGGCATGAAGAGTTCCGCAGACGTCAGCAACCAGCTCCTCTCCGTCGAGAGGGTCTTGGAATACAAATCCTTACCGAAAGAGCCCAAATCTGCGAAGAAGACACCTCCACCAGCGAACTGGCCGAAGCAAGGCGAGGTCTCGTTCAGAAACATGTGCCTGAGGTACTTCGAGGGCGGACCGATGGTGCTCAAGTACCTCAACTTCGTCGTTCAACCCAAGGAGAAGGTAGATAACTCTTCCTACATTAGCTCGGCAGGTCGTTTCGAACGCTTTTTCAGGTCGGCGTCGTCGGCAGGACGGGCGCCGGGAAGTCCTCCCTGATCCAGGCGCTGTTCAGGCTCGCGCCGATAGAGGGTTCGGTCCTCATCGACGACGTGGACACGAAGGACGTCGAACTCGAGACCCTACGCCTGAGGATCTCGATAATCCCGCAGGACCCGGTGCTCTTCTCGGGCACGTTGAGGTACAACCTGGACCCGTTCGAGGAGTACAAGGACGACGTGTTGTACAGGGCGCTGGAGGAGGTCGAGCTGAAGGATCCCGCCAACGTGATCAACAGGTTGGAGAACAGGGTGATGGACAGGGGTTCGAACTACAGCGTCGGGCAGCGACAGCTGATATGCCTCGCTAGGGCGATCATCAAGAACAATAAGATCCTCATGCTGGACGAGGCCACGGCCAACGTGGATCCCCAGTAAGTCAACGGAGATCGTAACCGAATTCCTCCCTTACTCCATTTTCTCTTCCAGGACCGACACGTTGATCCAGAAGACGATCCGCAGGAAGTTCGTGGACTGCACCGTCATAACGATCGCCCACAGGCTGAACACCGTCATCGATTCGGACAAGATCCTGGTGATGGACTCCGGGAGGGTCGTCGAGTACGACCATCCCCATCTGCTCCTGCAGAACCCTAAGGGGATCTTCTACCACATGGTGGAGGAGACTGGACCGAGCGTCGCCGAAATGCTCAGAACGCAAGCCAGAGAGAGTTATGGCAATGGCGTGAAGGCGATGTAGAGGCGGTAGGGTTCTTGAGATATTTATTTGATATTAGTTGTAGGTTTTCTACTTAAACGAATAAAGAGTTTAATGGAGTTGGGTTGTTTGTGTTTCCTTTCCGGAGATGAGATATCTTTTCTGTCTAAGTTTTTCGTTTTTAGGACTGTGATGAGATGGTCGTGATTTAGCCTTGATATGTATAGATCTTGAGTTATGTCTATGCATCATATGCGAGTACATTTAACGCGTATATTTCGCTATCCCAATTATGTATTACTTTCAAGAATGCTTTTAAGGTATGGCTTAAGAGACGTTGTGTGCCCATCTGCCCATTGTTCAGCGTTGGAACTGTTGGCGATGACTACAAATTTTGATGTGAGACATTCATCTGGTATGAACGAAGTGTGAAATGGCCTCTATCGAGAGTGGACTGTATGTAATCTCTCATGTAGCTCGTGGGTGGCTGCGGAGATGAATCTTGTCTCCAGGTTGTAAGGCTGAAGACGGTCTCGTAGATTGGAGATCAGGACGTGACGTGATCTCTTGAAATTCTTGGAGTTGAAGTTCTAGTCGTATGGAGAGAGGGCGTGACGTGCTTCTCCGGGGTTAGATCTGAGGGCATATCGTGCAGATCCGGGTTTGAAGTTCACGAAGTTTGAAGTTGTCGTGTCTTGAAGATCTCGTAGACTCTCAGGGCGTAACGTGAGAGCTTGTAGGTTGGGTTGAAGAATCAAGACCAACGACACACGTCGTTTTGAGCATACCAGGTATACTGATTTATTGTCCCAACTTTTAGAGTTTTTATACATCTTATTTTACATTGGCTAAATAAGATATTATTTGTTTCGTTCCCTCGCACCAGACTGACGTTCTCGAGAAGCGCTCGCTATCACGTTGCCTAGACGTCGTGTTATGATTAGTCAGCTGAGTATGGGGATTTGAACTTGACCGGCTCACGTCGTGTTTGGACTGTAGTAATTCTATTTCTTCACATTTCTTTTTGTATCACACCTCTTTGGATATCGTTCTATGCTTTTCCATCAGTTGTTGAAGTGCCATGGGAGTCATCCATCCTTAAATGGGGATACACCAGTATCATTCAGATTGACTAATCGAATTGTTCGAATTAATCAAGTTCTGTGATATTTAGTTATCAGTGGTTCCTTGTCGTGCAATTACGATTAATTTAAGACTTGAGTTACTATGTGTCCAGATGCTTCAATATTTGATCGTATAAGTTAACAATAGGATAATACGTTATCACTTAATTATTCGCATATTACTGTGTAAACAAAATCCGACAAGGAGCATTTGCAACAAAAAAGAGGAAAGGAGTAATTTTATCTCGTTTTAGATAAGCGGTTTTCTATCCTTGTCGTTGATATCTATAATTGACATTGATAAAACACTTGGAATTAGTTGTGTTTCGTTAGTTATGAAATGGTGCTTGAGTTAACAATACCAGTTGACAACTATCAGGTAATAATAATGTTTTACTTGAGAAACATTTACTTACATTTTAAAAATTACAGTTTTATTTAATTCTTTTGTTGATTTTAACAAAATCAATGTTACCAAACGTGATTGTTATTCAATCCTGACCTGTTGGACTCGGATAACAGTATTATGAACATGTGCATCATCTAAAACGATCCGTCAAGGTCGCGATGAGGAGAAAAAAATTTGATAATTACATTACAAGTAAATTGACGATGGATCGTTTAATTGCACTGCGCGTGGAAACCGTGGAAACTATTTTAATCTTATCGAAATAGTCGCGCAAATATGGACGTTACGAAATTGAAAATTTTCCATTTTCCAGCTTTCCAGATATCCAGGAAAAATAAATGAAACAGCGCAATGGACATCACTAGAGATACGGTACTGCCGAACCCTAGGGAAAAGGCGAACATCTTCTCGGCGCTTTTCTTCGGGTAAGTATCGTAACGTTTATTCTAATTTATTTTTATAGTTCTTAACACTCAATTTATTTAGTATATTCCTTACCAAATTAATTTCCGTTGTAAACTTAACGCGCTAATTTATTTGTACACTTATCGTACTTTTTCACTCACGACGGCTCCTGGACTACTCTCTCCTGCGACGGAACCGTCTCGTAATTTATATACCCTAATAATGATTTTTCGAGAAGCTTCCGGGTTATTCTCTCTCTAGTTGGACGTTCTCGATTATTCCAGAAGAGTTTTTATGGTCGTGAAGGATCGTTTAACGAAGCGGTCCGCTTTGAAATGCGCCGACTTCGTCAGATAAGAAAGAGCACGCTTCACACTGATGTTTACATCTCGCGTCACAGTATAATAGAATTTACATTTGTTGAAAATTTTCAAAAAACGCTATAAAAAGGGCTTCTATATTCATTTGAGATGAGGGATTTTTTTTCAATTTTTTCAATATCAAGCTGCTGTAACTTCTTTTTTCCTCAGATACACCATAGGGCTGTTCAAGAAAGGCTACAAGAAAAACTTGGACGTTGGAGATGTGTACAACGCACTTGAGAGCGACAGAAGCGAACTACTCGGCGACAGGTTACAAAGGTAGATCATTACAACTTACTAACCCATTTACATTGATCAGTTAAACGAGGGATACGTCCAAAATTTAGTTACGTGCTACTTGCATAGTACAAAGGTTTATCATGCTAAGTAGTTTATCACATTGTACTTCAGTCACTTCGCTAGGATTTTTGTGAAGTTAGAGGGGAAGCTATAGCGTCGAATTTTGTGAAGAAGACATCTTGCTAACCCATTTACAATAATTAGTTAAACCCAAAATACGTCCAAAATCTACTAACGTGCTACTTGCATAGTACAAGGGTTTATCATGCTAAGTTCTTTATTACCTTGTACTTCAATCACTTCGAGAGGATGTCTGTGAAGTTAGAGCGGAAGCTATAGCGTCTAATTTTGTGCAGAAGACATCTTACTAACCCATTTACAATAGTCAGTTAAACCAAAGATACGTCCAAAATCTACTAACGTGCTACTTGCATAGTACAAGGGTTTATCATACTAGGTGCTTTATCACCTTGTACTTCAGTCACTTTGCGAGGATGTTAGTGAAGTTAGAGCGGAAGCTATAGCGTCGATTTTTGTGCAGAAGACATCTTACTAACCCATTTACAATGATCAGTTAAACGAGAGATACCTCCAAAGTCTAGTAACGTGCTACTTACATAGTACAAGGGTTTATCATGCTAAGTAGTTTATCACCTCGTACTTCAATCACTTGGCGAGGACGTTTGTGAAGTTAGAGGGGAAGCTATGGCGTTGAATTTTGTGCAGAAGCATCTTACTAACCCATTTACACTAATCAGTTAAACCCAAAATACGTCCAAAATCTAACTAACGTGCTACGTGCATAGTAAAAGGGTTTATCATGCTAAGTAGTTCATCACCTCGTACTTCAATCACTTGGCGAGAATATCTGTGAAGTTAGAGCGGAAGCTATAGCGTCAAATTTTGTGCAGAAGACATCTTACTAACCCATTTACAATAATAAGTTAAACCCAAAATACGTCCAAAATCTAACTAACGTGCTACGTGCATAGTACAAGGGTTTATCATGCTATGTACTTTATCAACTTGTACTTCAATCACTTGGCGAGGATGTTTGTGAAGTTAGAGGGGAAGCTATAGCGTCGAATTTTGTACAGAAGCATCTTACTAACCCATTTACACTAATCAGTTAAACCTAAAATACGTCCAAAATTTAACTAACGTGCTACGTGCATAGTAAAAGGGTTTATCATGCTAAGTAGTTCATCACCTCGTACTTCAATCACTTGGCGAGGACGTTTGTGAAGTTAGAGCGGAAGCTATAGCGTCGAATTTTGTGCAGAAGATATCTTACTAACCCATTTACAATAGTCAGTTAAACCAAAGATACGTCCAAAATCTAGTATCGTGCTACTTGCATTGTACAAGGGTTTATCATGCTAAGCACTTTATCACCTTGTACTTCAATCACTTCGCGAGGATGTTTGCGAAGTTAGAGGGGAAGCTATAGCGTCTAATTTTGTGCAGAAGACATCTTACTAACCCATTTACAATGATCAGTTAAACGAGAGATACGTCCAAAGTCTAGTAACGTGCTACTTACATAGTACAAGGGTTTATCATGCTAAGTAGTTTATCACCTCGTACTTCAATCACTTGGCGAGGACGTTTGTGAAGTTAGAGGGGAAGCTATGGCGTCGAATTTTGTGCAGAAGACATCTTACTAACCCATTTACAATGATCAGTTAAACCCAAAATACGTCCAAAATCTACTAACGTGCTACTTGCATAGTACAAGGGTTTATCGTGCAAAGTACTTTATCACCTTGTACTTCAATAACTACGCGAGGATGTTAGTGAAGTTAGAGCGGAAGCTATAGCGTCGAATTTTGTGCAGAAGACATTTTACTTACCTATTTACAGTACTCAGTTATACCAAAGATACGTCCAAAATCTACTAACGTGCTACTTACATTGTACAAAGGTTTATCATGCTAAGCACTTTATCACCTTGTACTTCAATCACTTGGCGAGAATGCTTGTGAAGTTAGAGGGGAAGCTATAGCGTCGAATTTTGTGCAGAAGACATCTTACTAACCCATTTACACTAATCAGTTAAACCCAACATACGTCCAAAATCTAACTAACGTGCTACGTGCATAGTACAAGGGTTTATCATGCTATGTACTTTATCACATTGTAGTTCAATCACTTTGCAAGGATGTCTGTGAAGTTAGAGGGGAAGTTATTGCGTCTAATTTTGTGCAGAAGCATCTTACTAACCCATTTACAATAGTCAGTTAAACCAAAGATACGTCCAAAATCTACTAACGTGCTACTTGCATAGTACCTACAAGGGTTTATCGTGCTAAGTACTTTATCACCTTGTACTTTAATCACTTCGCGAGGATGTGTGCGAAGTTAGAGGGGAAGCTATAGCGTCGAATTTTGTGCAGAAGACACCTTACTAACCTATTTACACTACTCAGTTATTCCAAAGATACGTCCAAAATTTACTAACGTACTACTTGCATTGAACAAGGGTTTATCATGCTAGGTACTTTATCACCTTGTACTTCAGTCACTTCGCGAGGATGTTAGTGAAGTTAGAGCGGAAGCTATAGCGTCGAATTTTGTGCAGAAGACATCTTACTAACCCATTTACAATAATACGTTAAACCCAAAATACGTCGAAAATCTACTAACGTGCTACTTGCATAGTACAAGTTTGTGAAGTTAGAGAGGAAGCTATAGCGTCTAATTTTGCGCAGAAGCATCTTACTAACCCATTTACAATAATAAATTAAACCAAAAATACGTCCAAAATCTACTAACGTGCTACTTGCATAGTACAAGGGTTTATCATGCTAGGTACTTTATCACCTTGTACTTCAGTCACTTTGCGAGGATATTAGTGAAGTTAGAGCGGAAGCTATAGCGTCGAATTTTGTGCAGAAGACATCTTACTAACCCATTTACAATAATACGTTAAACCCAAAATACGGCGAAAATCTACTAACGTGCTACTTGCATAGTACAAGTTTGTGAAGTTAGAGAGGAAGCTATAGCGTCTAATTTTGCGCAGAAGCATCTTACTAACCCATTTACAATAATAAATTAAACCAAAAATACGTCCAAAATCTACTAACGTGCTACTTGCATAGTACAAGGGTTTATCATGCTAGGTACTTTATCACCTTGTACTTCAGTCACTTTGCGAGGATATTAGTGAAGTTAGAGCGGAAGCTATAGCGTCGAATTTTGTGCAGAAGCATCTTACTAACCCATTTACCATGATCAGTTAAACGAAAGATACGTCCAAAGTCTAGTAACGTGCTACTTGCATAGTACAAGGATTTATCATGCTAAGTAGTTTATCACCTTGTACTTCAATCACTTCGCGAGGACGTTTGTGAAGTTAGAGGGGAAGCTGTAGCGTCGAAGACATTTCCGCCAACGGTTGTTAGGTACTTCACCGCGAACGATGATATAAGGTTAATATTGGGTAACTCCGGTTTTATAACTTTTTACAGTTATGGTTTTATAGCAAAAGGTAGGGTGCCT
The DNA here is from genome assembly GCA_946251905.1 of Cryptocephalus moraei. Taxonomy (NCBI): domain Eukaryota; kingdom Metazoa; phylum Arthropoda; class Insecta; order Coleoptera; family Chrysomelidae; genus Cryptocephalus; species Cryptocephalus moraei. The sequence goes on along the minus strand of OX276464.1, from coordinate 20,634,369 downwards.
CTAAAATGGTCACAGTAGGTGTTTCCAAAAACCATTAATAACTGAGCTATTTATTATCGGGTTAGTTATTGAACTGCAACTCCGGTGGAGTAAGTTTCTAGACTTAAATAAAGGACACGATGACTTATAAAATGGTCACAGTAGGGATATCCAAAAAATGTGTAAAAATGTTTTTATTTTTTGGGAATTTCAAGCATGAGTGTTTTATTGGTCTTTATGTCTTTTAATATATCGTCTGCTATAAGAAGAGAATTGAAGAAAGTTACAAGTCCAGGGGTAGAGTTTATTAATTTTACGAAATATATATCTAATTGACTTACCTCTGACTAAGTTAACTAAGACCATAAAATTAGTTTGACCAGACTAATAGAACCGACATTTTTTGGAAATTTCTACTATGACCACCTTGTGTGCCACATTCTCTATGGTTTGGCGTAAGAATAAAGATGCAGAAAGTTATACTTGTCAACGAAACACCTTCCATAAGTCGCGATGAAGTAACAACCTTTGATTGAAATTCGACCACTGGAGATTCGCCCCTAAACCATCTCACGCACCCTCCTCTTCCAGGAACTGGAAGAAGGAGCTCGCCAAGTCCCCCGGGAGCGGTTACAGGCCGAGCCTCCTCAAGGCGCTAACGTTCACGTTCTGGCCCGAGTTCCTGCCGATAGCTGTGCTCCTGCTGTTCCAGGAGCTCGGGCTGCGACTCACGCAGCCCGTCTTCCTCGCCGCCATGTTGGACCACTTCAACCCGACGAAGGACGTCTCGAGGGAGTCCGCCTCGCTGTACGCGGCCGCGATGCTCGCGATCAGCTTCGCCGCTCTCGTCACGCTGAACCACTACGTCGTCAGCTGCCTACACTCCGGGATGAAGGTCAGGGCGGCGATCTGCGCCCTCATCTACAGGAAGGTAAGCGTCCGACAGGTTGGGGTGTTCCTTAGGAGCGAAGCTGATTTCGATCCGACGCTTCATTAGTTTTTTCGATAGTTTGTTGTGTTGCTTCATATGTCGTTTACATAACCTCAAAAGCGACAACATTACAATTATTTCTGATACACTGTAAGAAGTATGGGCGTTACCATCCATTCTGGAAAGGTTTCCTAAGTTCTGACTGACTGATGTTTCAAGAGAGCGTAGGCGCAGGGCTTCTCTAATGCCTGCTTTACTCGATTCGAAAAATTCTACCGTTCGGAGTCCCGGTCTCCAACCGAATCCTTTCTTTACAATTTTTTTCTCTAGTTGAAGCCTCGCTCTTCACTCTCCACAACCCTAAATTGCTTACAAAATTATATCTCCAATTTTCTAATTGGCTATGACAATAATAATAAAATCTATAGATATTAACCAAGTAAAATCCCACAAACACCTGTAGGATGTTACATCATATTTCTATGATGACGCTTCTATTGATTCTTCTTGTCCAATTCCCTGTAACTTTCAGGCCCTCAAGCTGGGCAAAAACGCGTTGGGCGGCACCTCTTCCGGTAAGATAGTGAACCTCCTCTCCAACGACGTCAGCAGGTTCGACATGGTCTCCGTGACGTTGCACCAGATGTGGGTGAGTCCCCTCGTCGCCTTGGTCATAATGTACCTACTCTACCGGCAGGTTGGATACGCCGGAATTGTCGGAGTGGGAGTCGTGTTCATCGTGACGCCGTTACAAAGTGAGCGCGAGACGAACTTAACCAGGAGTCGGTGTACAGTATCCGTTTTGCAGGTTACACCGGTAAACTGTCTGGCCTCTACAGGAAGAAGACGGCCCTCAGGACGGACGAGAGGGTCAGATTGATGGACGAGGTCATCTCCGGGATACAAGTCATCAAGATGTACGCGTGGGAGAGGCCGTTCGAGAAGGTCGTCTCCTTGGTCAGGAAGAACGAGATCAAGTTCATCAAGAGGGCCTCCTACGTCAAGGCCGTCTTCACCGCCTTCAGCCTGTTCACGACGAAGTGCGCTCTCTTCTGCACGCTGCTCACCATGGTCCTATCCGGGCAGGAGGTGACGGCTTCCAGGGTAAAACCAACACTACCTCGACCAGACCCTCAGTAACTCACCTCGACCCTTCTCACAGGCGTTCCTCTTCATGGCCTACTTCAACACCCTCTCCTCGGGCATGGCCTCGATGTTCGTCAGGGGCATGTCGGAGATAGCCGAGCTCCTCGTCGCCATCAAGAGGATAGAGTCGTTCCTGCTGAACGAGGAGCACGTACCGTCGGAACGCTCTTCGTACCCGACGAGCGACGGGAAGAGCGTCGTCAGCCTGAGGGACTACGACGTGAAATGGAACAAGTCGATCAGCGAGGTCGTCCTGAGGGACGTCAACCTGGAGGTCGCGAGGGGAGAGCTGGTCGGCGTGATCGGGCCGGTCGGTTGCGGGAAGACGGCGCTCCTGCAGGCCATCCTAGGTGAGATGTTTCGTCCTAATAATTCAGAAGGGAGACTAATGGGAGAATTAGTAAATTGGGTGAATCTCTATCGTAAGATATTTAGTCGCCGACAGTAGAGTTATAAGGCGGGTGCCAGGTCATTAGTTCACCAACCGGCACCAGGTGGCGTGGCGGTTTCAAATTTAAATTTCGCGCCATGGCCGCCGGGCGCCCAACGTGGGGCATAGTAATTTTCGTAATTTGTAATTTAAAGTAATTTTCGGGTTTTAATAACTTTTGCTTCTCATTTGAAAACGACAGCTATCAGCCCTTACAACAGAACTTAGTAGCTGCGGTCCTGGCTGGTGAGAGTGAAATTTTATTGTTTCCTTCTCTTCTCAGGGTGGTCTGCTACAACTAGCGGTCAGTTCAACGGATGTTAAATAACGGACGGACATTTAACAACTAACGGTACAATTGACGGACACTTATAACTAACGGTCGGTAAAATGGACAACATAAAAGATAGCGGTCAGTGGACAATCGCAATTAACGGACAATAACAAATAATCGGTCGGTAAAACGGACAACAAATAACTTATAGGTAGCGGTCGGTGGACGGACAAAAGACGGTACAACGGACGAATACAAATAACGGACGGACGGATGACTTATGAATCACAAGTCTTGGTTCTCACCTAGCTAACCTCACCCAGTTAGGGGAGACTCACCCACCTTAGTTACCTCCAGATGAACACGCAATGGTAGATTGAAAATCTCTTATATGTCGCCATCTATCTGCGGTAGTTTTGGTTTAACTGTTAATGGTACAGTGTGTGGCCTACTCACGGTTCTCAAAAATTCACTTCGTTACAACGTTCTGCGTATGTACAAATAATGGGTATTTGTTATGAGGAGTGATTTAAAAGTTCCCAAATTGCAATACTCTTTGAAACAAGAAAAAGATTGCTTTAAATAATTTTGAAGCAATCTGGTATACATATTCTCCCAGGCGAGCTGGAGGTCGCGAAGGGCACGTCCTCGATCCGCGGCACGGTCTCCTACGCCTCCCAGGAACCATGGGTCTTCTCCGCCACGCTCCGCCAAAACATCCTCTTCGGCGCCGAGTACCACAAGACCCGTTACAAGGAGGTGCTCAGGGTCTGCGCCCTCGAGAAGGATCTGCTGCAGTTCGAGGACGGCGACCTGACGATCGTAGGCGAGAGGGGCGCCTCGCTCAGCGGCGGCCAGAAGGCGAGGATCAACTTGGCGAGAGCTGTGTACAGGGACGCGGATATTTATCTGTTAGACGATCCTCTGTCTGCAGTCGATATCCACGTCTCCAAGGTGTTGTACGAGGAGTGCATCAACGGGTTCCTGAAGAGGAAGGCGAGGATACTGGTGACGCACCAGGTGCATTACTTGAAGAACTGCGAGCACTTGGTGCTGATAAACAACGTAAGACAATCCAAAATCCGTTAGTAGTACTTTCAAGCTTCCCGCTTCTTTCCAGAACGTCGTGGAAGCGGAGGGGACCTTCAGCGAGTTGGCCAACGGAACCAACCCCTACGCTGCCATCTTAAACGCGGAACCTCAGCCCGAGGAACCCATCGAACCGGCCAAGACGCTGCAACGGCTGACGAGCGTGATCAGCCGGAAATCCAGGACGAGCACGTTGAGGAGCGACGACGGCGAGGAGGACGAAGACGACGACGACGAGGGAAAGGTCGACATGAAGGTGATGCAGGAGGAGTCCTCCAAGGGGAAGGTGAAGGGGAGTCTCCTGCTCAAGTACATGTCGACCGGCGGCAATTTCTGTTTCGTGTTCGTGGTGATAGCGTTGACGTTCCTCTCCCAGATCACCGCCAGCGGCGTCGACTACTGGGTGAATTACTTCACCAACATCCAAGAGTACAAGGCCGGTTTGGAGAAGGCTGGTAACTATACCGACGCGCACGTGCCGGTGGCGTACACCTGGTCGACCGACACGTTGCTCTTCATCTACGGGGGCGCGATCGTCGGGCTTTTCTTCATTGTGATGACCAGGTCGGTGATGTTCTTCAATCTGGCGATGACCGCTTCCAAGAACATGCACAGAATCTTATTTAATGGGGTGACCGCGACCACGATGAGGTTTTTCGACGTCAACCCCAGCGGGAGGATTCTGAATAGGTTCTCCAAGGACTTGGGATCCGTCGACGAGGGGCTGCCCAGGATCTTGCTCGATTCCACGCAGGTGAGGAATAAATAATCTCAATCCACACGTATCACTTGAGGTCATTTTTGGAATCATAGCTTTCTCATCGCGGCTCTCATGACAAAAACACGAAGTTAATGACAAAAAGAAGTAGATATACTAGGCGGGTTCTGCGATACATAACCTCACTTTCCTGGGCCCCATTTTTCCCGGGGCCTTCCTACACCAAAATTTGATAGTTAGCGCCGCAGCGACGAAACGAGGAGCTGTGGATAGATCGTACCCACCTATCGTACAGTAGCGTTAGAGACATATCTTAACTGCGACCTGAGGAAAAGAGACACTAAAATTATATATTACATGAAATATTTTTTAAATACTTCAAGGTAATATATCTACCGAAACTAGGATTCGAACCTAGGACCTTGAGATCCACAGTCTCTCGCTCTTCCAACTGAGCTATTTCGGTGTACCAAGAACGTCATACATAAGTCTCCAGATTGCCTGGAGGCACAACAGGCGCAAGGGTATAGGAACCTCTTGTCCAGACATTTCTCCAGAGGCAAAACGTGCGATAAACGCGTAGACTCACCGGGCTACACGACAGTTCAATTACTTCTACCAATGTTTATTCGTCTCGTCATTTACTGGCGATCAATCTTGATGGTTGTGCTTCTTTGGCGGCCGTATTTATCGATTTGATTTTCTATACATTTGTTGAATATTTGGCTTAGTGATTTAGATATATAAGGGCTAGCTTGCTCCAACACCATTTTTTTAATATATAAATAAATAAGTATACGCGGTCACTCAAATCTTAGCTACTCCTTCACTTCTAGATTTGTCTCCAAGTGGTCGGATCAGTTCTCCTGGTGACCATCGTCAACCAGTACTTCTTGATCGTCTTGCTGTTCCTCCTGATACTGTTCGGCTACATGAGGAAGATCTACCTGAAGACGTCTCGCAACCTGAAACGTCTCGAAGGGATCAGTAAGTGTCGGCCCTGGTATTTAAGCTCTTGTACTCACATCGGTAACTTTCGCAGTGAGGAGTCCCGTCTTTACCCATCTCGGCGCGACCCTTCAAGGCTTAACGACGATCAGGGCTTTCGGCCAGCAGGACATACTCCAGGACGAGTTCGATAAGTATCAGAATTACCACAGCAGCACTTACTTCATGTACATCTCGACCAGTTCGGCGTTCGGGTTCTTCCTCAACACCACGTGCTTCATGTTCACCATACTGGTGACTTACACCATGTTGCTATTGGGTGAATGTAGGTGGAATTCGTAGTACCTTTCGTAGTGTAATTCGTCGTTTGTTCCAGCTTTCGGAATGAAGGCCGGAGAAGTCGGCCTGGCCATCACCCAATCGAACTCCTTCGCCGGTATGATCCAATGGGCGATGAGGTTGACGGCGGACGTGTCCAATCAGTTGATGTCGGTGGAGAGGGTGCTCGAATACAAGAATTTACCGAAGGAGTCCCAACCGGAGACGCCGAAGGTGCCTGAGAAATCTTGGCCGGAGAACGGTAGGATCTTCTTCGACAAGGTGTCACTGAGGTACTTCTACGAAGGACCGCTGGTGCTCAAGGGACTGGACTTCACCGTACTACCTAAGGAGAAGGTAAGACTTGGTGATGACTCCATAATTCGTTCATGACAGATTGTTATCTAGATCGGTGTGGTCGGGAGGACCGGTGCCGGGAAATCCTCGCTGATCCAGGCCTTATTCAGGCTCGCGCCGATGGAAGGATCGATAATAATCGACGACGTCGACACCAAGGACATCAGCTTGGAGACGTTGCGTCTGAGGATCTCGATAATCCCCCAGGACCCGGTGCTCTTCTCGGGAACGTTGAGGTACAACCTGGACCCCTTCGAGGAGTACCCGGACGAAGTGTTATACAGGGCGTTGGAGGAGGTCGAGCTGAAGGATCCCGCCAACATTATCAACAGGTTGGAGAACAGGGTGATGGAGAAGGGGTCGAATTACAGCGTCGGGCAACGACAGCTGATATGCCTCGCGAGGGCGATCATCAGGAACAATAAGATCCTCATGCTGGACGAGGCCACGGCCAACGTGGATCCCCAGTAAGTTAATGAAGACCCTAATCGAATGGGAGATTCGTCCGTTACTCCCTTTTTCTTTTCCAGGACCGACACGTTGATCCAGAAGACGATCCGCAAGAAATTCGTGGATTGCACCGTCATAACCGTCGCTCACAGGCTGAACACCGTCATCGATTCGGACAAGATCCTGGTGATGGACTCCGGGAGGGCCGTCGAGTACGACCATCCCCATCTGCTCCTGCAGGACGAGAAGGGCGTCTTCCGCGGCATGGTCGACGAGACGGGGCCGTCCGAGTCGGCGCAACTCAAGAAACTGGCCGAGGATAGTTACGCGAAGACTCGACGGTTGATGGTTGAGAAGAGTTAATCCAAGCAACCTGTCGTCTCAACTCGAAAGTTCAACTCCTAACTGTGATCGTAGTTGTATAACACGCCGTGTACACTTATTGAACGTATTGTTTAATTTATTGTAACTACTAATAAGGCCCCTTCAAAACTGGATTTTTCTCCAACTTTTCCAAACAGAGCATTTTTAAAGAAGTCAAAATGATAGGCATTTGCTCACTTCCTTCTACTGTTTGTTCATAAAGAACTTCCATAGTTGTTTTCTTTGTATTATTAGTAAAATCTTGATTACAACACTTTTTACGTCCAATATTCGTTTTATCGCCATTTTACGTTTTTTAAAACCCATCCATCTTGTTGCAAGAAATTAAATTTTCGAATTTAATCATGAAACTCGCAGGGAACGTCAGTGAGATCATTTTAAGATCGGTGGCGGAGTTTTAGGTCGTTCACTTCAATACCTCTTGATTTATCGTTATTTTACGTTTTTTGAGAACCCATCCATCATCCATCTTGTAGCAAGAAATCAAATTTTCGAATATCGTAATGAAACTCACGAGGAACGTCAGGGAGACACTTTTAAGATCGGTGGCTGAGTTTTAGGTTGCCAACTTCAATACTTTTCGATTTATAGCCATTTTACGTTTTTTGAAAACCCATCCATCCTTGTTGCAAGAAATGAAATTTTCGAATTTTACCATGAAACTCGCAGAGAACGCCAGGGAGATGATTTTCAGGTTGGTGGCTGAGTTTTAGATCGCTAACTTCAATACTTTTCGTTTTATAGCCATTTTACGTTTTTTGAAAACCCATCCATCTTGTTACAAGAAATGAAATTTTCGAATTTTGCCATGCAACTCGCAGGGAACGTCAGGGAGATCATTTCAAGGTCGGTGGCTGAGTTTTAGGTCGCTAACTTCAATATTTTTCGATTTATAGCCATTTTACGTTTTTTGAAAACCCATCCATCTTATTGCAAGAAATTAAATTTTCGAATTTAATCATGAAACTCGCAGGGAACGTCAGTGAGATCATTTTAAGATCGGTGGCGGAGTTTTAGGTCGTTCACTTCAATACCTCTTGATTTATCGTTATTTTACGTTTTTTGAGAACCCATCCATCATCCATCTTGTAGCAAGAAATCAAATTTTCGAATATCGTAATGAAACTCACGAGGAACGTCAGGGAGACACTTTTAAGATCGGTGGCTGAGTTTTAGATCGCCAACTTCAATACTTTTCGATTTATAGCCATTTTACGTTTTTTGAAAACCCATCCATCTTGTGGCAAGAAATTAAATTTTCGAATTTCGTTATGAAACTCACAGGGAACGTCAGGGAGATGGTTTGAAGGTCGATGGCTGAGTTTTAGGTTGCCAACTTCAATACTTTTCGATTTATAGCCATTTTACGTTTTTTGAAAACCCATCCATCCCCAGACAGCACATAACGTCTTAAAGACATCTGTTTTACGCCTTTTTTATGCCTGGACGCCTTAAGACATAAAAAGAACATCTATAAGACGTCCATATCAGGACGTCTCTAATACGTCCAGGGCTGGACGTCCTAAAGAAGTCTAATTTACGTCGATTTTAAGCCTGACTTTTTCATGCCTGAAGTGTACGTCTTTAGGACGTCCATTTCTGGATGTCTCTAAGATGCCCAGATCGGAATGTCTCAATGACATCTAATTTTCGTCTATTTTATGCCTGCCCTTTTTTATGCCTGAAGTGGACTTCTTTAGGACGTCCAGTTCTGGATGTCTCTAAAATGTTCGAACGTGGACGTCTTAATGACGTCTAATTTACGTCAATTTTATGCCTGATCTTTTATATGCCTAGAGTGGACCTATTTAGGACGTCTATTTTTGGATGTCTCTGAGATGTTAAGAAGCGCGCATCTTAATGAGTTCCAGTTTATGTCGATTTCATGCCTGGCCTTCTTTATGCCTGAAGTGGACCTCTTTAGAACCTCCATTTTTAGATGTCTATAAGATACTAAAAGACGGACGTCTTAATGACGTCTAATTTACGTCAATTTTATGCCTGCCCTTTTTTATGCCATAAGTGGACGTCTTTATGACGTCCAATTCTTGATGTCTCTAAGATGTTCAAAATCTGACGACTTAATGACGTCCAATCTATGTCGTTTTCAGGCCTGACTATCTTTATGCCTAAAGTGGACCTCTTAAAGTCGTCGTTTTGGATGTCTAGAAGATGTTAAAAGGCGGACGTTTTAAGGACGCCTGATTTACTTTAATTTTTTATACCTGAAGTGGACTTCTTTAGGACGTCTATATCAACTGGATGTCACTAAAATGTTTGAAAGCAGACGTCTTAAAGATTTATAATTTTAGTTAAGAAAATGCACTTTTTTGAACAGAATTAAATTTCTTATAAATTCCATATTTGGCAGATGGTCACGTGTAAATCTGTAAATATCTTTAGGAGCTTAGCTTGTGAAAAATTTAAATCCAGATAAATGCAAATGATACACGTAATGAGTACTTTGGTAGATGAAGAATCCTACCACTTCAAAATACAATATTTCTGATGTTTTTTTGTGTGCGAACTTAACTCTTCGTTTCAGAATTCGAAGGATATCACTTCGCACGCTTCACGCGCCTAATTAAATTTACGTGAATAGTGCAAGATTCGGATGCGAGTTAAGGAAACATGGAGAAAAATGTCTTAATTATATTTACTGTTTAAAGTAAATGATGTTCTCACGATGTTCACCCCGAAGTACACTATTTCTTGGCCTTCTCGGACAGATTGTATACCGTATACCCCAACCATTCTTGTCTTCGTCTCATTACCGACACTTATATCGGCTATTTACTCTGAAACCTTTATTCTAGATCGTTTTGCTTTTGTCATTTATTTCAAAATTCATTTTCCAGCAAGAAATTTTTGACAATAAAATTATTTAAACTGTTAAGACGTAACTAATGTCACGATCGTTATAAACGGCCGTTTGGGATATTTTCGCGGAAGAGATGGGGAAAAGGACATCTGTGTACCACATGTCTTGAAGTAGGTACCCTTAGAGATTTACGGTGTGATTTAGAAGATTGACCATTATTTCACTAGTTATATAGTAACAAATTCCCGGCAGCGGGTAGATGTACCTACTTTTGGGAAACTACTTTTGGTTTGTTAAATGTTGTGTCCCTAGTTCGCATTTTTCTACACTCCGAATAAGTCGTACGTGTAGGCTCCATTAATTACTATTGTGTATTAGCTGTTCTAGTTATATCGTAAGTTATCGACGGTTGTGTTTTATTTAAGGTAAGTGGTGACAATAATTAAATTTAAAAAATTAATAACTCATATTAAAATATTAATATGAGATATACATTAAATTTACAAAAGCATTATTTGCGCGCTAAATGACTGCGTCGTAGTTCCACACCTGAATTATTATGTAGTACTACCGAACCATCACTCACAAGTACCATTTCAAAACCAGACCATTTAGTGTATCTTAATAGTAATTCTCATGAACATATAAATTCTGATCTGAGTTTTAATTCCGTTTCAAGTGAAAATGCATTTGACCAAAATAGTTTAAATGTAAATTTCACACAATAAAAATTTACTTCTCGTGTGGATTCATTTGACTCAGAATTTAACGCTTTATTAACAGATTAACAAAGCTCAATTTATCAAAAATGATAATTCGTAAAGGCAAATGTATTTTAAGTAAAAGGAAGAATAGCTATTTTGTTTATTCAGTACTCTCACATTTATAGTTTTCGCTTATAAATGATAAAATTAGACATATTAATATATTATCTCTATATTATAGAAGCAGCACAGAAGACAGGCCTACATATATGGTGGGAGCCAACGAAACAAGGAGGTTGCCATCCAGGCCTGGTTGAGAAGGGCGTCGGATCGCCAATTGCGTATTGTGAATAAAACTTAAATTCATAATAATTTTAGGTCTTATTTTTTATTACTTTCCTATGTTTTCTGTTTTTTATGTTTTTTTCTATCTATTTTAATTTTGGGTGTATAGTTTTAGGTAAAACTATTTTTTACTTTTTACTATTTTATGAGTATACAAATCTTCCATTTAAACTCCTACTTTTAGTTTAAACCGAATTTTTAAAATCTAGCCTAAGTGTGATTTGTGTTGTTCAATTTTAGTTTCAATAAATACTTGTATTAGTTTCAAAATTGATTTTTTTTTAAATTTTTGCCATAAATTTACCTTTTTTACCTTTTTACCAAAAAAAGGCGTGCATCGAACGTTTTTAAGACATAGATTGGACGTCTTAAAAGTGTAAACCAGAGGTCTTAAAGACGTATTAGAGACGTCTTAAAGACGTATTAGAGACGTCTTAAAAACGTATTAGAGACGTCTTAAAGACGTAATAGAGACGTCTTAAAGACGCATAAGAGACGTCTTAAAGGCGTAGTTTTGTATAAAAAAAAGTCTTAAAACAGACGTCTTTTGGACGTCATTACGGACATCTTTTTAATGCCTTGAAGGCATCTTTGAGACGTACCGTTTTGTAACAAATAACATGAAATGGACATAAAATGGACACTTTAATGACGTTCTTCGGACGTCACAGGACATCTTTGAGATGTCGCACATGCCTAATGGTGATGTCTATCAGACGTCTTAAAGACGTCTCTGTGCTGTCTGGGTCTTGTTGCAAGAAATTAAATTTTCGAATTTCGTCATGAAACTCACAGGGAACGTCAGGGAGATGATTTCGAGGTCGGTGGCTGAGTTTTAGGTCGCTAACTTCGATACTTTTCGATTTATAGCCATTTTACGTTTTTTGAAAACTCATCCATCTTATTGCAAGAAATTAAATTTTCGAATTTAATCATGCAACTCGCAGGGAACGTCAGGGAGATCATTTCGAGGTCGGTGGCTGAGTTTTAGGTCGCTAACTTCGATACTTTTCGATTTATAGCCATTTTACGTTTTTTGAAAACTCATATCCATCTTATTGCAAGAAATTAAATTTTCGAATTTAATCATAAAACTCGCAGGGAACGTCAGTGAGATCATTTTAAGGTCGGTGGCGGAGTTTTAGGTCGTTCACTTCAATACCTCTTGATTTATCGTTATTTTACGTTTTTTGAGAACCCATCCATCATCCATCTTGTAGCAAGAAATCAAATTTTCGAATATCGTCATGAAACTCACAGGGAACGTCAGGGAGATGATTCTAAGATCGGTGGCTGAGTTTTAGATTTCTAACTTCAATACTTTTCGATTTATAGCCATTTTACGTTTTTTGAAAACCCATCCATCTTGTTGCAAGAAATGAAATTTTCGAATTTTGCCATGCAACTCGCAGGGAACGTCAGGGAGATCATTTCGAGGTCGGTGGCTGAGTTTTAGGTCGCTAACTTCGATACTTTTCGATTTATAGCCATTTTACGTTTTTTGAAAACTCATCCATCTTATTGAAAGAAATTAAATTTTCGAATTTAATCATGAAACTCGCAGGGAACGTCAGTGAGATCATTTTAAGGTCGGTGGCGGAGTTTTAGGTCGTTCACTTCAATACCTCTTGATTTATCGTTATTTTACGTTTTTTGAGAACCCATCCATCATCCATCTTGTAGCAAGAAATCAAATTTTCGAATATCGTAATGAAACTCACGAGGAACGTCAGGGAGACACTTTTAAGATCGGTGGCTGAGTTTTAGATCGCCAACTTCAATACTTTTCGATTTATAGCCATTTTACGTTTTTTGAAAACCCATCCATCTTGTTGCAAGAAATTAAATTTTCGAATTTCGTCATGAAACTCACAGAGAACGCCAGGGAGATGATTTTCAGGTTGGTGGCTGAGTTTTAGATCGCTAACTTCAATACTTTTCGTTTTATAGCCATTTTACGTTTTTTGAAAACCCATCCATCTTGTTACAAGAAATGAAATTTTCGAATTTTACCATGAAACTCGCAGAGAACGTCAAGGAGATGATTTTCAGGTTGGTGGCTGAGTTTTAGATCGCTAACTTCAATACTTTTCGATTTATAGCCATTTTACGTTTTTTGAAAACCCATCCATCTCCCAGATAGCACACAAATATTTACTAAATATTAAAAAAAAATATTTATTTCATATTGCGAGAGACAGATTGACAAATATTTCATGAATATTTGATTATAATATTAAATAAATATCATTTAAACATATAAATATAATATTGCTTAGCAAATACTTATATGATATTACAAATATGGGCCTGGATTTTAGCCTGTACTTAACCTCACAATAAAATTTAAAATAATAAATACGATTATGTGTATTTGTAATCAAACATCTTCTCAAGGGAAATATCACGAGATTACCAACAGATTACTTATCTTTTTACTTTTTACAGGTTGCAGGTGATATAAATCCCGCCAAACAAGTTAGGTTAGGTCAGAATACTAAACTAACTCTCACTAAACTGAGGATATGTAAAGATACCGAGCCTCTTTCCTTTCAACTTGGGACATCAGTACGGTCACTTATACATTCATTTATCGCGTGGAATTAAATACTACATAAAGCGGATAATGCTTATATAGAAGAATAACGATATACTTATTACCATGTGCAATTGATTTACGTACTCACAACCACAACACACAAATTCATGAATTTCAATAAACACAAAACACAAAATGATGGGATTGTGGCATGTCTACGGACAGGTATTAAAAAATAAACATCTAAACACTATAATTAATGATACAGACGAACAATTATATAGAGCAGTCAGTCAGTTCAAGAAAAATATGTTTTAAAGTAATCGATATTTTTATGAAGGTTAAAAAATATCAACATCATCTTATATAATAATAATCTGAGATAAATATCTAGTTATAAACATTAATATCGGTATATTACTTTAACATCAATAAAATATTTGGTAAATAATATAAACTATAAATGTTTATTTAATATTATATTAATCTTGACAAATGAATATTAAAAAGCAAACATTTTATAAATATTTATATTATCTAGCAAATATTTAACTAAGATATAAATGTTGACAAAATATTTTTTTAATATTACGTGCTATCGGGGTCTTGTTACAAGAAATGAAATTTTCGAATTTTACCATGAAACTCGCAGAGAACGTCAAGGAGATGATTTTCAGGTCGGTGGCTGAGTTTTAGATCGCTAACTTCAATACTTTTCGATTTATAGCCATTTTACGTTTTTTGAAAACCCATCCATCTTGTTGCAAGAAATTAAATTTTCGAATTTAATCATGAAACTCGCAGGGAACGTCAGTGAAATCATTTTAAGGTCGGTGGCGGAGTTTTAGGTCGTTCACTTCAATACCTCTTGATTTACCGTTATTTTACGTTTTTTGAGAACCCATCCATCATCCATCTTGTAGCAAGAAATCAAATTTTCGAATATCGTAATGAAACTCACGAGGAACGTCAGGGAGACACTTTTAAGATCGGTGGCTGAGTTTTAGGTTGCCAACTTCAATACTTTTCGATTTATAGCCATTTTACGTTTTTTGAAAACCCATCCAACTTGTTGCAAGAAATGAAATTTTCGAATTTCGTCATGAAACTCACAGGGAACGTCAGGGAGATGATTCTAAGATCGGTGGTTGAGTTTTAGATTGCTAACTTCAATACTTTTCGATTTATGGCCATTTTACGTTTTTTGAAAACCCATCCATCTTGTTGCAAGAAATGAAATTTTCGAATTTCGTCATGAAACTCACAGGGAACGTCAGGGAGATGATTCTAAGATCGGTGGCTGAGTTTTAGATTGCTAACTTCAATACTTTTCGATTTATGGCCATTTTACGTTTTTTGAAAACCCATCCATCTTGTTGCAAGAAATGAAATTATCGAATTTTGCCATGCAACTCGCAGGGAACGTCAGGGAGATCATTTCAAGGTCGGTGGCTGAGTTTTAGGTCGCTAACTTCAATATTTTTCGATTTATAGCCATTTTACGTTTTTTGAAAACCCATCCATCTTATTGCAAGAAATTAAATTTTCGAATTTAATCATGAAACTCGCAGGGAACGTCAGTGAGATCATTTTAAGATCGGTGGCGGAGTTTTAGGTCGTTCACTTCAATACCTCTTGATTTATCGTTATTTTACGTTTTTTGAGAACCCATCCATCATCCATCTTGTAGCAAGAAATCAAATTTTCGAATATCGTAATGAAACTCACGAGGAACGTCAGGGAGACACTTTTAAGATCGGTGGCTGAGTTTTAGGTTGCCAACTTCAATACTTTTCGATTTATAGCCATTTTACGTTTTTTGAAAACCCATCCATCCTTGTTGCAAGAAATGA
Source organism: Cryptocephalus moraei (assembly GCA_946251905.1). Classification (NCBI taxonomy): domain Eukaryota; kingdom Metazoa; phylum Arthropoda; class Insecta; order Coleoptera; family Chrysomelidae; genus Cryptocephalus; species Cryptocephalus moraei. The sequence goes on along the minus strand of OX276464.1, from coordinate 20,619,083 downwards.
AATTTTCGAATTTTACCATGAAACTCGCAGAGAACGCCAGGGAGATGATTTTCAGGTTGGTGGCTGAGTTTTAGATCGCTAACTTCAATACTTTTCGTTTTATAGCCATTTTACGTTTTTTGAAAACCCATCCATCTTGTTACAAGAAATGAAATTTTCGAATTTTACCATGAAACTCGCAGAGAACGTCAAGGAGATGATTTTCAGGTCGGTGGCTGAGTTTTAGATCGCTAACTTCAATACTTTTCGATTTATAGCCATTTTACGTTTTTTGAAAACCCATCCATCTTGTTGCAAGAAATTAAATTTTCGAATTTAATCATGAAACTCGCAGGGAACGTCAGTGAAATCATTTTAAGGTCGGTGGCGGAGTTTTAGGTCGTTCACTTCAATACCTCTTGATTTACCGTTATTTTACGTTTTTTGAGAACCCATCCATCATCCATCTTGTAGCAAGAAATCAAATTTTCGAATATCGTAATGAAACTCACGAGGAACGTCAGGGAGACACTTTTAAGATCGGTGGCTGAGTTTTAGGTTGCCAACTTCAATACTTTTCGATTTATAGCCATTTTACGTTTTTTGAAAACCCATCCATCCTTGTTGCAAGAAATGAAATTTTCGAATTTTACCATGAAACTCGCAGAGAACGCCAGGGAGATGATTTTCAGGTTGGTGGCTGAGTTTTAGATCGCTAACTTCAATACTTTTCGTTTTATAGCCATTTTACGTTTTTTGAAAACCCATCCATCTTGTTACAAGAAATGAAATTTTCGAATTTTACCATGAAACTCGCAGAGAACGTCAAGGAGATGATTTTCAGGTCGGTGGCTGAGTTTTAGATCGCTAACTTCAATACTTTTCGATTTATAGCCATTTTACGTTTTTTGAAAACCCATCCATCTTGTTGCAAGAAATTAAATTTTCGAATTTAATCATGAAACTCGCAGGGAACGTCAGTGAAATCATTTTAAGGTCGGTGGCGGAGTTTTAGGTCGTTCACTTCAATACCTCTTGATTTACCGTTATTTTACGTTTTTTGAGAACCCATCCATCATCCATCTTGTAGCAAGAAATCAAATTTTCGAATATCGTAATGAAACTCACGAGGAACGTCAGGGAGACACTTTTAAGATCGGTGGCTGAGTTTTAGGTTGCCAACTTCAATACTTTTCGATTTATAGCCATTTTACGTTTTTTGAAAACCCATCCATCCTTGTTGCAAGAAATGAAATTTTCGAATTTTACCATGAAACTCGCAGAGAACGCCAGGGAGATGATTTTCAGGTTGGTGGCTGAGTTTTAGATCGCTAACTTCAATACTTTTCGATTTATAGCCATTTTACGTTTTTTGAAAACCCATCCATCTTGTTGCAAGAAATTAAATTTTCGAATTTAATCATGAAACTCGCAGGGAACGTCAGTGAAATCATTTTAAGGTCGGTGGCGGAGTTTTAGGTCGTTCACTTCAATACCTCTTGATTTACCGTTATTTTACGTTTTTTGAGAACCCATCCATCATCCATCTTGTAGCAAGAAATCAAATTTTCGAATATCGTAATGAAACTCACGAGGAACGTCAGGGAGACACTTTTAAGATCGGTGGCTGAGTTTTAGGTTGCCAACTTCAATACTTTTCGATTTATAGCCATTTTACGTTTTTTGAAAACCCATCCAACTTGTTGCAAGAAATGAAATTTTCGAATTTCGTCATGAAACTCACAGGGAACGTCAGGGAGATGATTCTAAGATCGGTGGTTGAGTTTTAGATTGCTAACTTCAATACTTTTCGATTTATGGCCATTTTACGTTTTTTGAAAACCCATCCATCTTGTTGCAAGAAATGAAATTTTCGAATTTCGTCATGAAACTCACAGGGAACGTCAGGGAGATGATTCTAAGATCGGTGGCTGAGTTTTAGATTGCTAACTTCAATACTTTTCGATTTATGGCCATTTTACGTTTTTTGAAAACCCATCCATCTTGTTGCAAGAAATGAAATTATCGAATTTTGCCATGCAACTCGCAGGGAACGTCAGGGAGATCATTTCAAGGTCGGTGGCTGAGTTTTAGGTCGCTAACTTCAATATTTTTCGATTTATAGCCATTTTACGTTTTTTGAAAACCCATCCATCTTATTGCAAGAAATTAAATTTTCGAATTTAATCATGAAACTCGCAGGGAACGTCAGTGAGATCATTTTAAGATCGGTGGCGGAGTTTTAGGTCGTTCACTTCAATACCTCTTGATTTATCGTTATTTTACGTTTTTTGAGAACCCATCCATCATCCATCTTGTAGCAAGAAATCAAATTTTCGAATATCGTAATGAAACTCACGAGGAACGTCAGGGAGACACTTTTAAGATCGGTGGCTGAGTTTTAGGTTGCCAACTTCAATACTTTTCGATTTATAGCCATTTTACGTTTTTTGAAAACCCATCCATCCTTGTTGCAAGAAATGAAATTTTCGAATTTTACCATGAAACTCGCAGAGAACGCCAGGGAGATGATTTTCAGGTTGGTGGCTGAGTTTTAGATCGCTAACTTCAATACTTTTCGTTTTATAGCCATTTTACGTTTTTTGAAAACCCATCCATCTTGTTACAAGAAATGAAATTTTCGAATTTTACCATGAAACTCGCAGAGAACGTCAAGGAGATGATTTTCAGGTCGGTGGCTGAGTTTTAGATCGCTAACTTCAATACTTTTCGATTTATAGCCATTTTACGTTTTTTGAAAACCCATCCATCTTGTTGCAAGAAATTAAATTTTCGAATTTAATCATGAAACTCGCAGGGAACGTCAGTGAAATCATTTTAAGGTCGGTGGCGGAGTTTTAGGTCGTTCACTTCAATACCTCTTGATTTACCGTTATTTTACGTTTTTTGAGAACCCATCCATCATCCATCTTGTAGCAAGAAATCAAATTTTCGAATATCGTAATGAAACTCACGAGGAACGTCAGGGAGATCATTTCAAGGTCGGTGGCTGAGTTTTAGGTCGCTAACTTCAATATTTTTCGATTTATAGCCATTTTACGTTTTTTGAAAACCCATCCATCTTATTGCAAGAAATTAAATTTTCGAATTTAATCATGAAACTCGCAGGGAACGTCAGTGAGATCATTTTAAGGTCGGTGGCGGAGTTTTAGGTCGTTCACTTCAATACCTCTTGATTTATCGTTATTTTACGTTTTTTGAGAACCCATCCATCATCCATCTTGTAGCAAGAAATCAAATTTTCGAATATCGTAATGAAACTCACGAGGAACGTCAGGGAGACACTTTTAAGATCGGTGGCTGAGTTTTAGATCGCCAACTTCAATACTTTTCGTTTTATAGCCATTTTACGTTTTTTGAAAACCCATCCATCTTGTTGCAATAAATGAAATTTTTGAATTTCGTCATGAAACTCACAGGGAACGTCAGGGAGATGATTCTAAGATCGGTGGCTGAGTTTTAGATTGCTACCTTCAATACTTTTCGATTTATGGCCATTTTCCCTTTTTTGAAAACCCATCCATCTTATTCCAAGAAATTAAATTTTCGAAATTTGCCATGAAACCCGTAGGGAACGCCAGGGAGATCATTTCAAGGTCGGTGGCTGAGTTTTAGGTTGCTATCTTCAAGACTTTTCTTATGATGTCTTACGATGTTACACATCACCCTTTTTTAAATCAAACAAATAATTTTCTTTCCTTTTTTGTCAATGTTCAATGTCATTCTAAAAACTCTTGCCTTTCTTTTATTTTCGCAAAATTAACACCACAATGTTTTATATTTTACCTTCTGTATTACTTCTATTTACTTTCCTTCGCATTGTTAAACCGTAATCTCGATTAATCCCACCTTATCTGTGTAACGCACCTACACTACGAATTTCATTTCCATAAATTTAGTAGCGCGGTCGAAATGGACGCGGGTTACGCGATCAAATCGGAGAACCCTCGGCAGAACGCCAACTGGCTGTCCAGGACGTTTTTCTTGTGAGTAGCGCCCCGCGAATAGCGACTGGGGTCTTAGGGGAAGTCCATTGCTTTCAGTTGGATGGCTCGGTTGTACTACAAGGGGACCCAGAGGACGTTGAGGATATCCGACCTGTACAAGGCGATGGACGGCGACAGGTCCGGGCGACTCGGAGACCGTATCGAGGGTCATTGGCGGCGCTCCAAGGGACCGAACCTGTTGTTCGTCGTGATGAGGATGTTGGACTACGAGTACCTCCTGTGGGGTTTGGTGCTGTTCGTCCATTACGTCGTCATAAGGTAGTAGCGAAACGTACCGAGGTGAAGGTAGTCGGAGTGTTCGTTTTCAAGGCCTTTCCAACCGTTGGTGCTGTCGTACTTCATCCGGCAGTTCCTGACGACCCCCAGTGACGACACAGCTACGAAGATGTACCTCTCCGGAGCCCTCCTGGTCGCCCTGAACTTCCTATCCTCCCTCATCGGTCACCACGAGATCTTCTACTTCTCGCTCGTCGGGATGAGGATCAAGGTAGCGCTCTCGTCTCTGATCTACAGAAAGGTACGACCTGACCCGGTACCTATTGATCCGGTACTAATGATCGTTGCGTTTAGTTGACGCGACTGAGTCAAGGCTCGCTGAACGGGACGAACGTGGGGCACCTCGTCAACTTGCTGTCGAACGACGTGAACAGGTTTGACGCGGCACCGTTCCTGTTGCACCTGCTGTGGGTGCTACCGTTCCAGGTGGTTCTGCTGTCGTACCTGATATGGCAGCAGGTTGGGATATCGTCGCTGGTCGGGGTCCTGTCGATGGTGGCGTTGACGGTACCGCTGCAAGGTAAGGCTGTATAGTATAGTATAGTACACATATAGTGCTGTGGATGATCAATTTGTTGAAGTCATTCCCGTTATAATAAGGCAATATAACCCGGTCAAAATTTTTCCCCCAAATTTTTTTGATTGGTCAAAATTTCTTTACTCCAGGTAGGATTGCCAACTTAAACATTATTTCTTGATCACTCTGTATATAGAAATACCCATCGTAACGGACGTGGCGGAGATAAGACCAGACACAATGCCTATTAAGTCACATCATCCACTTCACAAGTCAGCATTTACTATAGGCTCATATTTTATTACTAATTTATTGCTAATTTATTACGCAAACCACGATTTTATTGCTCCACCCCTTAGCGAGAAAAAGGGGCTAATCTGACATAAGACTTAAGCAACATCATCCACCCCTGTATCTCCGGAACCGTAAGAGATATATATACATAAACCAAGCTGCATATTTTATTGCAAACATATTGCTGACGATCGCGACTAGTAGTGCAATGCAGACCCACCCCTTCAACCCTTAGTAATAAACTCACCAATCAAGTGAACCACTGACTGGTTCACTTGATCATAAAAGAGCGGGCACGTGTTTTGACACATGTTTGTTGCCGTTCCAATTGAGGCTAGTGACACTATACCTTCGATACCTGCTCGTCATCGTCGCTCTAAGCTTCCCTTTCCGTAGGCTTCTTCGGCAAACTCGCCAGCTCCTTCCGCTCCAAAGTCGCCTTAAGAACTGACAAACGCGTCGGTCTGATGAACGAGATCATCTCCGGCGTCCAGGTGATCAAGATGTACGCCTGGGAGGAGCCGTTCGAGAGGGAGGTCGATAAGGTCAGGTCCTCGGAGATCTCCTACGTGACCAAGACGTGTTACCTGCTCGGGATACTCTTCTCCTCCATAGTGTTCCCGGAGAGGTTGACGCTGTACCTGACGGTCGTCTGCTACGTGCTGTCCGGCAACCTCGTCACGGCCGATAAGGTGTTCGCGATGGCGCAGTTCTACAACGTGCTGCAGCTCGCGATGGCGTTCCTGTACCCGCAGGCTCTGCTCTTCGGCGCCGAGGCTTTGGTCTCGGTGAGGAGGATCCAGGAGTTTCTGGTGTTGGAGGAGAGGCGGGAGTCCGAGGTGGAGGTTGTAGAAGAGGCACGCGTCGAATTGGACCGCGTCGACGTATCTTGGAGCGATACGACCGACGTACTGAAGGAGATCTCGTTCGCTGTCGCTAAGGGCAACTTGTGTACCGTCGTTGGTCCGGTGGGATGTGGGAAGACGACGTTGCTGGAGGTGAGTGGATATTTTTGAAATCTTGGGAGTTAGTTCCGAATCCAGCTTCACTTCATTCAGAATGTCTTCTAGGAAGTGATTTTCGAACTTCATTTCATTCATAAAAGAATATTAATCGTGCAGAGTCGGTTAGATGCAAGCGGAAGAAAGAGATAGTTACAGCGAGAGCGGAACAAGCAGGCAAGGGCGGTATTAAGCCCTAAAGGGCGTACTTAAGGGTGCAAGCGGGATTCTAGCGTGCAGCTCTTAGTTTTCGGGTGAGATTTAGGCCTTGTTGGGTTAAGGTTAATTATCGTAATAGGGAACAACTCGCCGAGAACAACATTTGTAATTGTAGACTTTTACAGCTAAGCGGTTCTTATCCATTGTGTAGATATATTGTTTCCATTGTTTTCTTTGTTCTTCAATTCTCCCCAACTCCATCTTCCATGTTCTCTCAGGTACATTTGGATGAGCTAATCTGCCATTTTCCTCAATTTGGCAACTTCTCCATTTTTCCAGCTCCTCTTGGGAGAACTACCCCAGTCCAGCGGCAGGGTCTTCCTCGGCGGCACCGTCTCCTACAGCTCCCAGACGCCTTGGCTGTTCGCCTCCTCGGTCAGGAGCAACATAACCTTCGGTCAACCGTTCGACCCCATCAGGTACAAGGGCGTCGTCCACGCGTGCTGTCTGCTGGAGGACTTCTCCCAGCTGCCGTTGGGCGACAGGACCCTCGTGGGGGAGAAGGGCGTCTCCCTCAGCGGCGGCCAGAGGGCGAGGGTGAATCTGGCGAGGGCCGTCTACAGGGAAGCGGACGTTTACCTGCTGGACGATCCGTTCTCGGCCGTGGACGCGGCCGTCGGGAGGTACCTCTTCGAGAACTGCATCGACGGGTACTTGAGGGGGAAGACTAGGGTCGTGGTGACGCATCATTTGCAGCACCTGAAGCTGTCCGACGTCGTCGTCGTGCTGAACCAGGAGGTGAGTCCTATATCTTTTCTTTTCTTTTTTCAGCCATCTTCTATCCATTGGATATAGGCCTCTCTCATGTTTGACCACACACTTCTATTTTCTGCTCTCTGGTACCAGTTCAGCTCAGCCCAGTCCAATTGACTTTCTTGAAGACATCCTCCAAAACCAGAGTAAACAATTTTGGCGAAATTACATCTCCCCTCTGGCGTCTCTTTTGGATTCTATTTTATTTGTCTGTGCGTGAATCTTGATAGTCATTGTAGAAGTTTTGTATATATTTTCTATTAGGTTGAGTCCTATATGACAATCGTCAATTGAGTAACACACTGCGGGTGTTTAAGGGATTTGGTAAATCTCTAGTTCTAGCACTGGTCATATTTTGAAAACCTTTCAGCACAATCACAGAAAAGTACACCAACAGACCAATATAGACCAATTACAATCTTATAAGGACCGTAAAAGACGTTGTTATCTTTTCAAGCTTCCGAATTATCGGAATGGAATAAGGAAGAAATGGTTGGCTATTTTCAACACGTTAACCGCCATCTACTGAGCGATGGCTTCATACGGGAGTTTGCTCGATTTCTATGAGATGGCGCTGCTCTCTTTGAACAATTAACGAACTTTCCCATTCGTTGCCATCTATCTGGTGATAGCTACATATGAAGGTTCACCGGATATTGACGAGATGGCGCTGCCTCGATGAAGGTGACCAGCGCATTGTTCAAAAATCCAACGGATACAGAGAAAGACAAAATTGTGAATACAGCAAAATATGTGACACTCGAGCATGACGAATCTATAACTTCCCAAGTAATGTATAATAGAATACCCTTTGCGAGATACCCTTATACCTTTAAGGGCCGTTTGTATCGTCATGAGTTAACCTCCAGTTTAGTTAAACTATTGGTTAAAGTTGAACTGAGATTAGGTACCTATCTCGAGATGCATTATACTGTCCATAGTTAACGGATGTTAATATTGTATATATATATATATTACATTCCTTCTAAACTTTAATTTTCCAGGGTCGTATTCAGGCCAAAGGCACCTTCGACGAAGTGCAAGACCATCTGGACCTGGTGGAAACCAACCAGGTACCGGAACCAACGAGGCTCATCGTGGAACATTCCTTGGAACTACCCACGAGGAAACTGTCAGTCATATCAGTCGACCCAGTACTGTAACCTTCTACTTTCTCCATACTTTCCTCTCACGTTACGTTTTTACAGATCACCGAGAGCATCGAATTGGCACAGCAGAACGAGGAGAACACCAGCAGCGATCCCAAGGTCTCGTCGTTCCTGCAGTACCTGAAAGCCGTGGGGAACGGGTACCTGGTGACGTTGTGCGTGGTGCTGTTGTTGGTGAGCCAAGGCGTGGTCTCTGGCGGTGATTACTGGGTAGCTTATTGGTGAGATCGAGGCGATGTATCTCCGTCTTGAGACGAAGACCCGGATTTTTGTAGGACCGATCGGGAACAATTGAGGTACTCCAATGACACCACTGCGGATTTGCTCGATCAAAGCATTTACATATCCATCTACACGTCCTTGATCATAGCATCCATCATCCTCCTGGTGGCGAGATCGATGCTGCTCTTCAAACTCGCGATGATGGCTTCGAAGAACCTCCATTCGAGAATGTTCCACGCGTTACTTAGGACGCCGCTGAGGTTCTTCAACGTGAACCCCAGCGGGAGGATACTGAACAGGTTCTCCAAGGATATGGGATCTATCGATGAGGTTCTGCCGAGGGTACTCATGAACACAGTTCAGGTAAATCGTATAGGTGCTGTTGCTCTCTCTATGTATTCCTGATTAGGTGTTCTGTTTGATTTTCGGAATCCTCGTCAACGTTGGGGTTTCGAATCCGTATTCCATAGCGGCCGTATTGGTTGGCGGCGCCATATTCTGGAAACTGCGCCAGTGGTACGTCATGACAGCCAAAGATATCAAGTACCTAGAAGGAGTGAGTAAGTGTACAGTTGGATCCCACATAGCGTGAGTTTTCAGGAAGCTTTCAATGAAAGTAGTTAAAGTTTTCAGAAAACTTGCATTGAAAGCTCGCTGAAAAGAGCAAATGTCCGTGACAAATAAGCTCCTGAAAGTTTACAAAAAGGTTTGTAAAAATATTTTTCTGACAAGATTTCTGAAATATTTCTAAAAACTGTTTTGTAAGTTTATTGAGGTTCCAATTGGTGGTGCAAAAACCTATACAAAAGCCTGACAAAAAACTTTCATGGAAATTGTTATGCAAAATTTTTAAAAGATTTCTGTAAACGTTCTATAAACTTTCGTGACCTTAAACCTCTCCGATATGGGAAGACTGGTAGAATATAATAGTCGACAGCAGCGCCCACAAGCGGAAATCAGATTAACTGCGTCGTGTTTTGGAACACTCTTCCACGAGTTCGGAGGATTATTACAGTTTCCTGTATTTGAATAGAACCACTATACGGAGTGCTTCCGGTAGAGAGGGCACTTCGTTACACGGTAGAGGCATAGAACACTGTATTATCTATCTTTTGGTATAAGAACAAATGTGTAGGAAGTTATATTTCCGGAGTTACAGCATATTAAGTTGCTCCACTGCTTTACAACTCTGCTGCAAGCAAATAAAAATATTTCTTGGATTGTTTGAGTAGATAAGAAATAAGAAAGCTCTCACGGATCAGGAGAATACCCTTATACAGCACAACTACTCAACGTTGATGAAAATACCTAATATAGCAAGAATGTGCATTATAACTGAAATTACGTTATTATTACCTACCTGTTATTAAGATTATATTTTGCATTTTAGATTTGTGAAAATTTTTAAAACTTTAATGCTATATAAAAATTATTAATAATCTTTGAATTCATCTTATGTATCAAACTGCTTGGAATCTTGAACCGATTTGGTTCAGTGTCACCAATTTTACGTTCCCTTCTCTCAGCAAAATCCCCGGTCTTCACCCACTTGAACTCCACTTTCAACGGAATCACGACCATAAGGGCGTGGAAGCTGGAAGATCTCCTCGTGGAAGAGTTCGACTATCATCAGGTAAGGAGGAACCAAAGTTGCATACCCACACTTTAACTCTTGGAGTCCCCAGGACGTCCACACCTCGACTTGGTACCTGACGTTGGCCTCGATGACCTCCTTCGCGATCTGGTTAGACGTCCTCTGCACCGCCTTCGCCGGTTTCGTCGTCTTCAGCTTCACCGCATTGTTCGGACGTGAGTACACGACCGCCTTCCCGTTTGTATTCCGTCTCACCAGGCGGCGTTGCCAGATTCTTCTCTTAGCGGAAGCTTGGTGGGCCTGGCGATTTCCCAGTCTTTGATCTTGACCGGGGTGCTTCAAAGCGGCGCTAGGGAGAGCGCAGAGGTGATCAATCAAATGGCTAGCGTCGAACGAGTCCTGGAGTACACCAAGGTAGAAGCCGAAGGCCAAATGGACACACCAGAAGGTACTGTAAGCTAAATGAGGATGTTTAGAAGTGTTGGATATGTGTTATTCCTTCAGACGACATGCCTGAAGACTCCTGGCCACGGAGAGGGCGGATAAGTTTCAGGAAAGTGTCGTTGAGCTACGTAGAAGACGATCCACCGATTCTGAGCGAGCTCAGCTTCGAGGTCTCGCCTGGAGAGAAGGTAAGACGTTCTGATATGGATATGGTTTGGCAAAGACGCGTTAAACTCGATCACTTTCCTCTAGCTCGGCGTCGTGGGAAGGACTGGTGCGGGGAAGTCCTCCATAGCCTCTGCGCTCTTCCGTCTCGCACCGACAGAGGGCCACATCATAATAGACGGCGTGGACACCAAGAGGCTCGGCCTGAAAGATCTGAGGAGGAGGCTATCGATAATCCCCCAGGACCCGGTGCTCTTCTCCAACACGTTGAGATACAACCTGGACCCCTTCGAGGAGTACGAGGACGATGAGCTGTGGGAGGTCCTCGAGGAGGTGAGTCTCTGGAGTGTTGGAGAACGTGGAGTTGTCGTTATTATCGTTGCAGGTGAAACTGAAGGGGTGCGTTGGGAGTTTGGACCATGTGGTGGCAGGGGACGGCGGCAACTTCAGCGTGGGGCAGAGGCAGTTGGTGTGCTTGGCGAGGGCGGTGCTGAGGAGGAACAGGATTCTGGTCATGGACGAGGCGACCGCCAACGTAGACCAAAAGTATGAATTAAGTGAAACCTGCTAATGTGCCCTTTCAAGCCATTGTCCCTTTGCTCCATTTGGTGCTCATGGCAGTATCCCCAAGGCTCTCCTGACAACAGTATAGAACTTCCCTCTACTCTCAATCTAGTACCTACATTGTTGTGAACTATCATGTTTCCTTTCCCAGGACGGATTCCCTCATACAAGCGACCATAAGGAGGAAATTCTCAGATTGCACCGTAATAACGATAGCGCACAGGCTAAATACGATCATGGACTACGATAGGGTCCTGGTGATGGACGCTGGAAGCGTGGCGGAGATCGGGCATCCGTACGAACTGCTCCAGAATCCCGAGGGATACTTCTCCAGGCTTGTCCAGGAGACTGGCCCAAACAACATGGCGCAGTTGAAAGATATGGCGCTCAGGAGTTACGAGAAGAGAAAAACAGATGAATAAAGAATGACAAGAGGTTGTGTGGTTTTATTGTGGATTTGGGAGGTTTGGTTTTAAGACTTGGGAAGACTTACTGCTTTGGTAAGTTTAGGTCCAATGGATAATCGTGCAGAGGCAATTATTATAATGGTTGGTATGGAAAGTAATAAGTAAAAGTAATAATTTTTTCTTAGGCAACGGACCTTCCACTTCAATCGTGGGATCTACAATTTTCCTCCTTAAATAACTATTGAATAAACCACATTTGACCCACCGAAGGGGATTTTAACTAATCTCACATTCCATGCTCTCAAAAGTTAACCTAAAAATTGACACAAATGCTACACAAGTAGGGACCTAAATTAGATTACAGAGATAATGCACTTGAGGGAAATAACGTAACGGATCGATGTAATCATGTTATCAATAATAAATAAAACACTTGTAATCCCAGGAAAAAGACCATTGAAATCACTCAGTCCGTAACACCATTCACAACTGAAGATGAGGATAATTCTTCTTACCAGTTTATTACTGACGGTGTGTTACGTCCAAAACTCGGAAGCTATACTTGCAAGTAAGTGTCGTGATCGACGAAGTTAATTTACTTAATTAAACACCATTTGCAGGTCTGATTAAGAGAGTAGTTGATGGTGTAGTAAAAGATCTAATTAAAAAGAATCTGACGTTGGTCGAAAATGCGAACTTGGAGATCCCATCGGATTGGGAGATCGTGGGGTAAGTAACTTTATTTTTAAATTAGGTCTAACTGATCACAAGACTTCGAATGGACGTTAAATGGAATTTGTACGAGTTACACACCTGGCATGAATGAGTAGTTAAGATTAAGATTTTATCTAACGCCACGACGAAGTCTCCTGAGAGAATAATCAGTATGATTAATCATACTGATTTGATTATTTGATAAAATTTTATCAAATTAATTTATGAACGTTAATTTGAATTTAAGATTGAATCTCTCTCTATCTATCTTACTCTCACTTTCTATAAGTACCCCACGATATTAACAACTTTTAGAAATATTCCGAACTAGTCAAATTGGTTTAATTGCGACATTTGATATCATTGTCACGGTCGCGGGGTCTCATGGGCCTTGAGGGGTGCTCAGTTTGAGGGTAGATTGAACAGGTTATCAATGTTTATTGGGCATACTAAGAAATAATCTACAGGATAAAAATTTATTGATAAATAGAGACATGAGGGGCACAAGGGAATACAATTAAGAACAAAGTGCAAAAATTGAGCTTACTCGAGACTGGAGTAGGAGTAGGAGTGCACCACGGCAGGGCATTCTGTAGGCTTCGTCAATTTGACGGTCTTTTGTCGACTTTAATAAACCAACGTGTGAGGATAGAATTTCCGTTCCTTGCTCAAAGTTGAAAATATCCTCTTTTTGCTCCTGCCTTGATTACCTGGTCCATATACATACCATACATATTCTAAAAGTAAAACTAGAGTAAATTACATATACCTAGTTTGTGACAATAGTTTAGACATTTGTAACTTGAGCTATATTACAGAATTACGTCCTGCGTTATTTTTCATGAGCTGGCAATGTTTCATTAAGAAAATATTGAGATATGTCCATATCTCAAGAAATATCGAAATTAATGCAATAAGTCGAGTGAGTTTAATAATTGTAAAAGATTCAATGAGGATCAGATAGCATTGAAATGATTCACATTTCTTACTTTATGTCTAGGTTCGTAATTAGGTGCAAGTTCTACCTGCAACTTGAAGGATCCCTACAAGGAAACTAATGTCACCAAGGAGACAAAACATTGGCACTTAGTTACCATTTTATACATTTAAAATACAACGAAGGTCGAACGCACTCTTAGAACCAAGGACCCCAATACTCCTTCATTCCCTTGACATTTCCCTAGACATTATTGAACAAAACTACTTTGAAATATACAAATTAACTTCATCCTTCCAACCTCTTAACAAAATTCTCTTGGCTTGTTTCCAGGAAAGGATATTTGGATCTACCAAGCGTTACGTTATGGGGCCTGACCAACACGAACACCAGTCAGGACTTAGTCGACGCCACAGATACCGACACGGGCGTAATCTTATCCATAAGGCTCGACATCAGCCGATTGGGCTTCCAAATCTTGTACGATGCGGACATGGCCCTGCTGGACTTGTTACCTATATACGGAAACGGTGAAGTTAAGTAAGTAACGATATGAACATTACTATGTTTTTGATTATAAGTTCTGCTGATTCAGTACGAAAATTTTCTTTGATTGATCCTATTGGACTATCAGTAAAATTCCTTGCTGACATCACGGTAAAGGAACATGTTCCAAACAAGTTGGAGGTCAAGAGTTCAATTATGCAAAACAGTATGAGTGTTGGAACGAACCTCCAAACAACTTGTTTTGCAGTATCGGCTTGTCCAATCTTCTGCTGAACGTCACCTTGGCTATGGACGTCAACAAGAAGAACGTCACGGACCTGTTAGTCACAGACTTGGACCTCGAGTTGACTCTACACGATTCTTACGTAAGGAAAGCTCCAAATCGACAATCAGTTACTTCCATGCCAAAAGACATTAACATTTAACATTTACATCAGACATAATCACAATCCCAAGCAGCAATTAATCGTACTATCGATCGTTAGTAGTAGATGCACTAGGAGAGTTCAGCGATAAAATTTGTAACATAACCTCACTTTTGCAAACCGTCCACCGCCGGTCCCGAAGCCCGCGCCCCGCCGAGCCCGCGCTCCCGGCCAGTGCCAGGGCTACTCCCCCCAGACCTGCGGGCATCCATTTAGGGCTACTCCCCAGGGCCCCCATGTAGCGCTACTCCCTCACGCTCCACCCCTGGCCCCCATGACCCGCTAGATGGTGCCAGGTTGCCGGTGCTGTCAAATTTTGGGGCGAAGGGTCGCTCATTTTCATGTTCCGTGCTTCAGACACTGTCAAGGACTTTTGTGTTCCATGCTTTAACGTGAAGCTATCAAATGTCAACGTTCCGTGTTTCACTGTCAAATTTTGGCGCCATAGGTCCGAGGTCAGGGACCTAGGGACATTAAACGGTTTGCAAAAGTGAGGTTATGTTACAAATTTTATCGCTGAACTCCCCTAGTTCATCTACTATCGTTTCCAGTCGTACATCAGCGGTTTTTGGAGGAATCCTGACGTCGACGCCATAATCACCGACATAATCAACTTGGTCGAGAAGGTGATCGCCATGTTCTACACCTACGAGAGGCAGTGTTTCAAGTGCGTGCTGAACCCACTGCTCAAGTTCGTCGTGAACGCGGTACTCACCAAGGACACGACTCTGGTGATCGACTGCGATTGTCTGCAGGTAAAGATATGTTACTGAACGCAGGTTTCGCACACAATTCTTCGTTCCACAGCACCTATTCGATAACCGGTACAACGTGGAGGAGAACGTGGAGAACCTGGCGAAGATCTACTCGACCGGGACGGGTAAGGAGTTCGTGAACGCCCTTCTGAGCACGGACATGAAGGGACTCTACGGAGAGGTCTACAACACGTTCAAGACGTTCGTGCAAGACGAGGGAGTATTAGATAAATATGTATGAGAATGTTGAATAAAATGGGAAAAGTGGTTCTCGCAATTCCTTGAAGGTGGAAAGTTTTCTGTTATCTCGCGCTTAGGCCGTTGATCACAAGAGGTCTCCACTCACTGTCCTGGGAAATGTAATATCCCACGATAACAACAGCGATATTGGATCGTTTAATCCGACTGGGATTAGTGGGTACCTATATTGGAAAATATACAGATATCGATCATTTAAATGAATCACCAATCGATTACTTAGAAAACGCCTTTACAGGCACGTTTCAGAAACTTCACCACTAATTATTTATTTAGTTAATAACATTGTAAGACAATCTTTCCAAATTTTGCTTGTACGATCGATTAGTCACACGAGGGGAAAACCAATCACGAAATTTATCTCCCCCCGCCGTTTACTTACGAAGGTATTAAGATTAATTCGAAACTGATCGATAAATTCGAATTGTCCTCTAATCCGATACTATTGCCCTGTAAACGACACGAGCGACGTACGAGATGCATAGTGAGTACATTAAATGATAAAAATTTACCTGTTTCAACAAAAATTGTTTGCTACGTTGCAGGCGTACTCTTAACGGTACTCATATTCAGCGTACTGCGCAGCTGGTACACCAGCAACGAGATCCACGTCCCTGATTTAAGTATAGACCTCGAGGAGATCTACCCAGACAAACCGTTCAAGTAAGGTCTTCTTAAGTAAAACAGTTGATCAGTTGGTAATGCAAAAATCATGTTTCGGAATAAACTTACCACTGCAACGTTCTTGATTGCTGAATACGGTAGAATTCTCTAAAAAGAAACAACGCAATTCTGCTTTTTAACCATAAATTAATTGTATTGTGAAGGTACTGAAAACCAACTGTATTTGGTCAGCAACAGTTCAAAGTACTTAGATATAATCATACAAATACGGCCATTAGTCACGTGATCTCCGACAGCGCGTGACGTCACTGCTCATCATACCGTCTCTTATAGCACGGACGATTATTATGAGTAGATACGACGTTTTCCAGAAAGTATTATTTGTTTATGTCTCAACGTAGGCGCGTGAAGGGGACGAACGGTAATAGGCAACAAAACAGTTGTCCATAGGTGTATCAATAGGGGAGCAAAATTGATAAAACCATCGATAATTCGAATTTGGGCGTTGCCATCTCATTATAATCAGGTGACCATAGATATGTACCCATCGGTCGATAGATGGCGATAGATGCGATATCAAACTAGCGCGGAACATGAAATTCAACACGGAACAGCAAGAAAGTCAAGGTCCCAACAGAAGCTTGAAAAGGTTACTACGTTTATTTCCAAAATTGTCCAAAAATGCAACAGATATAGAAGAAGACAAGCATGCAAATACTGCTAACCGCAAGATATGTGACACTCGATCACGGTTCATTATAAATTCTCTAACTCTTTACCTTTATGAGTTATATCATGCACCATGAATACATACGCCATGCACGAGTCTTCCACTCACAAAACATTAGGTGACTGTGCAGTGACGTCACGTAAGCAGCCATGACATGTACAGGCGTTTTGGCGCCAAAATTCAAATGTATACTAAAAATTTATAATTCTGCATTTACATGTTAATTGTGTTCAAGCATAGTATTCTCCTCTAAGCAACAATAGATACAGATGTATAGTAAGCATTAGTTTTACCAAATCATTCAACAACCCTACATCCCGTAAATGACGGGTTCGAAATCTTGGAAGTTTAACTTCTTCCAGGGGAAGAGTCCAATTCAGCAACACCCTGGCGACCGGTCTGGCGACCTTACCCGTCGACATAGACAACTTCGGGACGATGCTGAACATAACCGACGAGGACGACGCCGGGAACAACGACGTCTGGATCAGGAACTTCAAAGTCGACGATTTCAAGTTCTCGACCGATTACTTCGTCGACGTGGCGCTGTTCGATCGGATCCCGATCTACGGCGAGGGAACGTTCAAGTACGACGAACTAGAGAAAACCGCGTCGAAGCGAAGAATCAGCGGCAGGTGAATCCATAACCTCTACGATCCGTAACCAGTTGGAATAATGATTCGCCTGTCGCTACTTCGACGCGGTTTTCTTTACCAACACGTTCTGCACAAATGGTTAACAGTTCTGCGAATGTATTTAGGCGACTCTGTACTATTTCCAGGATAAACTTGAAGGATCTCGATGCGGAATTGTGGTTTTACGCCATTTCTAACGGCCAAACTATAACTCGCTTGGAAAATATGGTGGTGCATATACAATACAAGGACGGGCCTGTAAGTGACAACGCTATTTTAAAATAAAATTTTCTATGGATCCCAGCAACCAGTTATACCAGCCGAGGGACAGTTGCTTTACGACAAAACCAAACATGTCCTATAGACACTTGAAGGTTAACGACAGAAGGTGGTCCAGATCCCTAAAATTGGTCATGGCAAATGTAGACCAGAAGAAAACACATAGTCTTCGCCAACTAATTTAATAGACCAGAGCTAGCCCATAATATGTAGACATTTAATGGACCGTAGCTATGGTCTATTAAATAAGTAGGCGAACACTGTGTTTTCTTCTGGTCTCTTCAGTCGCTCATAAGACTAGAAACAAAATGTCCGCAACACGTTTACTGTTTGCTGGAAAGAACCTCCAGATACCCGAGTTAGACCACGTGTCCTATTGGACGAGACAAGTCTTCCAGAACGAATTAGCTTCTTTTCGTAATTCCAGGTTTCTATTACGGGGGCCATGAACAACCCACAAGCGGACGAGATCTTCAATCAGCTCTTCGAGTTGTCGCACGTCTTCCTCGCGATGTGGCACACCTACGACCCACAAGCGGAGTGCCTCTTCAGTCCTCTCCTGGAATACCTGTCGAACGCTCATCTGGGGCACTTCCAGGCTAACTTCAGTGCGGACCCCATCGAGTGCTTGACCAAAGTACGTTCGACTGATTCACATTGAATCCTTAATATTGTTAATCACACGTACAAGTTTGGTGTCTGTATTTGGATTGAAGAGAGGTTTGTTTCAACAAGAGTATTGAACTGATTTGCTCTATCCAATGTAACTACGTATCATTTTGTGAGTATGTATGAACATGTCGGAAACTCCTGTAGGAACAGGTATAATTGATTTGTCTTTGCGAGAAGAAAATCATCTCACAAAAATCTAGTCACTCTGTATGTATCTTAGATCATTAACGATCAAACGATTAAAATGTATTTCTTCCTTCCAGGGCACCCCATTCGGAGACTTGACGACGAACCAGATAAAAGTCTCGTTAGATTTCGTTCTACGTTTATTGGGAATAATCTCGTGACCCATTTGTATTATCTAACTCGGTACAAAGATGATTTATTTTCGAATTAAACGTAAGCAATTTACGCAAGTAACTTCTCTTTTACTTTTAGAACAAGTGAATCATTCCGTTTCGTTTGCAATGGGAATTTTGGATGATCTGAGTCGGGAGCAAGGTATTAATCTTGGCCTTTGCAAACCGTTCTTTGTTCAAGTTTTTTATTAGGGTAATTTCTTAGTGGTAAATTAGGACATCACTGGGGCAAAGATGCTCCTGAGGGAATACAAATTAACCATGTAAAGAACGTATAAATTAATTACGAGATGTTTAATTAATTTTATTCTACCAAACAACCGGACTATACCATACTGCCCCCAAAACGTACATTATTAACTGGCCTATGCCAGCTACGTCACTATCCTCATCCACTGTTCTATACACAGTATCTCATAACTCTGTGGTTCTGTGGATATTTCAGTAGTGTTCCGTGCCATTTTGAGGTTATGTTCCGCCTTTTATTTATTACGATTTAACGACAAATTCATCAATAAAAATGGTGAAAAGCGCGGTGGCAGACTACCACTTACTCAGCTATCTCGCCGATATTCAAGCCGGTTTCGCAGTAGGCCTCGTCTTGGGACAGGTAATCGTTCACCCGTACGTCTCGAGCATATGCTCATGTTTTCCTCCCCCCAGACGTGTTCCGGCAAGGACTACGTCGTCCACTTCGCGAAGACGCCCCCCGAGGACGAGGCGAAGCCCGACGTTCAAAACCTGAGGGGAATAAATGAGACGCTGCTCGCCGAACACGCGAAGCAAGTGACGAGGATGCTGCCGGGGGCGATGTCGGTACTGGGAATATTCGTCGTGTCGCCCGAGGACGTCCTCAACCCGTTCGATCCGAAACTGAAGTCCACGCTGTCGTCGATGCACAGAGAACTGGAGAGTAATAAGTACTTGTACGGCAATTGTTCTAAGGAAAAGATCGTCCTTAACTACTGTAGGAAGAACGAGAAGTACTCTTGTAAAAGTTACAACACGGATACGTTTAATGTACAGTCGGTTGACTTTAAGTTCATCCCGAACGCTGTCAGGTGGATCAGCGTCGAGAGCACTTTAACGATCGATCACCTGAAGTATTTAAAGGCCGATGAAAAGGATCTGTCACTCCAGAGACATATACAAGTAAAAAACAGTATTATCGATCTTACTTACATTATTGCATTGAAGCTTTGCGAATACGGGCACGTTACCTAAGCGATCATCTTTCAGGAAATCTTAGATAAACTCAAAGAATCCCTAGACTCTTCTGTTTATCTCTTCAACGGCGAGATTAAAGATACCTCAGACACCTTCGAAGCACCCACAAAGAGCAGGAGTCCCCGTACGATCAAGCAGGACGGCGATGCTCCAAAACCGATACAATTAATGATATACCAATCAAAGGTAATATCTAAAAACTAAGTTAAATCAACCACTTCAACATCCACTTGTAGGATTCAAGCTCCTCTTGTTCTGTACTGGAGAAGTTCGTGGAGCTCCGGATGGTCGGCAGGGTCGTCTGCAAGCTGTGGCTCGAGCAGAAAATGACTATCGGCGAAGTGGTCGCCGCCGTCAAGCAGGACGTGATGCGAAGCTTAGCCGCTAGGTTCGAGATGCACTGGGACTCCTTGACCGAAGAGGAAAATTCAGAAGGTAAACATCGTCTTAGTAACAAAATGTTAATCTCCAGAGTTATGTTTCAGAGGTTAATTGTCTCCACGAGCCGCCGAGGAGGGTCCTGATACCTTTACCGAACAGTCCGGTCACTTTGTCGAACTATCTCTTCCCGGGAGAAGGTCCGGAGGATGCGAGGGAATCCCTGGAGGAGGTACTAGATATGAAGGTTAAGGGAAAATTGAAAATTCAGGACGTGGAAGGACAAGCAGGTAAAATATTCGTAACGATAGTATTGGAACATTTAAAAACTTGACCAAATCCATTTAGATATCTCGCAGTATTGCGGCGGTGCCTTAAAGAATGAGACTGCGGAGATACTACCGAAGATAACTATAGACCCTAACAGTTTCACATACTTCGGGCTAGCAGTTGCCGTTTTGGTTTTAATTATGTCGATATTGTTATATTTTTATAAGAAATAATTCTGGAAGAGGTATTTCATAATTAATTATTTTATGGGTTTTATACAAGGTGAACTTATTTGTCTACAAAATAAAATGTTTATTATAACATGTTTTCTATCTCAGGTCAGTTTGAGCCTCATATTTAAAATGAAAATTATCACGTTTTTGTCAGCTTTTTAAACTTTTATTCAAAAGACGTAGTAGTTGCTATGCAAGACTCATTTCATCACACTAACGGTCCATTCATGTGCTGAGTGATTATATTTGGAACCAGTATGCTGTAACAAACACATCGCATCATAAACTGATGGTATTGAAACTATTTTCAACTTTATCCAGTCAGTCTATTTACTATTAAACATACATCACAAATAGAGAGTTAGCCTTACGTTACTAATAAAATAATGCAACTAGAAGAATTGTTTATTAAACATACAAAATAATGGATCATCGACAAAACGAAAAAGAAAACATGCCAATCAATCATGTAGAACGTTTCCTGTGATATTCTAAAATGTAACACAACTGTTTTTACAAAAGACCGCAAATATATCTTCGTATAATTACTATTTACAACTTATGGTACAATAGTTAGCGATTAAGCATAGTGCAAGTCCATTAACGCACTCAAACAGTAATTTAGTCAGTCTCCATGGGAGCCACTTGCTCACCTTCCACCACTTCGTTACCACCGTCCATCGGGGGGCAAATCGGGTCTGTGTCCATCTGCTCCTCTCCTACCATGTCTGAGATTATGTTTTGTATGTCGTCCGACGTGATTTCTTGGCTGGCCTCCTCCCCTTCGATGTGGTTCGCGAAAACCCCAACCGTGGGGTTTACCTCTAGATCTTGTGGATCTTCTTCTTTTTCTGTTGTTACAGGAATCTGCCCAGCTTCCTCTAAAAGCGCGATGGCTGAGAGTTCAGGCGTTTCTTGTTCTTTGCTAATTGATTCTGCCTCTTCTATAGGCCCTGGGGTTATATCATCGAGAAGTTTTGTGGTTTCTTCTAAAGGCTCTATTGGTGTCGGTGTAGTTTCTTCAGGTAGTTCTAGTGTTGCTTCTTTGCCTTTGGGAACCTGTTCGGAGTCGCTTGGAAGTTCAGTGTAGTTCCAGGTCTCTGCTACAAGTTCCGGCGTTTCGTCTTCCTTCTCTTCGGGAAGTTCCGGCGAATTATCTTCCTTCGCTACGAGAAGTTCTGGCGATTCATCGCCCTTCCCTTCAAAAAGTTCTGGCGGTTCATTTCCCTTCTCTTCGGGAAGTTCTGGCGTTTCGTCTTCCATCCCTTCACGAAGTTCTAGCAATTCATCTTTCTTTTCTTCAAGTGATGGCGATTCATCTTCCTTTCCTTCGGGAAGTTCTGGCGTTTCATCTTCGTTCCCTTCGGGAAGTTCTGGCGATTCATCTTTCTTCCCTTCAAGTTCTAGCGATTCAGCTTTCTTCCCTTCAAGTTCTAGCGTTTCATCGCCCTTCCCTTCTGGGAGTTCTGGAGTTTCATCTTCCTTCTCTTCGGGAAGTTCTGGCGTTTCATCGTCCTTCCCTTCAGGAAGATCTGGCGTTTCATCGGCCTTACCTTCTGGGAGTTCTGGAGTTTCATCTTCCTTCTCTTTGGGAAGTTCTGGCGTTTCATCGTCCTTCCCTTCTGCGAGTTCTGGAGTTTCATCCTCCTTCTCTTCGGGAAGTTCTGGCGTTTCATCGTCCTTCCCTTCTGCGAGTTCTGGAGTTTCATCTTCCTTCTCTTTGGAAACTTCTGGCGTTTCGTGTGCCTCGTCAGGCTGATCTAGTTTGTTCCCGGTTTCTTCAGGAAGATCTGATGGTTTGCTGGTGTCATCGGAGTCTTCCGGTGAATCTCGGATTTTTTCGCATTCGTCCTTTTGTGTTTCGTCATTTTCTGCTCCGTCGTCGATAGTTTTCTCCATTGGTTTCGTTTCATCAACAGCGACACTCTCCGTTTGTTCCTTATCTTCCTCGTTGGTAACCATTCCTGTTGCTGCTTCTTCAGTCGGTTTCTTTACTTGAGTCTCATCTTCTTTCGTCATAGTTTCTTCTTTGTCCTTTTGGTCGTTTTCTCCTTCTGCTTCTCCAATAACATTGTTATCCTCGTTTAATTCTGGTACATGTTTCGCTCGCACCACCTCTTTAACAGTTTCTTCATCTTTAACCTCCTGTGCATCCATCTTCTCGTTTTTCTTAGTTTCATCGTTTTCTTCGACGGTTGCCTTTGATTGTTCCGCAGCGACGCAGTCTTCGTCTACGGCGAGTTTCTTCGTTGGATTCTCCATCTCCGCACTGATTTCTTCTCTTTTTCGCTTCGCTCCTTTCAGATCCTTCTGCTTTCCTTCTTCCGGAACGTCTTCGGGACTTTTAAGTTCCTCAGATCTCCTGACCAATCCGAGCACGTCTAACATGCTGTGAGTGACGGTGGCCGCCTTCGCTTCGGACTTGGACGAGTACGCAGATTTTCTTTCGCAGATCGCCAGGTGGCGGGCCATCTCATTGCCTAAAAGGTAAAACAACAGTTTGGACTCTGTCTAAAGTGTAAGTAATTGTGCTTGGATGTAGTTAAAATCAAAGACCATAACTGACCGTCGTTGTTGCTGTAACCGCATATGCAGAACATCTCGAACGGGAGCTCCTCCTTCGGGATCTTCTGGCTGACCTTTTTGCACTTGGCGTTATGCTCTTGCATGGCGTTCGTACAGCAAGTCGAGTAAAGACAGTTAGGATTTTGGCAACTTTCGAACGATCTGGAAGTACATATCGTTAGTCATATTATATCTGGAGAGATCTATTAATCGTTCGTACGGGAAATGTTTAGGAGAGTCCATCGGAGTGTTGCATTCCTTGCACAGTAACTTCTTCGGGATGTTGAAGAAGAGGGTACTGAAGTTAATGACGTCGGCGTCGCCTGGATACTTGTCCATCTTGGATTTAGGTACCATGACGCCATTCCTCGGCGCCAACCACTGAACTAAGCCCGCTTTACCTGCCAAACATAGAAGGACGATTGAAATCTGTAGGCGTTCAAAGAACAATCTCATTTGAGAACGAGGAAACGGGATGAAGCTACATTGAAGATCTTCGTAAAGGTCATTCGTTATGGAATTCGGGTTAAAAAAATTCTGAAAAGTACTTCTTTCGGTTGAAATTACTTAATGCAAAAGGACAAATATCGCCTTCCCACAAAACCTAGTACTAAACCCTCCCCTCACCTCTCTGCGAGGCGTGCATCTTCATCTGGTGATCCCTCAAGACGTCCTTCTGGACGAACCACAGGTTACACTTGCCGCACCGCCTCGCGAACTGCTTCCGTTGGTGTTTCTGCAGGTGCTGTATGAAGTAGTTCATGTTCTGCACGAGGTTCCTCGACGACGAGAACACGGTCGTCGACTTGAGGCAGAACGGGCACTGTATGGTCGGCCCGTTGTCGTGCGTCTTGTAGAAGTGATCGATCACCTGTTTGTGGTTCGAGCAACGGTAGCCGCAGGTGCCGCACTGGTATGGCAACTCGGACGGGCAGTGCTCCTTCGACATGTGCTTGCCGAGGACGAACGGGTTCATGTATTGCGTCTCGCAGATCAGGCAGACGAAGCCGTTGTCGAACTTCGTCTCGGCCGGGTGAGAGGAAGCTGAGAAAAGATGTCAATGCAGTGACCTAAGGAAACCTGATGTGTTGATACTTACCGATATGTTTCAATAAATCGCTGGCAGTCGGCACGCTCGTCAGACAATACCTGCACAGCTGCGCATCCTGCGACACGTTATGGGCGTGCTTGAATAAGTGACTCATCAGTTGGATGTTGTTATCGAACAGAGCCTTGCAGAAGGGACATTTCATGTTCAACACTATGTTCGGGGTCTTGGAGTACGTATCGATCGTTCCGTAGTAGTAATTCTCTAATGGCACCATCTGCTCGGGCACGTCCGGAGAGGTAGACTTTGGCGGACGGTTCACGTCCTGGCTTCCTGTAATCAGAGGAAATAATAGTAGGGGAGCCCAAGAGGGGATTTTTGGATTTACTCGAGCGCGTCGGATTAATATAAGGGAGGATACCTTATATATTGTTAAGTACCTCCAGCCAGTATGAGCCCTTAATATGGGCGGGTTCGCCAAGGGGAACCAAAAAACCTAAATAATGGAAGCTGGGCTTTGTTCAATGGAGGAAAGACGTTGAGGTATGAGTTAGGACCTTCTTCTCAACCTGTTTTAAAGGTTTCAACCCTCAGGGTCAACATACCACGATTGATATTGAATTGAGACAGCAAACAATAGTACTAAGGAGAGAGCTGAGTGTACAAAGAGAAAATCCCTGACGGATAGACTGAAGGACAAAGAGGAATCATAAGAGTGATCCAGGCAGTCCTCCTGAACCCATAATCGGGGGCCCTGTCCCGAAAGGGGGACGTAAGGACACTGAGGCAATACTTAATAACTAACTTAGCACACTCCTCTCGCTGTACTAGGTAGTGACAAGTCCCAGCTGGGACAAACTCGCCTAGTATGGTGACACAAACTTAAACCTAACCCGATTAAGAACCCAGCAACATCTGAGCAGGAGAGAGCAATGCAGGGAATCTGCCTCCTGGTAAAATATGACAATTTTCAATGATTTGATTGACCTTCATCGGTCCTAAACTTATATCCCGACGCTCCGTACCTTGCAGGGCGACCTTCGCGCCCTCCGGCCTCCCCCGGTTCCTGATCTTCTTCTGCTGCAGCTGAGGCGGCGGCGGCTGCTGCGCCTGCTGGACCGACGGCGTCGCCTGCTCCGGCTTGATCACGACGGTATCAGGCTTGGGCGCCCTCGGGCCCGTTATCGGTATCGCCCAGCTCTTGAACGGGTTCTGGGCGACCTTGCTGAGGCGGGCGAACAGCGACGGCTCGGTATTGTTCCAAGTCTGCTCAGCGACGTGCGTCACGAGGTTCTCGAACGCCTGGAGGGCGGTCGTGCCGAACGACTCGCGCCATACCAGCTCGTCCAGGAACTGGGAGAATGGTAAGATCAGAAATGGGTTATTTGCCACGCGGAACACTTAGTATTATACTATTAGCTCCAATTTGTCATGATTTGTTTATAATTATTAGAGACTGGATTTTATGCCAATTGCATATCTTTATGTTTTTGGTATGTTGCTTCAATACTTTGTACTTTTCCACTTCACATATCTTGTGATGTAGAATGAACTTTCTTATCCTATAAACATATACTTACGGACCACTGACACAATTTAACTATGGATCATTTAAAATAATACATTATTGTATATGGTAATAAATAAGTGCCTAAGTAATAGTGATAAAAAATTGTACATATTCATTAAATGTGTTTAATTTCCTCAAAATAATAATTGCGTATCATACCATCCACAAATGGATACTGCATATTTAGGCATCTTTTTTGTGCACATTGCAGGCATATTGACCCATTTTATAGTGCATATTTTCCAGTCCTTAATAATTATACAGACTGTTTCTACAGAGTCGCAGTATGGTACAAACATAAGAGCGAAAGAAAGGCCATATATTTCTCGTTGGCTAAACAGAGAAAGAACTTTTGCGACGTTGCTAGCTAGCGAAACATCACAGTCATCGCCACACTCTACCGGATCATTCGCTGTATAGCCTCCCACGGAAATATTTGGAATGGGTTACGGACCGGCCGGCTGGCAACGTTGCAAAACTTCCTTCTTTGTCATACTAACGAACCACTATTAGTTTCTCTTTCGCTCTTGTTGATTTCGGACCCTACATTTCAATAGAATAGGTCCGTATACATGCATTTAACAAAAGATAAATTCCAAGAATCCATTACTGTCTACCTGAAACAACAACCACTGATTACACTTACTTGTTGTATTATCTGCCTGGACAACAACGACAACGTATTCTGGAACATCCTCGGTATGACCCTCCTGAGGTACTCCATGATCCTCCTGTTGTTATTGAACGGATCGTTCACAGCGCTCTGGATGACGTTAGTGAAGCCCATATGCATCAACGTCTGTTTGTCGACGGTCAGATCTGCTATCAGGGTGCTCTGCGGGTGCACCCATTTAATGATCGGTTCCAAGATCTTACTGAAACGTTTCTTGTAGTTCCTGTCGCCTTCCGTCAGCGGCTCGACGGCACGGAGACGCAGTAACTTCGAGTCGGTCTCGAGCACGCCGAGCACCTCGACTTTCACCTGACGCTGGTTACCGTCCTGGGTGGTCGTTCCCAGGGATATGACGCCGATCTCGACTTTCACGCCGGGACCGCCGAGGAGCCGTAAGTGCGACTGGTTGGCCACCGTGCATATCGCTCGTAACCACGTGAACGTGTTCTTAACGAATAAGTTGTCCACTTTGACCTACAAATGGGAATGGTTCGTAGGCATAACGTAAAATAGCTTTAATTCATGTGCTCTTACCCACTGCGTAACGTTCTGTATGTTAGTCTGGCACGCCCAATGGTACAACAGCTTCAATATAACGACGGGTGAATGCGTGGAACCCTCGAACAGCGAACCGTTAAACACAGAGACGAACCTCTGCGGGCAACATTCCGTTATCCAGACGTAACCACCGGAATAGGGAAACTTCGAGACGTCGCTGTACATGCCGAGCTTCATGCAGTTCGACGCGTGCAGGCTGCACCTCTGTTCCGATTTGACCAGACCTTGTTGTATCAACCTGAAAACAGATTAAGGAGACTCTTTAACTGCAATGGGTCGAAACCACACTTATCATTAAAGAGTGGATAGTTTGCTGTTAAAAAATAAGGGAAAAGGCATCAAATCTAATAAATAAAGGCGCGATATATTTGTAAAAAAGGCAACTTAAATCTTATTTTTCTTACAAAATGTTCAATAGTAATGTGAATAAAATCGAAAGATGAAAAAGGCATACTCTAGTTTAAAAATTTTATTATACATTTAAAAAAGCATTCACCTAACTACCCGCCCTTCACTCATCACACTTACCACTCGGTGAACCTCGAAGGTATCTGCATGAGCACCGACTTGACCTTCGAGTCCAGCTTGCTCCTGTCGGCCGACATGTCCTGCACCCTGAGCTGCGGCCGGGCGACGACGACCAACGACGGGTAGGTCTTCCCCTGGAGCTTATTGAAGGAGATCTCCTTGCTGTCCGGCAACGGGCGAC
Organism: Cryptocephalus moraei; assembly: GCA_946251905.1. Taxonomy (NCBI): domain Eukaryota; kingdom Metazoa; phylum Arthropoda; class Insecta; order Coleoptera; family Chrysomelidae; genus Cryptocephalus; species Cryptocephalus moraei. Next base: position 20,591,325 of record OX276464.1, on the reverse strand, counting down.
CGTCCTCGGTTGTCAGATCGACGATGGGCGTCGCGGCGACCTTCTTCGCCGGAGGACCCTCGACGTTCGACTCGGACGGCTTACACGTCGACGAAGGAGAAGACGACGCCGCAGGGGCCTGCTGGGAATCCATAACATTTATAGCAGAACGTAAACGGTAAAAGGATGTACTCGCTTCGATCGCAAGAAATACTTGACACGATGATAACATATGTATCCCATGAACGAGGAATCGAAAGATGAAGACAATGAACCACGTCCAACCATTACAACTGATTTCTAGAACACGCTTTTTCCATGATGGGGCAAGTTATTCACAGATGTACAATTTATCCATTTCAAACTCCTAGCAGTCCCGTAATTGGCTAGCGACGACCATACTTGGACTAACGAGTTTTTGAAGTTTCACCGAAACGCATTTTCTTGCTAAAGTTCAACGTCCACAATAATTCCATCGAGTCAAGATGTCTATTAATGGAGAACACTTAATCCCACGAGCGTTTGACGATGTAAAACAGACCAAGACGATTTGTACCTTTTACCACTGGACAGTAGCGAGTTCGCGAGTGATAAGTGAATCTATCTCCTTGTAGATAGCCGATTCATACAACTTAGAGAATTTTGTCTGCTAAGAATGATGCAGAAAAATTTATTTTTATGACTCACATTTCATTATATTTCCCAACTATTACTAATACGACATATATAGTACTGTGCATATAATTGATACACTTTTACAATCTCAGCCTACTGCACCATTTGGCGCCATTTGCATAAATTGAGACATTGCAATCTGAACCCAAAGAATACTTAGCAGGCAGACTAAATAAACTACTGCACTAAGAGATAGAATAAGAATGGAAGATACGTATTAAGAGACCTGTGTGTCCAGTATGTTGGTTTCGCCATGTTGGCAGGCATGGAAGCTGATCTAACATAGCAGATTATTACATCAGAAAAGTTCTTGAATCCGTAACCAAAATCTACCATGCTGTTACACCTACCTAGAATGCGTGATAAATCTTGTATGCTTCCTAGAAGAATTGATGTAGAAACATTTACTTTTACGACTGTCACATTTCATTTGATTTGTCATGCATACTTCCCAAATATTACTAATACTTGATATACAGAAATGTGCATATAATTGATACATTTTTACAATCTGAGCCTTACTGCATCATTTGACGCCATTAGCGTGAATTAAAACATTGCAATCTGAACCCAAAGAATTACTAAATAAACTACTGCACTAAGAGATAGAATAAGAAATGAAGATACGTATTAAGAGACCTGTGTGTCCAGTATGTTGGTTTGGCCATCGGGGGAACGCTACAGATCGGATAAAACCAGAATGACAAAGTATGGAGACCATCTGAGCGTTGGCATGGAAGCCGATCTTCAGGATCCCAGGATGGAAGACGATAGAAAACAGGACTATGTTTCAATACGAGAGGAAGAAAAAGAAGAAGAATTGTTGTAATTTAAAAATAGGTTTATTCAATCAATTACTTCATTTAAGGGCACATCCATGTAGTACATTTGTCAAAAAAAAAAGAAACGAGTTCTCTCCTACCAAACTTAATGCCACTCGTACGTACGTAACCATCCGTTCACCTTAAAACATTATCAATTACTTTCTTAAAGAAACTCTCCTTACTTTCGCTCTAGTGACGGGGGCAGTCCTGACGACGGGCAGTGTCTTCGTGATGGGCAGTGTCTTCGTGACGGGCGTGGCCTTCGTGACGGGCGTGGTCTTCGCGACGGGGGAGGCCCTCGTCACGACGGTCGGGGCGATGGCGAGCGGCCCCTTCTTCTGAGGGGCGGCGGCGGCCCCCTTCGAAGCCTGGGGCGTGTTCCTCGTGACGATCGTCGATCGGACGACGGGCGTCGTCTTCGGCTGTATCGCGACCTTCGGCTGTGGCGTCGTCGTCGCCGCCGCCGCGACGACGGCCGCCGCTGCGACCGTGGCCGCCGCAGGCGCGGGGCTGACCGAAGCCCTGCCGCCGCGACGCGTGCGCATCGGCCTCGTGTTCACCATGGGCGACGTGCCGGGGGCGGTCGTCGTCGGCGGAGGCGTCTGCTGCAGGTTCTGCGACACCTGGAGTGCAAAAGGCGACATCAAGTTAATCAAGTCCTTTGTTAAGAAACCTACATAGGACGTAGGCGTTGTAAATAGGTAAGTAGGATAAGTAACTCTACCCTAGGTGTTTTATCTGTGTCTTTATGAGACTCATCAGAACTATCCCTAGAAGTCAATACAATAATCATCATCCAGCCTGGTGTTGAGTCCACTATTAGACATAGGCCTCCATTAAACTACTCCACTGGGTTCTCTCTTGAGCTGTTCTCATCCAGTATCCTCTAATCCTGTTTATACCATCACTCCATCTTGTTGGTGGTCTACCCCTGCTTCTTTTATCCGCTCTGGGTCTCCAGTTTAATATTCTTATGGTCCACCTGTCATCCTTAAATCTCGAAACATGTCCCGCCCATTTCCACTTTAATTCTGTGATTCGTCGGATTATGTGCTGTACCCCTGTCCTTCGTCGAATTTCGGTGTTTCTGATACGTTCTTGAATCCTCATACCCAGCATAGCTGAGCATAACATCTCTGAGCCACTTCCAATTTCTCCACGGTGCCTTAAGGTAAGTGTTTCAGCACCATAAGTTATCACTGGCAGCACGCACTGATAGTATACTTTCCGTTTCGAGCTCATTGGAACGTCACTACCGAAAATATCTCTCAATCTTCCATATGCTGCCCATCTAAGACCAATCCTCCTCTGTAATTCCTTTGTTTGGTTGTCTCTCTATTTATTCTAATTTGGTGCCCCAGGTATTTGTATTCGTCGACCTCCTCGATGGTTTTGCTGTCTAGTAATATAGTCCTTCCCAGTACTAGGTTTGTCATGATTTTTGTTTTTTGCTGGTTTATGTAAAGGTCAACTTTTTCAGTTGCCTGCTTCAGTTTGTTTATCATTAAACCGGCTTCTTTGAGGTTGTCTGTTATCAGCACTATATCATCTGCATATCGTAGATTATTTAGCATTTTCCCATCTATACTGATATCTTTGTTTCCCCAAATTCAGAGTCTTAAAAGCATATTCTAAAATAGTGTTGAATATTTTTGGGGACAGTGTATCGCCTTGTCTAACTCCTCTTTGTATGGGAAATTTTTTGGTCGTGTTATGGATTTTCACGCTCGCGGTCGAGTTGCTGTAGATATTGTGTATTAGACGGGTATATCTATAGTCTATGCGACACTGGCTAAGGGCCTTCAGGATAATACAATAATATCTAATCCAAAACTTCTTCTACGCTTAACAATTATTAACTGTTCTCACGTCTCGACTTACCGCAACTTTCCCCTGGTAGACCTTAGGGGCGGTCGTGGTGGTGGAAGCGGTCGTGACAGGTTCCAAGTACAGACCTAACCTGTCCATGACGAGCATATTCGGGCAGCTCGTCACGGGATTGTTCACTATCAGATTTGTCGGTTGCGGGTTCTGCGCACCTGAAACGCACCTCAGATAAATCTACAAGTCTAAACTAAAAACGAAATAAACTCATACTTTTGATGGCGCTTTGTACCTGCTCCGTTATCTCTATGATAGAACAGAGATCCCCCTTGTGTATCACTTTGGTATTACTGTCGCTCAGGAGCAAGTCCAGTTTAGATTGCAGCTCCGCCTCTTCCTTCTGAGCCTTCTCGATCCTCTCCTTCTGCACCTCTTCCAGCTCCTCCACCCAGCAGTCCAGTTCGAGGGTGTTCTCGGCATTTCGGTTCGTTATCGTTTTCAGCACCAACACCTCCCGATCTAACAAACAAAACAATACAATGACGCGCTTGGAGTACTAATTAAAATAGAATGTTTAGATTACTGCACATTATATTACTCACCATTACCATCTGATGATTTTCGATGGCTCAATTTGTATTTCTTCTTCGGTGGAGGTGCAGGTGATGCTTTTGCTGGAGGAGTCGACTCGATTGGAATAATCTACAAGGTTCAAAAGGAGAATTAATATGGGATCCAACAGAACTTTACAATAACTAGAAATATACTCCTTACACTTACATCCAAATAGGAGTACTACACGAGGACAGCACCGGAGAGCGTAAAAATTAAAACCATGATTTCATTCAAGAAACAGGTATTTGTAATACTCACATCATCGTCTGAAGGTATCTCAATGGTGTCCCGTTCATCTTCCAATAGGATCTGCATCTGTTTCAGAGCTTCCTTGCTGGCCTGTCTCCTGGACCGGCCGACCGGTGTGATCTCCACTGGAGCCGCATGTTTCTTCGGCATCCTTACCTACAGAAATCAAAAGACAATGATTAATACATCCAAAATGGAAAGAGATGGAATATATTCTCGAAATTAATTCAATGTTCCATTCAAAATGGAAAGAGTTTGTGGATACCCATAGCAATATTAACGGTTACGGTTTTGATCGTTTTCAGGACATCTTCGAGTCCGGTTGGGCTGGTCAAATTCTATATCATTCTGAAGTATACTGTAATTTTGACTTGAATGATTTAAAGTTGTAATGTAGCAAAAGAACAAAGTTCCAGGTAATTTGTAGAATATAAAAGAAACGCAAGGTGTAATACGAGTCAAATTTATAAGTAGCTGTACTTTTCAGGAAATTTTGTACCAATTTTAAGGACTCAAGATAGTTCTCATGCAGGTTCAAAGTCTAATCTCGGCATTGTGGATTTTTGGAGAACATCTAGAATTGAATGATATTCAAAGAACTCCAGCAATCAATCAAAATATCTCAGAAGTAAAGATGACAATGTTCTAAGCTCCCATAATTATCCATAAAATTTCTGAGGGAACAGATTCCTAAGTATTTAAAAATTTTGAGCATAAACGTTAAGAATCTGATTTGATATGAATTTTAGCAACTTTCCACAGTTGATTTAAATCGATCAAAATTACAATGTAAGGAATGTCAAATATGTACTGTATTTTACCTATGATTGATTGACCTATGTCCCGCACTTTATCCCTTAACATTGGTATTAGCATTGGTATTAGTTTTGCTCCAAGGATGCTCTACTATTCAAAGTAAAGGGGCTATACCTTCCGTTAAAGTCAAAGTAGCGCAATTGGTAAGGACTAAGGACAATGTGTTAGAAAAAACACTATTTGGAATCAAAATGGCGGAGTTACAGTTGTCAAACGCTTGTCAATTGCCATTTTAAGTTGTCACGGGAGGAAGTTCAAGTTCAATCGTAATAAATAAAACGTTGCCATTACAAGTTTTCGTTTTGATTTCTCCTACAAATTTTACAAATTACTCCACATACAGTCGAATGCAAGACATTTTGGTTGTTTGTCATGTCATGTCACGTCAAACATGTCATTTTTTTCAAAGATATGCAACCAAATAGCAACATTTGTCCAGCATTTGAATTTACCGCGTAATTTTTGAATCAAAATGGCGGCCGAATTGCGCTACTTTGGATATATAAGGTTTGTTCCAACAGCGACAGAAACTGGTTTTAAACTGTCAGAGGCATGCGCAGTAGTCCTATTAGGTCCAAATTCGTACGAATATTTTCCACTGCGCATGCCTCTGACAGTTTGAAACCAGTTTCTGTCACTGTTGGAACAAACCTATAGTGACTTTACCTTCCGTCAACTGTCAAACGGAATGACGCCAAGTTCGAAACGCGAATCTTATTGGTCTAATCGTTTTCAAAATGACTTCTGATTGGGAATGGTAATTGTTTGGCGGGGTTGCCAGGTCACCAAACTTTCCCTCGCGGTATTGATTTCTTGTATAAACCTTTCATTTGATACCAATGAATACAAATTTCGCCACTACAGAAATACTCGCAGGTTCCTCTGTACAAGAAAAAAATGTTAAGATACTGTGTTGAATGGTAACACATACATAATTCATTTGGTCATTTTATGGAAGTGTATAACACACCGCTACTGTTGACTTCAGCAAGTTTTGATCCAATCTATATTGGTCTGTTTATACTTTGACCATTAAGGCATGCTAATCACAGCAATTCTCAAAAATTATAGATACTGCTTTGGTGAGATTAATTTACAAGTTTTCATGCTGATTCATACATAGTTTTGTGACTAATATCAAGAATCACAGCCTAATCATATATTTATCAAGTAATGTTTAACTGTTAGATACTCAATTTCCATTCTACTTACTTAGTAGAGCAGTGCAGAGTAAGTATCAGGTGTTTTTTTTAAATTTCACCTCATAGGCTGTGGATAATGTTTGTGAATGCGCCTTACTAAAAAATGTCAAAATTGACATAACCTCACATTTTTAATAAAAATTGAAACTGCTCCAATCGGTTAATAGTGTCTTGAAAAAGACAGCTCACTCATCTACTCCTAATTAATAGAGCCAAGGACACTACTAACTGATTAGAGCAGTTTCAATTTTTATTAAAAAAGTGAGGTTATGTCAATTTTGACATTTTTTAGTAAGGCGCATTCACAAACACTATCCACAGCCTACTATTAGGTGAAATGTAAAAAAACACCCGATATAATGGTGATCGGCATTGAAGGCCTTTGCTACATCAAGGGAAGCATCAATGTCTTGCTTAATTTTACGAAACATTAAATTTGTAATATACTGCAATGCAATATTTTGCTTCTAGACAACACTCAATTGCAATTGTGTAGAGTGTTGCCTGCACAATTTTGCAATATTTGTTGTATTGGAAACTTGTTCAACTGTAGATGGGTATACGCTTTAGCTGTTTTTAGTGTATTTGGCCTAATAGACTTTATGGTACTTAAGTGCTTAAAGTCAAATGTTAAACTCTGTCTAGTCTATGCCAATAACATTATCTTTCATATCAGACCAAATACAACAAATCAGTTTCAACCTTTATGACCTGAGGAATTCTTAATTAATCATAGCTTATTATAAGTAATGATGCATTCAATGAAACAGAATGTATTAAAAGTAATTGATTGGATAATCTGGCAAGGTAAGAGGTACTTATTTTATTGTCCCATTAGATAATTAAATATAATGTTTGTGAATTATAATTGCAACAATTACGCCCCTTGAATTTATTATACTATTGGGAATGAAAGGATTTTGGTATAAATTTCATCGCTTATATCAACCGATTCGTACACTTCAATCCTTGTTTACATTTGATATCAAAATTACAGTTAAGTATTTTTTACACGAAGGTGCGCCTTTTAGTTAAAAAACAAGTCCAAACAAGTCCTCCAAGTAAATTTAACTCCATACTATGAAACCACGAATGATCAAAATATATATAGATAACCAGTTTCGGCAACGTACCCATCTGCAACGCGACTGCAAGTAGAAACAGTTATAATTGTGATTAACCAAACACAAACAAAACCATTTCTCGGTGGTATGCAACACAAAGATCGATAGAATGCGGTGAAATCGGTATCCCCATTTGACTGATTGATCGATTGGAGGCAACAGCTTACGTTACGACAGATGTGGGCTCTGTAGGGTGTAACTGATTTTGTTCAATTTTTCTCTTATGGCGAGAAATAATAGGCGAAGCATATGGAGGTGGCAACAAGGGTGCGATCGGGACTCTTCCTCACCTTGTCCGGCTTCTCCTCCTTGACTTTGACCTCCTCGACTTTCACCTCCTTGCTGTTGTCCTTCTTGCTGATCTTAATCTTGAACGTGGACTTCTCGGGCAGGCAGAGGGTCGGCACGACGTCCCCCTTGAGCACCTTCCATTCGCCTGTAAAACGTCGCGACATTACAAGACAAAATCGGACCATGGGGGCGGGGGGGGGGTTCGGCACTCACTGCACGTGCCGCTGCTCTTGTCCGCGTTGTGCTTGTAGTTGAGCCTCGTGATCGAGTAGTCGGCGTTCCGGAAGTGCCTCGAGCACACCTTCGAGCGCTTGTTGATCTCCGATTCCTGCTTGTTGATCGCCCTCAGCCATTTCCTCCTCAGCGCGTTCTCCTTCGGGAAGGGGTAGTAGGCGGTCGCGTCGCCCCCGCTCGACTCGCACCCCGGCACGGAGCAGCTCTGGTGCCTCTTCATCTCACGCGAACATCACAGACGTTAACAACAACAACACAAACACAAAGGGACGAGACAAGGTTACTAGTAGTCGTTACTAGGTTAGGTTTTTCAGCGTTAGCGAAGATGGAGGACGACGCGCCGGTGGCGACCTCTTTAACGCCCCGATGCTCTCCTCCCGTCGAAACGCATCGGGCGATCGGGCGACGTAGGGTAGGGAGACTCGGAGGACGGGGGCGTCGCGGACGCGTCGATTGCGAATTACGGCACCTTTTTCGCTTTCCCGATGTTTAATTTTTAGTTTTTAGTTGTTACGGATCTGCGTTCCGCATCGTTGTTCGGCGATCGACTGCACGCCGGCGCCACCTGCCGGAGGTGGACGCGAGGCGGGGACGTGGAGGGACGCGGCGGTCGGCGGGATATTTGAAAAGTTTAACGGAATACACATTTCAACACAATTCCCGACGAGTTTAGCCATCGTTTATTTCAAGTTTTAAATGCAATATACAACCTTTCCCTATTACTAACCACGTGCTTGTATATGAAAGTAAATTCGATATAAGTATGAGTAATTACTTATTTCTAATATACTCACTGTAACAACGTGACTTCTTTTACTCCGTGCCAAGTACTCGATCGTACGGTAATTTACAGCTGAGAGAAGCGGTTTAGACAGTAACCAAGGCGGTAGTTTTCAAGTTTTTTTAATTGGTATGATGGTTGCCTATACAGGTGGGGAGGTCGGCAAGAAAATTCCTCTAAAATCGATTAGAGAAACAATTATGATAACTCTACAGTAATAGTTTAACACCATTATCCTACCAACCACCCTACACTAGTTTTGAAGCGGTTTAGACGGTAATCAAGGCCTTAGTTTTCTAGTTTTTTAAAGGGTATGATGGTTGCCTATACAGATGAGGAGGTAATCAAAAAAATTCCTCTAAAATCGATTAGAGAAACTATTACGATAACTCTACAGTAATAAATTAACACCATTAATCTACCAACCTCCCTACATTAGTTTTGAACGATATTGGATAATTGACCAGTAAATTCCAAACGTCTATTGCAATATTCATTACCTAGTGTAACGCGAAATGTAAACAGCAGCGCGAGACGTGTTTACTCTTATCGGTCGGAACGCGGCTACGCTTATTAAGCGCAGCGGCGAGCAATAAAAACCGTCCCGAGCGTTCCCGCAACATTTCATTAAGGAAATAATGATTTATGCCTTTCGTGACGTTTCTAAGTAAACATTATTTGAGAAAGGAATGACCTGGCGTAAGGTTGTTAAAGCTCTTTCAGTTCTTACTGTTCTCCCATAATGAAGGGACTAATTGTTAATGAGATACACCCGAAAACAAGCAAAAAGGAACTGGATTGATTGAAAATCAATTGGTAATTGTTTATTTCCACACTTCCATATATATATCTCATCGCTGTACATGCATGTATATGCAATATTGTTTCTTAATTAACATCTTTAACAACTGTAAAATATAATCGATCCGTTATTTTTGTTCCACGAGAAACAACGTATTTCACAACATTTCAATTAATGTAAAGGTGAATTACTACGTAGCAAATAAGCGGTAAACACAGTATTGACCTTAGAAATTGAACTTTTGCCATTAATTATCCTCTAAAGTAGTTCGAAACAATGTGTAACTTCACTTAACTGATCGTACGGTTCGTGTTAGTCTCCCCGCCCTCTGGAATGCTGATCTGGAACTGGAGCAGCACCACCAAGTACGTCACCATCGTCGCTATTAACTAGAAACAGAAACACAATTTACACGAACAGCGTCTAAATTTAGGGAGAGATCGAATCTTCGAATTATTCGTATCGTTAATCCGAGCGTGTGGTGGTGATTGTCGTCCCCTTCCGTTGAAATTCGATAGTGAAACCTTCTAATTACGCACTAACTATATATGTACATGTATTATGACGACAGGAAACTCATCATATATCGAGTTACCAATTAGACACTTTTCCCGCTCTTACCGATTTGAACAAGTTGCGGTTGACCGCGAAGAACCCGATCAATATCATGTCCGTTGGGTTCATCTCGGTGGCGCGTAGAAACATGTTTATCTGCAAGTCGATCAGAGTTAGTAGTTAGTGTGATGATCGTTCGATTGCTCACCTCTTGCTGCGCGTCGTCGTTCATCCAAGTCAGTTCGACCAGGAGGAGCTTCTTCTGGAACTGGACCCTCACCTAAGCAGAGAGCAATTACAGATAATCGCAGCTATTGGAGTCACACTCAGTTCCTTACGCAATTGGACGCGTAATGCGCCTCGTCGCAGACGAAGAACAGCATCGTCCCGGCGAAGAACGCGGTGATGGTGAGGCCGACGTCCTTGATCCCGAGGCCGTCCTGGATCTGCGACAGCAGCCCGTAGATCGTCAGCGTGATGATCAGGAAGAGGTAGAGGCAGAGGAATGTCATCGCGTAGCCGAACGAGTTGCCGATGTCCCTTATGATCCTGCTGAGCATCATCCACAGCGACCTGTAGTCGGCGACGCGGCTCGACGGGCCGACGTTCTTCAGCGCCTGCTGGAAGTCGTCGGCGACGGTCGTCGCCGTGCGACCTATCAGGTCGCAGTAGACGTACCAGGCGCCGCCGAGGACGTACGTCACGATGTTGATGTAGCAGTAGGGGACGACCTGCGATTAGGAATCCACAGTAAGGTGATACGTTGGGTATAGTGCTTGGGACACCAAGTGAGTGCTGGATAGATCTAGGTACCATCTATATCTGGTTTAACTCGAGATGGTTGCCATTTAAGTTTCTGGTTTACTAATTTAGGGAACTTTTTACCTAATTCAATGATTTAACTAAACACGCTTTGTTTTACAAATGAATAACAGCATTGAATAGCATTGATTACGTCACGCCCTGTCTCCAATCTACAAGAATTTCAAGTAGGATCTGCACGTTACGCCCTCAGATCCACCCTGGAGATTACGTCACGCCCTGTCTCCAATCTACAAGACCGCCTACAGCCTTACGACCTGTAGATAAGACTGTAGCCAATGTAGCTAATCAAGATTCTATGTACAGTCCATTTACACACAGATCACTATACCCTTTGTACATGCTCGGAGAAACCAACTGAACCAAACGATGAAGAAGATTACGTCACGCCCTGTCTCCAATCTACAAGGCCGTCTACAGTCTTACGGCCTTTAGATAAGACTCAGCAATGTAGCCAATCAAGATTCTACATACAGTCTATTTACACACAGATCACTATACCCTTTGTTCATGCTCGGAAAAAACAACTGAACCAAACGACGAAGAAGATCACGTCACGCCCTGTCTCCAATTTACAAGACCGTCTACAGCCTTACGACCTGTAGATAAGACTCAGCAATGTAGCCAATCAAGATTTTACATACAGTCCATTTACACACAGATCACTATACCCTTTGTACATGCTCGGAGAAACCAACTGAACCAAACGATGAAGAAGATTACGTCACGCCCTGTCTCCAATCTACAAGACCGTCTACAGCCTTACGACCTGTAGATAAGACTCAGCAATGTAGCCAATCAAGATTCTACATACAGTCCATTTACACACAGATCACTATACCCTTTGTACATGCTCGGAGAAACCAACTGAACCAAACGATGAAGAAGATTACGTCACGCCCTGTCTCCAATCTACAAGGCCGTCTACAGTCTTACGGCCTTTAGATAAGACTCAGCAATGTAGCCAATCAAGATTCTACATACAGTCTATTTACACACAGATCACTATACCCTTTGTTCATGCTCGGAAAAAACAACTGAACCAAACGACGAAGAAGATCACGTCACGCCCTGTCTCCAATTTACAAGACCGTCTACAGCCTTACGACCTGTAGATAAGACTCAGCAATGTAGCCAATCAAGATTTTACATACAGTCCATTTACACACAGATCACTATACCCTTTGTACATGCTCGGAGAAACCAACTGAACCAAACGATGAAGAAGATTACGTCACGCCCTGTCTCCAATCTACAAGGCCGTCTACAGTCTTACGGCCTTTAGATAAGATTCAGCAATGTAGCCAATCAAGATTCTACATACAGTCTATTTACACACAGATCACTATACCCTTTGTTCATGCTCGGAAAAAACAACTGAACCAAACGACGAAGAAGATCACGTCACGCCCTGTCTCCAATTTACAAGACCGTCTACAGCCTTACGACCTGTAGATAAGACTCAGCAATGTAGCCAATCAAGATTTTACATACAGTCCATTTACACACAGATCACTATACCCTTTGTACATGCTCGGAGAAACCAACTGAACCAAACGATGAAGAAGATTACGTCACGCCCTGTCTCCAATCTACAAGACCGTCTACAGCCTTACGACCTGTAGATAAGACTCAGCAATGTAGCCAATCAAGATTCTACATGCAGTCCATTTACACACAGATCACTATACCCTTTGTACATGCTCGGAGTAAACAACTGAACCAAACCATGAAGAAGATTACGTCACGCCCTGTCTCCAATCTACAAGACCGTCTACAGTCTTACGGCCTTTAGATAAGACTCAGCAATGTAGCCAATCAAGATTCTACATACAGTCCATTTACACACAGATCACTATACCCTTTGTACATGCTCGGAGAAAACAACTGAACCAAACGACGAAGAAGATCACGTCACGCCCTGTCTCCAATCTACAAGACCGTCTACAGTCTTACGACCTGTAGATAAGACTCAGCAATGTAGCCAATCAAGATTTTACATACAGTCCATTTACACACAGATCACTATACCCTTTGTACATGCTCGGAGAAACCAACTGAACCAAACGATGAAGAAAAGAGCGGAGAAGTCCCAAGACTCGTTTCTTCCATACTGGTTCGTAATGCAAAACATACTAAGCAAAGGAATCTGAAGATTCTAGATTCTATCCTTCGATTCCGGTGAAAGACTCACTCACCTGCAAGAACTTGAAATGCACCATCGTGATGTGCGTTATCACCATGGTGACGATCGCGAGGACCGGCAGCCCGACGGTGATCACGTACGGCTTGTTCCCTAAGAACGTCATGAACTTCTTCCTCGTCAGCCTGCGATAGATCCTCTCGAACGACATGATGTTCGTCAGCACCCTCGCCTGCTTCCTCGCCTCGTACCAGCAGAACAGGTTGATCACTATCGGCACCAGGTACACGGTGAAGAGGTAGTCGATCACCGCCTCCTCGAACCTACCCTCGGCCGATCTCACCATCTCGACCTTGTCCCAGCGGATGTAGCCGATGTAGGCGACGACGATGAGGAACACGCCGACGGAGTAGGCCAGCAGGTGCGGCGTCACCTGGTGGCAGAGTTGGGGGATATAGAGGTGGATGGGCACCACATAGACACCACGGCTCAATCGGGCTACCTCCAAGACCCCAGCTGGACCTACCTGGAACGCATCGCCTCGCCTCGCGATCGGGAACAGCCCGACGACCCTCAGCAGCATCAGCACGGGCCTCAGCGAGTCGTACAGCGTGCTGTCCGACGCAGCAGCCTCCTTGGGGTCCTGGAACGCCCTCACAGGGTCGCCGGGACCTCCGTACGGCGCTACCTTGCCGACGGGGTTCTGCTGCCTGTTGCCGTAGAAGGGCTCGCCGCCCTCGAGGAAGACGCTCCTCCTCCTCACCTGCTCCTTGAGCTGGTCGTCGATGATGCTCAGGTGGCCGACGTTCCCGTACATCTCTGAGAATGGGGACTGACTGGGAAAAACGGGTCAAGTTTGTGGAAAGCCATTAGTTTTTCGACGTGGGTAAACAAGGGGTTTATTGATGAGCGTGTAATTAATCGATCCGGTAATTGCGGTTTCTACGGTGTGAGGCTACCTGGAATTGAGCAGTCGAAGCGAGTAATAAGAGTGTCGATGTTGATAAGCGATACTGGCCCATACGTTTTTGGAAGCATAGCTTTCTTATCGCTGAGAGGTATGAACTTCGAAAAAAGGAACGACCGTAACGACCCGAACGACCCATATTTTCTTCTCCTTGACAGCTGCAAAGTGGAAACTGTCGATTTCCCTTGTTTTAAAATTTTATTTATAAAATTTAGCAAAGACAAACCTTTATTATATTCACTAAATGGGGTAAAAATAGGGTACAGCTTATTACCAGAACGTCAATCCTCAGTTTTGCATGTCATATATTGTTATTACATAATAATTGCTACACTAAATCATCTCATCGATTCAGTTTCGAAATATACCATTCAATAAAACGTTTCATTATCAAAAATGAGGTATTGAGCAATTAAAAGCGACTTCAAAAACTTTAATTAGTCTACCTTAATTTATGGAACTAATTACGCGTAGTTATGTATTGATGTTATGATTCGGTGCGATCGAAAGAAAAATGAGACGTTCGAATTTTAATGGTTCTCCCATAAAGCACGGCGGAATTAGAACACTTTGAAATCCCGAGATATTAATACATATGGCTTCCAATCACTTAACGTAACGGTGCTGCAGATAAGGGACGCATTACGTTAACAGCACGGTAACTTAATTACGTTTTAAATATGAAAATCTCTTTCAGGTGTTTGTTCGAGGGACTCATGTAGTCAATTCGTTGAGTCCAATCATCGCTCTAGTTGTAAAGTTTGTGACGTTCCGCTCAAATTGATTGAGCTAATTTATTGAGCCTCACCAGATCTAAATCTTTCCATTGTGACCAGTGTGACGTTCATCACATCAGGTTGACATGAATATATACATGAATAACTTCTAATTTGATGCTCTTATTGATGTCTATACTATTTTCAAAACAAATCCCGATGCACGTCATATTTTGATGACGTCACCAAACATCCAATACTACCAACTTAATATAGTCCCAGGACATCGCAATTTATGTGTTCCGTGTATATTTTAGGTTGAGAATACACATATCCATATAGTCAACCTAAATTATACACGGAACACATAAATTGCGATGCCCTGAGACTATATTAAGTTGGTAGTACTGGATGAATCTGACGTCATCACAATGACGTGCATCGCGATTTCTTTTGAAAAGACTATACTATGATGTGAGCTACCAACTCTATCCGATATTTGCTCAACTTTGCTCTATTTGCTGTAGCTCGCATTGAGCGCCTGACCCATTGAGCGATCCCATCGAAATTGCGCCCCCCTCCCTACGCCGAAATCAATTACACATCCCGATATGTAGCTCAATAGGGCAACAGGGGCGGCCCTCTATCGCCGCTCCCCTCTCCCTCCTACTTCGGTCTCGGTGGCGGGGGCGACGACGGCTCTATTCTCTATTCTCTATCATTGAGGCGCAGTTCGCGGAAACGTCCCGCCGAGCGTGTACCTCTACACGTGTGACGTGTGATTGAGTGCGTTGGACGTGTACCCGTGTGAGGAATAGGAGAGGTAATTCGGGTGTCAGTCGGTCTTTGGATGTTTAAATTTCCGCACGGTCGAACTACAAAAGGATGTAGATAGGGAAACGGTGTATCGACATTCGATCAGATTGAGGAGGAACAAAAGGTCGGATCTTCTCGAAATGCGATCGATTTATTTGAAGACTCAATTTCAATATTTGACTCAAAATGGCAAAATTTGTAGCCTTCATTCATCCAATTATTAGTAATACCTCAATAACTTCAATTTGCAGTTGCTCCAATATATCAGATCATTCAGTAGTACCTACTTAACTACCTCTTGAGACGTTTTAGTTGGTTGTGATTGTTTGACACTTGCGGTTTTTAATACCTCAAATAACTTCAATTTTAAATTTACAGTTGCTCCAATATATCAGATAATTTAGTAGTACCTAACTTAACACCCTTTTGAGACGTTATAGTTAGTTGTGATTGGTTGGCTCTAGCGATTTAATATTCGGATTAACATTTTAAACTTGTAACACTGATTCATATTTCGAGGTTGGTAGCATTGTTAACGTCTCGAATTATCGTTGTTGCTCAATTTCCCTTCGCAACTAAAACCTTAATTCTATTTATTAACTGTTCAAAGTGGAATGTTTTGATTTGAAGCAGCTTAACTATTTCTTTTGAGTTAAATTTTGGGAACTGATTGAATTTGATTTTTATAAATTATTTTAATTAAAAAACGATATCATATTACGATAATTTTGAAGAATAAACCAAATCGCTCTCCGGTCAATCATTTTGAACAGATTTTCATAAAATTTAAACAATTTCCAGGTAATTCTAATTGAGTATTTTACACAAATATTGATTACTGTTTTATTATTGTTTAATATTGATACACAAATTGAGCTAGCTGATTAGAGCAATAAGATTTTGACTCAATTTTGAGCATAGAACTTTTGAGTACAGTTTGAACTAACTATGCAGTTTTGATTGAACTTTAGGATTAATTCACGATATCAAAGATGGTAACGTTTGATACAGTCAAATAATTATTATGTTTTATATTGATTTTGCCTAATTTTGAGCAGGTTATTACAATGTTCATCGCCTCCAAACTGGAGGCGATGAATCATCTCAAGTCGATGTTAGAGTTAAATTGGATCTTTTAGAAAGTTCCAGTTATGATTGGAGTTAATTATTTAGTTAAATTGTTGTCTAAAATGTCGTAAGTTATTTCGGGACTCAATTTTGAGCTAGAAATGCACAAGCAGATGTCAGTTATTTGAACTATGTGTATGTTTGAACTAACCAAGGCGATTTTGGATGAACTTATGATTAACTGATGAAATCTAACACTGCGTTTTAGTAAGGTTAAAAAATTCTTATGTTCCAAATAGATTTTACCTTATTTTGAGCAAGTTGTTTCAATGTTTCACCAAATTTGAGACGATGAGTATTCTCAAGTCGCTGTTACAGTTACATTTGACCTTTTAAAAAGTTCCAGTTATGACTGGATTTTATTACTCAGTTAAATTTCTGTCTAAAATGTCGAACGATGTTTCAGGACTCAATTTTGAGCAAGAAATGCACAAGCAGATGTCAATTATTTGAACTGTGAGTATGTTTGAACTAACCAAGGCGATTTTGGATGAACTTTATGATTAACTGATGAAATCTAAGACTGCGTTTTAGTAAAGTTAAAAAATTCTCATGTTCCAAATAGATTTTACCTTATTTTGAGCAGGTCGTTTCAATGTTTCGTCAAACTGGAGGCGAGGAGTCATCTCAAGTCGTTGTTACAGTTATATTGGACATTTTAAAAAGTTCCAGTTATGATTGGAGTAAATTATTTAGTTAAATTGCTGTCTAAAAGGTCGTACGTTATTTCGGGACTCAGTTTTGAGCAGGAAATATACATGCAAATGTCAGTTATTTGAACTATGTGTATGTTTGAAGTAACCAAGGCGATTTTGGATGAACTTTAGGATTAACTGATGAAATCTAAGACAGTGTTTTAGTAAAGCTAAAAAATTCTTATGTTCCAAATAGATTTTACCTTATTTTGAGCAAGTTGTTTCAATATTTCACCAAACTGGAAACCATAAGTCATCTAAGTCGCAGTTACAGTTAAACTGTACCTTTCGGAAAGTTTCAGTTATGATTGAAGTTAATTATTTAGTTAAATTTCTGTCCCAAATGTCGAACGATGTTTCACGACTCAATTTGGAGCAAGAAATGCACAAGCAAATGTCAATTATTTGTACTACGAGTATGTTTAAACTAACCAAGGCGATTTTGGATGAACTTTATGATTAACTGATGAAATCTAAGACAATGTTTTAGTAAAGCCAAAAAATTCTTATGTTCTAAATAGGTTTTGCCTAATTTTGAGCAGGTTGTTTCAATTTTTCGCCAAATTTGAGCCGATGAGTATTCTCAAGTCGCTGTTACAGTTAAATTTGACCTACTAGAAAGTTCCAGTTATGATTGGAGTTAATTATTTAGTTAAAATTCTGTCTGAAATATCTAACGATGTTTCAGGACTCAATTTTGAGTAGGAAATGCACAAACAAATGTCAATTATTTGAACTATGAGTATGTTTGGTCGAGCAAAGCGTCTCCAATGCGATTTTTGATTAACTGATGACATCTAAGACAACGTTTTAGTAAAGTTAAAAAATTCGTATGTTCCAAATAGACTTTACCTTATTTTGAGCAAGTTGTTTCAATGTTTCACCAAACTAGAGGCGATGAGTCATCTCAAGTCACTGTTACAGTTAAATTTGACCTTTTAGAAAGTTCCAGTTATGACTGGACTTAATTACTTAGTTAAATTTCTGTCTAAAATGACGAGGAACATTTCAGGACTCAATTTTGAGCAAGAAATGCAAAAGAAAATTTCAATTATTTGAACTATAAGTATGTTTGGTTTAACAAAGCGTCTCCGATGCGATTTTTGATTAACTTTATGATTAACCGATGAAATCTAAGACAACGTTGTAGTAAAGCCAAAAAATTTGAGACGATGAGTATTCTCAAGTCGCTGTTACAGTTAAATTGGACTTCTTAGAAAGTTCCAGTTATGATTGGACTTAATTATTTAGTTATATTTTTGTCGAAAATGTCGAACGAAGTTTCAGTACTCAATTTTGAGCAGGAAATGCACATGAAACTAACCAAGCGTCTTCAGAGCAATTTTGAGTGAATTTTGGGATTAACTGATCAAATCTAAAATGACATAATTGGAAAAGACAAGAAGTTGGTGATAATTTTTTTAGTCAAATTTAATGCGTGCAATAGTTTCCAAGCTCATGTTGTCAAATAGGCTCACTCTTTTCCATGTAATAAATCACAAATTTGCATGAAATTTCGCTGTGAACGTTCTGCAAATTCGACCGATGTCTGTATTTCCGATCGTCCCCCTGAAACTTGTCTCCCCATCCCTCGCCACCCTCGCACCCTCATTTTTATTACCCTTAACGCAACATTTACACAGGAGCGCGAGGGTACATAACTCCCTGCTTTAGTATAGCCATCCTCCCTTTCATTTTTTGTCGATACGTGCCAGTTAATTTAGTCATTACATAGTTTTCATCGATCCCAAAACTAAAAATTATTTAATTAAGCGGATTACTTCAACGGAAGGTAAACTAACAATCGTGCTTGTTTATACAGTTTCTGGCATAATTTATTCGATGGCCAATGATGATGCTCAAAGCGGCTTGAAAGACATCTTTAGGATGTTATGTTTTCATAATTTTTCTCTCTGGCTAATGGGGATCTAAAAATAAAATAAATGCTCTTAGTACCGATCGATACGGAATGTGGTGATTCTGCGTTATCCTCGTTGTTGTTACTCATAACGTGTATGTTGAATTGTTGTATGTGCTCTTTCAAGAATTGTACCGTGTTTATGTTTGATTTATTGCGATACATTACAGCTCGATAAGGCAACGTAATTAAACACGGTGTATCTTCTGGAAGAGGTTATGTACCTATACTCTTTTCAAAACAAATCCCGATGCACGTCATTTTGATGACGTCACCAAACATCCAATACCACCAACTTAATATAGTCACAGGACATCGCAATTTACGTGTTCCGTGTATATTTTAGATTGACAATATATATATGGTTGGGGCGGCGGTGGCCGTGTGGTTTAGGCGCTGGCTTTGAGTCAGGCGGTCACTGTCGTCGTGGGTTCGAATCCCACGTAATCCATGGATGTTGTGATTGTTGCGGGAAGTGTGTAAAATGTATCCAACATCCCGTTCCTATTCACGCCGGTAACCAGGCCGGATAGGATCGGATATCCTGTAGGAGGGCGGGACTAGGATACACACACCCTGAGTCGGTAGAGCACGGAGTAGATCAACCTGGGGTGAGAGCCTTAGGGGGGTACAACCGTGCTCGAGGACCGTGGTTCGGAGCCCACGTTAAACTGTAGGCCCCGTCCAGATTAGCCTTGCAGCAAAAAGGAGACGTTAACTACTCTCACACACACACACATATATATATGGTTATGTGTATTCTCAACCTAAAATATACACGAAACACATAAATTGCGATGTCCTGGGACTATATTAAGTTGGTAGTAGTGACTTGCATCGGGATTTGTTCTGAACAGAGTATACGTATCCAATCAAAATCGAACATAAACTTTGAGCTAACTTAAAAACAGCCCACAGTGTTATTTTAACATTAAGCTACCGTCAGAGAGATACGTCCTTCAATTAACGTTCCATTAAACTTGTGTCCCACGGCGAGCTTCAGAGTTTCGTAATAACAACCCACGGAGGGAGTTCAGAAAACCGCCCAGAATTTTTAATTAAGGGATGTTGCAATATGGCCGCTCGTACAATTTATATTACGCCGTGGCGCCAATTCATTATTAAATCATCGTTGCAGTTCCCGGAATTTTTTACCCTGAAAAGGGGGAGAATTCAGTTACCCGCTCATTTCCCGTATTGGGGTCGAGTGGAATGGGGGGGGGGGTTGTAATACCAATTGGGTATACGAGCCTCGCCTCGTGCTCCCGTGGGGTTCCCTTTAAAAATTCATCAATGGGAAACGTAGGAAAGCTACGGGAGAGGGAGGGAATCCCTTTCATGAATATTCGAAACTAAAAAAATGTTGGCCGCAATTGAAAATAACAAAGGAAATGAGGAGCGTACGATTAAAAAAGTGAAAACTGGCGGAAAATTCGAGAAATGAGAAAATATCTCATTCCGAGAAAAATTCATTAAGTTTTCCATCGTTTTAATTATTACCAAGCGAACTTTTCTGCGAACTCTCTTAACGTCATATTTGTCGCTTTTCCGATTTCATAGAAACGATCGATTAATTGGAAGATTCTATCGGATTTCCATAAAAAAGTTACGATAATCATCTTCTCGTTACTGTACAAAGTAAATTACTTAAATCAAAACTTGACGAAGAAAAGTAATTTGAGACAACCTTATAAAATTCCAATTTGGAACTATTGAAATAAATGGTGAACGATAAAATGAGTTTCATGACAGTTTTTGAAGTTTATTGCACCATCAAACCTTTTCAAACCCTCTCGGAATTTTATTAAAGCCTGACAAAACTCAATGAGTATTAAAATTGTTGAATTTCATTATTTTCGTTAATCAAATTCGTCGTAATAACCCCTAATTAATACAAATTATTGTGTTCGTTGAGTATGAAATCCAAATTGAGTTAGTGAAAATTCGAATCATATTGTAAAATTGAGCTTCAACACAATTGTTAAATTATTTTGTTCGTTGAGTGCGAACTCGAAATTGAGTAAAAATCTCGATTTTAGTGAAAAATTAAATCATATTGTAAAATTGAGCTTCAATACAATTATTGAAATATTTTGTTCGTTGAGTACGAACTCGAAATTGAGTCAAAATCTTGATTTTAGTGAACAATTAAATCATATTGTAAAATTGAGCTTCAATAGAGTTGTTAAGTTCATGTGTTCGTTGAGTACGAACTCGAAATTGGATTAAAATCTTGATTTCATTGAGGAATTGAATCAGATTGTGAAATTGAGCAACAATAGAATTGTTAAATTGTTGTGTTCGTTGAGTACGAACTCGAAATTGGGTTAAAATCTCGATTTAAGTGAAAATTCGAATCAAGTTCTAAAATTGAGCTTCAATAGAATTGTTAAATTATTTTGTTCGTTGAGTTACGAACTCGAAATTGGGTTAAAATCTCGATCTAAGTGGAAATTCGAATCAAATTGCAATATTGAGCTACAATAGAATTGTTAAATTATTTTGTTCATTGAGTACGAACTCGAAATTGAGTTAAAATCTCTATTGTGTTGAAAATTCGAATCATATTGTTAAATTGAGCTTCAATAGAATTGTCAAGTTATTGTATTCGTTGAGTACGAACTCGAAATTGAGTAAAAATCTCGATTTTAGTGAAAAATTAAATCATATTGTAAAATTGAGCTTCAATACAATTGTTGAAAGATTTTGTTCGTTGAGTACGAACTCGAAATTGAGTCAAAATTTTAATTTTAGTGAACAATTGAATCATATTGTAAAATTGAGCTTCAATAGAGTTGTTAAGTTCATGTGTTCGTTGAGTACGAACTCGAAATTGGATTAAAATCTTGATTTCATTGAAGAATTGAATCAGATTGTGAAATTGAGCAACAATAGAATTGTTAAATTGTTGTGTTCGTTGAGTACGAACTCGAAATTGAGTCAAAATCTCGACTTTAGTGAAAAATTGAATAATGTTGTAAAATTGAGCTTCAATAGAATTGTCAAATGATTGGGTTCTTTGAGTACGAACTCGAAATTGGGTTAAAATCTCGATTTAAGTGAAAATTCGAATCAAGTTCTAAAATTGAGCTTCAATAGAATTGTTAAATTATTTTGTTCGTTGAGTTACGAACTCGAAATTGGGTTAAAATCTCGATCTAAGTGGAAATTCGAATCAAATTGCAATATTGAGCTACAATAGAATTGTTAAATTATTTTGTTCATTGAGTACGAACTCGAAATTGAGTTAAAATCTCTATTGTGTTGAAAATTCGAATCATATTGTTAAATTGAGCTTCAATAGAATTGTCAAGTTATTGTATTCGTTGAGTACGAACTCGAAATTGAGTAAAAATCTCGATTTTAGTGAAAAATTAAATCATATTGTAAAATTGAGCTTCAATACAATTGTTGAAAGATTTTGTTCGTTGAGTACGAACTCGAAATTGAGTCAAAATTTTAATTTTAGTGAACAATTGAATCATATTGTAAAATTGAGCTTCAATAGAGTTGTTAAGTTCATGTGTTCGTTGAGTACGAACTCGAAATTGGATTAAAATCTTGATTTCATTGAAGAATTGAATCAGATTGTGAAATTGAGCAACAATAGAATTGTTAAATTGTTGTGTTCGTTGAGTACGAACTCGAAATTGAGTCAAAATCTCGACTTTAGTGAAAAATTGAATAACGTTGTAAAATTGAGCTTCAATAGAATTGTCAAATGATTGGGTTCTTTGAGTACGAACTCGAAATTGGGTTAAAATCTCGATTTAAGTGAAAATTCGAATCAAGTTCTAAAATTGAGCTTCAATAGAATTGTTAAATTATTTTGTTCGTTGAGTTACGAACTCGAAATTGGGTTAAAATCTCGATCTAAGTGGAAATTCGAATCAAATTGCAATATTGAGCTACAATAGAATTGTTAAATTATTTTGTTCATTGAGTACGAACTCTAAATTGAGTTAAAATCTCTATTGTGTTGAAAATTCGAATCATATTGTTAAATTGAGCTTCAATAGAATTGTCAAGTTATTGTATTCGTTGAGTACGAACTCGAAATTGAGTAAAAATCTCGATTTTAGTGAAAAATTAAATCATATTGTAAAATTGAGCTTCAATACAATTGTTGAAAGATTTTGTTCGTTGAGTACGAACTCGAAATTGAGTCAAAATTTTAATTTTAGTGAACAATTGAATCATATTGTAAAATCGAGCTTCAATAGAGTTGTTAAGTTATTGTGTTCGTTGAGTACGAACTCGAAATTTGATTAAAATCTTGATTTCATTGAAGAATTGAATCAGATTGTGAAATTGAGCAACAATAGAATTGTTAAATTGTTGTGTTCGTTGAGTACGAACTCGAAATTGAGTCAAAATCTCGACTTTAGTGAAAAATTGAATAATGTCGTAAAATTGAGCTTCAATAGAATTGTCAAATTATTGGGTTCGTTGAGTACGAACTCGAAATTGCGTCAAAACCTCAATTTTAGTGAAAACTCGAATCATGTTCTAAAATTGAGCTTCAATAGATTTGTTAAATTATTTTGTTCATTAAGTACGAACTTGACATTGAGTTAAAATCTCGATATTATTGATAAAGTGAATCATATTCTAAAATTGAGCTTCAATAGAATTGTTAAATTATTATGCTCGTTGAGTATGAACTCGAAATTGGTTTAAAATCTCGATTGTAGTGAAAAATTTAATCATGTTCTAAAGTTGAGCTTCAATATAGAGTTGTTAAGTTATTGTGTTCGTTGAGTACGAACTCGAAATTGAGTGAAAATCTCGACTTTAGTGAAAAATTGAATAATGTAAAATTGAGCTTCAATAGAATTATCAAATTATTTTATTCGTCGAGTACGAACTCGAAATTAAGTTAAAATCTCGATTTTAGTGAAAATTCGAATCATATTGTAAAATTGAGTTTCAATAGAATTGTTAAGTTATTGTGTTCGTTGAGTACGAACTCGAAATTGGGTTAAAATCTCGATTTCAGCGAAAAAGCAAACCCTACTGTAAAATTGAGTTTTAATAGAGTTGTTGGCCTGATTGAGTGAAATATGTATTTAAACAACCATCTCAGAATTCTGATAAATCAATTCAAAATTATCTTCAATGGACATTTTTGGGTTTAGAAAGTTTAGATTTTATTAAACCATTTTATCTGCCGATTAAATAATTGGCAGTTTAATTGCCCGTGGTAGATATTTAAGGGTGTAATGGACTTCAATCACAAATGAAAAATTTTATATATCAAAACGAGCGCTTCACACTTCAAGTGTCATTTATTACAGAAGGAACTCTAAGAAACTTTCAGATTTTAAAGATGTTAAGAGTTGGTTCTTTTGAAATTTTAAATTAAATTTTCGAATAAAGAAATTCTTCCCTTTACCCTTACACATGCACGCAATCAAACGTGCGTACCTATCAAACAGCCTCTCAATACATCTCGAATTATAATGAAAACTTTGTTCTTTTGTACCTACGAGATCTATTAAACTCGGAACAATACGGCATCCTGTTCTATTTTCTAGCCGATATGCGACGCACAAGGACTGGAAACGTTATGGGGATAAAAGGTTTTACTAAGAAAGACGTGACTTTTGTTCGAAATCATCTCACATCTGAACGGATAATAATTTGTTCTTCTCTCTTCTTCCAATGACTGTTATTCTACTAGGGTAATAATTATTATAGTCATAATAGTCTCTTCTTCTAATGACTATTACTCTACTGGGTTTGAAGATTTTGGTAGGTCATTTTAAGCCATCGCATTTCGGATATAGTATGATTCTCAACTAAGCACTGGTCTTCTTCTTTTTCTTCTACCTCCCGGACCCGGAGACCATTCTGTTATTCTCCATATGTGCCCTCGCATTCGTTTAACATGGCAGTACCACTGGAGTGCTAGATGTTCTAGCGTTAGTGTAATAGTGCAAGGCACTCCATTTGTCTCCAAATTTCATCTGTTGTGGTTTTACCTTTCCTAGTTTTCCTTACGCATGTTGTCATGTAGGCTAATTCCACTGTTCTTGTTTTGTCTCGTACTGCTTTTGTTAATGGCCACATTTCGTCTCCATGGAGTACTATGTTTTGAACTATAGTGTGAAAGAGTCTTTTTGTGTGTTTCTGGTAGTATATTCATTCCATGATGTACCACGGAGTGCTGTACATGCTTGTATGCCCATTTCAATCTCTTTTTGGTTATAACTGAACCTAAATATTTGTTAAAATTTACCTAAATAAATCTGTCTCTGTTGGTATTTAGGAACACCGCTCAATATGTGGTAATAGTTGCCAATTTCTTTTACACTTATTTCACCTTTCTTCATCAGTGAAAGTTGGATATCACAGTAGCAACTTCCCTTTATCTTCGGCGGTTCTTATAAGCTCTTCGAAGTTTAGGCCAGTCCACTGACATATATTCCTTAACCATGACAGTTTTTTCCTTCGTAGGCTCAGCATACCGTCGATCTTTCCCTTAACAATAAGTTATTGTGCATGGAGATATTTGGAGTTTCTCAAAATATGTCGGAATAATACGCTGTTTTTTGGATTTTCACAAGCGCTCTATTCCCATACGTAAAAAATAAAATCATGAAGAAGCATTAACCAAAATGTGAATACCTATATTAACTAATATAACAGGTGGAAACTGTTACGAAATTAAAGTAGGTATAACTGGTGATCCAAACCATCCAACTGGAATTTAATATGGAATAACGGTCACTAAATATTGTCACATACAAGGCCAGTAATAATTAGGAGACTGATGGAAACAATGGGAAATATGGGAATTCCTTCAAATTAATCAGGTTGAGAAATTCACAAACTTCATAAAGTTATCTTAAATCACTTTATAACTTGAACATGAGTTAGGCGTAAGGAAGTACAAGGTAAGCAAACTTCTCATTCGAGAAGTATTGATCAGACTCCATCGACGTGATGCAGCGCGAGCTTCCAAATGAGCGGAGAACAGCCTTACTGCCCTGTAGTGATAACCAACTTTTTATTATTTTCTATAATATTCCCAGTCTGAGTAGAACTTCGTATTGGATATATTTTGAGCATTCTACGATATGTCCACATTTCGAAAGCTTCTAACTTATTGATGATTTGCGCTTTGAGTGTCTATGTCTCGACTTTATATAAGAGAGTAGACCAAACGTAGCGTTTTGACATTCGAAGTAAGTAGACATCTACCCCTACCGTGACCTCCTTTTGTTTTCTGGATATTCGCAGTTGGAGTTCTATTATTTTGCCACTATTCCTGTTTTGTGGTTTGTCTGATTCGGTTCGTACTTAAGGGTGAGTTTTTGCTCTCCTCAGAATCCGTAGGGGAGGCCGCTTGCGCAGTGCGTGATTCTGGATCCCTTATCCTACTCGTCTTTGGTATTTTTTTCGTAGAACTCACTGAATATAATTTCAAAAAGGTAATTTCGACGTTTCGTTGTGAGATACAAATCGGTTTATTTACCAGGGCGTTCCGAGCCGTCCGGGAGTTCAAGGACGTGTCGATCTTTACATTGAGTTCGGAGCGAGTGTACCTACCAGGGCCGTACTGCGTCGATCAGATTCGTCAGCGAGAGACGCCGAGCAGGAGGCGATCCGATATTTCAACACGTCGTCGCGGACGAACGATGTAAATAAACGGTGAGCGCGGATCTGTGGAAATTGTTTGAAAGCCCCGATTAAACAAATAACCGCGAGCCCGTTACGTAAGACAGACCACTCTTCTCGCTCTCGATGAGAGCGTCGTCGCGACGCGGAAGTGATGCTGGTGACATCCCAGTGACGATCCTGAGAGGGGGACATGTCTCTTCTCCTCCTCCTCATCCTGGCACTGACGATCCTCGGGGAGATCCGACCGACCGACACGGGATACGTGGGTGAGTAACGGTGATTATGTAACGGTGATCTTACAGGGAGTCCCTCGTCAAGGGACATCTGGTCAGTCTTAGTCGATGGGTGTTTAGATGGATCCAAACCACTGGAACTTCTCGGCGTTAGTGAAAGAAAAATCACCATCAAATCACCAAGTCATAGGCTATTGACTATGTGATTTAATAAGGAATTACCGCGTGTAAGATATTTTATTTTTTCATATAGTCAGTTGACCTGTAAAGAAATAAAATCCAAAAGTGCTACTAAATTTAGCCATGCGTTTTTGAGAATGGGGTAAGTTTGTCCACTTTTCGCTTTTTCGGCTATAGCGCAAAAACTATGCATTTTTCGAAGATATGTGCCGTAAGATTTCTTGTAGAGAATTAAATTTCCTATGAAACTGATATTTTTTGAAGTAAAAAAAAAGTTTTTTAATGGAATAAATTCAAAAAACAAATTTAAAAAAATGGAAAAATTTAAAAAAAAAAGGTTTTTTTTAAATTTTTGACTATAACTTTTTTTTGAGTGAATTTAGGTATAGGCATCGCTTCATAGAAAAGAAAGCTTATGAAATGCTCTTTAAAATGGTGGCTTGTAAGACTTTATATGTTTAATATTGACTGAGATATAAACGTTTGAATTCAGCCATATTTTCTTTATTTTTTACTTTTTCTTTAAAACGCGTATTGTTTCATATTTTTACCTGAAAAAAAAAAAATGAGGTATTACGTAAAAACATTGCGGTTACCTCTTACATCCCCGTCAAAACAGATCAGTCCTGGACTATTAGTCAATCTCCAAAAAATGTTTTGTTTGTAATTCAATTTACTGTAGTTTTCTGTAAAATTCCAAAGAAATGTCAAGCTCTTGTATCGCAGGTTGCCTACATTTCGAGCGAGCGTTGCGTGCGGTTCACGTCAGATGTCGCTTTTCGCGAAAAGTGCAATCAACCCTATTCTGCATATCTGCATACATATGGGTAGAAGAAGTATAAGTAATATGGTGGTTCCTCCAGGATGAAGCCTTGTTGAGCACTGCATGGACAATGCAGAGTACCCCTTCTTGACAGGACGAACTACTTTTAGGGATATCTCGAGTAAAACCACAACAAATATTTTGAATATGACAATATTGTTGACAACTTATTGTTGTTACTTCCAAACGAATTATGTAAAATCAATCCAACTACCTTTTTAATACGAGTTTTACCATTATCCCAGTACCGTTACCAGTAGAAATCGGTACTAAGATTGCTTTTTTAAATGATAAATGCACTGAGCAACATCTTTCTATAAACGAAACGTATAAGAAGACAGTGGTTGAGTTCTTCCCCAAAATTTCCATTTTCATCGCCTTGAAGATGACAGTATAAAGTTACGAAACGTCGAGTAGCTAAAGAATACTTTTACTGTCTCATCACATTTTGATCTATCGACATTCTTAAGACAATACGTACAGAAAATTAGTACCTACCTGTAATTGTTACAAGTACCTTATTTAATTAATTAAATTGTTTCTAAGTAATTAATAGTAATTACTAAAATAATTGTAATTTACTTCTATTTCACACCAGAGATAGTCGAGACGCGAGGCTGCGAGTCCTGCAAGTTAATGCTGACCTGTAGACACCTGACCTCCGTGATCGCCATCTTGGAAGTGGACTTCCGAAGGGCAGAAAGCAGCGGTACCGAGAGCACGACCTTTGCCCCGTTTCCCCCGCAACATCCAAGGGACGCCCTCAACCAAAGGTACTAACGAACTGTCTGTAACTGGGTTTGTAACTGGAAGTTATAACTTTGTTAAACTGAGTTTAACATGACAGTAAACTAGAAGGTATAGTACTCGAAATTCAACCTGAAAGTACCATACTTTAAACTCATAATATCCTAGCAGAAGTACCGTAAGAAGCAATTCACCCGAAAATATCGCCACACCCCAAATTGAATCTGTATAATTTTACCGCTTGTCAGTTTGACACATATCGTAACACATGGCCGATTTTCGCGGCCATATGGACACGGGAAATGGAAATTTCTAACCATTATCGTTACACGACCTCCCAACGATCTTATTACGTATACAGCGGAATAAAGGGTGGGTCGGAGGGTGGAGAGTCTATTAGCCAAGACTATCAGGGGGAGAAAGAGACAATCTAGGCTAGTAAAGTGAAAAATAACTACTAACTTATTACACGTAGCGTGGGCGATATTTTAAATTATGTTTAGTAGGTTCTAACTGTTGGTTTAGTTATCGCAGAAGAGGACTAAACATTTTTAAAGTTTATTTTGAATGACCTATTGTCCTTAATAAATTGACTTTGAGAGCTTGTGGCTTTGAGCTACAATCAACATATTTAGAGTATGCACTGTAATGTACTTGACACATACTTCAAATTTAAAGGAAGAAGATCGAAATTGGATAATGGCAGAATTAGATTCTGGACCCATTTTGAAAAGGCGAATGAATTTAACTTTTGAGAGTAATTACGTTGTAACAACATCATTCATAACAATTTTTGTATATGAAGTTTATCAATTTTACATAAAGCCTCATTCCACAAATCTATCAAACAAGACCTTCCCCATCCGCCCCGGAGGGTAAACATAAATCACCCTTTGGTAAAATCTGACTCTCCTATCTTCGCAACATCGCCATTGTTTCGCCCCTTCGATACTGACCTCTCCCACACTGCACACATCATTTATCACACGAGCAGCCAATCTAAAGGGGCCCTTATCCGCTCCCATCTAAGTAACGTTTAGAAGGGAGCACGTGCGACGCACTCCGCGTAATATTAATTTAACCGGACTACTACACACTACTAACAGCACTACTATACAGTAGCGCTTATTGACGTGACAACGTCTTAAATTAGGTTGCGGCTGGGAGTCACTTATGAAAAAGTGTAACGCTCGGTAACGTTACGATGAGTGCCTTGCGTCTCTCTCCCACTCAACTATGATCGGTCTGCCGCGCGCGCAGCACTAGAGAATTAGGCGCATTGAATCGGCGCATGCTTGTGTCTCTGTCTTTGTCTTTCTCGAACGTTCTTGGCGTTGGAAAAACAAGAAAGCGTCATAATACAAGTTCACACGTGTGGTTAAAGTATCGTCAGCTGTGTCTGTAGTGAAAATGTGGAGTGCTTAGATTCGTCATTTACAACAACTACAACAATAAAGGTAAATAATTGTACACTGATATTTCATTATCGTAAACTATTATTGATTGATTAATTGTTAGATTGACACAAAAGTTGAGAAACTGAGTTTATAGGTTATGTCATACTATTGATAAATGTTGATAGTGTTAAGTAAATTATTAGTTTAAAATTAATTAATTAATTAATTATTATTTTACAAATTTTTATTAATTTCAAATTTATTTAGCAAAAATTTGAACCTTCGATCTGAATAAATGTTTTGATTTTCGAATTGATTCTTTAAAATTACAAATATTAAGAAAAAGTGGCAGATATAAGAAAACTTGATTTAAACTGTGTTGAGCAAGAATTTTAACATCTAATTTAAGTAAATGTTTTAATTTTCAACTTCACCATTTACAATTACAAATTTTAATTAATTTCAAATTTATTTAGCAAAAATTTGAACCTTCGATCTGAATAAGTGTTTTGGTTTTCAAATTGATTCTTTAAAATTAAAAATTCATCCATTCAATTTCAAATGTTCAACAGGAATCACCACTCTCAAAACAATGGAAACGGACGAGCAAATGCCTTCAACTTCCAGTACATCAATGGAGACGGAGGATATCGTGCCGTCAACGTCTGCAGTACCTTTCGTTGTTCCACACACCACCTCTACCGCCAGAACGAATGCTCAGCGACAACGTGAGTACAGACTACGTCAAGCATTGACCAGAACTCCTGAACAAGTAAGAGCCTTTGCAAAAGCGGCAGCGGAGAGGCAACGCAGGTTCAAGCTACGTAAATCTGCTAACATAGCCCTCACCAGCGGTACGTCAGAGTCACCTGCTTCAACGTCTTGTTCTGTGGTGGAGAGAACAAGCGTTCCTGTCGTGGCGGAGAGAACGAGCGTTCCCCTAACTAACGCTCAACGGCAACGTGCATTCCGACAACGTAGAGCAGCATCTTCTCGGACTGATGTACAACCGAATACTTCTTCAACCCAAACAGCAATACAACTGGAACAATCCACCTGGTATACCAAATGGTCATCGTCAATACGGAGATTTCAATCTACTTTCCTGAACAACGATTTTGGCCATGCTTGCTCGGTTTGTGACAGATTGTGGTTCAAGAATGACCTTAAAACCATCACTGCACTACAACTGAAGGTAATCTCGGATTGGTACGTTAAGGAAAATCGGCAGCTACGCAAGGAGGATTATACAAAGTCTTGCAACACCTGTAGACAATCACTGAATAAGCGTAAGCTTCCTACTCTCGCAAAGGTCAACGGCTTCTCATACCCTGACATACCTCCAGGTCTACCGCCTCTGGATCCTATCAGTGAACGTTTGGTCTCACCACGCCTTCCATTTATGCAAGTGCGTCGACTGCGTCATGATTTCTCTTATGGAATTATTGGACAAGTGATAAACGTCCCAGTCAACGTACAAGACATGGTAAAATGCTTGCCTCGCCATCTAGAAGAGGACGATGTTATCAACGTTAACATCAAAAGGAATCTTGCACACAAAACAAATTACATCAGCGGGTACATGTCTAAGCGTACGGTCAAGGAATGGTTAGATGTACTTCAAAATTCAAGTCTATATCGTTTGTACGATATCAAAATAGATTTGTCAAGACTGCAGCCTGCATTGCCATCAGATGAAGGCCTTCAAGATGATCCTGCTAATCGGATCGAAGCAATCTCCGCCGAATATACGCCCGAGTCTGAAGTTCTTGCTGCGAGACAGCACACACTACTGTGGAATGAAGAGGATTGTCTTGACATCGCACCAGGACATCGGGCAACGCCTCTTAACATCATTTATGACCGTCATGCAGAAGAACTATCATTTCCTGCGATATACTTCGGAGAGCCCCGCCGTTTCAACATGAACATTTCAGTGACACCGTACATGATGGCGACCAGTGAAATACGACGGAGTGACAGGCGTGGAGCCACGCCTCAAAAAGTCTTATACGATGCAATGAAGATTCTACGTCTGCGAATGGTCGATGGGATTTACAGCACATTCCGAAGTGTTTCGATCACAGAGAGCGTAACTCGACGCATGTTAGAGGATCCGGAGTTTCTCAAAGAAGAAAGCACACTTTCACCTGCACGAAGCGAGGCGAAACGACTTGTAGATTTGGGATCCCGTACTGGCCAATGCTCACTACCCGTGTATTGATCCCAATGCCTCAAACTGATGGACGCCGCATAGCATTCCAAAAAAAGGCCAAGGAGCTACGCAACTGTCTCAGCGAACGTACATACGCTAGCATGGACGACTTTCTTAGGGAGCATAGTTTGACATTCGATGCATATCTTGACGTAGTGCGTTCAACTTTGCGCAGGCCATCTATGTTGTTCAAACGCAACTTCGACCAACTTATGACGAACACATTCAACCCTTACCTCGCTGGTGAAATCAAATCCAACATCGATATCCAGTTTATCTTGGATGAATACAGCTGCGCACAGTATGTCGTGGAATATGTGAACAAATCAGCTCGTGGAATGGGTAACTTGAATCGTGAGCTGACTAAGATGATGGAAGAGCATCCTGACCGGGACTACACGGGCCAATTGAAAGCGTTGAGTGTCAAACTTCTTAATGCAGTTGAAATGTCAGCTCAAGAAGCAGCATGGTATTTACTACGGCAACCGATGAGCGAAACGAGCCGTCAAATTATGTACATACCAACAGTTTGGCCATCGGAAAGACAACGCTGTCGCAAACGTCGGAAACAAATGGATCGCGAAAACATCGAAGCAGACAGTACAGATGTATTTACCAAGAACATCATTCAGCGATATGAAGAGCGACCTCCCTCTCTGGAATCTTCATATTTGGCCGAGTTTGCTTCGTATTACGCTGATTTTCATGATTTCATCGACAATGAAGATGACGTAGATGTGCAAGAAGACGAAATTGAAGAACCGGTGACCGAGGAAAGGACAACTGTGGGAAGGACGACATCAAATGAACACCGCAGACGAAAAATTGGACGAATAATTCGATACAGACGCTACGAAATAGATGAAACTGTTAATTATCAACGTGAAATGGTATTGCTGTTCTTGCCTTTCCGCAATGAAATAGCTGACATTGTTGATAGCAATAAATTTCTACAACTGTTCGATGATAACAAGGATACCATCATGGAACGCCGCCAGCTGTTCGAAAACAATCTCAACATCGACAGTGTGATGCAAGAGCTTGAAGCTATGATGATTCTACAAAATTCAGACAGCAGAGAACCACCTGAAATTGAGGAAAGGAGAGTGTTTGTCGAGCAGGTGTTAGGAGGAGAAGGTTCCGAGAACAACGATGATGTCAATCAAATCGTCCCGCGAGAAGGCTTATTATCGGTCGTAAAAAAACGTAGCAACGTGATGCCAAAACAGCAATTTTGTGAGCTGATACGAACGACGAACCCTGAACAACGTGAGCTGATTCATGAGGTCATACATCGTTTACATGGCTGCGGAGATGAGGTCGTCGTCACACTACAAGTTTTCTTCACAGGACCGGCCGGCTGTGGGAAAACTTATTCAGTTAAGTGCCTGATGGAGACGTACAATCGTTACACACAGGAACACAACTCACTGAACAACGCATACGTTGCTTGTGCAAGCACAGGCAAAGCAGCTGTCCCTATTGGCGGAACGACAGTTCACTCAGCGTTTCGTCTCACAAATTCTCGAGTGACAAAACTTCTTTCTGCTGAGAACTTGCAAGCCTACAGAAACATGTTTGTCGGCGTGAAAGTTGTTTTCATTGATGAAATCAGCATGTTGAGTGCAGCTATACTTGGAAAAATCAATTATCGACTACAGCAGATTACCGGTATTTACGATCAACCATTCGGAGGCATTCACATGATCTTATGCGGCGATTTCAGACAGCTGCCACCTGTGCGCGCTAGTCCGTGTTACACAGTACCACACAACCAACTCGGAGGACCTGTACTCTGGCAAAGCATCAACTACTTCCCATTAGTCCGTGTTGTCCGACAAACTGACGAGCTGTTTTCGACGATTCTCACCAAAATTGGAGATGGACTCAAACTAAGTGTCAATAATATCGCACTTATTGAGTCCAGGCACAAATCTGAAGTCTGGTGCAAAGAGAACGTACCCGACGCTGTCAGATTGTATTACAGCAACCATGAAGTAGATTCATACAATCGAAACGCAATTCAAAACACACACAACTGTATCGCCACTGATATTATGCTTGGGTATTCCAGCAATTCTGAAAAGAGCCGGGAGCAAGGGAAACTTCACAAGATGTCGGTTGCAGAAACCGACGGATTGCCATACATGTTGCCATTAGCAGTAGGATATCCGTACATGATTACATCTAACATAGACGTCGCCGATGGATTGGTAAATGGGGCTATTGGAGTTTTGCTATACATCGAACGTCAGCCAGCCAATGCAGATGACCGTTCTGCTCCAGGAGGACCATCGACCAGCACAAGTTTGCCGCCAGCTAAAGATGAAATCGCCACTCTATGGTTCCAGTTTGAAGACAAAAATACGGGTACCAAAGCAAAAATCAAATGTCGACCACATGTGCACAGCAAACCAAACACCTTATCCGTCGATTGGGTGCCAGTGCACAAGAAAGTGGTAAACATTTCGTTGACAAAAACAGTGAAGTGCAAGCGAAAACAATTTCCTTGCGTGCCTGCTTGTGCAATTACGATCCACAAGGCCCAGGGTGGGACGTTTACTACAATTGTTTACAAGTACTCCTCAAAACAACCACAGCAATTGGTATATGTAGCCATGAGCCGCGTCACAAGTATCGACGGATTGTACATCATAACAGAAAAGGACTCTCCATTGGTTTTCAAACATGGCCGAGATGGAAACGACTCACAGACTACTCGAGATATTCGCAATGAATACTTACGACTCCGTGGACACACTCTAGACACAATTACCAAACAAGCCGTAAAATTCTGTGACGACGCAACCGACGCTGGACAACTTATTGTAACGAACATCAACTGTCAAAGTTTAAGTGCCCATGCCGCGGACATTGAAACAGATACAGTGATACCACGATCCGACTATTTAGTATTGACTGAAACGTGGATGCGCGACACTTGTGAACCAACTCCAATCAAGGGTTATGAGTGCGTATCCAGGGAAAATAATCGAACTAACTCAGATACCAACGCGGCTGGTGGAGTGGCGATCTATCGTAAATTATCATCGATATCTACGGCGGAAGTGGTCCAAGTTGCGATTACAGACGTAACTCGTGTCATTAAAACCAAGGGTGACATGTGCATGACTGAAGTTACTTGCTTCGCCGCTAATACTAGCTTCAAGTTTATACTCGGTGCTGTATATATTCATCCAGGAGCTAGTATGCAGGATATTGGAATGTTGCTATGGCAAGGACTCGGTCCGTACACTCACAACAGCCAGTACGTGCCACCGTTCGTGCAAGTTGATTCTAGTATACCGATTCTTCTGTGTGGTGATTTTAACAAAAACGTAAAGCCTGACAACTCGTTTCTTAATTTCATGAAAAATACGTATAATCTTGATTGCGTATCAAACGTTTCTAAGTCAACTACGTTAAAAGGAACAACTATCGACTTGACTTTCGCAAGACACATTACAGCAGAAACACTTCCTTTCATTTCATATTTCTCCTATCATCGTCCTATCCTCAACAAAATCACTCAAATAGGAATTAGTTAAGTTTAAGTTTACATGTACAATGTTTTAGTAAACAAAATATATTTCTATAGTTAAAATTTGTGCAATTCTTATTTTCATTCAATTCCTTGTTCCTATTGTGCAATTTAATTATATTCATATCAATAAATATTCTACCGAGAAAAAGACGTTGTCACGTAAAATCTTCGTCCGTAAAACCGACTTTACAGGCAACCAGTTTTTATTATAGTAGTACTTATAGCCGGCAATACTGCTAACGTCCAGCTGTGTGCTGTCGCCGTCGCCGCCGACGGAGTGGAAGGGTCATCTCACTCCCGTATGGCTCACATTGGTCGTGTGGTGCCACGGACACTCGGACGCTGTAGTGGAAGAGAGATAGATGCGTCGCAAGGTAAACGCTAAGGTCGTTCCCTGTCTATTGTTCTCGCTCTCGCTCTCGCTCGCACGCATGGGTCTGGCGTGACGTTACAATGTTTTCTGGGACGTGTAGGTAGCCCGCACACCGATTTATAAGACGTATATCACGCCAATAGTGATAGCAATAAAATGAAGTATTTAAAAAAGAGTAAGTTAAATTTTTGAAATAAAAAAATGGGGACCATTTATAGTTGGCACGAGTATATCGTACTTAACTAATGTTTGGGATACCATCTAGGGACAATTACGGTCTTTACTCAGTTTTAGACATCGATGGGTAGTTAATTAAAGAGCTAGTTAGTTAATCAACAGTAGAAGAATGAATAAACTCACCAATTAGTGACTTCTTCAAATTGCTCTGCTCAATATTAGTGTCTTTTCGCAAAGGAGAACAGCTAAATTAATCACAGGTCTCACGGCAGTACACAAACTCTTATGATTAGTGATAGAAGACTAAGACACACAGGCAAGCCTTTTTAAAATCGTGACGTTGCCCATTACCTTCTCGTCCGGGACGAACCACCTTCTTCAGTTGTGTTTAGGCAGAATTCATATTTTAGAAAGGAATTTCAGTGGAACATAACGAAGTCTGTGTTTTACTGTGTTGTTTCTCCAGGCGAAACATAACTAAAATATGGAAAAACAAAGAGAATGGAAGAAGAAATGAAATGAGGCACTCCGAGAATGACCAAAAGGGGAAGCATAGCCTTATATATATACTATATATTATATCATATACTTTATATATAGTATATATTATATGATATATATACGTCATGTACAGGAACCAATGGTAGCTCGCACTCGCCATCTCTGGAGCAGGCAACCAACAATACAAAACAATACTAACACGAGTTGCCACCATACAGGTAGCACGGTGCGATAACACCTCTTACCGATCCAGCGCTTCGAGCGAAGCCCGCCATAAGAAAGCTATGCTTCCGAAAAGAAGTAGTAAGTAATAGATAAATAAAATCCTTCTTACATCGCGTGTCGAACAAAAAAGATCGATGAGTGCGTGTCCCTTGAAAAATGTGAAGGAGGAATATTTCGAGACGTCCGACATCCTTGACCCATTTCCCTGCGACGACCCAATTTTCCGCCCCCACTCGCGTTTAATGATTCACGGGGTGCGTGAGTTTCTCGGCAGAGAACTTCCCTCGACCCAGACAAAATGGGGAGAGAAGGTCGTTGGAAGGGTGAACTTGAATTCGTCGTAATATTATAATCGAAGGTGTAGGTGAGAGATTACTGGGAATTTACGTCACAGGTTACTTCATCAATTGTGTTTAGTAGAAAATTACTAATTTTTAGCGGCAATTCGACCAAAGTGTTGCCACATTTACCTAAAAAACAAGTAAATTTGGTAAATTTCTATCAAAACGTATTGAATCGCGGACGATTTATTTGGTGAAGTCTCACATCGAAAACACTCTCAAAAAACTGGTTGCCTGTAAAGTCGGTTTTACGGACGAAGATTTTACGTGACAACGTCTTTTTCTCGGTAGAATATTTATTGATATGAATATAATTAAATTGCACAATAGGAACAAGGAATTGAATGAAAATAAGAATTGCACAAATTTTAACTATAGAAATATATTTTGTTTACTAAAACATTGTACATGTAAACTTAAACTTAACTAATTCCTATTTGAGTGATTTTGTTGAGGATAGGACGATGATAGGAGAAATATGAAATGAAAGGAAGTGTTTCTGCTGTAATGTGTCTTGCGAAAGTCAAGTCGATAGTTGTTCCTTTTAACGTAGTTGACTTAGAAACGTTTGATACGCAATCAAGATTATACGTATTTTTCATGAAATTAAGAAACGAGTTGTCAGGCTTTACGTTTTTGTTAAAATCACCACACAGAAGAATCGGTATACTAGAATCAACTTGCACGAACGGTGGCACGTACTGGCTGTTGTGAGTGTACGGACCGAGTCCTTGCCATAGCAACATTCCAATATCCTGCATACTAGCTCCTGGATGAATATATACAGCACCGAGTATAAACTTGAAGCTAGTATTAGCGGCGAAGCAAGTAACTTCAGTCATGCACATGTCACCCTTGGTTTTAATGACACGAGTTACGTCTGTAATCGCAACTTGGACCACTTCCGCCGTAGATATCGATGATAATTTACGATAGATCGCCACTCCACCAGCCGCGTTGGTATCTGAGTTAGTTCGATTATTTTCCCTGGATACGCACTCATAACCCTTGATTGGAGTTGGTTCACAAGTGTCGCGCATCCACGTTTCAGTCAATACTAAATAGTCGGATCGTGGTATCACTGTATCTGTTTCAATGTCCGCGGCATGGGCACTTAAACTTTGACAGTTGATGTTCGTTACAATAAGTTGTCCAGCGTCGGTTGCGTCGTCACAGAATTTTACGGCTTGTTTGGTAATTGTGTCTAGAGTGTGTCCACGGAGTCGTAAGTATTCATTGCGAATATCTCGAGTAGTCTGTGAGTCGTTTCCATCTCGGCCATGTTTGAAAACCAATGGAGAGTCCTTTTCTGTTATGATGTACAATCCGTCGATACTTGTGACGCGGCTCATGGCTACATATACCAATTGCTGTGGTTGTTTTGAGGAGTACTTGTAAACAATTGTAGTAAACGTCCCACCCTGGGCCTTGTGGATCGTAATTGCACAAGCAGGCACGCAAGGAAATTGTTTTCGCTTGCACTTCACTGTTTTTGTCAACGAAATGTTTACCACTTTCTTGTGCACTGGCACCCAATCGACGGATAAGGTGTTTGGTTTGCTGTGCACATGTGGTCGACATTTGATTTTTGCTTTGGTACCCGTATTTTTGTCTTCAAACTGGAACCATAGAGTGGCGATTTCATCTTTAGCTGGCGGCAAACTTGTGCTGGTCGATGGTCCTCCTGGAGCAGAACGGTCATCTGCATTGGCTGGCTGACGTTCGATGTATAGCAAAACTCCAATAGCCCCATTTACCAATCCATCGGCGACGTCTATGTTAGATGTAATCATGTACGGATATCCTACTGCTAATGGCAACATGTATGGCAATCCGTCGGTTTCTGCAACCGACATCTTGTGAAGTTTCCCTTGCTCCCGGCTCTTTTCAGAATTGCTGGAATACCCAAGCATAATATCAGTGGCGATACAGTTGTGTGTGTTTTGAATTGCGTTTCGATTGTATGAATCTACTTCATGGTTGCTGTAATACAATCTGACAGCGTCGGGTACGTTCTCTTTGCACCAGACTTCAGATTTGTGCCTGGACTCAATAAGTGCGATAT
Source organism: Cryptocephalus moraei (assembly GCA_946251905.1). Lineage (NCBI taxonomy): Eukaryota > Metazoa > Arthropoda > Insecta > Coleoptera > Chrysomelidae > Cryptocephalus > Cryptocephalus moraei. The sequence goes on along the minus strand of OX276464.1, from coordinate 20,551,702 downwards.
TATTGACACTTAGTTTGAGTCCATCTCCAATTTTGGTGAGAATCGTCGAAAACAGCTCGTCAGTTTGTCGGACAACACGGACTAATGGGAAGTAGTTGATGCTTTGCCAGAGTACAGGTCCTCCGAGTTGGTTGTGTGGTACTGTGTAACACGGACTAGCGCGCACAGGTGGCAGCTGTCTGAAATCGCCGCATAAGATCATGTGAATGCCTCCGAATGGTTGATCGTAAATACCGGTAATCTGCTGTAGTCGATAATTGATTTTTCCAAGTATAGCTGCACTCAACATGCTGATTTCATCAATGAAAACAACTTTCACGCCGACAAACATGTTTCTGTAGGCTTGCAAGTTCTCAGCAGAAAGAAGTTTTGTCACTCGAGAATTTGTGAGACGAAACGCTGAGTGAACTGTCGTTCCGCCAATAGGGACAGCTGCTTTGCCTGTGCTTGCACAAGCAACGTATGCGTTGTTCAGTGAGTTGTGTTCCTGTGTGTAACGATTGTACGTCTCCATCAGGCACTTAACTGAATAAGTTTTCCCACAGCCGGCCGGTCCTGTGAAGAAAACTTGTAGTGTGACGACGACCTCATCTCCGCAGCCATGTAAACGATGTATGACCTCATGAATCAGCTCACGTTGTTCAGGGTTCGTCGTTCGTATCAGCTCACAAAATTGCTGTTTTGGCATCACGTTGCTACGTTTTTTTACGACCGATAATAAGCCTTCTCGCGGGACGATTTGATTGACATCATCGTTGTTCTCGGAACCTTCTCCTCCTAACACCTGCTCGACAAACACTCTCCTTTCCTCAATTTCAGGTGGTTCTCTGCTGTCTGAATTTTGTAGAATCATCATAGCTTCAAGCTCTTGCATCACACTGTCGATGTTGAGATTGTTTTCGAACAGCTGGCGGCGTTCCATGATGGTATCCTTGTTATCATCGAACAGTTGTAGAAATTTATTGCTATCAACAATGTCAGCTATTTCATTGCGGAAAGGCAAGAACAGCAATACCATTTCACGTTGATAATTAACAGTTTCATCTATTTCGTAGCGTCTGTATCGAATTATTCGTCCAATTTTTCGTCTGCGGTGTTCATTTGATGTCGTCCTTCCCACAGTTGTCCTTTCCTCGGTCACCGGTTCTTCAATTTCGTCTTCTTGCACATCTACGTCATCTTCATTGTCGATGAAATCATGAAAATCAGCGTAATACGAAGCAAACTCGGCCAAATATGAAGATTCCAGAGAGGGAGGTCGCTCTTCATATCGCTGAATGATGTTCTTGGTAAATACATCTGTACTGTCTGCTTCGATGTTTTCGCGATCCATTTGTTTCCGACGTTTGCGACAGCGTTGTCTTTCCGATGGCCAAACTGTTGGTATGTACATAATTTGACGGCTCGTTTCGCTCATCGGTTGCCGTAGTAAATACCATGCTGCTTCTTGAGCTGACATTTCAACTGCATTAAGAAGTTTGACACTCAACGCTTTCAATTGGCCCGTGTAGTCCCGGTCAGGATGCTCTTCCATCATCTTAGTCAGCTCACGATTCAAGTTACCCATTCCACGAGCTGATTTGTTCACATATTCCACGACATACTGTGCGCAGCTGTATTCATCCAAGATAAACTGGATATCGATGTTGGATTTGATTTCACCAGCGAGGTAAGGGTTGAATGTGTTCGTCATAAGTTGGTCGAAGTTGCGTTTGAACAACATAGATGGCCTGCGCAAAGTTGAACGCACTACGTCAAGATATGCATCGAATGTCAAACTATGCTCCCTAAGAAAGTCGTCCATGCTAGCGTATGTACGTTCGCTGAGACAGTTGCGTAGCTCCTTGGCCTTTTTTTGGAATGCTATGCGGCGTCCATCAGTTTGAGGCATTGGGATCAATACACGGGTAGTGAGCATTGGCCAGTACGGGATCCCAAATCTACAAGTCGTTTCGCCTCGCTTCGTGCAGGTGAAAGTGTGCTTTCTTCTTTGAGAAACTCCGGATCCTCTAACATGCGTCGAGTTACGCTCTCTGTGATCGAAACACTTCGGAATGTGCTGTAAATCCCATCGACCATTCGCAGACGTAGAATCTTCATTGCATCGTATAAGACTTTTTGAGGCGTGGCTCCACGCCTGTCACTCCGTCGTATTTCACTGGTCGCCATCATGTACGGTGTCACTGAAATGTTCATGTTGAAACGGCGGGGCTCTCCGAAGTATATCGCAGGAAATGATAGTTCTTCTGCATGACGGTCATAAATGATGTTAAGAGGCGTTGCCCGATGTCCTGGTGCGATGTCAAGACAATCCTCTTCATTCCACAGTAGTGTGTGCTGTCTCGCAGCAAGAACTTCAGACTCGGGCGTATATTCGGCGGAGATTGCTTCGATCCGATTAGCAGGATCATCTTGAAGGCCTTCATCTGATGGCAATGCAGGCTGCAGTCTTGACAAATCTATTTTGATATCGTACAAACGATATAGACTTGAATTTTGAAGTACATCTAACCATTCCTTGACCGTACGCTTAGACATGTACCCGCTGATGTAATTTGTTTTGTGTGCAAGATTCCTTTTGATGTTAACGTTGATAACATCGTCCTCTTCTAGATGGCGAGGCAAGCATTTTACCATGTCTTGTACGTTGACTGGGACGTTTATCACTTGTCCAATAATTCCATAAGAGAAATCATGACGCAGTCGACGCACTTGCATAAATGGAAGGCGTGGTGAGACCAAACGTTCACTGATAGGATCCAGAGGCGGTAGACCTGGAGGTATGTCAGGGTATGAGAAGCCGTTGACCTTTGCGAGAGTAGGAAGCTTACGCTTATTCAGTGATTGTCTACAGGTGTTGCAAGACTTTGTATAATCCTCCTTGCGTAGCTGCCGATTTTCCTTAACGTACCAATCCGAGATTACCTTCAGTTGTAGTGCAGTGATGGTTTTAAGGTCATTCTTGAACCACAATCTGTCACAAACCGAGCAAGCATGGCCAAAATCGTTGTTCAGGAAAGTAGATTGAAATCTCCGTATTGACGATGACCATTTGGTATACCAGGTGGATTGTTCCAGTTGTATTGCTGTTTGGGTTGAAGAAGTATTCGGTTGTACATCAGTCCGAGAAGATGCTGCTCTACGTTGTCGGAATGCACGTTGCCGTTGAGCGTTAGTTAGGGGAACGCTCGTTCTCTCCGCCACGACAGGAACGCTTGTTCTCTCCACCACAGAACAAGACGTTGAAGCAGGTGACTCTGACGTACCGCTGGTGAGGGCTATGTTAGCAGATTTACGTAGCTTGAACCTGCGTTGCCTCTCCGCTGCCGCTTTTGCAAAGGCTCTTACTTGTTCAGGAGTTCTGGTCAATGCTTGACGTAGTCTGTACTCACGTTGTCGCTGAGCATTCGTTCTGGCGGTAGAGGTGGTGTGTGGAACAACGAAAGGTACTGCAGACGTTGACGGCACGATATCCTCCGTCTCCATTGATGTACTGGAAGTTGAAGGCATTTGCTCGTCCGTTTCCATTGTTTTGAGAGTGGTGATTCCTGTTGAACATTTGAAATTGAATGGATGAATTTTTAATTTTAAAGAATCAATTTGAAAACCAAAACACTTATTCAGATCGAAGGTTCAAATTTTTGCTAAATAAATTTGAAATTAATTAAAATTTGTAATTGTAAATGGTGAAGTTGAAAATTAAAACATTTACTTAAATTAGATGTTAAAATTCTTGCTCAACACAGTTTAAATCAAGTTTTCTTATATCTGCCACTTTTTCTTAATATTTGTAATTTTAAAGAATCAATTCGAAAATCAAAACATTTATTCAGATCGAAGGTTCAAATTTTTGCTAAATAAATTTGAAATTAATAAAAATTTGTAAAATAATAATTAATTAATTAATTAATTTTAAACTAATAATTTACTTAACACTATCAACATTTATCAATAGTATGACATAACCTATAAACTCAGTTTCTCAACTTTTGTGTCAATCTAACAATTAATCAATCAATAATAGTTTACGATAATGAAATATCAGTGTACAATTATTTACCTTTATTGTTGTAGTTGTTGTAAATGACGAATCTAAGCACTCCACATTTTCACTACAGACACAGCTGACGATACTTTAACCACACGTGTGAACTTGTATTATGACGCTTTCTTGTTTTTCCAACGCCAAGAACGTTCGAGAAAGACAAAGACAGAGACACAAGCATGCGCCGATTCAATGCGCCTAATTCTCTAGTGCTGCGCGCGCGGCAGACCGATCATAGTTGAGTGGGAGAGAGACGCAAGGCACTCATCGTAACGTTACCGAGCGTTACACTTTTTCATAAGTGACTCCCAGCCGCAACCTAATTTAAGACGTTGTCACGTCAAAAGCCCTTGAAAACACCCTCATCGGCATAGAAGAAGTTCTGAGAGGAATAGGTTAGCGCAGAGAGGTAGTTGTTGCAATGAAGAAGAGGGCTGAATGAAGCTGCTGAAAATAATAATGGAGAGCAAAATAGAAGCATAAGAGACAGGACCGGACTAGACTCACATTCTCGACATATATAATCTACTCATCTTGACTAACCATAGTCAAAAAGGACAATTTTAGGAAGGGCGTTAATAACAACTCAAACAATATCACAATAGCATTTTTGTAATTGTAATGTATAAGTTCAATTATTGGGGAGTGACCAGGAAACAATACCATGCATTAATATGTCAGATGTCGTTTTACAATTCTTCCTTATTCATCTCTGAAGCGTGTACCGAAGAGATTAATTACGAGAAATCAATGTTTATAAATCTATAAATCTTCATACATCATCATAAACTCATAGTGAAAAATACTTAGTTGTACTACGAAACAGTTTCATTATTATGTCTCGCTTACAGTAAGTAACTAGTTCACAATTATATAAGTAATAACTTGAAAATTTGCAGTGGACTGAAGATGGACTAAAGTAGTAATTCCGAAACCTTAAATTTATTAATTAATTGTTGGTATTAACTAGAAGACCACGATACTATTTTAACGTGATGGGGTAACCATTTAATGGATACTTAGATTATTTTAAAGCTTACTTGAGTTGCTAAATGAGATGTCCTTGAGGAACTTAGTGAGTCTCAAACCTTCTTATGGAGGAGTTTTGAGGTTGAAGGTGCAACTCTGATTTCTTTGAACTCACTAGAATTGTATGTTGAATGTCCTTAGGGAATTTCAACTCTTTTAGTGGAGGAGTTTGGAAGTTGTCGGTGTCCAATTCAAACAGAAACATGGCCTGACCTCACATAAGAATCTCTCGGCGAGGCACGTATGTTAAAACATAACACACAGCGCACAGGAAAGTTTAAAGATGATCAGGAGGCAGTGAAGTACCGCCAAGAATCCTGTGTCGCCGCCCGTTATCCTTCGTGCCCGCCAATTGCCCTTTTGTGAGGGAAGATGTCCGTCGTGACAAGAGCCCTACACCAGCTACCCCTCCAGGCTTCCTGGGGAGTATTGTGTAAGCACTTCTCTTTTAGGCCATTTTGTCAGTTTTGTCTTCTTTATTGTTAAATTCGTTTAGGTCTCTCCTGAGCTACCACCTTCAACCAGAGCACCCCTCTGGCTCCTAGGCCCTTAGGACCGTGACAATATCTAATCTAAATTTTCACGTGGTTCCGTTTTGTTACCTACTTGAAGGTTAGCTTGTCCTCTGGAATATAGAGGGTGTTAGCGGTTTGATTGCCTTTATTTTAATAGGTGATAGTATTCATCAAAACAAATGAAAAAAAACTTATATAACGGGGATCCTAAAACCAACCGTTTTCGAGAAAAGTCGAGTTATTTTAACAAGGCATTTCACCACAACTTGGCAACGCCGCCAAGAAAGGAAACGTAAATATGTGTAAACAGCTGAGCGGGGCAATGTCAAAGTGCAACTGTCCGCGTTTCGTCTCATTACGCGTCGCGTGTGATAAATTCGCGGTGTTGCCACATCACATCATAGTCACTGTATCGAGGTCTATTTTTGGAATTTTTTATTCATTAAAGAAAAAATTGTTTTGTTAAAAATTAAACACAAATTTAAAGAATACATCTTATGGTCATTTCATGTACAAAATAATGTGGGATTCTTTAATAAAACTGAATTTTTACACCTTAAAATTAGAAGTTTGTTAATTTTTTTTCTCGAAAACGGTTGGTTTTAGGACCCCTGTTATATAAGGCTTTTTTGTTTATATTGGTGAATACTATCGCCTGTTAAAATAAAGGCAGTCAAACCCCTAACACCCTGTATGTTACCAATAGAAATAAATTTTACCCCTTCGGAAAGGAAAACTCTGGACATTTTTGGACCTACTGGGTTTGAAACCTATGAGCGTGTAAGTTTTGAGATTTCCAGGTCATCGAGAAGTGTTATTGTTACGTCTTCACTAACGTGAAGAGGGAACCAAAAGAAGAAGTCAATTTAAACACGAGGATATTTCAAACGTAACATCCGTTTATTGATCGGTATCGAGTAGTATAAGCATTCTACGATGTGACATTCAAGTCACGCTCGCTTAGATCGTTCAGTGGTGCGACTGCATGTGGTGCGTGTCGAACATGAGCTTCCTCCTGTACTTCTGGAACCTGAGCAGGTCCTCGAGGAGCCGCTCCTGCTCGACGAACTCCAGCTGATCGAGCTGCTTCAGGTTGTCCGTCACCGGGGTCGAGTGCAAGTCGGCGCCCTCCTCGAACTCCTCGTAGTCGGCGGGCTCGGCGTGCCTCCCGTGGGAAGACCCATGGCGGTCCGGAGACGACGAGCCCGTCCTGTAGCAGTCCGTGGGATCGAGGCACTTCTTCGGCGGTCGTCCGTAGGGCGGGACGACGTCGGGCTCGGCCTGCCTCGCCGAGCCTCCCATGTGGGTGCCCGCTGTACGGGGCTCGGGCTCCCTGCGTCTCGCCGCGTGACGTCTGTGGGTTCCCGAGGGATGGGCCTCGTGCCCGCGAGGCGGGCCGCACGCGCACGCCTGCGAGGCTCCGCCGTGGGCGTCCTCGTCGGCGGCGGCGATCACCACCTTCGACCGCTTCAGCTCGTGCGGTATCTCGATGACGGTGTTCTTGTCGGGTTTGACGGTGCCCTTCGGGACGACGACCCACTTCAACATCGCTCCTGTTTTCTGCGAGAGGGATTGTTCACTTGGGATTTTGACGGAGGTCCTGGAATTGTACTGACGTGACGGGGAATGTCGCGGTTACAGGGCGAGAAGTGAAGTGCGCAAAGAAACGATACAGGGATGTCTGCGCAATTAAATTACACTTTCCAGAAAACATTGTAACGTTACGCCAGACCCATGCGTGCGAGCTAGAATGAGAGCGAGACCAATAGACAGAGATCGACCTTAGCCGCTGCCTTGCGATCTATCTTTCTTCCACTCGTCCGAGTGAAAGCTCGATTTGGCGATCAGCTCGGTCCGAGAGCGCGATGGTAGGGGTACGCGCTACGCGCGTTCTGGCCACACTGCTCCCACTGCGTCGGCAACGACGGCGACAGCACGTTAGATAACACAGTTTACGCACGTTACAGACAACCAAATTTTGGTTCTTTAAAAAAAAGCGAATACGGATTAAACTCGGTTTAAACACAGTTCCTCCTCTCTTTTATTGGAATTACTACCTTTATTACACCTTATGATTAAACTCGGTTTAGATTCATCTTCTTTTTCTAGTGTATAGTAATTTCGGCCCATTTCTTATTCACTTTTACTAATATGCTGTCTATTTTACAGTTCACTTGCTTTCTTATGGGAACCTTGTTTAAGAAACTTTCAGTGTAAACCCAGAATTAGACCAAACCAAATTTGTTGTCCCTTTCATTGTAACGTTTGTTCTAAACTGGGTTTAGACTCGGTTTAGATTCAATTCATCTTTTTTTTCCAGTGTATAGTAATTTCAGCGCATTTGGTCTTCTCCATTACTTCAACTGATTTCTTATGGGAACATTGTTTGATACATTTTCAGTACAAACCTCGTTGTAGACCTAGCTAGTTGTTTCTTTTATTGACATGTCGTTTGTTTTGAACTGGGTTAAAACACAATTCTTCTTCTCCTTCATTGGAATTGTCTTATTTAATGATTTAACTCGGTTTAGATTCAGTACACCTCCTTTTTCTAGTGTATAGTAATTTTGGGGTATTTCTTCTTCTCTTTTACTGACATGCTGTCTGTTTTCCAGTTCAGTTACTCTCTTATGGGAAAATTGTTTAATAGATTTTCAGTGTAAACCCAGTTTTAGACCAAACTAAATTAGTTACCTCTTTTCATTGAAATCTCCTGTTTTAAACTGAGTTTAAACACAGTCCCTCTTCTCGTTTACTGAAATTACCTTTATTACACTTTGTGATTAAACTCGGTTTAGATTCAGTCATCTTCTTTTTCTAGTGTATAGTAGTTGTAGTGCATTTGGTTTTCTCCATCACCTCAGTTGTTTTCTTGTGGAAATATTGTTTAACAGACTTTCAGTGTAAACCCAGTTTTAGACCAAACTAAATTAGTTACCTCTTTTCATTGAAATCTTCTGTTTAAAACTGAGTTTAAACACAGTCCCTATTCTCGTTTACTGAAATCACCTTTATTACACTTTGCGATTAAACTCGGTTTAGATTCAGTCATCTTCTTTTTCTAGTGTATAGTAATTATTGTTCATTTGGTTTTCTCCATTACCTCAGTTGTTTTCTTATGGAAGCATTGTCCAAGATACTTTCAGTGTAAATTCAGTTTTAGGCCAAACCAAATTAGTTACCTCTTTCATTGAATTGTTGTTTGTTTTAAACTGAGTTTAAATACAGTCCCTCTTCTCGTTTATTGAAATTACCTTTATTACACTTTGTGATTAAACTCGGTTTAGTTTCTGTCATCTTCTTTCTCCAGTGTAGTAATTGTAGCCCATTTGGTTTTCTCCATTATCTCAATTGTTTTCTTGTGGAAACATTGTCCAAGAGATTTTCAGTGTAAACTCAGTTTTAGACCAAACCAAATTAGTTACCTCGTTCATTAAAATGTTGTTTGCTTTAAATTGAGTTTAAATACTATTCTTATTCTCGTTTATTGAAATTACCTTTATTACACTTTGTGATTAAACTCGGTTTAGTTTCTGTCATCTTCTTTCTCCAGTGTAGTAATTGTAGCCCATTTGGTTTTCTCCATTATCTCAATTGTTTTCTTGTGGAAACATTGTCCAAGAGATTTTCAGTGTAAACTCAGTTTTAGACCAAACCAAATTAGTTACCTCGTTCATTAAAATGTTGTTTGCTTTAAATTGAGTTTAAATACTATTCTTATTCTCGTTTATTGAAATTACCTTTATTACACTTTGTGATTAAACTCGGTTTAGTTTCTGTCATCTTCTTTCTCCAGTGTAGTAATTGTAGCCCACTTGGTTTTCTCCATTATCTCAATTGTTTTCTTGTGGAAACATTGTCCAAGAGATTTTCAGTGTAAACTCAGTTTTAGACCAAACCAAATTAGTTACCTCTTGCATTGAAATGTTGTTTGTTTTAAACTGAGTTTAAATACAGTCCCTCTTCTCGTTTATTGAAATTACCTTTATTACACTTTGTGATTAAACTCGGTTTAGTTTCAGTCAACTTCTTTCTCCAGTGTAGTAATTGTAGCCCATTTGGTTTTCTCCATTATCTCAGTTGTTTTCTTGTGGAAACATTGTCCAAGAGATTTTCAGTGTAAACTCAGTTTTAGACCAAACCAAATTAGTTACCTCTTTCACTGAAATGTTGTTTGTTTTAAACTGAGTTTAAACACAGTCCCTCTTCTCGTTTATTGAAATGACCTTTATTACACTTTGTGATTAAACTCGGTTTAGTTTCTGTCATCTTCTTTCTCCAGTGTAGTAAATGTAGCCCATTTGGTTTTCTCCATTATCTCAATTGTTTTCTTGTGGAAACATTGTCCAAGAGATTTTCAGTGTAAACTCAGTTTTAGACCAAACCAAATTAGTTACCTCTTTCACTGAAATGTTGTTTGTTTTAAACTGAGTTTAAACACAGTCCCTCTTCTCGTTTATTGAAATGACCTTTATTACACTTTGTGATTAAACTCGGTTTAGTTTCAGTCATCTTCTTTCACCAGTGTAGTAATTGTAGCCCATTTGGTTTTCTCCATTATCTCAGTTGTTTTCTTGTGGAAACATTGTCCAAGAGATTTTCAGTGTAAACTCAGTTATAGACCAAACCAAATTAGTTACCTCTTTCATTAAAATGTTGTTTGCTTTAAACTGAGTTTAAATACTATTCTTATTCTCGTTTTTTGAAATTACCTTTATTACACTTTGTCATTAAACTCGGTTTAGTGTCAGTCATCTTCTTTTTCTAGTGCATAGTAATTATTGTTCATTTGGTTTTCTCCATTACCTCAGTTAAGTTCTTAGTGAAATATTGTTCAATGAACTCTCAGTGTAAACCCAGTTTAAGACCCAATTAGTCGTCTCTTTTATTGAAATATCGTTTGTTTAAACACAGTCCCACGTCTCTGTTCTTGGAATTATCTTTATTACACCTCATGTTTAAACTCAGTTTTTATTCAGTTTATTTTCTTTTTTCTAGTGTATAGTAATTTCAGCGCATTTGTTCTTCTCCATTACATCAGTAACTCTCTTATGGAAATATTGTCTACTGGACTCTCAGTGTAAACGCAGTTTTAGGCGTCTCTTTCATTGAAATATCGTTTGCTTTAAACTGGGTTTAAACGAAGTGGAGATGCTTCTAAACATGTATTGTTGGTTGTCAACGATCGCCGTGTTCGTGAGTTTTGTGGGTTTAAGTTGGTACTATGCTTTTGGGACCAAGAATGAGCAATGTTGTCTTCACTGTTCCGACGGTGTGTTGTACCTTGTTTCTTTGTTAATACATTAATATAGCTAGAATTAATCACGTTTTTATACAGTCCACTCAATTAACGAAGAGTAATCTTCACCACGAAGTTTAACTTCATTATTGAAATGGTCTTTATTGTACTTTACGGTTCAAAGTACTTTACTTCTTCATCAAAGTGTTATGTATGGTACTTTCCGGAGTTTTAAAGAAAATTGAAAATGAATGTGTATTTACAGTCATAATTCTTCATTAGGATGTCACATATTTAAACAACATAACCTCTGAAGCGGTTTAATAAAATGGGTCAAACCTTCCAAACGTGACTGATCGCAAGTAAAACTTTAAGCCGAGCTAACTTTAACTTATAATAACTCTAAAACCCTGAATTTGCTCATTAGGATCCCTTAAACTCCGAAAAGATAGTTACAACCTTTTCCAAAAACCCCATAACCTGCTGTCATAAAATCTCTTCATTTCCTTATATTTTCAAGTTTATCCATCCTGACGCACTTTAATAAAATCGAATGTTTCCTGAGGGAGCGACGGGTCTGGATGTTTACAAAGGAAAGCTCTCTCCCGGCGAGCAGCCAGTTCATCTTTTATATTACTTTTTTTTGTGACACAGACCGTTCATATCGATCTACAGGAAATACGAAGGAATGAGAATCGCAAGCTTTGCGTTCCTCCCGAAGGTTGAATTCAGAAGAGATTGTACGAAAGATTGTGACAGTGTTGCTAGAATTACATGTAAAAGTGTTGCATGCGCAGTAACGGACGAGTAACAGTTTTTGCCAATCAAGAACCGGCCCCCTCTCTACAACTACTGCGCATCCATGCACCACTTGCTTGTAAATTTGGCAACACTGGATCGTGTCGAAAATTGTTGCAAGTATGCGCGCGTCTAAAGTTGCGCAGAAGTATGCGCAGTGTGATACGTATCCTCCCCTTTCAGGTGTTCGGGTGTGAACCACTGCAGCTTTATTTTAACGGAAGACTGCCAAGGATCTGAAACCTTGGGACCTGGGAATATAACCGTGAAGTATGCCTGCGTTACCGGTAAGTGAAATTAATTTAAAGCAATTGTTTGGACGAGATCGGTGGTCGTGGCATTAAAAAACAGACTTCCACGCATCTAAGCGTGAAATTTGCGCCGAAAAGTCCCATTCCCACAAAACCCTCTATCGAATGATACGGCACAAACTGCCACAAAATGTAGGGTGCGGGATTTATTATTATGGACAGGGATTAACGAAGTATGTCGCACCTTTTTTGATCCCTCCGGGGGTTTGTGTGTACGTACAATGGAGCGAAGTGTGTGGCTGTGCCGATTGTAATATCGCCGAGATCGATGACGTTACACGTATATGGGATGAATCACTTGAAATTCGATTCATCGCGCACAATGGATTTGTCGCAGGATAGCGAATCGCCGGTAAATTGGGCCATATGAAATATTGAAACATATGAAAATAGCTGTTCGTGACTCTGATCCAGCCCAACAGCTGACAGAAGCTAATAGAAGTTTCGTTCTTATAGGTCTACATCACCCAAAAAAACATGTCAGATGCTCGGCTGGATCAGAGTCACGAAAATGATCTCAATTACCCGGACTATATCGAGAAGTAGAGCCGAGTTTCGGGCGCGACTCGAAATAACAAATTCGCCCTTATTACAAGCCACTAGAGTTGCTAGATTTACACGCAAGTGGTGCATAAACTTTTCAGATTTATACGACCAATCGAAGCCGACCGTAACTCATCCGCTACTGCGCATGCACCACTTAGGTGTAAATCTAGCAACACCGCAAGCCACGCAAGATACACTCTTTTCAAAACAAATCCCGATGCACGCCATTTTGATGACGTCAGAATCATCCAAATACTACCAACTTAAGATAGTCCCAGCACATCGCAATGTATGTGTTCCGTGTATATTTTAGGTTGACAATATATTGTGTATAGAGCGTGTAGATATTTACCCATATCAAACCATCAAAATGGCCGTGGTAACGTCGATGCGCAACTCGTAAAATTTGGCGCTCCGCGCATCGAATTCCCTCGGGAACCGCTAACGATGAACCCCCTTTTCCCAGAAGACAGAATCCGGAGGTACTGCAACACGGACATCTCTCTACCGAGGGAGTACACGTCCGGGATATCGGAGGGTTTCATCCACAATCCCGGCTATCCCAGGTTCTACTCCGGCCAGAGGGTGTGCAGGTGGAGGATCACCGCACAACCGCCGCAGAAGGTCAGGATCACCATGCTGGACGTCTCGCTTATCGGTACGATTGTGGTTTTAGGAAGCTAGCTGTCTTTATGCGAGAGGTCCTTCTACTGCTAAAACACAAGGGTGAATACGCAAAATTCACGACCGTCAGATGACCGATGTATACTCTATTCAAAACAAATCCCGATGCACGACATTTAGAATCATCCATACTACCAACTTAATACAGTTCAGCACTTCGCAATTTATATGTTCCGTGTATATTTTAGGTTGGCAGTATTTATGGTTATGTATATTGTCAACCTAAAATATACACGGAACACATACATTGCGATGTGCTGGGACTATATTAAGTTGGTAGTATTGGAAGTATTCTGACGTCATCAAACTGACGTGCATCGGGATTTGTTTTGAAACGAGTCTATACATAATATACCAATATATATTGCGACGTTTTTGCCACAGCACTGGCTATAGTTTTATCATAGAGATAAAAGAAAGAGGAGTTAACAAATGTGGTTCAAACAAATAGACCAAAGCCCAGACCAAAGTGGCTTCTGCATATGGCCGACTTCCTGTAAGAAATCTTTCTCTCCAATGGCGTAGCATTTAAAATACATTAACTAGAGTTATGAAATAATAATTCCAGTTTGTAACAATCTGTTTGAAGATACCACAATTCGACAATTCAGCAATAACAATCGCAAACACGCGTCCGAAAAGTGGCTTCTCAATATGGCCGCTTCCGTATACAAAATTCATTACCCCCTGTCCCTAATTGTTACCTCCTCTCTCTGTTATCTCTATGAGTTTTATGTTGGCATTACGTTTAGCATTGTATTTAGGTTGGCATTATGTTTTGGAATAAAAATGTAATGGCGAATATTTTGAGAACGAGGTGCGTTGTAGTTGTTTTTTGGTATTTTCAATTTTAGATATATTTTCTTATTCGATTTCTTATTATATTGTAAATTATTAAACTGTATTGCAACTATATAACATCACAAGTTGAATTTATAGAGTGAAATAATATTACTAAGATATACTTCAAGTAAAACGTTGGCGAGTCATTCATTTACATAAAGTACTATTCATAACCTCACAATAATTTTTAACTTTCTATGAAGTTATGCAACACAAAGCTAGCTTTCGACTGTCGGCATTTCCAGAGTGCAACGTGTCTATTTTTTTGAGGATGTAGGGTGATATAGGCCGGGAATATGAGTAAAAAGACGGCATGTTGGGGACTGCGGCTGTTAGCACAGTCCGACTGGTTGTTTTGGTGCTTTAGGTATACAGTAACAAAACTGGTACAATAACATAAAATTTCATTGTATTACTTTCTGATATGGGGTTCCCATGTAATAAGAGAAATTATTGTAATCGTGCTGATTTTCGGAATTTGAGGTATTGGCATTACTGGACGTTTTGATGTCCCCTGAGTTCGAAAAACATATTTTTTGAAACATGTCTGTGTGTATGTATGTATAGCGGAAAATTGAAATTTCATATTTAACCTGGATCTCCAACGTCCAGAAATGCCACTACCTCAAAATTCCAAAAATTCCAATGTTTCGTTCTCCTCGGCCGCAGTGGACAACGTGCCGACCGACGACGGCTGCACCGACGTCCTGCAGGTCCTCGACACCGGCCAGGTGATCCACTCGACGTGCCGGCAGCGCCACCCGCCGCAGGTGGTGCTGTCCGGCAGCGGCTCCGTCGAGCTGGTGCTCAACTCCACCGACGACTTCAACCCCAGGAGGGGCGTCCTCGTCCACTACACGGTCGTCGGGTGTCCGGAACTCGCCGTACCGTCGGACGCGTACCTCGTGTACAGGTAATGGTGATTGGGACGCTTAGTGAATTTTGATGGTGCGCACTTTTGGTGCGCATCACTTGCCGATGCGCACCAAATAATATTTATAATTATACTCAAGTATCTTGTATTATCAACCCTTTTTAAGCTGAAAGTGTTGACATGAATATCAGTATTTACTGGTTGCATATCAACCCCATCAGCAAATTTAATATATACCGATTTATCCAAGTTAAAAGTCATCTCATTCACCTCTAGCCACTCAGTTCATATTCTCTCTATTTATAGAGATATTTATAATATTTATATCTATATTGTAGAAATTTTTTTCCAGAACGAAGGAACTGGTAGTGCTGAGTTGCTGCTTGGGGTACACCTTCCCTGACACGAGGACGAAGCTGAAAGCCGTCAAATGCCTCGGCGCCTACTGGAACACATCACTGCCTCTCGTCAATTGCGAAAGTAAGATATTAATAAGAGTTGTAGTAATAACATTCCGAATGGGCTATAGTTTATCAGCATCATCATCGTCTTCTTTCCAGGATTAAGTGTAATGTCACCTCTTCAGCTCTTTACTGTCAAGTCTTCCCATACTTCTGCCTTCATCTGGCTTTCATTTTGTTTCATTCCCATGATTCTTTTTTGGAAGCATAGCTTTCTATCTTATCTCGAAGCGCTGGATCGGGGAGAGATATGAACATCGAAACACGAACGATCCGGACGGTCAATTATCCGCGTCGCGCTAGTTGTTTGGTGGCAACTCGAGTTACAATTGTTTGTATTGTTGGTTGCCTTCTATAGGAGTGGCGATCGCGGGCTGGATCAGTGAGAGGTATTCGAATAAGTCGGATATACCTATAGTAACTCATGTTATATATCATATTTAACAACATATATAATGTATGCTTCCCCTCTCGGGTTTCTCTGTTATTATATTTGCTATTTCTTGTTTTTACAGGTCTTTAGACCCCTTCTCCTTTTTGCGAGTACCTCATCTGCTGCCTTTAATACTGAATGGGCTATAGTTCCAAAACCACACTTAATATCTCTTATCAATTGTCTCGTTGTATTTTCAATTACAGCATTAATATTGTTTGTCTACTCAAGTCTATCTCCGTTGTCCTCTTATCTA
Source organism: Cryptocephalus moraei (assembly GCA_946251905.1). Taxonomy (NCBI): domain Eukaryota; kingdom Metazoa; phylum Arthropoda; class Insecta; order Coleoptera; family Chrysomelidae; genus Cryptocephalus; species Cryptocephalus moraei. The sequence continues at coordinate 20,535,668 of OX276464.1, read as the reverse complement.
AAGGCCTCTCGGAGATAAACAGTCGTTGAAGCAATCATCGCTGATCCATTTCAATCTCGTCGTAGCGTCCCATGCAAATCATGTCGCCTTAAGTAACATAATATCCGACCAGGTACGTACGTTCCTCAAATAATTACATTATTTATCAGCGAATTTGCTGAATTTGTCATTGCGAAGCTCCCACGTTTCGTAAGTCTCTTATCGCTCCATTTCCCTCTCGCTTGTTTGTAATGTAAAAATGCAACAATACGAAAACTCCTTACAATGCATTTCCGCTCCACATAATGGCTCCCTTGACGACCACGAAGGAGTATCTCGGTGTAATTATTTTGGGAAAGCGAGACAATACCGTTTGGGTGTAGTGTGTTCGGTTACAATTCCGATATCGCTCCGGTGAGAGGAGTTTTATCCAACTCCTGATAGCATTGAAGGTATTGTTGTTAGGTTTTTGGGTTAAAGTTGGTATTTCCCTTTTGGGAACTTTGTCAAAGAGCGTTCAAAGCTAACTGAATTCACAATTCTGCTACACTTTTCTATAGTGTATGGAGTGATTACTAATTAATTATTTTCTATCCAAAAACCCTTTCTAATAGTGCTCTATAACATAGAATACTTAGTTTCGTTCATATCTAGAATCCAGATGGCTCAGAAGATCATATGGGGCATTTCTATTAGTAACGTTGAAACCAAAACGTACCTATTATAGCTTCTTGTAGCTCTTCTAGATTTGGACTTCTCTAAATTCTATATACAGTTAACTCTAGATTGTCGATCACTTCATTTTCACCTTATCTGGAATGTAGATACCTCTTTGTTTAATACCAAGCGAATCCTTTTACCAGTTTTTTAAATTACTTCTATATTCTCTGTATTATCTGGAACGTATCTAGAATTTCTTCTAGAAGAATCCATATTTTTATTAGTAGCTTAGTAGTAGCACAGTTTCTTTTGGACTCTTCTAGATTTGAAATCCTGACTAAGTGTACCTACTTGGTTGATAAATTATAAGATAGTTCATTCTGTTATGTTATCTAGAATGTAAATAACTTAGAAAACAATGTAACCTACATACCTTAGAATTTCTTCTAGATGAATCCACATTCTTATTAGTAGCTAAGTAGTAACATGGTTTCTTTGAACTCTTCTAGATTTGAAATCTTCACTTAATGAATAAAGTGTAAAACATTCATTCTGTTAAATTTTCTGGAAGGCATGTAACTTAGAATAACGTAACATTAACATGCGTACCTTAGAATTTCTTCTAGAAGAATCCATAGTTTTATTAGTAGCTTAGTAACAGCATAGTTTCTTTAGATTCTTCTAGATTTAAAATCCTCACTAAGTATACTTGATGGATAACTTGTAATGCAGTTCATTCTGTTATGTTATCTAGAACGTAGATAACTAACTTGGAATAATGTAACATACGTACCTTCACCTTAGAATTTCTTCTAGATGAATCCATATTTTTATCAGTAGCTTAGTAGTAACGTAGTTCCTTTGGACTCTTCTAGATTTGAAATCCTCACTAAGTATACTTAATGAATAAAGTGTAAAACATTCATTCTGTTACATTTTCTAGAACGCATGTAACTTAGAAAAACGTAACATGCGTACCTTAGAATTTATTCTAGAAGAATCCATAATTTTATTAGTAGCTTACTAACAGCATAGTTTCTTTTAGACTCTTCTAGATTTAAAATCCTCACTAAGTATACTTGATGGATAACTTGTAATGCAGTTCATTCTGTTATATGTTATTTAGAACGTAGGTAACTAACTTAGAATAATGTAACATACGTACCTTCACCTTAGAATTTCTTCTAGATGAATCCATATTTTTATCAGTAGCTTAGTAGTAACATAGTTCCTTTGGACTCTTCTAGATTTGAAATCCTCACTAACTATACTTGATGAACAAAGTGTAAAACATTCATTCTGTTAAATTTTCTAGAAGGCATGTAACTTAGAATAACGTAACATGCGTACCTTAGAATTTATTCTAGAAGAAACCATAATTTTATTAGTACCTTAGTAACAGCATAGTTTCTTTAGACTCTTCTAGACTTAAAATCCTCACTAAGTATACTTGATGGATAACTTGTAATGCAGTCCATTCTGTTATGTTATCTAGAACGTAGGTAACTAACTTAGAATAATGTAACATACGTACCTTCACCTTAGGATTTCTTCTAGATGAATCCGTATTTTTCTTACTAGCTCATACGAATATTTCTCTCATTACTTAAAATCTAGACGTTACTTTAGTAGATTTTTTGAGATAATAAAATTCAATACAACTTTCAGACCCTTCTAAGTTTAAAATCTACTACTGCGATGGGATTTTACAAATCCTACTAGCTTATAAGTACTTATTAAAATCGTTCATTTCGATCCACTCAGACTATCAAAAATTTCATTTAGTAATTATATTTCCTTTGTTCCAGAAAGTACAGATAGTACGCTTTACGTGAACCGAACTGTAATAGGTATAAGCAAAGTTAGAAGCGGAAGCATGGCTTCAGGTAAAGTGATTTTCGTCTTATTGGTCTGATTGGTATTTATATCAATTACTCTTTTAGATTTGATAGCACCGATATCGATAATAGCAGTATTATTTATTATCAATGGCGTTATTTTGTTCTACATAAACAAAGCTAGGAAACAGTAAGTAACTGCTGTAGTTATTGTTACGTAGGTACCTAATGTTTATTAATCTGTTTTGTTTTAGGCAAGAGTTAAAGGAAATGGATGAAGAGCTTGGTACCTTCACTTCGTCTCCGTTAGACACGTAGTCCATGCCTTAATTTATTGATTTGTATGATGAGATTTTAATATATTTTTTCTTCAATTTCTGCAGGAACGATCACTCATTATTGGCCAATAACTCGATCCACATAAGTCTCCACATAACTCGATAATCTAATCCTTAACATTCCTCAAAATTTACCATCAGGTAAAGCTAAAGTCAAATCTGGTTAGATTGCTCAAACGTTTTATTCTACTCAAATTTATAAAATAGTTTTAAAGCTACTCTGTCTAAAAAGTACTCAGTCTGAGTTGGGGAGACCTACAGCTTCCTGACGGTCATGTTAAGGCCCTCCAGGGGCGTCATGAAGGGGGATTTCGCGTTCAGGATCAGCGGGACGGGGGTCCTCTCGCACCTATCCACCCTTAAGTGCTTCAGGAAGTATATCAAGCCGACCTTGGCGCAGACCAGGCCGAACCTGTCGCCTGAAAAGGAAACCAAAGGTGGTTATGGTTGACGAATACTTGGGGGTAAATATTACCACGAAACATATGCAACAAAACAACTAGGTAAATGGAGTCTTGTGGAGTACGCACATTAGACCAGATACTAAGAGGGATGAAGAGAGAAGAGGAAGAAGAGGGGGAGAAGAGGGAAGAAGACACCTTCGCGTCCCTTACCTATGCAGCTCCTGGGACCGCTCCCGAACGGCAAGTACACGCACCTCTGCATCAGCTCTTGCTTCTTCCCGTCGGCGAACCTCTCCGGATCGAACCTATCCGGCTCGGGATAGTACTCGGGATCGTTGTGGATCCCGTCGATCGGTACGAGCACCGGAGTACCCTTCTCGACCAGCAGTCCCGTCTCCTTGATGACGTAGTCCTCGTGGCACTTCCTGTTCAGGAATGGGCCGAACGGGTACCTCCTCAGCGTCTCTGGAATCGAGTACCGTTTATAGACCAGGGAAATAAGACAAAAGACTGCTTTGAGGACTGCTCGAAGAGCTTGGACTTAATCTAGAAGTTGGAGAGCGCCATGTCGAGGTACTTCATATTCTGTATGTTTTGCGTACTGCTCGAAGAGCTTGGACTTAATCTAGAATTTGGAACGCTTACCAGAGAGTGCCATGTCGAGGTATTACACCTTCTGTACGTTTGACGTACTGCTCGAAGAGCTTGGACTTAATCTAGAATGCGTAACTCTTAACAGAGAGTACCACGTCGAGGTACTTCATCTTCTACTGCTAGAAGAGCTTGGACTTAATCTAGAATGCCTAACTCTTACCAGAGAGTACCATATCGAGATACTTCACCTTCTGTACGTTGGACGTACTTCTCGAAGAGCTTGGACTTAATTTAGAATTTGGAACTCTTACCGGAGAGCGCCATATAGAGGTACTACACCTCCTTTACGTTTGTCGTAGTGCTAGAAGAGCTTGGACTTAATATAGAATTTTGAATTCTTAACGGGGAGCAGGTGCTTCATCTTCTTTATGTTCGACGTACTGCTCAAAGAGCTTGGACTTAATCTAGAATGCGTAACTCTTACCAGAGAGTACCATATTGAGATACTCCATCTTCTGTACGTTTGACGTACTGCTCGAGAAGCTTGGACTTAACCTAGATTTTGGAACACTTACCGGAGAGCACCATGTCGAGGTACTTCATCTTCTGTACGTTCTCGAAGGTGACATCTTCGTCGGTTTTTATGACTTCATCGATCTCTTGTCTTAACTTGTCCTGGCAGTCTTGCCTCAAGCACAATTCGTATAACGTGAAAGCTACGGCGTTGCTTGTAGTCTCGAAACCCGCAACGAAGAAGGTTATGGCTTGGGAGATCATGGCGTCGGTATCTGCAAGAGAAAGAATGTTCGTAGCAGAGGCACAGTCTAGAATCGTTTGGAAGGAAGTAAAGTGAAAGCAAAATTCTAGAAGAAATTTAGGTTTTTAAAGGTGAGTAACAAAAGTGGTTTCTTCTAGTGAGTGGGGTGGGGTTGCTCATGATTTAAATTATTAGGAAGCTCCTGCTTTTGCACAAGACGTACATAAAAGTACATTAAGTACAAGAGTACATAATATTTATTTTTAGATACGAATCTAGATACATATGAGAATTTTTCGAAATTTAAAACCAGCTCAAACCATAATTTTCTTCCTCTTTCCAAATTATTCCAGATCTTTTCCAGACTCTCGAATTTACTGCTCTACGCGCCAAAAAAATATGTTTTCACATAATAAAAAAGTTTGAATGAGGTACTCTAGGAATGGCCGAGAGGGGAAGCATAGCTTTATATATAGAATATATGACATTATATATATCATGAGTTACTAAAGATATAACCGGCTCATTCGTTGATACGTTGTACACCAAACAGCTATCGCGGCGCGATAATTGGCCGTCCGCATCGTTCTGTTTTTCTAAGTTCGTACCTCTTACCGATCCAGCGCATCAAAGTGAAGAAAGCTATGCTTCCGAACCTTGCAAAGTTGTGGCAAGAAAAGACGTCCTACTACAAGTAGTAGGTGTTTGTTCGCTGTAAGTAGTCATTTAACGGAATCACTATTGGAGTTCTAGGGTTTATTATATTTAAGTCATTGCGACTTTGAGGTGTCTTCTCAGGTTATCAAGAACCGACTGACATACCAAATAGAAGAGCGTCAGCGCTGACAATTAATCAAAACGAGCTTCAGAAGCCCTCCGAAGCTGTGGTATCAGAAGTGGGATAATTTGAAAATAAATCAGGACAATTAAGAAACTCCACGAATTAGAAGTTTTGTGACATATTCCATTTTGGGATGATAGAGTTCCATAAAGTTTTGTTATTTTCGTCATCTGTCGTTCATTGAATTCTAGTTTCATCCTTCAAGTGTGAACCCCAAAACATTACAGTGGTGTCCGCGGTGCCTTACCGAAGACGGTATCGTTCTCCACCCCGTCGAAGTTCTCCCTCAGCTGCAGCAGCAGATCGACGAAGTCGTTCCTCTCGATGCTCCGCTCGCGCCTCTCCTCGATCGCCTCGCTGAACACGCTCACCAGGTACCTGGTGTCCATCATCTTCAGGCCGAACATCGAGACGAGCTTCGGCACGAAGAAGTACGCGAACAGCGAGATCGCGTTCGGCACGCTCGTCTCGAACATCTCCCTGCTCGCCCGCCTGAAGCCGGACTCGGAGCCGCCGTCGTCGAACGAGTTCGTCTCGATGCCGAAGAAGCACGACGCGACCAGGTCGGTCATGTACTGCGCGGACACCTCCTTTATGTCGGTCGCGCAGCCGTCGAGGCGCGAGACGTGATCGCGCATCCTCGCCGCGCACGTCCTCATCATGCCGAGCATCAGTCGCAGCTTGCCGGAGGTGAAGATCGGGGTCAGCTTGTTCCTGATGTTCCTCCAGTCCGGGTTGCGGAGGATGAAGAGGCTGTTGCCTGGTGGAAGGGGCGCAGCAATTAGTACTTCAAATGGGAGAGTAGGTTTGGAAACGAGTAAAAGACATTCATGCCACGACCATACCTGACACCACAACATCTACCAGAATGCTCTGAAACACCAGACACAAGAAGAGGAAGTAGAAGGAGAAGGATAACATAACATAAGACTGTTAGAGTAAGAGTAGGTTGAGGATCAATGGTAAATCAAGTGATGAATGATGAAGTAAGATAAGTCTGTCTCCAAAGTCTCGTCCAGTCCAGATGGTGACGTTAATAGTACCAATTCAGGGATGCCTGGACTATCTGCTTGTGTCGAGCAATCCACAGATCAGCATCAACAGAAAAAGGAGAACAGTGCTGATCACCTGAGAGTAATGCAGACAGCCATGGAACAGACCATGCTCGGAAATCTTTAAAGTCAGAAATGAAGAGCACCATACAGAAATCTGTCCTTGTGTGGTAAGAGTAGGCTGTGGATCAATGGAAAATCAAGTGATGAATGATGAAGTGAGTTAAGTCTTTCTCCAAAGTCTCGTCCAGTTCATATGATGACGTTAATAATACCAATAAAGGGATGCCTGGACTATCTGCTTGTGTGGAGCAATCCACAGATCAGCATCAACAGAAAAAAGGAGAACAGTGCTGATCACCTGAGAGTAATGCAGACAGTCATGGAACAGACCATGCTCGGCCATCTTTAAAGTCAGAAATGAAGAGCACTATACAGAAATCTGTGCTTGTGTGGTAAGAGTACGCTGTGGATCAATGGTAAATCAAGTGATAAAAGATGAAGTAAGATAAGTCTGTCTCCAAAGTCTCGTCCAATCCAGATGATGACGTTAATAAAACCAATGAAGGGATAGCTGAACTATCTGCTTGTGTGGAGCAATCCACAGATCAGCATCAACAGAAAAAGGAGAACAGTGCTGATCACCTGAGAGTAATGCAGACAGTCATGGAACAGACCATGCTCGGCCATCTTTAAAGTCAGAAATGAAGAGCACTATACAGAAATCTGTGCTTGTGTGGTAAGAGTACGCTGTGGATCAATGGTAAATCAAGTGATAAAAGATGAAGTAAGATAAGTCTGTCTCCAAAGTCTCGTCCAATCCAGATGATGACGTTAATAAAACCAATGAAGGGATAGCTGGACTATCTGCTTGTGTGGAGCAATCCACAGATCAGCATCAACAGAAAAAGGAGAACAGTGCTGATCACCTGAGAGTAATGCAGACAGCCATGGAACAGACCATGCTCGGACATCTTTAAAGTCAGAAATGAAGAGCACCATACAGAAATCTGTCCTTGTGTGGTAAGAGTAGGCTGTGGATCAATGGTAAATCAAGTGATGAATGATGAAGTGAGTTAAGTCTTTCTCCAAAGTCTCGTCCAGTTCATATGATGACGTTAATAATACCAATAAAGGGATGCCTGGACTATCTGCTTGTGTGGAGCAATCCACAGATCAGCATCAACAGAAAAAAGGAGAACAGTGCTGATCACCTGAGAGTAATGCAGACAGTCATGGAACAGACCATGCTCGGCCATCTTTAAAGTCAGAAATAAAGAGCACTATACAGAAATCTGTCCTTGTGTGGTAAGAGTAGAGATTGTGGATCAATGGTAAATCAAGTGATAAAAGATGAAGTAAGATAAGTCTGTCTCCAAAGTCTCGTCCAATCCAGATGATGACGTTAATAAAACCAATGAAGGGATAGCTGAACTATCTGCTTGTGTGGAGCAATCCACAGATCAGCATCAACAGAAAAAGGAGAACAGTGCTGATCACCTGAGAGTAATGCAGACAGTCATGGAACAGACCATGCTCGGCCATCTTTAAAGTCAGAAATGAAGAGCACTATACAGAAATCTGTGCTTGTGTGGTAAGAGTACGCTGTGGATCAATGGTAAATCAAGTGATAAAAGATGAAGTAAGATAAGTCTGTCTCCAAAGTCTCGTCCAATCCAGATGATGACGTTAATAAAACCAATGAAGGGATAGCTGGACTATCTGCTTGTGTGGAGCAATCCACAGATCAGCATCAACAGAAAAAAAAAAGGAGAACAGTGCTGATCACCTGAGAGTAATATAGACAGCCATGAAACAGACCATGCTCGGCCATCTTTAAAGTCAGAAATGAAGAGCACCATACAGAAATCTGTCCTTGTGTGGTAAGAGTAGGTTGAGGATCAATGGCAAATCAAGTGATGAATGATGAAGTAAGTTAAGTCTTTCTCCTAAGTCTCGTCCAGTCCAGATGATGACGTTAATAATACCAATGAAGGGATACCTGGACTATCTGCTTGTGTGGAGCAATCCACAGATCAGCATCAACAGAAAAAAGGAGAACAGTGCTGATCACTTGAGAGTAATGCAGACAGCCATGGAACAGACCATGCTCGGACATCTTTAAAGTCAGAAATGAAGAGCACTATACAGAAATCTGTCCTTGTGTGGTAAGAGTAGGCTGTGGATCAATGGTAAATCAAGTGATACATGATGAAGTAAGGTACGTCTTTCTCCAAAGTCTCGTCCAGACCAGATGATGATGTTAATAATATCAATGAAGGGATACCTGGACTATCTGCTTGTGTGGAGCAATCCACAGATCAGCATCAACAGAAAAAAGGAGAACAGTGCTGATCACCTGAGAGTAATGCAGACAGCCATGAAACAGACTACGCTCGGCCATCTTTAAAGTCAGAAATGAAGAGCACTATACAGAAATCTGTCCTTGTGTGGTAAGAGTAGGTTGTGGATCGATGGTAAATCAAGTGATGAATGATGAAGTAAGTTAAGTCTTTATCCAAAGTCTCGTCCAGTCCAGATGATGACGTTAATAATAAGAATGAAGGGATATCTGGACTATCTGCTTGTGTGGAGCAATCCACAGATCAACATCAACAGAAAGAAGGAGAACAGTGCTGATCACCTGAGAGTAATGCAGACAGCCATGAAACAGACCATGCTCGGAGATAAAGTCAGAAATGAAGAAATCTGATGAAGAGCTGAAGTCATAGATATCATCGACATACTGCAGAGCTCCAGTGGGTGGAACACGTGACTAGGTAAGAACAAAATCGGACCAATATACATTGGAGACCAAGACAGTCAAAGTGTAGCGTGGGAAGACCAGAGAAGAGATGGCCAGATGATATAAAGGAACAAGCAGGAAGGAGGTGGTTCCAGGTAGCACAAGACAGAGAAGCGTGGAGACGTACAGACAGTAAAGACGTATACAGAGAGAAGAAAGAAAAGAGAAGAGACTTCCCTCGAAGGGCAACGAAAAGATTTAAGGGAGAGAAAGGGTAAATATATTTACCTGCCATGTTATCGGCGTTCTTGTCGCATGCGAAAGTCCTATCGCTGAAATTATTAAAATCCCTGATAGTCACGCTCTTGATGATCTCCGGATCCCGCAGGACTAAGTACGGCTTCCCCATTATGTATATACCGAAGTAGGGACTCGTGTACCGTTTGTACAGGTCCCCTAGGTGCTTCCCGATCTGCCTCTTTCCCTTGAATACTTCCCAGAGGTTGCCCGCCAGGAAGAACGGCTCCTCGTAGGGCACGCCCTTCGTCTTCCAGTAGTTGTGATGTCTGGTGAGGTACTTGTAGGATAAGTAGACGGCGAAGGCCAAGAGGACGATCCACGGAGGAGGGAAGTTATCGACGAACATCTGTTACGGAAGAATAGGCATGATGACAGTAACAAAGAATAATTCTAAAAAAATATATTGATGTCGATATTTTAAGCGGAATAAACTGTATTTTCTTAAAATAAAAACATAAATTATAGCAAATCGCCATGCAAAGCGAACCAGTTTTGTTATAATAGACCGTAAAGGACGTAGATACCATCAAAATAGTCGTAGTTAGAATTTACAAAAAATGTCAATAACGGAGCTCTTGTGAGATATTTGAACCAGGCACTTGTATTGGAGTTACTTAAATACTCTGCTACCTCGAAAGCATAACTTTCTATTTGTTATAACACACCATAAAGGATATTAAGAGCAACCAAAACGCCATAGTTACAATTTCCAAAAAATGTTACTGAGATGTTACATGTAACTAAGCTATTTTGAGATTTCCGAATCATGTTCATGTGTAATGCAGTTACTTAATACCTTGTAATTCTGGAAGTATAACTTTCTACATTTTTGTTCTTACAACAAAAGATAGCAAATACAGTGAACTATGTGACGGCTCTAGCAAGAATTTTCAAAAAATGTCAATAGCTGATCAGCAATAGCTCAAGCTATTTTGAGATTCACGAACTATGTTCATGTGTAATGGAGTTACTTAATACGCTGTAATTCTGGAAGTATAACTTTCTACACTTTTGTTGTTATAACAGACCATAAATGATATTAAGACTGGCCAAAAAGCCATAGCTACAATTTCCAAAAAATATCAATAACTGAGTTACTCTTCAAAAAAACTTTTTTTCAACTTGCTCTAACTCGCGTAAATAAATTTTTAGATTTTTTTGCAGGAGCGCAAAATGTTTGTGTTTTAGTGTACTTTTGGGGACTTTTAACTTTCCCGTGTGTATTTTGATATTTCTCGAAAATAAAATAATCTTAGCAAAATTCTGAGGGCGAGAATGGATTCTTTGGAAAATTTTACATCGATTACATGTACTCCCAAATTTTTCCTGGTAGCGTTTAGGACGTTTCTGGTAACGTTTTGGAGAAAATTTGTCGTCAAAAATAGAAAACGCGCGAAAACGGAAAATTGGCCATAACAAGCGCTAGAAGTAATAATTTTGGCTAAAAATTTGGGTTATTACTTGTAATCGAACCTACAATATAGTTTTGGTTGGGAAAAATAGTAAATTGTATCTGTAAAAGTAGATTCCCGGGCTATTAGGCCGTGGTCCATGCAGGTTTCTTGAGCCTGACGTTTCGTCTACATCTGCGGCAGACATCTTCAGAGGCGGTGTGGTAGCGGTCTTAGTGTTCTTCTAAGATTCGCGTCCGCGACTGCTCCTCCGGTTCGAAAGTCCCGTCTATTTATACCGATGTTCCTTATTTCTAGAATAACGGATAAAAACAACCCTATACAGGTAAACAGGAATATTCTAGAAATAAGGAACATCGGTATAAATAGACGGGACTTTCGAACCGGAGGAGCAGTCGCGGACGCGAATCTTAGAAGAACACTAAGACACTGAAGATGTCTGCCGCAGATGTAGACGAAACGTCAGGCTCAAGAAACCTGCATGGACCACGGCCTAATAGCCCGGGAATCTACTTTTACAGTGACTCCGGCCGTGAAAGCCTACTATCTTGGAGTAAATTGTATCGTTGATAGAAGAGATTTTCTTCAATCAAAACTTTTGACAAAACAAAAATTTTCTTCAAATCTTCTTCAATCAACGATTGTATGTACAAGAAGTGTTGAAATCGAACTGTACTTTTTCTACGGCTGCATCGAACACACAGTAAAACACGAGGAATTGCCAAGAATGTATGTTTGGTTGCCTAAATACACGAATCTAGCGTGCGAAACCTTTTCACGCTGTATTGTGTGTTGCCTAAATACACGAAATCAGCGTGTGAAACCTTTTCACAAGCTCTTCACTCGGTTTTAGCGCACGTTCTGGATGTTGTGTGTAATAAATGAATTTCAAATGTAATTACTCATGGTTTTTAGATACTTTTCATATCGATCGTAGAAAAAAAAAATATGACATGCCAACCTCAGGGTGGTTGAGATGGAATAACTATTATGAAATGGTTATAGCGACAATAATTTCGAAAAAATGTTAATAACTAAACCATTTCGAGATTCCACGTTAATCTGTAATGGAGTTAGGTACTTAATACGCTGTAACTCTGGAAGTATAACTTTCTACACTTTCGTTAAAAATTTCTTATTCTTCGACACTTGAGACGTCTTGAAAATTTAACGTTGTTCGTTCGTAAAATCAGCGTGGGCGATGGTAATTTCCTTCTCGGGGACGAATCGTTTTTAGCCCATTTCGTGTACAGTCCACTTTATTATTAACTTCTGGGTACGCGTGCACCAGATAGAGCTCGAGTACTCGTGCACCAGACGAGCGAAAGACAAATTCAGCGACGTGCGGTGAAATTTTAAGTAAGGGAAGCAATTATTAAAAACTTACTTAAACTCATTACGTCATCATAAAAACGTGGATACGTTGACAGGCTTTGGAGAAGTTGATTTTCAATGGACAAAAGCGATATCTGACTTGTCATCAATATTTTATACGTTTAAGCGTTGAAAAATTGCGTTCTACCTACTGATAAACTTGTGGCAGGTATACTATAATTCACTCAATTTCGACACTTCCGTGTAGGGGCGTCTTCCAGCTCCTTGTCTTTCAGAAATTGCATTAGTTATTTTTTGCGCAAAACGTCCTCAGTTACGTAAATAAGTTTATTAGTTCAGATCGCAGTAGCTTTCGGTCGAAGAACCGGCCACAGATGAAGAAGAAGAAGAGATTTAAACGCATCTTCTGGTAAAGGAGATGCATCAAAATTCCAGAGCTCGAGGAATTTAAAATCATTTAAACCGTTAAATCTATAGTTTATTTGTTGCGTGGCGTCTGTATGATGTTTGAACATCTTCCGCCGTTCAAACCTGCAAATAAGCTACTCCGTTGATAGCTTCCACGCGACTCAATGCATTCAGCAGGCTCAATTACCTCTCGACATAGACATAAACATAGAACCTACGGCGGGAATAGCTTCCATTGGATTTTTCTAGAGTAGTGAAAAGCCGGACGAGGCTTGGCATGGAATGTCTTCGGCAACGAGTACCTACTTTACAACATTTTTCTATGTTCCGGCTTCCATTTCATTTTTATTTATGTTTAAATCACAGACCATTAATATAACTAGACCCGTTTGTTTACAACATAATGTATTGACAAGATCTTAGCACATTCTTAGCACATGAATGCAAATGAAGAATTCTCGCTTACGGTTTGCTTATACATCCAGCCTACTTCGCCTGCGGTTGGTCAGTTGTACGTAAATCTAAAATAATATAGACTTTCGTTATGAGAGGCAACGTGGCAACATCGCGTCCTAGCCTGTCACACGCTAACCCAACCAAATCAAAACTAACCGGGAGTAATTTTGATAAAAATAGGAAACATTTAACAATGGTTAATAGGTGCAAGATATGCAACGTTTATAGCGATACAGGGAAAGCCTCGGGATTGTCTTTTCATAGGTAAATAAAGAAATTTATTAATGACATTTTTTGAGGTTAGGTATCATCTCAGTGGCGTTCTATCAGTGTTATTATTTTAGGTTTCCAGCAGATCCAATTAAAAGAAATATTTGGATTTCTGTTTTGGGACTTAGCGAAAATGATAACATACCAAAATCGTCCTATATTTGCTCAAAACATTTCAGTAAAGATGATTTTGTGTCTAAAATAGGTGCAACCGACAATGCTAGATATTTAAAGAGAGATGCTGTTTCATTGCCGATGCATCAAGTTTTTGAACCTAAAAGTACTACAAGGTAATTAATTTCTACCCTGTAACTGTGTTTAATAGAAATGTCAAATTTATGAATTTGTCAAAATTCGAAGCGAGACATTTTTTGAATTTAAATTTCAATCTTTTCAATGTAAATTTCAACAAAAATACTATACTGGTTACTGTGAGGAACCATTATTTCTTAACATATGAGAAAAAATAGTAAGTTTATTAACCATTATTAACCATTTTATTAAACACTAAACAATTTTGAGGAGTTATATCTCAGAAGCTAAGGAGCAAAATAGCAACTTATTATGAATGAAAAGAAGCGTCTTTCCGAGTACTTTCCTGCTATGTTTTCAGAATTTCAGTTAACAAAAAATTCGCCGAGATAATCTATTTGTTTATAAGCAAAAAAAAAACGACACCAACTTTAAACAATGACTGTATCCGTTCTAATAAATATTTTTTTAATTCTGACAAAAGTACATGAAAGCTTGTTCCCTCTTATATATGACCGCTAGTTTTATTAAAATCGAATAGTGGAAAAAATTTAAACAATTTTGAAAATTTTCAATATTTTCCGATTTTTCTGGATTGCAAAATTATTGTGCAAACTCTAATAATCCGATCGAAACGAAATTTACTCGATTCTTTTATTATAACTTGAGGATTTTGTACCTGTGATATGGAAGTCCTAACTACATTTTAAAGTGCCTAAAATAATAAGTTAAAAAAACACTTTTTTGGGCCGATTTTTTGTTGTTTATTACTATTTGGCAAAACCGCTAATAAATTTTTGAATTTATAACCTATGCCATTTTATGTAAAAATAGATTCTGCAACTTTTTTCTCTCTTCAACTTTCTTCTAAATTCGATAATTAAAAAGTTAGAAGCAAAACAATGCGAGAAAAAACGCGTTTGTAATTTCTTTTTAAATTGTTGCATTTTTAACAATGTTCCCGACCGATGCGCTTTGGAGGATAAGTCAATCCTTATTCTAGACGTTATTCCCGAGGTATTCATGTAAAAACATTGCGGTTACCTCTTATGCCAATCTAAAGCAAATTTCTGACAGATGGGTCTTGGACTATACTTATTGTATGCATTATTACTGTCATGATGATTTTGATAATCTATGTCCTTCTTTATCATTTGTCACTTATTTCGCACCTTTGTTGCCTAGCATGTAAAGGGCTTCATTGCCCGTTGATCTAAATAATAAATAAATTATTTTCTTAATTTTGTTTCCTTTTTGTCCCTTATTATTGATACGCCTATGGATAGCTACTTTGTACGCTGTCAAAATTCGTCAAAGGCGGCCATATTTTCTTCCCCCTTTACACCGCGCCTATCGGCTATGTTGGCATGTAAACAAAGATCAGTTTCTAATGGGAACACCGGGTCTAGTTATATTAATGGTCTGTGGTTTAAATAATTTAAAATGTCTTATCTGGAGATCTTTTTATCGTGACATTTAAGTTGGTATTACTGTTGTTTCCTAGACATCTGTCAATTTTCACGCCATGTTCAAATTTAATTTCTTTGTTTTCTCGAAAAAAGCAATGCTTTAATAGGCCTCATTAAAGCACTGTTTTCGGCCATTTTAGTGCTAGAATAGTTAGTGCCGGTACATAGAAAATAATTTTCAGCATTTTTAATACAATCTAAAGTAATTGTTTCCTACTTCAAAAATTACATTTAAGAAGTTGATGTGTGATTTTTGATACTTTTCTAGGGGAGGCACCTTGCTTCCATGGACCGCACGCCGCTGGACAAATTACCACAATTCAAATCTGACACCTCCGATCGTATAAATTGAATTACACCGTTATTCGCTTAGCAGACGATCTGAGGGTTTGACGATCTTCATTCTGAACACTTACATCTTATACCTGTCCGGCGGAACGAGCTCGCATTTTTAATAAGATAAGTCTGGTAGGGTGCATTTTAATAAGGCGTGACTCTAATTTAAACTCGACCGGTTTGGGACGTAAGGACACAACGAGAATCCCCAACTCCAATTCGAGCCATGAAATAATCGCGAAATGCCAACTTCGACTCCCATACAAATTTACCCGAAACTTACTACAATTTACGAATTTACGGTAATATAACTCGATACGTACACCGCCGTGGCGTAATACGAGAAATCCACGTTAAAATTACTTACTTAGTAAGTAAGTTGACGCCACCGAGACTCGATTAAACACGTTCGGAAGACTTTATACCGTTCCCGGCGGGTATCGAACCCGACAAACTCAAAAAACCCAAAGTAAGTCTTCGGAGAGTTCAAAAAACTTACCGGAGCAGCGATCATCGTCGACGCCAACTTTTCGCACCACTAAACCCCACCTCGATCTTATCTGGGATTTTATATAAAACAATCGATTAGTCACGACGCGTATATTTAGATAAATTAGCCCTTTTCTGCATTGATTCGTGATAACGGTCCGTATCAAACGCGGCCGAAGGATATACTGAGAAGAGGCAGGACGAAAATGCAAATTAATTTTTAATATAGTGGCCGAGGTCTTTTTTCGTCCAATGGGAGTGATCGGCGCGGAAGAGTAGGGGAAGTCCACGGGGAATCAAAACGTGAGGAAATAGTAACAAAAACGAGATACAAAGTTTTCAGAAAGGTTGACCAATCACACAACATGAAGTTTTGAAAGTTGAAGATTTTTAAATCCAACCTTAAGCTCTCGTTACTAACAATTTGTTTAATCACGGATTGTAAACAAAATTTAGGATTTTAATCACATCCGAATTGATCCCAAAAAGAACTTGGAGTTTCAAAAGTAATCTCAAGTAAATCTCTGTTATCAACTTTGTCAACATCACTAACAATTTATGTAATCAAAAACTTGAGCCTAAGTTTGGAAGGTCTCGACAATCAAAAAGTTTAAAGACTATCCTACAACTTCGAGTGACTTTTAAATTTTCAAAAGTTTTTGAAAGATAAACTTACAAAATGTTAGCTCTTATAATAATCCAAAAATAATCTTAATGTTTGGAGAGTTACTCAACCCTCGGAGGGTAGGTTCGGATCCTACTGACTGCGCCATGTTTAACGTCCTATCGTGTATGTTAAATTGTACGCGATACACTGTATGATACTTTATTGACTATTTCGGTATTAACATAATGTATACAGGGACGAAGATACTGAAGCCAAACATGGTATTCAGTCGCTAACAATATAATGCATGAAACCTTAGGGGCGAATCCCACGCATGGAACACATATATTCAAACAGTTGAATCGTCTAGTTTTTAAAATTGGAAATAATGATAAGTTTCAGCAAAATTTTGAGCCAAAATTTGAGAGGTTTGATGGCAAACGAATTCGTGCAGGAGTAATCAAAAAGTTTTGAGACTATTCGAGAGTTGGCAGCAATTTTGAATCGTAAACAGTTTTAAAAGAATATTAACAATTTGTTTGAACACGAAGTAACATATTTTGGATTATCGACGGTTGTCAAAATTTCAAAATTTGGAGGACCTAATCAGGAACAAATTTAACTGTAGTCACACTCAAAAATATTAGACATTACCGAAATTTAGATTGTAACAAGGAGTTCCAATAGACTGAATAGACGAATTTACCAAAAAATAAAGTAAAAGTATGGTTACGTGAGAAGTGAGGTTAGGTTCGGAACTCGGAAGTCTCGCCATCTGGTGGTATTCTTATGGATCGATGTGTTTGTATGGATGCACCAAAAAATTAATTGTTAATTAATTAACTTGTTGGTAATTTAGTTCGAATTAATAATTAATTTGTATCAATAACGTCGATCGATATCGGTGGTGATGTTTCCCATTTCATGAAAATCAATAGTAGATGTGTCAAGTTGGAAGGAGGAAGAAAATTTTTAACAATTTCCATGTACTCTGTTTTCAGATTCTCTCTCTGATTCATAATATAAGAGCTAACACGTTTTTAAGGTATTTTGCAATTATTACTACTCAGAAGCGTGAATCATTAAAGGTGTATCAATATAGAAATAGTTTTTTGTTAATCAATCACGCGAGAGGATAATGTACTTAGAAAAGTGAGAAAAGGACGGAAAGCTGATAAAACTGATCTTATGCAATTAAGTGTACGATTTACTACTAAGATTATCGATGTAGCTGATAAATATTTCAAAACAATACCTTGAATAGTCTATTTGTTTATATTGGTAATAGATCGAGAGTGTTATGAGAAAATTTGAATCATTTATTTGCTGCTTTCTTTATTAATAGTACAAACCGTACCCGGCATGCGTCGCAATGGCACGTAAAGTTTAAAGAAAAAAAAAAGAAAAATTATAGATGACCCGGTGAAATTCCTATCATCTACATATATTTTTGAAAAATAATGTCAAAACAATACAAAATTTTTATCTACATTAACTTAAATGCAACACAGTTATACACATAATCAATTTAAGGCTTTCTGATCTACTATATTGTAACGTTTATTTTATAATTTATTTACATTAATTGAACACTAATTTATTTAACACACTAAACTACTTGTACACTAGACTAGACACTACATAATTTATTTGTACTACTCCGCATTCGGATCGTATGTCGCGTTCACTCTGCTTCTCTACTTCTAACTAACTCCCTCGATCACAAGCCCCCTTATATATACACTCCCAACCCCGATCGAGAATGTTCTAGAAGCTACGATTGTTCTTTTAACAACGCCTACGCAGGGAATGTTCAGGAGGTCACCAATTACTTTTCGTAAACAACAATCCCGGAGAAAATTCATGCAGCTGTCTCTTACGTCGTAGTAATTCTGAAGAAGTAACCGCTTTACTCGGGGCGAGTAAACATGTGTCGCTTTGTTTACTTCTCGCATTACAATATTTTCCGTCTTTTTTTGCGGTGCGTAAATTTATAAAGATGATGGTTTTACGACTCGCGAACACGCGACGTATAATTTGCGCGAAACCGAGAAACTCCAAGTTTATTCCGCAAACTGTCCTTGTATTAGCAATTGTATATTATCTTTTTAAATTTTTAATAAATAATTTATGCACAATATGCGTTTGACCAAACGACGTCATTTAAAAGCAATTATTATACGTTTGGATGTTGGCCAAGAAATATTTAGAGTCATTTCCCACCCCAGAAACTAAAGAAGGTAATGGATCTGGTTACGGCAATTACGGCAATTTTACTTTACCACCAGCACAACATAATCCAGTAGCTTCACCGCTGCATTTTAACGCTTTACAATATTGACAAACGATTGTCATTTCTCAAATCGTTACAGATTCTTCGGCACAATAATCTATTTCCGGGTCGTAGTGGAATGCTACTCGTTCCAAGTTTACAGGAACACTGCGTCTGCGGAATCGCTCTATTTCATTGTGTCTTGAAGTGCGCTCCATGTTTTGGGCATTTGTTGCTCGTAGTACGTGCATGACCATTTTGGTCTTGATTCTGCCATGTCTTTTTCAGTTTGTCTAAGTAGTATTTTGTTTGTGTGTTATTTTTACCTTTAGTTCGATTCGTCGGTAATTCTGTTCGGTCTGTTGTTTGGGTTTCTTCACTTCCGGTTTTGGGTCTTGTATTTGGACCTCATAGACTGTTTCTTGGGTGTTTTATTCGTTTGACGTCAGGTACAGTCTTGTAGTTTTCCTCGATCCTTTTGAAACAGTGTGATTTTATATAATTGTGCTGATCGTCAAACCCAAGTTCATGGAACGCCTCGTTGTTCTCTTGGGCTTTCCCCCATAGTGCTTCTAGGTGATCAATCCTTTTTTCTAAGTATTCCTTGGTTTTTCTTGCACTTCCGTTTTTCTTGCAATTATTTTGTAGTTATATGATTTCTTGGGCTATTTTCTCTTGTTCTTGAATCAACTCATCTGCTTGTTATATCTTGTCGTAGTTGAAATTGTGAATTTTTTAACTTAATTCTCTGGAAAAGGTGGTTGTGACTTACTCAGGACTTTGCTTGTCTTCTTGACTTCCCGCCGTTGTGTTGGCGTCGAAGTTCTTGAAGTTTTGGAGTTGAAATCACTGGCGGCTTTTCCTCCGGCTGCAGTGACTGGATATGTCCGTCGTTTCAAATTTGTAGAATTTATAGACTTGGTGTCCTGGTGAAGTTGCTTTGACTTACTCAGGACTCTTCTTGGTTTCTTGACTTTCCGCTTTTGTGTTGGCGTCGTATAGACTTTGTAGACTCGGTGCCCTGTCGATCTAAATGCTGTTGTGTAAGATGTGCCCGAACTCGTTCGATTCCATTATTTACTGTTGAACGTAATTCTGTCATACCAATACGAATGTTATCTGTCTCTCACCGGTCGTCAATCGTCAGTGCGATTTGGACGTGAGAGCTCGTCTCGTTGCACATTTGATTGACTTCGACGACCTAAGTCCATCTTCTCCTTGGCATTTTAAAATCAATAAAGTTCTCGCGCACTGACAAACTGATGATAGATTGTAATAATCGTCTTGACATTTATTTATTTGACAACCAATTGACACTATACTTTCATTTGTTTGATTATAAATGTCAAATTACAAAACGTACCTTTTTCAGTATTTCCCTTACTTATTATTTATGTTTCTCACCGAAAAACCTTCCCTGAACTTCCACAAATATTTCAAGATCAAAATTAGCAAAATCAGTCCAGCCGTTCTCGAGTTCAAGCTAGACAAACGAACAGCAATCCATTTTTATATATATAGAGATTAATACCACGAAAGTACCTCCAATATAAGATTAAATGTATATATATTACTAGTAAGGCCTCTTTAGAACACTTCGTTTTTTAATCATTTTGCTGTTTTTAAGCTATATTTTGAAATTAACTTTTTTTAAAAAATTTCACTCTATTTTGAAGTTTGTACTAGGAGGCCCCTTTACAACACTTTGTTTCTTTAAGCATTTTGCCTTGTTTTCATGACATATTTTAAAATTAACATTTTTCAAAAATTTTGCGTAAATTTTAAAGAAATTTTTTTTCCATACACTATTATAATTATAATTAGTTTCAAAACTATAAGAAGCCAGTTTATTCAATAAAGTTTTCAGTTGTCCCAAAATACCTAAATTGGGAAGGTAAATATTAAAAGTACTTAAATCAAATGGAGCCGCTTTTATTAACATATTTGAAAAATTGATGAGATTATAATCTCATATTATACTTTCGTCGTATTAAACAAATAGTCAAGCAGATAAATGATTCAAATTGTTTCCAAACACTCTCCTCTCGCTCTATAACCAATATAAACATCAAATATACTTTCTAAGGTATTGTTTTGAAATAGTTATCAGCTACATCGATTATTTCACTCATAAATCCTATACTTAATTACATTAGATCAGTTTTATCTAATTTCTGTCCTTTTCTCGCATATCCCCGCACTTCTCTAAATAATCTTGGATTACTTTAGTCGTAAATCGTAGGCATAAAAATCAGTTTATCAAATTTCTGTCCTTTTCTCACATCTCCCATCTCGCTTCTCCTTTCGCATAATTCATTATCAAAATATATTTCCATATGATGCACCTTTAATGATTCATCCTTCCGAGTAATAGTGATTGCCAAAGATCGTAAAAACGCGTTAGCTGTTATATTATCTCACTGAATCCAGCAAAAGCAATATCGATTATCTGTTAAGTACCTAAAGTAGATAACAAATTAGATAGAAATCGTTAAAAATTTGCTTTCTCCTTCCAACTTCACACATCTTCCACTGATTTTCATGAAAAGAGAAAGATGAAAAGATTATCACCACCAACATCGATCGATTACTAATACAAATTAATTCATAATTCGAACAAATTAACAACAAATCAATTTTTTGGCGCGTCCTTACAAACCAATAGACCAACAGATGGCGAGACTACCGAGTTCCGAACCTAACCTCACTTCTCACGTAACCATACTTCTACTTTACCTTTAAAAAGTTTTCCAAGTCGTTTAATCCAACCCGGCGCTATGCCTTTCATGAAAGGGCAGGCCCCTGTAAGAAGGACGATAAAGTTCCTCGAGGCCGGCCGGCTGGTGCTCAAAGATCAAATAAAAGTCTTCACGATCAACTACAACGTATTTGGGCCCCATCACCAAGGGACGAGGTGAGTATTGCGTACTAGCAACTCCCCTACGGATTACACCGTTGATTTCCGTAGAGATTTCGTGTTTTGGTACCTTCCGAAGATTCAGTACAAGAACCCCGACGTTCAGATCGCTACGTTGAAGAACTTGACGCCGTCGCCATTCGTTAGATGCTTTTACGGTAAGTATATAACAAAATGATGAGTGGGTAAGGCTTGACGGGCTTGCGTTTCAGATAGTGGCGATGAAATGATAATAGACACCCATGGGAAAGACAAGGAGGAGATCTATGAACATCTAATAAAAGTTGTTGGGAAGACAAAGTAAGAACCTCATGTCCTTTCACACAAAGGTTGATGTCCTGCTTCTTTTTATTTATCCAGGGAGGTGTTGAAGGCTGAGTCGATAGCGAAGGAGAAGAAAGACAATCCAGCCAACTTTGGGGTGCAGTGCGAGAGGAATTGCATATGTGAAGTTCCTGGACAGGTCCCGTGTCCAGGAACTTGCCCAGTACCATTCCAGTGGCGTGGCAAATACAAATTCAAGAAAGAGGACGATTGAAAAACAACTTTATGTAAAACGTGTATTTTAGATATTTTTATTTCATAATGTAATGATGATACATTTTGAAATCCCTGTTGTATCACTTAAGCTTTTTAATATTATTAAATTCGTCAGTTTTTCGATCAATAACGTTATACCCTGTATATCATAAATAGTTCCTTAATCTCTGGCTCATAAGAAGAAACCCTAATGGTTTTTTGCCGTTGGAAGATCAATTTAAATTTTATATTTAGTCCCTGCCTCCGGTCAGACAGTAATTTACAATTTTATATTTCGGGCAAATAATGAATAAAACATCCCGCGTGGACTTACATATCTTAACTTTGAATATTTGGAGTAAAAGAAAAATTGTCCAGTCCAAAGGGATGTTTTATTTATGGAATTCAAAGCAGTCGAGTGATTCACGTTGTGAAGGTAACGGAAATCCAATGATAATCAGATCATATATTACAATTATTTAATTTAACACCTCACGTATGTATAAAATGATATAATAATAGAAAGATTGGAGTTTGTTAGTGCGTTACTTTCTTGATGATCATGTTCAAACTCCTCTTGGGCGTCATGAACGGAGATCTTTGGTTCAATATTGGCGGTGTCGGTGTTTGATCGCACCTCTCGACTTTAAAGTCTTTCAGGAAATAAACCAGACCTACTTTGGCGCCGATATTAACGAACCTCTCACCTGAAAAGAAATTAGATGCATCAATTATACAAGTTGTAAGAAATTGAACAACAGTTGTCACCCTTAGGGCATACTTGGTTAGAATGTTCGGAACTTTTAAAAGCTTCAAAGTCAATGTAGCCCAATCGAATTAGGGCAATTTTCCTTCGGAATTGTTTAGGGGAGGGGGGGTCACTGGCAGTCTAAATTTAGATTGCCGGGGTACCAGACCCGTTGCGTCATCCGCCATCTTGAATTTAAGGGTAAACTTTTGTTTATTAAATAACTCGTTTATTTTCAATTTTAAACGAAAACTAGTTATTACAAAAGTTGTTTGAAATTAAATTTCCTACAATTTTGGTTCCTATCATTTTCTTCCTAGGATCGATATTTTTCGATGTATACTCGAGAAAAGGAGGGGGTGAAATCTTATCATTGTCTTTTCACGTTTATTGTCAATTTTACGAGAAAAATTGTGATTAACAAAGTTGTTTAAAACAAAATTTCCTACAATTTTGTCCCTTATCAATTTTGCCGTAGAATCGATATTTTTCGATTTATATCTGAGAAGAGGTGGGGGTAAAATCTTATCATCGTATTGTCACGTTTATTGTCAATTTTACGAGAAAAATTGTTATGACTAAAGTTGTTTGACATCAAATTTCCCACAATTTTATCACAATTATACGCGTAAAATTGAAAATAAACGAGTTGTTCAATAAACAAAAATTCAACTTTTTCGGGTATAAATCGAAAAATATCGATCCTAGGAAGAAAATGAAAGGAACCAAAATTGTAGGAAATTTAATTTCAAACAACTTTTGTGATAACTAGTTTTCGTTTAAAATTGAAAATAAACGAGTTATTTAATAAACAAAAGTTCACCCTTAAATTCAAGATGGCGGATGACGCAACGGGTCTGGTACCCCGGTAATGTAAATTTAGACTGCCAGTGACCCCCCCTAAACATTTCCGAAGGAAAATTGCTGTCAAAATTGTTTGCAAGGTTTGCCCCTTTTTGGAGCTAATTCGATTGGGCTAAAGGGGGATTACTAATTTCAACATCTGATAGATCCAAATTCACTTGAAGTCTTTTTCAGGACCTAAACTTATGGTTTTGGAATTAGTCGAAAACAAGTATAAATATGTCTGCAATTTACAATAATGAGTATGTTTATGAACTTTCAAAGGTGGAATGGTCTAATTTTTATATCTTATATATATCTTATATATTTAGTTTAAGCCCATTTTCTAAAGCTGAACTGATAGTTTCCGAAAACAACTTAAAACTGGTTTTAAAGTAACTAAAGAGTTGTTAGTACAATATATCAAATTGTAAACTTCGCTCCTTAAAGTCTAGAGAGTATTGAATTAACAAGTTGAAGTACGTGCGCCACCAAAATGTGAAATAGGTACTTTAGATGTGACATCACTAAATTTAATCAATAGATATGTGATTGATGGCCAAATAAAATACCAAATCAGTTTAATTGATTATCTCAATTGACAATCTCCTGTAGTTACTTGAGAGAGTAAATAATTCGTTTTCATTTATAGAGTTAAACAACTCGATATTAAATACCTACACAGTATACCTACATGACGCATAAATAATTGGTAGAATTAAACAAAATTCAGTAATACTCGATATTAAATATCTAATACATACATCACAGTCATATTCTATGCACATTATAATACTATAATTGTAGTTGTTATGTACACTTCCTTCCCTTACCTATACAGTTCCTGGGGCCGCTCCCGAAAGGCAGAAACCTGCACTGCTGCGTCAACTCCTGCCTCTTCCCATCGGCGAACCTTTCTGGGTAATACCTCTCCGGCTCCGGATAGTACTCAGGATCGTTGTGGATCCCATCGATCGGTATCATTATCGGCGTGCCCTTCTCTATGACCAATCCGGTCTCTTCGATGACGTAGTCCTCGAGGCAGAGCCTGTTCAGGAAGAGACCGAACGGGTATACCCGTAGCGTTTCTAAAAGGGAATCAATAGATATGATCCTAGTTAATATAAGTTCGTAAGTATTTACCACATAGAACCATGTCGAGGTATTTGATCTTGTGCACATTCTCGAACGTGATGTCCTCTTCAGTTTTTATGACTTGGTTTATTTCGTGCCTGAGTTTGTCCTGGATGTCCTGGTTCTGGCACAGTTCGTACAGGGTGAAGGTTATGGCGTTGCTGGTGGTTTCGAAGCCGGCAACGAAGAAGGTTAGAGCTTGAGACACCACCACGTCGTCATCTGGAGAAGAAATTGTTTATCATTGACATATGTTGGTGTTGAAAAGCGTTCTCGACTGCTCACCAAACGCCATCTCGTTCTCGTTGTCGATGGACTCCTTCTTGAGCTGTAGGAGCATATCGACCAAGTCGTTCCTCCTGATCTTCTTGGTCGCCCTCTCCCCGATCGCCTTCCTGAAGACCGTCTCGAGGTAGGTGCTGTCGACCATCTTCAGCTTGAACAGCGACACCAGCCTCGGGAAGAAGAAATAGGACAACATGCTGAACGCCGTCGAGACCTTCGCGCTGAACATGTCCCTGCTGACCTCCCTGAACTTGGACTCGCCGCCCTCCTTGAAGGAGTTCGCCTCGAAGCCGAAGAAACACGAGGCGACGAGGTCGGTCATGTACTGGGCGGAGATCTCCTTGACGTCCATGATCCGACCGTCGTTCTCACTGAGGTGCTCCTGGAGGTTCTCGGCGACGACCCTCATTATGCCGGTCATGAGTTTCAGCTTGCCGGAGGTGAAGATCGGGCTCAGCTTCGTCCTGATGTTCCTCCAGTCGTGGCTGCGTAACATGAAGAGGCTGTTCGCTGAAATATGAAAACATATTTCAAAGGAAACCAATTTTACCCAAATCAACAAAGTTATATTCTGAAGACTTGTTAATGGTTCTATTATTAACCTGAATGGGGGCTCGACCATTAGACCATTTATTAATTATTATTGGTCAAATTTTAGCGATCCTTTACTTTCTCTATTATTATTTCAAGTATTCTGTTAACCTTACATTGGGATACCTAATACATATGTACATACAAGATGATTTTCAAAGGGCACCTCGCTTAAAATAATTAAGTAACATAAGTACCTACCTGCAATTTTGTCTGCGGATTTGTCCAAAGCGAACGATCGATCGCTAAAGTTATTGAACTCCTTAATAGTGATGGTCTTGATGATCTCCGGGCACCTCAAGATCAGGTACGGCTTACCCAGGATGTATATACCGAAGTAAGGGCTCGTGTACTTTTTATACAAGTCACCTAAATGCTTCCCAATCTGCCTCTTGCCCTTGAAAACTTCCAACAGGCTCCCAACTAGAAACACCGGTTCCTCGTACGGTACACCCTTCTCTTTCCAGTAGTTGTTATACCTGGTTAGGTATTTGTGAAGCAGGTAAAACATGATCATCAGTATAACACATGTCGCCAATGAGAACATCGTGGTTCGCTATACGATCGTATTGGTGATGGTTCCAATTTGGAATTGTCGCTCTTTGGAATGTTCCAAATATTATTTATATTTTTAGCGGCGAGTTATCTGATCTTGAGATTAGTCCTAATCATTTTTTTTGTCTTTAATGAGTGGCCTAATTTCGACACATACTAATAATTTTGCAAGTTTAACAGGTTCTTGTATTAAAGGCCATAGAAGATCGTTGGAAGCACGTCTTAGAAGCAGTGTGATTACTATGAATTCCACATAATTTTGTACTAGCAACACTACGCACACAATTTAAGTACATAGCACGTAAACTAGGTGCATGTGTACCGGTAAGTGTAGATTAGTTAAGAAGTGGCACTTGAGGTTTATTTTCCAAATATGAAGAGCTGCATTCGTGTTTATACTTATTATCAGTTTGTAACTGATTGATATTTGGATAACAATGCTTTTAGGCAAAGTACAAGCATTTCACATATGAAGATTGATATCATTGTTTCGAAACATTTTCATTATCGCTCCTGCTCATTAGAACGCAATTGATTTGATTCCATCACGATCACGAATGACCACTTAATGTTCCAAAAGGCAGTAAGGAGGAATATTTCAAGGTAGTAACAAAAAGTCAAATTCTACAGTAGAATACTAATACAAACAAATTAGATTATCTTGTACTATTATAATACCGTTAATAAATAAAACTGTAAAACATTATATTACGGCAGTGTCTAGACGACAGCACTCCAACCCGAGCTTCAACTCGCCGTGGCCAAGGGATTCCTGACGACCAGTATGACGGCGTCCCCCCTGAGGAACATCTTCGATATGAACCGGTCCTTGTTGACGGGCTTCGCCTTCTTCTTCCCCTTGCCGGGCCTCGGCAGCTCCGTCCACATCTCCTTGACGTTCTCGAGCACCATGTTGCAGTGACGGTCGAAGGCCTTGACGCGCCCGAGCAGCTTCTTGTTGTTCCTGCAGTTTATCAGCACCTGCGTGTTGTTCTTCACGGACTGCGTGAGGACGGAGAGCGGCCCCGTGTTGAACTCCTCCTCCTCGCGGGCCTGCAGCTCGTCGGACGACATCTCCGATTTGGGCTTCGCTAACGCCATCGCCGTTCGAGTATGGTTTATAAGAATGACAAACCTTTAAATGATTTTCCTTACGATTTTAGGACGGACGCCGGAAAAGTGAGGTTAAAAGAGGCATGGAACATCGAACCATAGAGCATAGAACTGATAGCTCGACATCTGGTTGGTTGCGTTCTACTTCCATTCCACATATCAATACCACCGATAGCATTAGCAGAATAAAACCACTGTCGGATAATAAATATTTTTATAACCATCTGGTGTGAAATATGGATCACATAAATTGTATACATAAAACAAAATATAATAAAAATCATTAGAGGATTCGATCTACAATTTGTAATTAGACTCGTTTACTTCCAAACCTCACATTTTTGCATAAATTACTAGGTACTTTGGTACAAATTAAATCTGATTCGAGAAGAAAGGGGAAAATGTAACTAATAATTACAAATTGTATCTTATCTCAAATATATACACATTAGTTTACTCTTCTAACAGTATAAACTACAGCTACTTAGGTCTAAAGGAGGATTAAATTACAATATTTCTTCAACTACACTATGATATTTTCTTTACATAATGAGACTTAAAAAGTATACAAATTAGGAGAATTAAGAAACAAGGACAAACACAATAAAGAAAACTTAATTTGGTTTCAAAAGTACTAGCTACTAAAAGACGAAAGCAAATATTTCAGTCATTTCAAGCTCTTCCTTAAACACCTAAAGCGATCTTATCTTTATATTCTGTGGTCTTTTAGTTACATATAAGTTTAGTAACACATCTAACTGGCATTTTCAATACCATTAAAGGTGATAACTGTACAAAGATATGTGATACAAAAAAAATTTTAGTCATGACGTATATCGAAGACCGACTCCAGCATTATTGTCTGAAAAATATTAACTCCATGACTCCAGATTCTCAAAGAATTGAGTTTAAACTACCAGAGAGTATTACTCGCAAAGTATATATATACACATTTTCAAAAAAAAAAGATCTGGAATGTAACTTCACTTCTTGTAAGACTGAGGATGAGTAATCAAAAATATATATAAATGTAAGTCTATATAATTCTAAGTAACGGAAATTCTAGACGATCATAGAATTTGATAAATTTTCTTAACTATGTCCCTAACCGGAAAACAAGAAAGAATGTCATGCTACGTGAATGGCAAGAATACCACCCAAAGAGTGTTAGAACACTAAAGGTATTATAAAAGCTGAACAGATTTCTAATATGTGCCTATATTATCGAAGAGGATGATATTAACGCATGAATTAAGATTTTCATCTAAATTGTGTCTAAAAACAGCACCACTCTATATATACATATGTTTTAAAATTTAATTGAAAGATGTGGTTTACTGTTACGAGCATGACCTCCTCTCTTACTTTAGGGTATTTACCTAAGACTTGTACTTAGGAGAAATATCATAACAACTGTTTAACACAAGTTTTTCGGTATGCAATATTGTTCTATCGATATCTTTTATGAAATAAATTTTCAACCACAAGAGAGGTTAATAGATTTTTCGCAACGAATTATTTCAAAATTGTACCATAATTCTACAAGAAGAAATAATTACAAGAAGCATGTCTCCAAGCGTTACAAACCCATATTAGTGGAAGGTGATTTCAAACTATCGTCTCCACTCTCAGCTGAAAATTTATTCCAGGGTAAAACGACCCACGACTTACCTTAAAACTGGTCGACTAAAAGATCACAAACCTCCACGGAGACCGACTCCTTGCTGGACCGCACCGTCAACCTGTACATCTGCGCGTTCTTGTTCGGCTCGAGTCTGAGCAGACAGCCGACCTGATACGTCCTCATGTGTATGATCCCGGCACAGACGAAGTTGTCGGGGTTCGGATCGATGCCGTCGAGCAGCTGCATCCCGAAACCGGCGAGTTTCAGCCTCGCCGCCTGCAGGTCCATCGGCTGGATCGCCTTGAAGATCTTCTGGGACCTCTGCTGGTTCGTGTTGCCCAGGTTCTTCCATCTCGCGAAGAACGAGTCGCCGTTCATCTCGGTCGGCTCAAAGAACTTGTTGATCGTCAGGGGGAGCTTGATGTTGATCTTGTGCGGCACCTGGGGAAACGAGCGAAATAAGTCTTTGAAAGGTACGAGATAATGGATTAGCTTCTCTACCGGAAATGGTGTTTTGGTGGTAAGTGCTAATATCTTTAACAAAATAATGTTTTATATGATGCGTTATGTGGCAACCAACGTGACAACCCACCTAATGTTCATGGACTTAGAAAAATCCTACGACAATGCTCCAATAGATAAATTGTTCGAGGTATTACATGACTGAATTGTTAACTATGGGAATATGCACTCCGTTTTTTAAGTTATTTTGTGAATTTCTTATAAGTCTCCAGGCATTTGGTGATCTTGCACCCCCCAATGTGAGAGTTGATCTTGCTGCATCTCCTGTCCCAATTTACATTTTGTCCTTGCATGCGTTTGAAGGTTGCTAGTTTTCTTCTATCTTCTTCTTCTGGTGCACTCCATTACTGGAGGTTTGCGATCACTACATCAAAATCTTCTCTATTCTGTGCCGCTCTTAGTAATTGTTGAACGTTCATGCCTGTCTTAGCTCTGATGTTACGGAGCCATGACATTGTTCTTGTGCCTACTCCTCTCCGGCCTTCTATCTTTCCTTCAATTATTAGTCTTAGCAAGTTGTATTTGTCATTTCTCATTATGTGGCCTAGGTACCAAGTCTTTCTCTTCTTAATCGTTGTTATTAGTTCTAGTTCTCTGTTTATGGTGTTCAATACTGCTCGATTCGTTATGTGTTGTGTCCATGATATTCTGAGCATTCTACGATAGAGCAACATTTCAAAGGCTTCTAGGCGACTCATGGCATTTAATTTTAGTGTCCACGCTTCAACTCCATATAGAAGGACAGACCAAACGTAGCAATTAATAACTCTGATCCGAATGTCTAAGCTTAGTTTACGATTACAGATGATTTGCTTCCATTTGCTGTACATGTTCCTGGCCTGTTATTATTAGTATTACTCCTAAGTATCTGAACTTGTGAGTTTGTTTTAGTTGGGTATTATTTAGGTAAATGTGACAGTTTGCATCCGTTTTGCTAATTACCATTACTTTAGTTTTTTAAACATTTATCGTCAGTCCCATTGCCTTACTTGTATTATTAACTCTATCTAATATGTTCTGCAAATCTTCTATAGTTTCTGCAATTAGTACGGTATCGTCTGCATATCTAATATTGTTAATATATTTACCGTTTATTTTTATACCAATTTCGACATCGTCTAGTGCTTCTTTGAATATGCATTCAGAGTATAAGTTGAAGAGCAATGGAGACATGACGCAGTCCTGTCGGACACCTCTTTGAATGTGGACGCCTTTAGTGATATTGCAGGAATATTTGAAAGTTGCCTCTTGGTTTCAATAAAGATTTTTAATTATGTGGAGATCTTTTCCATCTAACTTCATCTTCTGCAATTCATTCAACAATTTTCCATGTTGCACTCTATCAAAAGCCTTTTGATAATCAATAAAGTATAGATAAAAGTTCTTCAATATTCAACTTTAATTGAGATCTCATGCTGAGCCATTTATGATAGCAATATATATGTCTCATATCTACTATTCGGGTCCATCGATCATGAATCACTAAGACTCAGATTATAATGTAATGAAAACTGTATAAAATCATGGGCATATACATATAAAATGCAATATTCCATAATGCGCATGACAAATATTGTCACTTTTAACCCAAACAAACAAAATGAGCAATTTGCTTAAACTTCTGAGCGTTAGAAAACATCGTTACCTTGTTGCAGGTGAAGTTAATCGCGACGCACGGTGAGTCCGTATAGTCGTCGACGCATTCGGCGTTGATCATCTGTTGTATCTGCGCCCCGGCCTCTAAGACCGGCTCGACGGGCTTCATCTGGATGCTGAGTTTCGCGTTCTGCTCTTCGCTCCATAT
The DNA here is from genome assembly GCA_946251905.1 of Cryptocephalus moraei. Taxonomy (NCBI): domain Eukaryota; kingdom Metazoa; phylum Arthropoda; class Insecta; order Coleoptera; family Chrysomelidae; genus Cryptocephalus; species Cryptocephalus moraei. The sequence goes on along the minus strand of OX276464.1, from coordinate 20,504,198 downwards.
CAGGGTGGGTATGAAGTTCGTCAAGGGGGTGCTCGTCTTATTGCCGTAGAATAAACCTAGTCTACCTGCAAATACAGTTAAAATTGAGATAAACGGAAGAAGCATGGGAGGAATATATATTCCGTTGCAGATTATTTCGGACGGGATTTCCAAGTAGTTGAATGCCGTCGCCGACCTTGTCGCACTTATAAGTTAGCCTAAATGGGCGACAGGGTCAGCCATGGCGGTATAAAGTATGGAGGCAGCGAGCGCCCGGATTCAGAGAACACAGCTTGAAAGAACCTGACTCCATCTCTCTCGCACAACGCAGTATATCTCTCTCTCACTTTTCACAGCATAAGAGTGGGGTAGTATTTCAGAGAATAAGGAAGAGTGGAGGATGCGAGGAGGGGAGGAGAGATTCCGGGGCAACTACGAATACCACCTACACTCCCTGAATCTCTCCCACTCACCGGCATCGAGGGAGAGCTGGAAGGGAGTGTGCGAGAGAGAAAGCAATAGATCGTGCGAGAGGGATAGAATCAGGTCCTTTTTTTCTTTGCTGTACTCACTTCCTCCATACTTTATACCTCCATGGGGTTAGCGACGGTATTCAACTACCTGTAAATCCTGTCCGAAATAATCTGCAACACACTATACATCCATCAGTAGTAGTAGTGAAACAGATTGTATTACGTAAGTGAAAAATATTACCTAGATGCTTCCTGAACTCGCTCTTCACCCCGATTTGTATGAGTTCGTTCTCGAAGAGGACGCCGTTATTCTTACACACGAACTTCTTCGCGTCGACGAAACTGGCACTGTTCTGTTTCCCCCCGTAGATGTCGCCGAGGACGTCGAGTAGCACCCCGGTATTCCCCGAGTTCTGATGCGAGATCGGCGGCGTGGACAGACCCAACAGGTCCGCCTGGGCGGTGCCCGTACTGTTGACATCGTTGCCGGTGTGGTTCGGGACGGGCGTCGCGCTCTTGTTCTCCTTGATCTCGTTCTCGGGCACCCTGCCCGGTTTCTTCTTCTTCAGCACGGCGAGGATCGAGCTCTCACGTTCCGGGAACGCGGGCATCTCCTCCAGGACGGTCGCCAGCACGTCCGAGCTCGCTATGATGCTCAGCTGCAGGTATTCGGACGCCCTCTGCTGCAGTTCCGCGTCGGCGGATCGTAAATTGCTGTCCTGCTTGAAGACGTCTTGGATCTGGGTACGGATCTCGGGGAACAAGTTGATGAACTTGACGTAGGTAGAGAGCAGCAGCGCACGTGTCATCGGCGAGCAGAGGTGGTACTTCGAGTGGAGGAGTTGGAATTGGACCTATTGAAAAAGGGAATAATTGTTATTAAGTACAAAAGCATCAGTGTGTGAGAGGAAACAATAGAAGTTTTTCGGGCGATGATCAGGTCAAGAGCCCCATTTGGTCAACTCTGGTCAGTTATGGTTTTCAAAATTGGACTTCAAAATAATCAGGTCACATGAATTGATCATCGTCCAAAAACGCCTAAAATATATTTTTGACCTGTGGTGCCGACCGGGAATCCCCGGCGATGAGGTTCCCGAACTCCCCCAGGATGTACCCGCCGACCTTTACCATGTTCTCGTGGCAGGCGGGCGCCTGCAGCGCCTCGAACACGGTCTTGGCGGCGTAACCCTGCACCTCGTCCCTATTTATTACTATCTGGATCACCCTGTACCACACCTCCTCGGACACGTAGTCGCCCGCTATCCTGATGAGGTTCAGGATGACGTCGACGTACCACGTGTAGTCCGTCGCGTACTTCTCCGCCAGTATGGCTACCTTGAGTACCATCTCCTCGCGGATCGAATAGTCAGCGGTTTCTAGATAGTTGAGCATCTCTTGCACGATCTCCTCGGCGTTCGTCTTATCGCACATCGCGTACAACAGGTCGACGGCCTGCTGCCTCACCGAGACGTCCTTCTCCATCTTCATCGACAGTATGACCACCTCCTGGTGCTTCTTAACGGCCTCGTGGGAGAACTCGGACGTCGCCAGGTGACACATCGATTCCAAAGCGAGGTACCTAGGCAAAGAGTCAATAAACTATAGTGATAGAGAGTCAGCAATAATACGGTGATGAAATTCACCATGTTTGAACACAAAGACGTACATAAAGAAACATGGATCTCTAACAAAGGAAGAACAAGGAACGACATTGATCAAGCATTGGTGAACTCAAGACACGCCAGTAATGTATTAGACGCAAGAAGCTTAAGAGGAGCCAATGGAGAAACAGATCATATACTAGTTAGAGCCAAGTTTAAATTCCGGCTGTCATGTCAGAAGATAGGTGGGAAGAAGGCGCATGGGATACCAATAAGTGAGCTCACAATGAAATAAAACAAACATTCCAGACACAAATACAAGAGAGATTAGTCGAAGTCGGACAGGAAAACGATAATATAGAAGGTAATATAGATATAGATAATATAGAAGGACAAACATAAAGAACACCATAACTACAGCGGAAAAGAAAATTGGGAGAAGAGATAGGCACAAAAAGAAAAGTTAGTTTGATAAAGAAAAGAACAAGAAAACTTTGCAGAGAGAAGAAACGACATCAGCAACGATCATGAGAGCAAAATTAGAATCTATAAGACTTGTATCAGACATATCATGATGTATGGCATAGAAGTATGCGAAGACACAAGACGAAACAGATACTAAGGCTGGCACAAAAGAAAACACTAAGAACAATAATAGGGAAAACAAGAAGGGACAGAGTGAGAAACACAGACATCAGAGATCTATGCGGAATACAAGATATAAGATGGGGAAGGCAGCGTAAAAGGCAGTGGTACAACCATGTAATACGGATGGACGAGAACAGACTTCCGAAAATCGCCCTAGAAGGTAAGATCGATCTATCTAAGATTGACAGATCTCCAAGAAGAAGATTTACAATCAGTAGACACAAACTAATCCGAAACTCAAAGTCAAACATCTTACCTGAGGTTGGTCTCGCGGTTACTCAGGAACTGCCCGAGCTGATTGCACGCGCGCACCAGCAGGTTCGCCTCGCTGTCGTTGTGTATGATCAGGCTGATCGCCTCGAACAGGACGGCGTTCTTCGCGTTCGAGTGTTGCACCTTCTTCGACTTGGGCGGCTCCTGCGCCTTGTTCAGTATCGTCTCGAGGCACTCGTTGAGCCTGCCCCGCACGCCCGGATCCTCGGCGGGCGGCGTGTAGTTCTGGAGCAGGCGCAGCAGCTTGACGGACAGCCACGGCGCCGGCACGAAGTAGTACGTGTAGTCCTGGAGGTCAGTGTAGCTCGCCGTCACTATCCGACTGAGGCGCGAGACGGCCAACGAGACGCAACCCTTGTACTCCTCGGGGTTCTTCTTCACGAGGGCGTCGATGAGGCTCGTCGCGGCGGTGACGACGCCCATGTGCTGATCGTTCAGCAGGTGTATTATGCGCGAGGTCCACTCCCCGCCCGGGATGATCTCCTGAGAAGTCCTGAACAACCTCAGCAGGCATAGGGCGGCGCTCTGTTTCACGACGTCCATCGTGTCGCCGGAGACGAGCAGCTTCGGTATGTCGTTCCCGAACGCCTCGGCCATCTCGCGACTGCCGATATTGGCGATGCACTGTAACGCTAGATTGACGTGTATGGGATTCCTCGAGGCTAGATCGTTCTTTATGCTCTGTATGATCAGTTTGATGAGTTCGCTGTTCGTGTTGACCAGCACCGATATGAAGAGGTAACCTATCTGTTTCTCCGAGTATTTGTTCGACGACAGGAGGTTGACGGCCTCCATGTGACCGAAGTCGATGTCGTGGCCGAGCAGGAATATGAAGAGGAGTTTGCACACATATTTCTTCTTCTGGTAGCCGTCTAACGTCTTGTCCCCTTTGAACTTGCTCCTGATGTTCGCCAGCTCTTTGTTTATCCTCTTGATCTCCGCCTCCTTACTTTTACAGTTTCTGATGTCCGATATGAACACGGCCAAGCCCCGCATTCCGTCTCCCCGGACCGCAGGCATCTCGAAGCTGTCGGAAGGACCCTGGGGAAAAAGACGGGTAAGCTCAGTAGGGAATCATGTAACTAGAAATCCTGGAATATATAAAGCGAGATTTATTTAGTACGAATCGGTTGTTTCAAACATTTTTTCACAATAGTACCACTGGTATTACTCATTTATTTAGCATATTCCAATGTAACGATGTGTTTCGGTTAAAACAAGGAGTGAACTATAATAAAGTGTATTGCTTATATCAAAATTACCTCATTTATGGTTTAATTGTAGGATTACCAATTTGATAGACACTAATCGGAAATCATTAGATAGGTAACCAATGAGGGCAGATTATTTTTAAAGCTATGTTGATACAACTTCTTCTTCTTTAGCCTTTGTTTATCCAACTTTGGACATAGGCTCATCCTAACATCGGCAAAGTGTAAGGTGAAAAGTTGATCACCATCAATATCCAACCCCATACTTCGGGAACTACGCCAGTATTCTAGCACAGAACTTAAACATATCTTAAACAGAGTGGGTGCTATTGTACAGTCTTGACGCGTGATCCTACTTTAACACTGCTGGTCATACTGGTATACATTGATTTTACTACTCGTACATAAACAGGACTGTCGCCAATTTCTAAGAGAGCGTTCCATAACCTGCTCAAAGGCATGGTATCGTAAAGTTCTTTAAGGTCAATGAAGACTAGATGTGTATCCAGGTTTCTTGTCATTCTTTTTTCCACCACCTGTCTTGAACAAAAAATATTGTCCAGGCAAGATTGACCACCACGAGACAATTCTGTTCTTCAATGTCAATGAGATCTTCGATACTCTTTTTGATGATTTTGCCATATAACCATATTCTTTTAAATAAGTTGGATATGAGTTATTTTCCACTCGTGTGGGAGTTCTACTTTAATAAAGCAATTGAAGGCATATGTTAAGGGTTCAAGAAGGAAGTCAGTACCTACCATTTTTAAAAAGTTCTATTGGTAGCCCATTTTTGACTTCCCTCATAGAAATTTCATCTTCCTCGTTTCTGAGGAACCAATCTCTTCGTCATGAGTCCTTATATCGGCTTCTCTTTATTGCAATTAAGTTGTAACAGAAATGAGTAGTAGTTAGGGAGGGTTGTACAGTATCAGTGGTGAATACTTAGTGATCATACCTACAGAGTGCAACATTAGGAAAACTGTCGGGACAAGAATAGCAACCTAATCTCGGAAAGGCCGATAATCCTAGAAACTTATCAATACTCTCGGAACGAATGACCTATTATCATCGATCAAACCCTAGAAACCTCTGCCCTCACCTACTTGTAAGTCTCAATTCCGCCGGAAGGCTTTTCCTCGACTCCGTCCCCCTACACTACGCTGAGGCCCCCATAAAGTGGGCGGCACTACCCGAGAAAGGTCGCGCTCAGCACGGCATAGAGAACGCACGACGCCGCTCTCCCGCTCGCACCTCCACCGGACGGGGTATTTCAACTCCTTTTTCCTCCTTCGCGACACGATCGGTACTTTTCCTCGGCTGGATGGGAAAGCGGATAACTCCCGACGCCTACTTGCCACGTCTCGGGGGATCAATGCCGGATCGACGAAGGACGTCGCGCGAGTCGGACCGGCGATATCAATCGAGGCGATGTCGGGACGTGACCCGTTCGACGGAAACGCGCTGCAATCTGCAATTAGCCTGGCACGTACGGGGCGGCTAATGACGATTATGAGTAATGACGGGTCGGGTTACGGCGGACGCTTCGCGTCGAAAGTCCGGCGTGATCCGCCTAAACGCGACGCGTGGCAACGTCGCACACGCCCATCGATGACAGTTACCAGTATGTCAGAAACGTCACCGTTGACGTTTACCGGTGCCGGATCAATCGCCGCAAAACAAGAAAATCACAGAACATGTTAAGTTACCATCCGATGGCAGCGCATCAATTAATGTCAAATGGGTCAAATGTCAATGTCATCACTCATCACCCCTTGCTGCTCAAATACAGCAATCAAATTAATCGGAAATTACTCGTCACCGGTTATAAATAAACACTAAATCCTTGTAAATAAGATATAAACCACATTCCTTACTCATCAAATCAGTCGAAAGGTGTTACTAAAAAGCGTGTTGAGATGAACAAGAAGGAGTCCCCGGAGTTCGAAATCGCCCCACTGAGACCACTGGAAGATTTCCTGTTGGAGGCGGCACGTTTCCAGATACCGACCATTAACGATTTCGAAAAATGGGGCAACAGGGTCACCAGCAACCTGCTGTATTACCAGACCAACTACTTCCTTTTGGCTATGCTCATCTTCGTCATCGTCGGGTAAGGAACAGTTGACGATTTCAGCAAATCCCCAACAGAGTCCTTCGCTGGTAAAGGGGTTTCACTTTTTAATTTCCTTCTAGGGTGATCCATCCGATAAAAATGGCGACGGGTTTCCTGTCAGTCGCCGTACTCTTCATGGTGTTCGTCTACGTGACGAATGAGAGAGCGACCGCCGCACAATTCAAGAGAAAGCACCCAATCTTGTCCATAATCATGATCTTCGCTGCGTGTTATTTCCTTGCGTACATGTTGCAGTCCCTGCTCGTATTCCTCTTGGGGATCATGCTACCGTTAATGGGTAAGGATAGACCTACACTTCATCTTCAAGATACGTAGAGTGCATTTTTATGAAAACCATTTTATATTAGTAAGCTTTATAATATCGGGTGTTTTTCAAATCTCACCTCATCGTGGGCTGTGGATAGTGTTTGTGAATGTGCCTTACTAAAAAATGTCAAATCGTTCCAAGCACTTCGAAGACTGTCGTTCCATGGGAGAGTTAAGAGTTGTCAAGTTTGTTTTCACCGCAGTTCACAAGCAGTTTCAATTTTTATTAAAAAAGTGAGGTTATGTCAACCCACTTCAATATTGACATTTTTTAGTAAGGCACATTCACAAACACTATCCATAGCCTACTACGAGGTGTAGTTAAAAAAAACACCCAATAGATGTTGTTTTTAATTTGTTGTGAATTCATCACGTTAACTGTGATTTTTGTTTTGGCCAGCGATTTTCTTGCACGCGTCGTTGAGGCTGAGGAACATCAAGAACAAGCTCGTGAACAAGGTCGAGGGGCTCGGCTTGAACAAACGCACGCCAATGGGGATTTTTCTTGAAGAAATGGGACTGGAGGCAAATATTTTCTGAGTGCGAGTTTAGAGTCCGGGAAGTGATCCGGATGGCAAGTGATTGTTTGTAAGTGATATTAAAGATTGGAGGTGTTAATTCGAAATATTGCAGTAAGATTTCAATCTAGCTTTAAATTTATGCGTAGTCATGTTTTTGTTATGTAAGGTAAGGTAACTGTAATCTTGCTCCAAAGAAGTCATAAACTTTATTCATTACTTTTTAGGTTTGTATATTTTAATTTTTATATCTTTATTGTTGTAAATTTATAAGTTTTAATAATAAATGTTATGGGACACTTCCCACATAACATTTGAACAACAATTCCCTCTTTCTATCACTCGTGTTTAATTGCTTCATCCTATTAGCCTTATATAAGATACAGTGGTCTATTCGTTCTTCCCATTATTGACCAATACAGGATGGAGTAAGAGTATAGTCTTTACGAAGCCAGTGTAACAACCAAGCTTATACGGGTATCGATCAATAACAACATATACGGCATGCTTGATACATGATACGTTATTTAGCGAACTCGTCCTGTAGAATCCTCCAATCCAGTTCCACGCCTAAATATTGTCAATAGTTTACTTTTCTCGCTTGTGCTGTGCTTTCATTAATAAATTCAATAGAGCTCATTAGGAGATAAAAATGTTTCCCTGATTGTATCATTACTACATCTGTAGCTTCTTCTTCTTCTTCTTCTTCCTCATTATGTGAGTGATATGAGCATATGGTCGCCATTATATTTTTTCCATAGCCATATCTTTCCCTCATTAACGTGATCACCCATAAATTGCCCCTTTTTCTCCTTTAACCATGAAATGGGATAGTGACGTTTTCGAAACTTCCAAATCGATGATCACACAGAAATAAAACAACGACTCTCCGACTGTTAACTTTGATATGAAAACCTTATTTACAAAACAGAATGAACAATTTACAACATAACCTGCTCCTTTAGTCATTTTTTCCTACCGGAAGTAGTCCGACTCTTAGGAGCGATAAAATCTAATTCTGGCAGCGTGCTGGCCATCACACTTTTCCCGCCCTCACTAGCACTACGGTGGTGGTGGTGGTACTGCGAGAAAATCGAGTACTGCACGTTATTACCCTGCCTACGGTAACCGTTCAGCGTCGCCGGGTCCTGCGGGAGCGTGTTCGACGACACGAATTCCCCCCACTCGTCGTCGTCGTCGACCTTCTGCACCGCCGGCTGCGGCGGCGGTGGCGGCTTGCCGAAGCTGAAGTACTGCTTGCCGATCGACGAGAGGCCGCCGCCGGTCCTGACGGGCGTCATGTTCGCCGACAGCTTCGTCTGGACGAGACCCTGCGACGTGATCACCGGTATCGGTTGCTTCGCCGGCTGTATCGAACCGAGGTTGAACACGGACAGCGGCAGGTCGGGGCTGGAGGTCCTCTCTTTGTCCGAGCCGGATAACTTGTGTAACGGCGAGGAGGACTTGTTGGTGGCGGAGACGAAGTCCGACCACTCCTCCTCGGTGGGATGGTGCTTGGTTTGCTTCGGCCAGTGATTGCCTTTGGGTGGTTGCGTCGGTCGTACCGATGGTTGCTTCGACTGCGCCGCCTTCTCGGAGACGAGTTGGACTTCCTTCTCCTCTTTCGGTTTGCTGAAGGCCTCCTCTAGCTTCCTGATGTCTTCGTCGGTTATACCGGGATCAGGCCAGTTGATCTGAGCGGTCAAGGGAGCGTTCGGAACGTTCTGGTAGACCGGAGTGGGAGTGAGCGTCTCCAAGAGGGGAGGAGGGACGATCGTACGTTTCTCAGGAAGGGAAGACTGGAAATCGGTGAATTCATCTTCTGCCACGACATTCTTGGTATTTTCCTCATTCGGAGTATTCGTCTGAACCGTCGGCTGGGTGAATTCCCCGAAATCGTCATCGTCCGCTACCGCAGGCCCGCTCTCTGTTGTGAATGTATCTAACCATGTTGCGTAAGTGTTGGTGTCTTCAGGCACGTTGTTCAAACGGTCTTGTTTAACGGTTGTACTGGGGGTAGCTTCAACGGACGTGGACTGTACATCGAATATCGACAAATCTGTATTTTTTGATTGAGGTTGTTTAGGCTGCTCGGGTTTTTTGTCATCAAAGTCCGTTTCGAGATGTGAATTTCCTATACAAAAAGTAATATGATTATTGTTAAGGCTTGGGTTTTGGGCAGTGTATATGCAAATAATGAATTTAGTTTAAAATATATAAATTTTACGTTCACATTTCATATAATTTTGAACTCTTACACTCTTACCTTCCAGTGGATTCCTTAGCTCAGTGCTGTTCCAGTCGAATTGTATGTTCGGAATCTCCTCGGGTTCAGACTTCGCAGGATTGGATGGGACGACTGGTACGGGACTCGGACTCTCCGTTTTAACTGGTTCCAAAGGCTGGAGGCTCAGGTTGGAAGCGAAGATCGGCGTCGATGATGTCCACGCAGGTAACTGTAAAATATGAAGAAAATAAAATTATGAAAGAACCAGAAGGAAATTAAATTTATGTTTTGGTTCAATTTTACACATATTTTATAGTTTGCCCGTTGATTACTCACAATATTCCTCTCGTCTATACTAAGCGCCCTCAGCAGCAACTTCTGACTCGAAGACTTCGCCCATTGCATCGACAACGCGGGCGTGTCGGTGATGTCTTTCAGCATCTCGAATATCTTGCAGCCCTTCTCGATCTCCTCGATCAGGCACTCCTCGCAGGTCGTCTGGAACGGCGGGAACGCTACCTCGAACATCCTCTTCGCCCTGTCGTACGCCTCCTCCTCGGTAATCGTCTCCAGCTCGGACAGGTCGACCGTTTCCTGTACGGTCTCCGTTCGGGTCGATGACGAGGCGAACTCGCCGAAATCATCTTCTTCATCGTCGTCGGCTGTGCTGAAGTCGGCGAAGTCAGCGAAATCGTCGTCGTCCACTCTGCGATTATCTTCGTTCTTGATCTGCGCTTTCTGGTCATCGTTAGTGTCTTCGTGCTCGTCCGGAAAGGCGAATCGGTTTGGTTCTTCGTCTAAGTGCTGATCGGTTTCATTTAATTCGATTTTCTCATCATCTGGTTCGTAACTGTCGAATGAATTGAATTCAGGAGTTGCGTCGTGCGATCCGATGATTTCTTCCTTCTTCTCTGGTTCGTATTCAATGGAAGTGTATTCATGAAACGTTTCTTCCTGGTTATTTTTAAGGTCTCGTTCATGTTTAAGATTGTGCTCTTCCTCGTCCCGTTCGTAACTGTTCGACATGTCGAATTTGAATTGTTCGTGTTCAGCATTTGATTGTCCATCGTCGCTTATCTCACTCTCACGCTTTAAAGCATCGATAATACTACTCGTTAAGTTCATGGACGTGCTCAGCCTATGTGGTTCATTTAAGTCATCCTCTGCGCTAACGCTTAAGTACGGAATATTTACATTCGACAACGAATTAATCTCATTTTTACTATTCTCTAAGTCGACATCGACGGGATCACATTTTAATTCAGAATTCACAACGACGTCAGCGAACAAACCCGGATCAGGAACGGGACTCTCTAAAAAATCTTTTTCACGGTTGATGTCTAATACTGTCAACATTTCGTCTTCTAGGTTGCTGTTGATGTCGATATCCTTGGGGATCGACAGTTTCTGCGGGGAAGCCTCCGGGGAGGCTGGACAAGATGAACCTGCAATAAAAATGGAAAGCCTGAAAAATCTATGGATAAGAAACACAAGTGAAAGTGCACTGTGGTATTCACAGATGCCAGTAAAATTTGTGAATAACAAGACAAGACGTTGAAACGAATGGAATACACAACTTAACCATGATGAAGATGAAAATCAAGAAATAATACTTGGGTGAAAGTTGGATTTAACAAAAGAAAGTTTAGACTGTCATGTAAGCTTCAAATATAAAGTAATGGAAACCTTGAATGAGCAGGCTACCCAAATTATCTGCTTAATGATAGGACGAAAATAGGAGAAGCCCTATAACAAAACCGACAGCCATACCATCGACTCGATTTCGGTGGCCACAACCTGTGTGCGTTAAGTTTATGCTCATTACATTACAATCCACTTAGCGATCAGGATCCGAGAGGTCAAAGAGTCAACAAGTGGAAGGTACAAGAGTATCCCAGATCTCACAGCGAAGAATATAAATGGAAAAGCTACATCACTTAGAGCTCCGTTCACCATTTCTCAAAAAGTAGACGACGTAGTAGTTACATTGAGGAAGGTTAACCTCGAGCCCTACGGTCATATATCTCATAACTACCCGATCCCTACTAAACAAAGGTCGTGCGTACTTTCGAAACCGTCGAATCCATTCTCCCCCGAGCCGATGAAGTCGCCGAACTCGTCCTCTTCCACGTCGTCCGCGGCCGTCGGGGGCGGCGGCGGGGACTCGCTCAGCAGCGGGGGTATGATGTTGCTGGACATCTGGGATTTCCGGCAAAGCCTGCGGCGCTCGCTGTAAACGTGCCTTCGCGTTGCGGTCGTAGAGGGACGCGGATCAACGACCGGGGAACATCGCGAGGGCGACGGGGGCGATTTCTCCCTGACGGTGGGCCTAACGAACCCTTCTCGAGATGTTGACAAAAAGGGGGTTGACACGGAACATGTATTATTTGACGCTGTTGACAGTGACAGCGCCACGGGACCACGACAGACGTACGTAACGACCAATGGAACGTCGTCGTCGCGTTTCGTTCCGTGATTTCATTGGGCCGACGATGGGACAGACGACAGACTGTTGTCAAAAACATGAGATTTGAGATTTCTAACAAACTTCAAAATACATCTTCCACGTAAAGACGTAAAATGTAGTGGGATTAAACTGGCCAGTATTTAGTTATTAAAACGGTAGATAGAAATGAACGAGGTCGATTTTAAGAATTTGTTAGCGACGACCGCTTCGATATGCACAATCCTGCAGTTCCTCACCGGGACGTAAGTACCCACCTGCTAGGTACACTTCCGGGGCTATTGTGGTAACAAATCTTGATAATAATCGAAATGGTTGAATTTGCGACTTTGAATAAGTAGTTGTTGATCAAATAAAGTAACCGAATTAACGTTTCAAATCCCACATCATTCTTCACCACCTGTGGACTATCTACGACTGTTATCGCAGCATATGATAAATAGAATGTCTTTCCAGGTTTGTTTGTCAAAAAATCGTACAGAACAAGAGCACAGGCGACATATCCTCATTCCCGTTGGTGAGCGGTTGCCTGTCGACCAGCCTATGGCTGAGGTACGGGTTTCTAATCGAGGACAGATCATTGATATTGGTGAACACCGTCGGCGCAACACTGTTCTTCGCTTACATCGTAACGTTTTACATCTACAGTATTAAAAAAGTAAGCAGTGCACTGAATAGCAAGCAAATTTTCACATAGGAAGTACACATCGGTTTGGTACTGGATTCGAAATGTAAAAATTGTTTTTAAAAATAGTGTCATTTTAATTATCATTTTCAATTTGATGAATCCTTGAAATATGTCATCAAATTTTTATCGGAACTTCGCCTAAAATTAAAAGAATGAGGATACTTTTTCTTCTGTGATTAGCCCATTTGAGAAACCTCCTCCCCTCTCAAATACATTTTTTTTTCTTACTAAATCAATATAATCATTACACAAATCCATACCTCATTTTCCGTTTTTCTCACCCTCTAGACGTTGGTCGTGCGACAGTTCGTGGGCTGCCTGGTCGTCCTCCTGTCGGTGCTGTACTACATCCACAACACCGAGTCATTGCAGACGGCCAAATCGCACCTGGGGCTGGTGTGTTGCAGCGTCACGATCGTCTTCTTCGCTGCGCCGCTCGCGTCGCTGCTGCACGTGATGAGGGTGAAGAGTACCGAGAGCCTACCCTTCCAGCTCATATTCGCGACGTTCATCGTGTCCATGCAGTGGTTCATCTACGGGATCGTCTTACAGGACAAGTTCATACAGGTTAGTACCACTGTCGAGTACCTCGGACGAGATGACAGGGGAATAGAGTTGATAGTACTCTCCGTCTGAACTCAATTTAAGTAGCCGTGGAAAAAGTGTGGCTACTTAAATTTAATGCGTCTCGGTAAGTTGACAAGTGGTACTTGTGAATGGCAGTCTGAATATCTTAAATTGAGTTTGAAACGAGTACCTCGTTACGTATTTCCCTGTGATCGGTCGGCCGAATTAGTTTCTGTTAAATTTCTGTGAAGCGAGTTTTGTTTTTTAGATCCCGAACTTTCTTGGATGCCTCCTGTCTGGGTTTCAGTTGAGTTTATTCATTATTTACCCCCGGCATTCGAAAACTTTCGCCAACGTCTTGCTGTGAGACGTATACTTAAACCGAATCACAATTGATCTCTCTAAAAATGGTGGGAACTTTAAATGCACTTGTTGTTTAATCCTTGTGTTGCTTTAATTAAAAAAGAAACTTTGTGTAAATCGATTTATTTATAAAAGGCGACAAAAAAAATACAGCGTTAGTCGTAAAGTTATGTATTGATAGAATTACCCTTCAGAAGGTTTGTATAAAGTTTTTCAATTCGTAACCGATTGCAATTGGAATAAAGAAAACGGAGAGTAATTGTAATTATAATTAATCAATGATGAATTCCATTATACAATATAAAAAGTTGTTTATTTTACATGTTAAGCAGTATCGTGGATCCCCAATCTGAAAATGTCATGTTGAACGAAAAACGATGTTCCTAAAGGTTTCAGAACGAATACTTGAGAGAAGGCGTGCGGGGGATCCTCATCGGCCTGCGGGGTTGAAGAAACTGTTAGAATCCCGCGAACGGTCCACAGAAAACAATTAGAACAAAATTAAGTGCGCATGCTTAGCGATATTGTTAAGACGGGTTTGGCTGCATTTTAGCACATATCAAGCTTGGAAAAAATGTTAATTAACTCCTTAAGAATTGTGTACATACTACTGAGCCTGTCCGTAGACTATATCGTGTCGTGTAAGACAAGGCGGAAAATATCATGTTGAACAAAAAAGCTTCCCTCGATGGGTTTCAATACAAAAGTTTGCACATAGGCATGTGGAAGGTCTTCATCTGTCTGCCGGGATGGTATTTAACGTTAACAGAACAGAACAAGCATATTAACAAATTTAACCTTACATCATAATATATTTGTTAACAACTAAAGTAGTTTATAATTCGAACAATTAGATGACTATAACAATTTAATGAAGTTTAAATATACGAAAACACTACTGTTATCATTAATTGACAATTATCGATATAGGATACTTGCGATGGATTTCACGCACGGACATTAAAAATAGTAAAAAAAAGCATTGACCAACTGAGATATACTATTTTAAGCTAGTACCCTACTGATCCTAAATTCTCTTAAAGGCAACATTAAACACTATACCCACCTGTAGTCTTCCTAACACATTTATTAGCACCCCTCCGTCGAACATGGGTTGTGAATCGACGGCAGTAATTATCCTATTGATTTTTTGAAATGTTAGAGACTAAAATACACTCAATATTAAGAAACGTAACACAAATCCATGGGTACTCGACTCACATTTAATTTTTCCATAATTTTAACTGAACCCTGCAGCTGAACACCTTCGAACGTCATGAAGGAGAGCTCCACCTGCACAACAAAAAGAGTAGTTCAAAAATAAGAATAGCTTCATCTATTTATGTATAACAATCACAATTGTGCCTATATATATATAACACCAGAGGTTATAAAGAGGGAAACCGAAGTACTACTGTACTTATATAATAAGGGTTCAACCAGATTGCTCTGGTAAAGCACCGAATAACCAAAGGGTACTTAAGGAAGCACACAACTTCATTTCACGTGCTTAAGATGGTTTATGTTTAGGTTGGGTGCCCCAAGGAGCGTTTAGGACAAAGTCGGGTCATGGGCGCGTTTGGTCAAATCCCCAACTCTCCTCCAGTTCTAATTCCGCGCCCCCACGTATCTGGTAACTGGATAGCCGCCCTTTTCGTTTCCGAATATGTACATTTATACTCACGTTGTACATGTTCGCCAAAGTGGCCCTCTGTGTGGGATCGTCGAACAGAGCGTAGTACTGCTGGACGAAACCCTTGCCGATCGCCTCGTATTGTGGATTTAACGCCATTCTATCGAAAGGAGCTCGGAGCTTGGGAAAAGAGGTGAGGAAACGATCAGTTTAACCCTCAAATAAAAGGAAAAGCCGATAAAAAATTGCCAAGACCGTTGACAGCTGTCGACATTTTTAACGTTCGTCTCGACGATTTCGTGACTCGTGCCGTATATAGACGTTCTGTGCGTACAACGGTGGGACATTGTGTATGTTCTACGTTATCTTGTGGTGTTCCGTGCGTTCCATGTCAGGATTGCCTAAATACATGGCTCCTTATTTCTTATTTATAATTAAAAATTGATACGACACGAATGTCCAGCCCCGAAATGGGGCCCCAGTGAATCTCGAAAGTGTGACTTCGAACGTCGCGAAGATGCCGAGAACGTTCGCCTACAGACGGAGCACCCACCACAAACAAACCTCTTAACAGTGCTGTGGAAGGAAGCAAAAGATGGAAAACGGCCACAACACGATGACTTTCCACACGGACGAGCAACCGAACCTCCTCTTCCAGAAGCTGTACGAGCAGAAGAAAACCAGCAGGTTTTGCGATATCACCCTGTACGTCAACAACACCGTAGTGAAGGCTCACCGGAACGTCCTCGCCTCGAGCTCTCCTTACTTCGATTCCATACTCAAGCATCACCGGATCGTCAGGGAGCAGCTGACGATATCCTGCCTGGACAGCAAGATCTTTAACTCCATAGTGAATTTCATGTACACCGGCGAGATCACCATTCAGCACTCGAACGTCGAGGAGCTACTCAAGCTCGCTGACCACTTCATACTCACCAAGGTTATCGAGTACTGCATCGAATTTTTAGGCACTAAACTGAACCTAAACAATTGCTTGTTCACTTACTTTCTGACGCAACGCTTCAAACTGAAGCACCTGGGCAACATTGTCGAGAACTGGATAGCGAGCCACCTCGATGAGGTCTGTAAGGGCGAGGAGGTGCTCAAGCTGAGCTCGACGGAGCTCGTCGAGTTCTTTAAGCATAAGGTGAGGAGAAGGTTGCTTTGGTTATGAGTAAGATGTCTCCAATGAGATTGTATGAATGTTACACAGGGTGTTTTAATAATACGGTGTGATTATATGAAACTTGAATTATGCAACTAACTGATGAAGACCCTTTTGCATTTTGTAGTGTTTCATTCTAACGACCTGTAAAGCCTTGAGTGTCCTCTCGCAGTGGGTACTAACAGATCTCGACAAGAGAGAGAAGGACTTTGATAGATTAATAAAATGCTTCCCTACTAATAACTTGGAGCCGGTGGAGGTTTTCAAACACTTAGACACTTGTATTCTATATGTTAAGAGCGAGTTGTGTTTGTACAGGTTCTTGGACTACCTGCTGAAGAACAGTTGGTTGTTGTCCAACTTCAAGACGAGGTACGATGTACTCCAAGCGAAATACGGCCAGGTAAATAAGATTCTCGGTAAGTTCCGAGATTCATATGCAATGTAGACATTTTTCTACTAAAAGCCATCACCTAAGTAGTCTTCTTTGCATATGCCTCAGAACTCTCATGATTTCAATTGGAATTTATTTCCTCAAAGTTCATTAAACAGCAGCATAGAGTGCTAGATGTGCCAAGTATTGTAGTAATTATTATCATTTAGATATCGCCTGTGGTGGAGAAAGTGGCAGATTTCGAAGCGAAACAGGACAAAATCATTGTCTCGGAGAAGACGGAGTCGAGCAAGAACCAAAACAACTTCAATTCCATCATAATCAAGGCGAAATTAAGGGATAGGAAGCAATTGATCCTGAAGAAACTGATGCTGTTTGGTCTGAAACCGAGCCTAAGGATGGCCGCTCTGAAGATGCTCGTCTGTAAGAAGAAACAGATCTTGTTGGAATCCGAAAAAGACGAGGGTGAAGGTAAGGAGTGACGTTGTCATACGACAGTTGGGTTTACTAAAGCGTCGTCGCAGAACTTTCTGTTTCAGATGATCCGGACGAGAAGGTCGGCATCAAGTGCCCGATATGCTTCACGACGATAAATGATAGCATGTTACTCGAGCAGCACTTAGCACTCAGCCACGCCAAAGACGTCACGTACAAGTGTGGCATTTGCTCATTTGTTTGCCAGTACCATGGTGATTACCTGAACCACATGAAGTCGCACTTCAATGGACCCCCATTTAAATGTGACTACTGTAAGTAAGACTAATCGAAGTTGATATCTACTCGACTTATTTGCCATGCACACAACCAGAATCACAAAGCAAAATTTGCTGACCACTTATTTATTTTACATCGCAATAAATATGAGGATTTACAACTTTGTGAAAATTTACTTTCATTAGGAGCGCACCAGATGTATGCAAAATTTAATTTGCCACAGGTGAGTACAACTCGGACCAGATCTCGAAGCTGATATCGCACAGGGCCCAACACCTGGACGAGTCGATTTACCAGTGTACGTTCTGCTCGTTCAAGTGCCGCCTGAAGCAGAACTACGTCTCGCACATGAAGTTGCACGCGCCCGACAAGACCTTCAAGTGCGAGCAGTGCACCAAGACGTTCCGCTTCAAGCAGAACCTGGAGTCGCACCTGCTGACGCACACGACCGAGAAGAACCTGTCGTGCGACTCTTGCGGCTTCCACACCAAGTTCCTCAGCCACATGATCGCGCACAAGAGGATACACACCGGTGAGTGGTCATTTTCTTACTTCTTGAGACTATGAGGAAATTGATTAATGGTACGTTTCGCTTAGAAATTGATTGCAACCAATATAGGTATTTATGAAATAAGTTACGTAATGGCCTGAAGTGATTTGAACGACCTGATTGGCATTGCATTCAGAGCCTATTTTTGGTTCAAGTGGGCCCTAGGCCCATATACCATCTGGGGGTCCCTCGTAGGGATACTTACGTCAATGTTAGGGCCCCCTGAGCCAGGGGGCCCCAGGCACGGGCCTATTGGAAAAATAGGCATTGATTACATTTGGGCATGAAGTTGAAGTGTGAATATCCTTCAAAACCATAATTCATATTTCAAATTTGAGATACAAGCAAAAGTAATATATTGATTCACTTTTCAGGTTTGCTTTTCGTGACATTTTTATACAAAATAGTGTACTTTGCAATAAGCACTGCGAGTATAGCACCAATACCGACCGCAACTTTAACACCGTCTAGTCAGTCAGTATTCTTGTTATTGTTCTCTTCGTCATTGGGTTTCTTCGGAGGTATGATCTGAAATTTAATATCGTTCCCTTTCTGTCTCTTCTGCACGATTCTACCTTCGTCCTTGATCGCCTTCTCGATATGCTTAAAAGCCTCCTCCGCCTTGGCCATGTTGCTCGAGTCGCCGTTGATGACGATGCGTACCTCATACTTCCGCCCGATCCATTTCAGCACCCTTTTGACGTTGGTGTCTAGGTCGTGTTCAGCGATGTTGTGGCCGAGCATGAGCAGCTTCTCGCCCTTGATACTATTCCTCGCTCTTTCTTCCTTTTTCCTCTCCTTCTGCTTGATGTCCTCGGCGTGGTACTCGCTCTTCGTCATTAGCTTGTAGACTGCTCGCTGCGTCTTCGTGTCCAGATCGATTACCTTGACGAGTTTCAGGTCCCTGCGTTTCGACAGCTTCTGGGCCTCCTCGAGCGTGACGACGCTGATGTCGTTGCCTTGCAGCAGGGTAATCTTGGGTATTATCGTAGTTTTCTTTTTCTTCTTCGTGGCCTCGGTCAGCTCCTCGTCGCCGAACCCGCTGACGATCCTCGGCCCGGGGAGCGCCCTAGGGGCGTTCGGTAGCGCCGTCTGGACATTTCGGAGCAAAGGGGACTTCGCTAATTTTGATATCCAAGTTAAACGGGATGTTATCATTTTTTATCGATGTGAGGTTATGTTCGATGTAATGCCAACTGTTGAAAGCTAAAAGTTCCTAGATCATTTGAAATTTGATTTGTTCCCACACAAATCCAAAACAGTAATGATTACCTCACCTAAATTCATCATCGGGGAGATTGATAATCCTCTGGGAACAGGGATACAGCCCTATCGCCAAATAGCCCTACAACAAATTTGAAAGAGTACGAATATGAAATGGGGTCCGTTTGTCGTAGGCGACATCTACCGTTGTTCGTACCCCCACTGCAAGTACTCGACGTCCAAGAAGAACCAGTTGGCGAGCCACTCGAAGAGCCACAACGGCGTGAGGCCGCACACGTGCGGCATCTGCGGCAGGGGCTTCATGGAGAAGTCGCACCTGGTGCGCCATGAGCGGATCCACCTCGAGGAGAAGCCGTTCAAGTGCTCGAACTGCGACTACGCGAGCTCGAGGAGGGACAAGCTGAAGGAGCACTTCACGAGGCACCACGGCGAGAACGCTTCCGCGAAGGTACCGTACAAGGCGAGACCGTTGAGGAACAACAACAACTCGAGCGTGTCGGCGAGCAGCTCCGTCAGGTCCAAATCGCAGGTGATGATCAGATTTAGAAAAGTGACAGTCGAGGGGTCAGTTTGTGTGTGATTCACCCGCACTTAACCCGTTTGTTCAGGGCCGTTAAAACTATTTCAAACTTTCCTTTAGAACTCTCAAGAAAATTCACCTGTGTCAACGTCAGTTGGGAATAATGTAAATTTTACTCAGTCCAACAGTACAACCACGGCGCCCGTTCCCCAATCGGTCGGCTCCGAGATCCAAGAACTAATCATGCACCATCAGAACCACGTCACGACGACGACCTCTGGTGAGTTACAGTTGTGCACAGATTAGTGTTTGTTTTACAAGAATTCCCTTCGTTATAAGAATATATTGGGCAGAGTTCGGACTGATAAATTTCTCAGTGAGAAATAAAACTCCAAGTCTTGCCAACAGGTTTAATGATGAGTAAAATGCCAACAAATAATTGAAAAACGAGAGTCGAGAGTTTAACAACGAGACACATATAGTTTTTGCAGACTTTGAAAAAGCCTTGTACAACATAAACAGACCTATACACTATACTAAATGGACCTATTCTATTGAAATGCAGGGTCCGAAATCAACAAGAGCGACAGAGAAACTAATAGTAGTTCGTTAGTATGACGGAGAAGGAAGTTTTGCAACGTTGCCGGCCGGCCGGTCCATAACCCATTCCAAATATTCCCGTCGGAGGCTATACAGCGAATGATCCGGTAGAGTGTGGCGATGACGTGATGTTTCGCGAGCTAGCAACGTCGCAAATGTTCTTTCTCTGTTTAGCCAACGAGAAATATATGGCCTTTCTTTCGCTCTTATGTTTATACCATACTGCGACTCTGTAGAAACGGTCTGTATTTACAGAATACACTATAGACTAGACTGGGCTGCTGTATTTTACCAACCCTGTTCAGTACATACATAGACAACATTACGGTTACATGAAGAACATATGTAATGATATATTTTCATTTGTATTTTATTAGACTGTTTTTAAGTGTGTTTGTCCAATTTTACCGTTGACTTCTCCATGGTCCATTCGCTACCGACGGATGAATTCTTAGAAACGATTTTTAGTCCGCCTGAAGATAACCGGTCGCATTTTAGTCACCATTAAACTTGTTGGCAAGACTGAGTTTTATTTCTCCCAACTTTGAGATATATGACAACCTTCTACAACTGATAAATTTCTCGCTTCCACTCAAGGAATCTAGACTAAATATGTATTGTTTGGTCAAATATTTTCCAAGAACCGTATTAAAAGTTTTGAAAATTGAATACCCTAACAATTTTCCTGGAGTTCGTACTTTTAATATGAATTCTAATTGTTCGTCGTCGTCGTTTCCAGGTGCGACGAATCTCACGGCGATCAACTCGAACTACCACCACTTCGCCGATCCGGCCGACTTCCACCACCACAACCACGCCCACAACATCCACAATCAGATCCTGGCGACGAGCCACGGTCAGCGCTCCTCGTCTTCTCAGCACCACAACAACGTCGTCAACCATCACATGCTCGCCGCCAGGACGAACCCCTCGACGGCGACGTCGACGGCGGCCGCCGTCGCCGCCGCCATGATGCTCGACCCGAGGTTCCACCACAACTCGACGGTGAGTTGAAGACGTTTGGTCGGTACTCAATGTAAGAGTTTGTGGCATAAGTGTGATGCATCTAGTATCTGAGGGGCGAGTACTGTGGGTTATCAAATTTTTACTTAATTACTATGTTCACCTTATGCGCGCGCAGCTATAGTTCTCCGCTTTGTTATTCCATGTGCCTCTTTCTCTTTTGTCCTGAGACAGGCTTGTTATGCCTCGGCTGTATGATTCATGTATTGGCGGGAAGAAAAGTGCAGCATATCATTGGTACACAGTGCCCCTTCCGGATTCCGGCCCAATAGCATTTTTAAAGATTCGTAAAACCATCAGCACATTCGGTTGGAAATATGTTCTCGAAATTAATTCAAAGTGATGGTGTATATGAAACAAATGTAAGAGAATCTGAAAATGAAATTTGTGTCTCAGCCGGGATACGAACCCGGATTGTAGTTCAATTGGCAGAACACCTGACGCGATATTGGGAGATCCGGGTTCGTATCCCGGCTGAGACACAAATTTCATTTTCAGATTCTCTTACATTTGTTTCACATCAGCACATTCCTTTCTTCCTTTGTTAAAACGATAATAGTTATTTATCCAACACATGACAGTTATGACTGTCATTATTAATGTCATTTTAGGCAAGTAAACTATCAAATAACACACTAGTGTGTTATAATCCATAACCCACTAGTGAGTTATGGATTATAACTCATGTTCATATTTAAAGTAGTATTCTATTTATTTATTTATTGTCCGTGGCAACCAAACAAACAACCTACTTTAACCAAAATGTAAAAAAGGCACTGTCAAGTCATTCTGACATTTATAGGGTACTGAGACGCAAGTAGCTTTGATTTGATCACAAAGCTTCTTCATTATTATCTCATAAAAAACAGATTTCTTCCACTTGTTGGATAAAACATTGTATGCCACTCGCGTGTTATGTTTCCTAAGTCACTTGAGAATTTATACCACTCTGCCTAACGGCCTCGTGGTATAAATCTCCTCGCGTGACTTATTTTCAACATAACACACTAGTACCATAAAAGTATAAATTTTACACTCGTTTATTGTAAACTCACCATTACAACTACCATCAAGCATGACGAGGGTCTAAGCACCGTCGCCGCTGATCTGAATATCGGGCTTCGAACGAAACCTAAGTATGCATCGACTCTCGTCGAGACTGCTGGGTAGTCGGCATTCCCACAACCCTTGCCGAACACATGCACCCCTATTACCTTACCCGTTTTGGCGCAAACCAGGGGTGAACCGGAATCGCCCTGGCAGCCGTCTTTGCCCTCCTCGGAGAAGGTACATATCCAAGACTGGCCGGTTTGTACGTGGAAACGACTCATACATTCGCTTACATTGATCAACGGGAGTTTCACGCACATCAACGTCTTGGGTAGCTTTTCGTTCTCGTTCACGTAACCCCAGCCGGCCAACAGACCTTCCGAGCAGTAGCTCTCTATCGGACCCTGGATCGGTTTGTCGATCAGGTCAGCGTACTTCAGTTCTTTCCATTTTGGCACTTCGTAGCGCAACTTCACCAATCCTATGTCGTGCGTTGCTCGGTTAGTCTCGTACATGGGATGTTGGTATGTTCTCCAGACCCGCATCCACATGCGTCTCGGGCTGTCTCTGAATATAACGACGAATGCTACTAGATCTGGATCTTCGAGGCAATGGGCCGCCGTGAGGACGAAGTTGGGCTTGAAGATGGCGCCGCCGCAGACATGCCATAGGTACCAATCCGAGAGTGAGACTACATAGTCCACGTTCTGGTTGATGGTTGTGCAAGGGGCCCCCTTCACTATGCGCGTCTCTGAGTCGGTTTCGTTGAGCGCCAGTGAGGCCGATAACATTAAGATGTTCAAGAGGAATTTAAACATAATTCCGTTACTGTCAAGGCCACACGTCACGTTGACTGTCGTATTGTTTGATTTCCATTAAAATTCTTGAACTTGTTCGAATCACCTGCGCCAATTTAGGGGCAATACGAGATGAAAATGGTCTTCAAACCTTCCTTGTCCTTTCTTTACGTATTACAGGTCTGTTGTGCCTCAGCTGTATGATTCATGTTTGGCGGGAATAAAAGTGCAGCTTATCATGGGTACACAGTGCTTCTTCCAGATACTGGCCCAATAGCGTTTTTAATGATTCGATAAACCATCAACACATTCCCTTCTTCATGTGTTAAAACGACAAAAGTATAAATTTCACCCTCGTTTATTTTAGAATCACCATTACAACTATCAAGCATGACAAGGGTCTAAGCACCGTCGCCGTTGATCTGAACAACGAGCTTTGAACGAAACCTAAGAATGCATCGACTCTCGTCGAGACTGCTGGGTAGTCGGCATTCCCACAACCCTTGCCGAACGAATGCACCCCTATTACCTTACCCGTTTTGAGGCAAATCAGGGGCGAACCGGAATCGCCCTGGCAGCCGTCTTTGCCCTCCTTGGAGAAGGTACATACCCAATATTTGCCGGTTTTCACAGGGAAACTCTTCATACAGACGTTTACACTGATCACCGGGAGTTTCACGCACATCAACGTCTTGGGTACCTCTTCGTTCTCGTTCACGGAACCCCAGCCGGCCAACAGAACTTCCGAGCAATACCTCTCTATCGGACCCTGGATCGGTTTGTTGATCAGGTCAGCGTACTTCAGTTTGAGCAGTCTTGGTACTCGTGTGGCCAACTTCACCAATCCGATGTCGTACGTTGCTTGGATTGATAGGTTGAACTCGGGATGTTGGAATGTTCTCCTGACCCGCATCGAGATGCGTCTGGGGCTGTCTCTGAATATAACGACTAAATTTACAACTTCAGGATAATCAAGGCAATGCGCCGCCGTGAGGACGTAGTTTGGCTTGAAGATGGCGCCGCCGCAGAAATGAAATCCGCTCCAAGTCGAGAGTGAGACTACATAGTCGACGTTCTGGTTGACGGTTGTGCAAGGGGCCCCGTTCACTATGCGGCTCTGTATGTCGGTTTCGTTGAGCGCCAGTGAGGCCGATAACATGAAGATGTTTAAGAGGAATTTAAACATAATTCCGCTACTGTCAAGTTGACAGGAAGTCACGTTGACTGTCCTGTTGTTTGCTTTCAATTAAAATTCTTGACCCTCTACAACTTTTTATGAATCACCTGCGCCAGCATAAATTTCACCCTCGTTTATTGTAAAATCACCATTACAACTATCAAGCAAGACAAGGGTCTAGGCACTGTCGCCGTTGATCTGAACAACGAGCTTTGAACGAAACCTAAGAATGCATCGACTCTCGTCGAGACCGATGGGTGCTTGCTACTCCCACAACCCTTGCCGAACGAATGCACCCCTATTACCTTACCCGTTTTGAGGCAAATCAGGGGTGAACCGGAATCGCCCTTGCAGCCGTCTATGCCCCCCTTGGAGAAGGTACATACCCAATATTTATTTGCCGGTTTTCTTAGGGAAACTAACAGGCGTTTACACTGATCACCAGGAGTTTCACGCACATCAACGACGTGGGTAGCTCGTAGTTGTCGTTCACGTAACCCCAACCGGCCAACAGAGTCTCCGAGCAGTAGTTCTTCACCGGACCCTTGATCGGTTTGTTGATCATATCAGCGTACTTCAGTTTCAACAGTCTTGGTACTCGTGAGGCCAACTTCACCAATCCGATGTCGTACGTTGCTCGGGTTGTGTAGGATAGGTTGAACTTGGGATGTTGAATATAACGACTAAATTTACAAGTTCAGGATAGTCAAGGCAATGCGCCGCCGTGAGGACGTAGTTTGGCTGAAGATGGCGCCACCACAGAAATCAAATCAGCTCCAAGTCGTGAGTGAGACTATATGGTCCACGTTCTGGTTGATGGTTGTGCAAGGGACCCCGTTCGCTATGTGCTTCTCTATGTCGGTTTCGTTGAGCGCCAGTGAGGCCGATTAAGAGGAATTTAAACATAATTCCGCTACTGTCAAGTTGACAGGAAGTCACGTTGACTGTCCTGTTGTTTGCTTTCAATTAAACTTCTTGACCCTCTACAACTTTTTATGAATCACCTGCGCCAGCTTAAGGATAATACGAGCTGAAAATAGTCTTCAAACCTTCCTGGTTCGTTGTTTTCTTTGCTAATTCAAGAATAAAGTTTAGTGAAAACACTCAGCCTTTTTTTTAAAAAAAAAGGGAAATTGAAGGTGTTCAGGAGCAAACTGCTGTTTAGGGAAGTTTTAGAATAAAATATTTCAAATAAAAGTTGTAGCCATTCGTTAGGCCAGTTCAAATCTAAAATTTGGTAAGAATTTGTAAAACGGTTTTGGAGAAAATTGAGAACAACAAAATTCACACAAATTTTTCGAACTCAGTGTACCTCAAAACGTCCAGAAATGCCAATATCTCAAATTCCGAAAATCAGCACGATTACATTACTTTCTCTTATTATATGGGTACCCCATATGAGAAAGTAAAAAAAAAACATGTAATGTAATTTTATTAATATTAAGGAAAAATATGAAAAATGTATATGGTAATGGAGCGTGTGTGTAAAAGAGAGGGGGCCAGATGTGAATCTTATAACTATGTATATTATACAGACCTTTTCTAAAGAGTCGCATTATGGTATAAACATAAGAGCGAAAGAAAGGCCATATATTTCTCGTTGGCTAAACAGAGAAAGAACTTTTGCGACGTTGTTAGCTCGCGAAACATCACAGTCATCGCCACACTCTACCAGATCATTCGCTGTATAGCCTCCGACGGGAATATTTGGAACGGGTTACGGACCAAATGAAAAAGTATTTATTGTAAAGTGGTTTTACATGCACTCTGCACTCTACTGAAGTCCGAAAGCGATACGCGTTAGATGCCTGGTCGGCCGGCAACGTTGCAAAACTTCCTTCTCTGTCATACTAACTAACTACTGTTAGTTTCTCTTTTGCTGTTGTTGATTTCGAACCCTGCATTTCAATAGAAAAGCTCCGTATATAGGAACGAATCATAGCACGTCGCTGTGATCGTTCATACCTCTCAGCGATCCGAGCAAGACCCGCGATAAGAAAGCTATCCCCAAAATTTTGCAAAAACAAAACAGCATGCCGAACGGTGCTCAATACGGACGGTCCTTAAATTTAGACGTGTTCTCTGCCGCTTTGAGCATCTAGAAGATTTACCTTCTACAAACAACAGGATTCATTGATATGAAATAAAAAGCAACTAAAGCAGTCCAAATTTTAATGGAAATATTCACCTTTATCAATTTCACATTATCCTCGTTCTACTAATTAAAATTTATAGGTTCCGTATCACCCGACGTCGACGCCGGTCTCGATGGCGATGGCAGCCGTGCAGTCCTCCCAACAAATCCAGTCTTCTAGCCAATCGTCGGATTACCCGCCGACGTTGCAGAACTGCATGACCCTGTTTTAATCCCGTGAGTCGTGAGCCCTGTTATATCGTTAAGTGTTAATTAAGTGTTCCCTCGATTATTGTAAATACTACAAACGGAAGAGATCGTAGTCGAATCCTCGTCTAGTCCGCAGCATTTTTTGGAAACGTGTTCGCATGTAATAACGTGTATAAATCTTTTAATCAGGAAATCCTCGAAATAACAAAAAATGAATAGTAAACAGAATATACATAAGGATTCTTCACTATGACACATATTTGATTTCATTCAAACAAGCGCAGTCCCTTTCCAAGTCCTTCAGTTGGACCACTTCCGCGTCCCTGTTGCCGTCGTTCGCGTTGATCACAGCGTCATAGCCGTTCTGATCCCTCAGCCAGCCCTGAGTCTCTGCGACGTCATTGGCGACCACCAGGAACACCTGCTTGTCCTTGTGCTCCAGTTCGTCCCTTAGGAAATTGAGCAGCTCCTGATCCTACGGGAAGAGACGAAACGTATGTATAGATTTTTTTAAGAAGACTTCCTGATAAGTAGAAATGTTGCTTACCCCTCCGATAACGTGCGGCGAGTCTAACTTAGAATCTAAATTATAATAAAGCTCATCGATCTTCCTGATGGCGATCCAATGCCGTTTCTTCAGCGGCAACGTTATGAAACCGAATTTGTAATCGCTAGGCACGTTTAGGATGTACCCCCAGATGATGTCGAGGTTCAGACACGCGGGGTCTCTGAAACGCGACACTTAAGAACTTGTCATATCTTACGGGCTTACGACTTCTCTTGAATAAGAACGTACCGAGTATTCTTTTGGGTTTTAAGTAAACAGTAAGTTCTATTCAATCAATTAATGAGGAGAGATAAGCCACCATAAGATCTCCCGACTTACTTCCTCCTGTCGAACCATATCATCTCGAAGTTCCTGGCTAAGAGGGCTTTCATGATAACGTTAACGTCGTAGTTGCCGAGGCCCAGGATGGACTTGTGGGGATTGATCCAGTTGTCCGGCGACAGGGAGTGGCAGATCACGTCCAGCTCTGCCTTCGTGAACGCGTCGCCGGTCTGGAATAGATTGTTTAAGGCGTGCAGGGCGCACAATTCCTTCACCTGTCTCTCGTGGTAGACCTCCCTGCCGGTCATCTTCGGTGGTGGACTATTCTGATTGTACGTTACATTTCTAGCGGTTGACGAGAATTGTTACGGTTGTAGTGGACTAATTAATGGAACGGACTCATTTAAAAAGAAA
Source organism: Cryptocephalus moraei (assembly GCA_946251905.1). Lineage (NCBI taxonomy): Eukaryota > Metazoa > Arthropoda > Insecta > Coleoptera > Chrysomelidae > Cryptocephalus > Cryptocephalus moraei. The sequence goes on along the minus strand of OX276464.1, from coordinate 20,476,309 downwards.
GTAAATAGCTCCAGTAAATAGGGTTCGTCGATGTACGGAACACGAAACATGTATTATTGACATGGAACATACGTTCGACAGATGACAAGTCTTGTGTATTTCGTTGTCCCATGTCTATTCTGTTGTTCTGTAGTCACATGATGTCATTTCGATGACTCAGGATCCAATTATTTACAAAATTATTTGGAAGATAAGTGTAAAATGTTCTCCAGCGGTCCTAATTACACCAAACTGAAGACTAACCTACGGTTGGCCATCTCGAGGCTGAAGCTGCTCCAGAAGAAGAAATCCGAGCTGACCGAGAAGTCCAGAAGGGAGATCGCTGACTATCTGCTCAATGGGAAATGCGAAAGGGCCAAAGTTAGGGTCGAATATATCATAAGGTAAACGGGAGATTCCTTTTGTGTTCGGACTCAAAAGTGATATTACACTCTTAGCCCCAAATTATTTGGGGTATTGTTTCCTCTTCTGTTGTAGTTGTAGTTTATGATAGTGTTTGAAACTTTTGTCCATCCAGTCGAGGCTTTTTCAATACTAATGTAGGTCTATTTTATCTTTGCCCAGGGAGGATTATTTGGTGGAAGCCCTCGAGATTGTCGAGATGTACTGCGACCTGTTGATAGCTCGATTCGGCCTAATCTCCAACATGAAGGAGCTCGATGAGGGCATCGCAGAAGCCGTCTCCAGTCTCATCTGGGTGGCTCCGAGGCTACAATCAGACGTTCAGGTAACGAAATTTATATTATAGTTAACGCCAACTATGTGTCTCAAATTTGAGTTTTACACTCACAATTCACGATACACACATTATCTTTCAGGAGTTGAAAGTGATAGCAGACCTCCTGGCGGCCAAGTACGGCCCGAGCTATGCGGAGGCCTGCAAGATCGAATCTCTCGAGTCGATCAGTGTGAAACTGAAGCACAAGATGTCGATCCAGAGCCCGCCGAAGCTGCTGGTCGAGAAGTACGTCATAGAGATCGCTAAGAGTTACAATGTGCCCTACGAGCCCGATCCGCAGATCATGGCTCAAGAGAAAGGTGAGAAAGGGTATAGAGTGTTAGAGTCGTTTAAGTTTCGCTAGCATAGAGTTAATATACTATACGAGACATTTTTCTAGGGAATGACGCGTTGTTGATAGACCTATCGACTAATAACCTGGGCGGAGGTGGGATGCCCCAGCCGCCGGGTTTCCTTGGGTACCCACAACCTCCGCCGTTGCCAAACATGCCGCTTGATCCAGTGCCGTTCTCTTATCCGGTAATATAACATTTGTGAAGTTTGGTTTTCTTGTTAACTTCCTTAATATTGTTATTAACTATGTAGCGTCTTCCGCATGAGAAAGATTTCAACGGTGGTAGCCCGTCGGGTCCATCGGCACCCCCGCCGAGCTTCTCATACAACATCCCACCGGGTTCGGAGATGAAGGAGACCAACACAGATTTCATGGTAAATAGATAATTATCTTTATTATTTTCCAGATTCGAGAATAACCTGAGGTGTCGGTTGTTATTTCCTCTTTTTAGTTAGTTTTTTTTAGTTTCTTTTTCTTTTTTTCTAGGATAATAATTGTAGTAGCTTACCATCTTATCGACATTTGTTTCCTGATGGTACTACCAAGGTAAATTTTTTTTAGTATTAATTACGTCACGTTCTGAATCAAGTTTTGACTTATTTCTTTGTTTTACACGCGTTTTAGGAAGATACTGAAACGTCGCAAGGCGAACAAATAGATGAGGTAAAAAGTAGTAGATGGCATAGACGTCTAAGCTTCATTTTTTGACCGTCTCCACATTTTTATTTTATTATTTTTATTTGGGCTGTTTTGAGTTAAGTAATGTGCTTTGTAATTTTAGGACGAACCTAAAGATAAGTCCATTGAAGATAATTTAGAGGTATGATCAACGAGCTTTAGCCTGGGATTGCGTTCGTCCAAGCTTTATTAGCTTTAGTGTGTCTGTACTAACACTGCGGGTGCACACATTATTACCATAAATTGTAGTGTTGTCAAGTTTTAACTCGAACAACCATTTATGTTACGCATATCGCACATGCTTTAAGAATTATACAAGCGAACAAATTTTAAACCCACAGTCCAGACGAGGAGTCCAAAGTTTGTCCAGCAGATGTCAAAATCGGACATCTTGAATAAATAAATATTTTAAGCGATTTGAAGTTTAGAAGCAAATTTTGGTATTATTAGTTCTGTTTCAGAAAATTTACAGTTCTTGTGGGTATGATCCTTTTTGCATCTCAATATTAGGATATCATGATAATCTGCCTTTGAGCTTAAAATTTGTTGCCTCGTGTTATTAGATTACAGATTACACAATTACAATTTCAAATTGAACTGAACTGCTTGAAGCTTCTCGTTACATACCAAACCGTTAATCTTGTAAAAAACTCACTGTCTGATAAACAACTTCATCAACAATCTCCTTAAACGTGTGTGTACCTATTTGTCTCATCCGATCATATCAGTTGGAACCTTCTTGTTTTAGTGAAGATCACAATGGCGATTTTCTTTCTCTTTTTCCAGAACAATGCTGATACTCCGAAGCCTGCCCCGAGGCTGAAATTGGATAATAAGACGTACGACCTGCCCGAGCTTCCATCCGTGCCCAGCGACAACAAGGACGGCGACATAGACTTTGACGATTTGACCCGGAGGTTCAATGAGCTGAAGAAACGGCATTAGGCAGTAACGGTAATTAAAAAGTTTGATATCGGAGAGTAATAGATAGCTCAACATATTGAAATATATTGGGAAATAAAAGGAATTGTTATCTACTTTATACGCCGCTTATACCGCATTGTAGTATGTATATATGTTTGTTTATAGATTTGTTCCAAAAAGTGGAAAACATGGTATTTCTAGTCACCTATTTATATTACTGGCAATAATGTTAATGATAAAGATAGTGGAAACGATGTGTATAAGTAGGAATAACTAGCTTTCTGCTCATTGGAACAGTGTTATATATTAGGTACTACGTGATTAATTTAGAGGATGTAAATTCATTATTACAACGCTATTTTTATATACTGTGTAGTTTCGTTATATGTAATAATATATTTTCCATAATTTCAAATGCTACTAATTTACAGTGTGTAGTGTGGAAGACGGTTATATGGAAGATCGAGTCTGCAATCCCGGAAGGTGGAACGTTGTTACAAGGTTAGTGACAAACAAAGCCCACATATCAATTTGAATCATATATTTTTACAGGCTATAATACACATTAATAGTAGTTAAAAAAACATTACAAAACTTTAAAGTACACTTACGCTGAGCAATATTAAGTTAAAAAGCGCAACTAAAAAAAAATCGGATTTTGAGTGGTTCATTCAAAAAACTGAATTTAAAAAACATAAGACAGTTCCTAGTTGAAACAATAAAGGTAAAATCTCTTAAAACAATACTTACTTGTCATATCTTTCACTTTGTCTTCTCACTCAACGATGAATATCTTAGTTAACATAGCACGAACGACGTGTTAATCTTTCTTTACAAATTTCACGCTATATACAGACGCCGCTATTCGTCATTTAGTTTCTAACGGCGGGATCCTTCTGTCTGGCTATGTGGTCTTCATACCCATCCACGTCATCTATAAAATATTACTTAATAACTCGGTGACACAGAAATAGTAAGTCTAGACTGGTTCAAGAATTGTTATATGTGATCTAGTATGTATGGAAGAATATTCAAAATGCATATAACAAATTTCGGTCAGTCTTAAGATTTGTTGTGATATGAAAACCGAAAGGGTTCAACGACATTCTAAAAATGATGGCAAATTTAAAATGTCCACATCGAACAACTGAATTCCAAATTATGAATTGAATATAATTCCAAAAAAATAAGTAACTCTGCTACAAGCACAAAATCCAACGTTATTGCGTACCGTCTTCTTCGTTCTCCTCCAACTGCACGTCGTGCAGTTCCCTGTAGTCCTGATCCTGGTCGTAGGCTTTCTTCTCTTGGACCAGGTGATCGATGTGTTTCTTCTCGACATGCTTCAAGTGCTCATTCTCACCGAAACCGAGGCCCTCGAGGCCTCCGTTCTGAGCGGCGGGAGCGTCGAACTCCTCGTGGGCGCCGTTCTCCTTGTCGATGTCCTTCACTACAAAATCGGAAATAGGTCTTTAGTCCACGAAAGGTCTTTCGGTTCATGCTGTTCCTTGCGACGCATGAAGATGCATTCATTCTAAATTTGTGATTCTGATAGGGTTGGTCCTGTTTGCAGTTACACCAAGATTAAAAATGGTTTGAGTATGGTGCTCAGTCCAGTTACACCTCTGATTAAAATGTAATCACGTCTTACCGGGCTTAAAATTGTTTAGCCCGTTGGCGCTCTCCTCGACGTTCCTGTACCGATTATTGACGACCTCTTGCTGCTGTTCCTCCTTCTTTGGCACGGCGACGACGCCCTCGGGCAACTTCCTCACCGTCTCCGGGGTGACCGTCGGGACGAGCAGCGGTTGGGCGTTCTCGAGGTTCGCCTGCGACGGCCTCAGCTCGGACTTGGCCGTACTCGTGGAAGATGACAATCTGTTGCCGTTATCGTTCGGCCTGTCCAACACCCTCTGCTGCTGCTGATTGTCCGCCAGGGGGCGTTGCAGCATGCTCGCCTGGGAGGGTTTCTGCGAGGCCTGTTCCATCTGGGAGATCCTCGGCTCTGGTGGCGAAGCGTCGACGGGTTTGCAAGACAACTGAAACGAATTAGAGTTAAGAGTTTTTAATGCTTGTGGCATTTGTATTCTCACAGCTTCCTCTGGAAATTTTCAGAACTTTACTAGGAATTGTAATTTCTTGTGGGACTTTTTACGGCCTTGTTGACGTCCAAAAATGTTAACTCGCTAATTAGTTACAAACTGATTATTTCTCAATAATTGCTGTGTTAATTGTTTCACTTCATTCTATTTCTGATATTTAAAATCACGAGAACCCTTCTTTTGTTATTTTAAAAAGCCAGATTATCGTGAATACTGTACCTTCAGTCTTTCAACTTCTCTCCTCAGCTCGTTCCTCTCTTTTGTCAGGTGATTGACGTTGCTCTCTTGGTCCTTATCGTTTCCCTCCTCCTCTTTGATTTTGTTCTCTAGATTCTCCTTCTCCATTTGTATTTCCAAATATTGAGACTAAAACGTAACGAACGAATTGGCGTTAAGGATGAGACACGGACGTCCTACGGTGGCGTACCTTGAGGTTTTCTTTTGAAGCATGAACCTTCTTCAGCTCCTCCCTGACCTCCTTCAGCTTCGCTTCCAGCGTGTTGATCTCCTCGTGCTGCTTCTGCTGGTTCTTGCTGCATTCTTCCTTGAAGTCGTCATACTCCGTCTGTGGGTAAAGTGGTAGTAACATTGTACGTAGTATCAGAACGTATTACCTGTAGTAAATTGAAGTGTTGCTGCAATGAGTTGAGTTTCAGCTTATTGTCCCTCTGGTACTTCTCGAGCTTGGTTTTCTCTTCGTTCAGTTTCCCCTCGAGATTCGTCTTGGTCTGTTGGTGCTCCGCTTTCTCCGTTTTAAGGCTGTTCTCCAGCCTCTGTTTGTACTCGGATATAACTGAGGACAAAGTGTGTTAAGACGATGTGGAAGGTCGGTATGGAGTGTTACCTTGAAGTTGAGTCGATAGGTTCTCCTCGTGCTGATGACAGTTGTCGCTGGACTTCCTGACATCCTCCAACTGAGACAGGGTACTGTTGTAGCACGCTATCAAGCCTGTTATCACTAATATGCCGCATATGTACAGTGAGATTTTGGCCCTCGTGCCACGTATAACCCGAGATGTGGTCATTACATTGGTTTCTCTTAAGGACGCTGGGACACTCTTCGCGTTCACTTCGGCGCGTTCATTTCACTTATTTCAACTGGTGAGAGTTAGTTAATTGTTGACATTAAGGTTGAAGAAAAATCACACAAAAATCAGCAGGTTGACGTTATTGACACGGAAACTGGAAATCGGGTCTTCCCCTCCACGGCGACGAAACAGGAATAAAAAAAAACAAACAGGTTTTTCTTCGCATCACATGTAATGTCGTCGGTGTTAGTGATTTGTTAATTAAGATGAAGGGAAATCGTGTTTGGTTGTTTTTAAGATAATAATTTGTCAGTTAGGTGTAGGTAAAGTGGTTTGAAATCGTCTCGTTCCCTGCTTTCCGGTGTTCCGTAATATGGATGTTCTGCGTCTCCCATGTCGTTGCGTTGACGTATCGCGAGCGGCGCCACCAGTCCGTCGTAGTCTCGGTATGCTAGTTAATGTGCGGTCGTAGTTTTTTCCCTGTTATGTCAAGACTTTATAGAGCAATTTAACGAGAGGAGGCCCCGCAGGTCCGACGTATCGATCCAGACACCCCGCGCGGCTCGAGCGAGCGTAGCTGGTCATCGGGAGGACGCGGGGGCCGCGACCCCACCATCACCGCGAGTGCGGCCCAGTGTGCGTACCGTTTCGCGTAGGCTGGGCGATGAGAGTGCCCCCATCGAGCGCCGAAAGGGGTTTGCATGTGGGGCGCGATCTCCAAGTACTTCTCGAGGGGCTCTAGTGACGGCTGCGGCTCCGAGGCGATGGAACGCAGGAGGGGCGACGCGGACGGCGGCTCCTTCGTTACGAGGCTGGTAAGGCGATGGCCCTCTTGTTGTACCCTTTTCGAAATGTAAATGTCGCGTGCGATCGCCTGCTGATCGTCCGCCCGACGGATGAATCAGCTGTCAAATCGGAGAGCATGAGAGGCGGTCGCGGAGATGGAATTCTCTAGACAGTTAACAAGTGGCGATGCAAGAACGTCTCCCGTTTGAATTCGGTTAATTAACATCGCGTGCCGAGGGCACAAGGTTTGCCTGTAGAAAGCGAGACGATTATCTACCTACTTAATATCAATTATGAGCACAAAGGGCCCCGGTTCCCTTCGCTCGAATTTGACTACAATAACAGGGCTTGTACTTAGTAGTCGACTCATATTGAGTTTACATCTAGGGTAGACGTTTACTTAAGCCACTTCGCCTATATATTGCAAATTTTCTTTGAAGGTAGTAATAAGTAAGGATAACCAAGGCACCAAGGGGATACTGGAGTAACTCGAAAACGCGTTGTAAACGCAAGAGGGCAAGGATAAACCAAGTGCCCCGAGGACAGAAATGGTCTAAGTAAACATTCACCACATCTAGATTTGCAATGTTTATAATTTTAAAATTTCTTCACTATCTGATAAACCGTGTCTCATTAGGTACTTGTAATAACGTTATTGAGTGAACCACCAGTCTACTCTTCCAAAGAAATTAACAAGGCAGTCAGAGGAGGCATTTAGTACCCCACAGAGATCAAGAGATCCTGGTTTCCTTCGCTCGAATTTAACCACAATAACGGGGCTTGTAGGTATTTAGTAGTCGATTCATATTTACCTAGTTTGCATCTAGATTTGCAGTGTTTATAATTTTAAAATTTCTTCACTTTCTGATAAACTGTGTTCTGTTACTTGTAATAACGTTATGGGGTGACCCATCGGTCTACTCTTCCAAAGAGATTATCAAGGCAGTCAGAGGAGGCATTTAGTACCCCATAGTAGTACCAACCCGACAGAGATCAAGAGATCTCGGTTTCCTTCGCTCGAATTTGACTACAATAACAGGGCTTGTACTTAGTAGCCGATTGATATCGAGTTTACATCTAGATTTGCAGTGTGTACAATTTTAAAACTTCTATACTTTCTGATAAACCATGTCCCATTAACGTTATGGGGTGACCCATCGGTCTACTCTTCCAATGAGATTAACGCAGACAGATGAGGTATGTAGTACCCCACAGTAGTATCAACTTCACAGAGATCTTAGCGTTTCTAATCTAACTGCAAAATGACTGCATTCCACGTTAGTTGAAAAATTAAGTTATTTGGGATAAGAGCTACTGCTTTGGAGCTGGTGCGTTATTATCTCGAAAACCGATTTCAGTTTGTTGAAGTAGAGAATAGAATGTCGGACTTGAATGGAATCGATCATGGTATTCTTCAAGGTTCTGCCCTTGGAACCTTGTTACACATGCGTATATATATCAAGATGTGCTTTGTTTGCCGATGACAGAACCCTGATAAGTTCAAATGAGTCACATAGATACCCTCTTACCACATATAACTGACTTAAATAAGTCTGGTGAGTACTTGGTTCATGTCCAATAAACTCTTAAGTGAACGATCATGAAACTCAACATATTTTTATTCTTTCAAGTAATAGTTTAACATTTGAAGTTAATCTGAAATTTCTCGGTTTCACATTCGATGAACGACTAAGTGGATTCAGGCACATTGAGACTGTAACCAGTGAACTATAGTGTTTTGTGCAATCATGTTGTAGACCAAATGACACTGAGAATGGTCTACTATTCATTCTGTAGTTTCTTACAGAATAATCTGCGGTGATCATAAGTATATTCAGGTGTTAAAGAAAAACCATAAGAATCTTGGTGAATGTGGGATACAATGGACATTACAGTACTATTAGAGACTCTCTAAAAGGTTAGTGATTTTGGAGTTTCATGCTCAGACAGGATTTTTACAAAGTCGATGAATACATTGAATACAATTCGGTATGGAACCCCACTGCGTTATAAATGGAAGGGTACTTTAGTGATTACTGCAGTTAAGAAGGCAATCTGTAGAATGTGAAAAATGCTATAATTTTATTAACAATTAAGGTATATATGAAATGGTGGTTTTTAACTGTCCGTGTCCGTTATTTAGAGGTGCTGATATGTATAAATCCCTATTAAGAAATCTGGGAAATATAAAACTGTACGTTATGTAGAGGAGTAGTACGCTATTAGGAGGTGTCCGTTATTAGAGGTTTTACTTTACCGATATATTTTGTAATATGTATTCTAGCATTTCATTTCCTCCATTGTGGTTTGCAATGCTTTTACTTTCAAAAAATTGCCCCAAATAATCTCAGATAACTGGAAACGGCCTCAAGTGAAAAATGTATTACGAGTCCTTCAATTTTTAGTCAATAATTATTGTGCTTGAAATTTAATTGTTACGTTTAAGAAACTGTCATATAAATTTCAAGTAAGGTGTGCTGTAATGGTCACTTACTCAATATTTCTACATGGAAAGCGATAGGCTAGTTTCCTTTAAGTGAGTCGAAATTGGAAATATAGGGCGTCTGAGACCTTTTTTTTATTATGTTAGCGATAATAGTAGTTTAAAGTACTACCTACAAAATGCAGAAGACGTTATATTCCAAGCCCGAGTCCGAGATTCTAAAACGAGCCGCTTGCGGCGAATTTTAGAACGGACGAGGGCTTGGAATGTCTCCTGCAATGAGTACTTTACATTTTCTATGTTCCGGCTTTCATTTCATTTTTATAAATTTCTTATTTAGGGATTTTTTTATCGTGACATTTAAGTTGGTATTACTGCTGTTTCCTAGACATCTGTCAATTTTCACACCATTTTCAAATTTAATTTAATAGATTTAAGTATAATCGAAATCATGTCTCAATAGTCCGAATCGCATCAAGTACAGGAGGGTGTTTGACGCGGCGGCCATATTTATTTTTAATTTTATTTTGACAGACATCAGACAGTATTAGGGAATATCTTGTCACCAACCCAACAAAAAAAAATTACCAAATTATTAAGCCTCATTAAAGCACTGTTTTCGGCCATTTTGGTGCTAGAATAGCTGTCATTTTAGTGCCGGAACATAGAAGAAAAATTGCTTACGCTGCACCAATTATCTGTTTTTGACACTTAAAATCTCTACTGCCTAGTTTTTTGTAGCGAAATAAAAAAATAAATACCCCATAACGCGATATTTTTCGGGCTCGACGCTCGCGCCGGCCAGTCGCGTTCGAATCTCGGTAAAGTGCTTCGGAATTAATTATAAAAAAAAGTGTTATACGCTACATTAAACGGAGTCGCGTGGAATGTATAAGAAATTCCATCGGCCGGTTTGTTTGCTCGCTTCTCCTCCTCCTCCTCCTGTTACCTCATAATAATTACGTACCTCAGGCGTTGCAACATCGCAAGGAATCCGACACATTCGAGCAAATAACGAATTTCTCGAAAATCGGAAAACGAACCGTTCGGAAAATGTTATTACAATTTCTCGCCGGCCCACATTCTTTATGGTACAAGGTGAACGTATCAAATGGGTGTACTTTTAACGCCCATCGATGCGAGATGGGTGTATGATACGTGTATATATACATATATCTCTCTTTCTCTGTCGTACCATTCGACCTACGCGACCCACGAATTATCTGGTATTATACAATTTGACATAACGTCTATTCATAGCGACACGCACTTATTTATTTTATTGCAGTTTATTGGGCGGTATCCGCAACCTTGACGGCATGAAGTTCGATCTCCGTGTAAAGTATTTATAGCGGCGCGCCGAAAATTGTCGTTAGGTACTCTCCTATCTTATAGTCCGGTCTGTCTATGCCAAATTCATCGATTTCCCTGGATATACTTAGAGGCCGATTACTTAGTAAAGAAACACCGTCACATTTGCGCAGAGACGAATTTTAGTTTGTTTACCGTGGTTGTCTAGCAACCATAACGTCACCACTTGGCCTCGATGGTCGATTATTGTGGAAAGTGGCGTAGCGTTATTATTTTGGAGTGCTATTTTTCGTTTTATTTCGTGGTGTTATTATCGTTGGCGATTATGGATTGTATAGTGTTTAAACCTTGATTTAAAGAAGAACATATAGAACTATTCAAGTTACCTATGGTATAGCCCCAAGTATATTTATTTCAATTAGTAAATATTATAAACAAGGTTATAAACAAAACTTCGGGTATTTCAAATTGTAAAATGTTGTTGAAATATCTCTTAAGCTTTAAGAAAAATGTTATTTAACATTATTACTACTTTAATGGCCTTGAAGTTCCGAGAAAAGTTTAGTCGACAAACACGGGTGGTAGGTATTATACATATTACATAACATCTGCGGCCGGCGGCCGGTGATAAGTATCAGCAGGTAGTAAAAGCACAATAACATTTCAACAAAGGATAGTCAGTCAGGTACCGATTCTAAAATTTACGAGAAGTTTGCTTCCATTTTATCTCCAGTTCTCGTGTTGTTCGTTTCGTTATTTCCCTGTTCTTCGCGCACATTGCTACATTTTCAAAAAGTCTTTTTCAAGACTGTGAGTTTATTCATCCTTTGTAAAGGTAGGTATGCAAATTACGTATATTTATTTGGAGCAGGTTGACGGGATGTGATTGGCGTCAATACATATTTCGGTCATTTGTCATATTTTGCATCTTTTTATACAAAACCTTTTTTGCTTACGATTGTTTCAATTTTCGAATGTATGGTCCGATCAGGATGGTCTTGCTTTATTTGCAAAAATCTTGTTCCGCTAACAGTAAGGCCACACATTAGAACAAGAACAGCAATTTATAAACATGATACCTTACATCTTTTGGAAAACTTTACATTAATTTACAATTTTGTAAGCTGTGTTTACCTTCGACCTCATTCCTACAGCCGGCAACGACGCTCACATTAGCCGCCAATTATGTTTTATATATTTATATTGACTATATTATAACCTAAAAAAGAAACGCTCAACTTGCGTACAGTACTTGTTTTATCAATATTATATTGTTCAAAAAGTAATAGGTTGGATTGAAAGACTTATAAATTAAAGCAGTTATAGTCCTCTATTGTAGCTGAATCGTACTTCTTAATGAACATTTCTGTATGTAGGTATCCACAATGGCCCCCAAATCGTTGGTTGGGAAGAAAGGGCAGATTATTCATAGCCAAGCCCGAGAAATCATACACAACGTTATGAAGTTCATGCGAGAAGAGGCGACGAGTGGTATTACCATACCCGTGGCCAATTTTCGAGAAAGAGTTTTGGCAGCAACAGGAGTTTCCTCAGCTTCCCTGCATCGTGTTGAGCAAATGGCAAAGGATATTGAAAGTCAGCCCAGCACATCTTTTTCCACGCCTCGTAAAGCAAGACCGAGAAAATCCAGGAAGCAAGACGAATTAAGACCTGCTGAAGTGCATATGCTGAGAGAGATGATCCATGAATTCCACATTGTGGAGAAGAAACATCCTACGTTAAAATGTAAGATATGGTTATTTATATTGAACTTACACTTTACATATTATGTACATGGTTAATATACAATGACACAATATTTAGGCAACTATATCAGGATTATTCTTATTTCTAGGTATCTTGCAAAAAATGAAGGATACTCAATTGTCATTTACTGGAGGAATCAGCACCTTACGAAAAGTGTTATTAAAAATGGGTTTCAAGTAAGTTTATTAACTGTTTTTACATAATTGGTATGTTAAAAATATGTTGTTATAGGTGGAAAAAAACGCAAGATAATAGATCGGTACTTATGGAGTCATATGATATCCGACTGAAGCGAACGCAGTACCTAAAGTCCCTGATCCAGTACCGAGCAGAGAATCGGCCCATAATCTATGTCGATGAAACCTATCTGCATAGCTCCCATACACAACCCAATGTATGGAGCGATGGTGGACCATCATTGAAAAGCCCAGTAGGGAAAGGGAAACGGCTAATAATTGTGCATGCCGGTGGCCGAGAGGGATTTGTTCCCAATGCTCTTCTAATTTTTAAGTCAGGTAACAAGTATTTGCAGAATTTTGTTAAATGGTATTTTCACTCTGCCGGCATCGTAAATAGTCATTACATACTTAGATACATAACATGACAATGACACATAAACGGCAGCGTGAAAATATATATTTATGATACAAGTGTGAAAAGTGCATGTTTAAAGCACGCATTTTGAAGTTTACAGAACAAGCGTAGCGAGTTCTGTAATTCAAACAAGTGCCTTAAACGCACTTTTCACACTTGTATCATCCAAGATGTTTTCTCATTCACAAATATTTAAGATGTTTCGAAAAATATCTAAAATACGTTAGATTCTCAATTATTCAACTATCCAACTATCTTAGAAATCACTATAACCAAGGTAATGTAAGTTTATTTCATGTTTAAAAAAACGCTTAAACTGACACCTACTTTTGGTCGAATCAGGTCGAATCTATTTTTTATTTTTCGCACAAGTGCATTAAAATAGTTATTTATACAACAAGGGATGTAAGTAACAATTACTGTACTAATTGACACTGTACTAACAGACTGGTTAATGTACTTACATCTCGTATAGTATATAACATTTTCCCCCCTCCCTGTATTGTATGTTTACAAGAAAATGCTGGATATATTTTTGTGGAGTCAGGAAATGTAATACACATCGAGAAGAAACGAGACAATGTGTTTCCAAATTTTGTTAATAATGAAAATGAATTATAATAATTTTAGATTATTATTTCCCTACTTATGTAAGTTGACTTACATCCTGTCGTTAAGGGCAACTAATTCCTTGTGGAGTAACTTTCACTTACGTGTGTCAAAGCAGTGTCAAAATAGGTTGCTTACAATACAGGGAGGGGGGAAATATACTTTTCACACTAAAATGACATTTCAAAAGTACAATTGTTCAATCGTGAATGAGAAACATGTAATTTGTAACACGGTATGTATCGACCGTTAACATCCTTGGCAAATAAGAAGCCTCGGCTCGTGCACGTTTGCCTCGGATGTAAACATTCCTTGTGACTGAAATAATTAATAGAATGTTAATGATTGCAGGAAAGAAAAGTGGAGATTACCATGATGACATGAATTTCACTAATTTTTCGAAGTGGGCAGAGCAGCAACTAATTCCAAATCTGCCACCACGATCAGTCGTTGTTGTGGATAATGCCAGCTACCATAATGTTAGGTTGGAAAAGTCTATTACCACCGCAAGTAAGAAGGCAGAAATGGTAGCTTGGCTTGTCCAACGAAACATTCAATTTAATGAGACTGCTACAAAACCTGAATTGTATGATATTATAAAAAGTTGCAGGACCCAGGAGAACAGATACCGCATAGATGTGCTATTTGAACAGCATGGCCACAATATATTGCGTCTGCCTCCATATCATCCAGAATTAAACCCGATAGAAAAAATATGGGCTTCTGTAAAAAATTGGGTAGCAGCGAATAATGTTACTTTCAAACTGGATGATGTGGAGGCACTGGCAAGACAGAAGTTTACACAAGTAACAAAAGAGGAATGGGCTTCCATTTGTGACCATGTTTATAAGTTTGAAAACGAATTAATTCAAAGGGAGCACATTTATGATGAGTATGATGATTCTCTTCGGTTCGTTGTTAACACTGGTTCCAGTGACGAATGGGGCACGGATGATGGATCACCCGATATGTCTGGTATTGAACCCATATAGACCAATCAATTAGGGGTTACGGCAAGACATCGTGTCATCGGGCAGGAAACCTACATTTTCAGGTAATATAGGCCAACATAATCGAAACATATAGGAAGACCCCACGAGATTAGCAACATTAGGCATTGTTATTTACAATTAAAGGTCTCTTAATTCCCTACAGGATGGTTAGCCCATTTTACCCAAAAATGACCCAAAAATAGTTTTTACTTGAGAACAAAAATAGTCACAGAAGTGCATTCTTTTACCTTCAATTGTTAATAACAATGCGTAATGTTGCTAATCTCGTGGCGTCTTCCTATACGTTTTGTTTCTGTAGGCCTGTATTACCTGAAACTGTGGATCTCCTGCCCGATGACCGATGAGTCGATGTCCCCAGCAGAGTATTTTTTTCACTTATTTGCTTGGCCTATTACATTAATAACACAATACTACATGTACATTTTTGCTATTGACATATTGTATATTATTACCTTGATGTGTTCACTAAATACATTTTACATTTATGTATTTCTTCGTTATTTATAATTTTCATTTATATCTTCATTATTTAGATTTTAGATTTATTTATTCATTATTTATAAATTTAGATTAATTATTCAATCCACCTTATAATATATTGAATGTTTGCATTAAGGTATTTTCTTGTTGCTTTCGAAATTATAAAGATTTTAATTTATCGACACTGCATATTATTTTAACGCATGATTTCCAATAAGTTCATTTTTACTGGTGTATACAAACAATTTTCTCAAAACTATTAAAATATAACATTGAAAACTTGCTTTCTATGTTTGTATGTCATACGCAATATTACTACAAATTAGTTTTGATTCACTAATTCATGTACAGTAGTAGATCCTTGATTATCCAGGGTATTGACAGGGTGGGAGGTGTATGAATAATAGAATTTGTACTTATGGTTTATCAGGATGTAAGAAAAATCATAATTGATGACTAAACAAAATTTATAGGTATTTAAAAAACAACGATTTCTGGATACATATATTGAAAATAGTAATGAAAATAATGTGTCAATATTACATGAAAACTTTAATAAAACAACAAATCTACAGATACCTAATTAAAACTTATTTTTCAGTAGAACAAAAATATTCCAAATTTTTGGTTTCTTTCTTCATAATTTTTTGTGACCTCTCGTCCTATTTCTTTTCATTCCAATAATTTCTGTATGTAGTAAGCATTTTATTGTTTAAAATAATTTAGTTGAGTTTCCACACTTCTTTTACAGATTTTTAAAGTGTAAACATTTCATGTAGGATTTATTTTAAAAACGGTCAACCCTACAAGTTCATAATTAACTTTTCAGAAATGATGCCGATTAATTTCTCATCTTTTCATTCGTTCACCATTCGGGTACATTTCGATATTGTTATAACATTTCAACACAACGCTACAAAATGAAAGACAATGAATAGAGTACAAATACATAACACGAAATCCTCGGTTAATCTGGACAATTAAAGAATGAATGAGTAAAGCAGAAAACCCCAGTTAATCGAAGAAATGGGTCATTGAACCCTGGATAATCAAGGTTATGTTGTATTTCACATTAGTCACATTTACCTCTGCAAATACGTGCAGTCCGGCAACAATGTTTTTCAATTCACAATTAATTATATCCTTAACCTTTAATTCTAACATACGCCACTGATGCCGGTAAAGAGAGATAGCTATATGGTGTGACGTATACCTGCGCGAATTTGATGACTGTGTTTCTTTACTAAGTAATCGGCCTCTACACAGGTATTTTGAGGTTCTAAAAGATATTTCTATGTTCCGGCACTAAAATGACAGCTATTCTAGCACTAAAATGGCCGAAAACGGTGCTTTAATGAGGCTTATTAAGGCATCGTTTTTGGTAATTTTTTTTTTTTTGGTTGGTAACAAGCACAGACCATTAATATAACTATACCCGGTGTTCCCATTAGAAACTGATCTTTGTTTACATTCCAACATAGCCGATAGGCGCGGTGTAAAGGGGGAAGAAAATATGGCCGCCTTTGACGAATTTTGACAGCGTACAAAGTAGCTATCCATAGGCGTATCAATAATAAGGGACAAAAAGGAAACAAAATTAAGAAAATAATTTATTTATTATTTAGATCAACGGGCAATGAAGCCCTTTACATGCTAGGTAACAAAGGTGCGAAATAAGTGACAAATGATAAAGAAGGATATAGATTATCAAAATCATCATGACAGTAATAATGCATACAATAAGTATAGTCCAAGACCCATCTGTCAGAAATTTGCTTTAGATTGGCATAAGAGGTAACCACAATGTTTTTACATGAATACCTCGGGAATAACGTCTAGAATAAGGATTGACTTATCCTCCAAAGCGCATCGGTCGGGAATATTGTTAAAAATGCAACAATTTAAAAAGAAATTAAAAAACGCGTTTTTTCCCGAATTTTTTTGCTTCTAACTTTTTAATTATTGAACTTAGAAGAAAGTTGAACAGAGGAAAAAGTTGCAGAATCTATTTTTACATAAAATGGCATAGGTTATAAATTCAAAAATTTATTAGCGGTTTTGCCAAATAGTAATAAACAACAAAAAATCGGCCCAAAAAAGTGTTTTTTTAACTTATTATTTTAGGCACTTTAAAATGTAGTTAGGACTTCCATATCACAGGTACAAAATCCTCAAGTTATAATAAAAGAATCGAGTAAATTTCGTTTCGATCGGATTATTAGAGTTTGCACAATAATTTTGCAATCCAGAAAAAAATCGGAAAATATTGAAAATTTTCAAAATTGTTTAAATTTTTTTCCACTATTCGATTTTAATAAAACTAGCGGTCATATATAAGAGGGAACAAGCTTTCATGTACTTTTGTCAGAATTAAAAAATATTTATTAGAACGGATACAGTCATTGTTTAAAGTTGGTGTCGTTTTTTTTTTGCTTATAAACAAATAGATTATCTCGGCGAATTTTTTGTTAAATGAAATTCTGAAAACATAGCAGGAAAGTACTCGGAAAGACGCTTCTTTTTATTCATAATAAGTTGCTATTTTGCTCCTTAGCTTCTGAGATATAACTCCTTAAAGTTGTTTAGTGTTTAATAAAATGGTTAATAATGGTTAATAAACTTACTATTTTTTCTCATATCTTAAGAAATAATTGTTTCTCACAGTAACCAGTATAATATTTTTGTTGAAATTTACATTGAAAAGATAGAAATTTAAATTCAAAAAATGTCTCGCTTCGAATTTTGACAAATTCATAAAATTGACATTTCTATTAAACACAGTTACAGGGTAGAAATTAATTACCTTGTAGTACTTTTAGGTTCAAAAACTTGATGCATCGGCAATGAAACAGCATCTCTCTTTAAATATCTAGCATTGTCGGTTGCACCGATTTTAGACACAAAATCATCTTTACTGAAATGTTTTGAGCAAATATAGGACGATTTTGTTATGTTATCATTTTCGCTAAGTCCCAAAACAGAAATCCAAATATTTCTTTTAATCGGATCTACTGGAAACCTAAAATAATACACTGATAGAACGCCACTGAGATGATACATAACCTCAAAAAATTTCATTAATAAATTTCTTTATTTACCTATGAAAAGACAATCCCGAGGCTTTCCCTGCATCGCTATAAACGTTGCATATCTTGCACCTATTAACCATTGTTAAATGTTTCCTATTTTTATCAAAATTACTCCCGGTTAGTTTTGGTTTGGTTAGGTTAGCGTGTGACAGACTATGACGCGATGTTGTCACGTTGCCTCTCATAACGAAAGTCTATATTATTTTAGATTTACGTACAACTGACCAACCGCAGGCGAAGTAGGCTGGATGTATAAGCAAATTGTAAGCGAGAATTCTTCATTTGCATTCATGCAACAGCGCAAAAAAACGCTTAGAATGTGCTAAGATCTTGTCAATACATTATTTTGTAAACAAACGGGTCGAGTTATATTAATGGTCTGTGGTAACAAGATATTCCCTTATGCTGTCTGATGTCTGTCGTCTGTCAAAACAAAACTAAAAATAAATATGGCCGCCGCGTCGATGGGATAGGGATGCAAGTATGCAAGTGTTGACTATAAGCTATTCGTTTCTGTATTTTGAAAGGTGTATCATAAAATAAGAACATGATTTTGATTTTATCTGAATCCATTAAACTAGAAAATGGTGTGAAAATTGACAGATGTCTAGGAAACGGCAGTAATACCAACTTAAATGTCACGATAAAAAATTCCCCAGATAAAAATTTTATCAAAATGAAATGGAAGCCAAAACATAGAAGATGTTGTAAAGTATTCGTTGCAGAAGACATTCCAAGCCCTCGTCCGTTCTAAAACTCGCCGCAAGCGGCTCGTTTTGTAATCTCGGACTCTGGCTTGGAATACGACGTCTTCTGAAACTTGTACAACGTGATCAAGAAATACTGTTTAAGTCGGCAATCCTACCTGGAGGATTTTTTTGCCTAAGGGTTTGCAACGCAACACTGGAAATCTCTGCATGACAGCGACAGCTAAATAAACACAAATATTTTAGGTTATGTGAATTTAAAGGTTAAAAAACCTTTAATTTGGCGTTTTATAAATTGAAATCGGTTAACAAATGCCTGAGATAATGGGAAAAAACCTATTATTTTTGCACTAATTTATAAATATTAATAAATCCGTTATTAACATAATAACATCTAACATAACTGTTTGAAAATGAGACATTTGATGTGTTTTTAAGGTGTGCTAAATTTCAGCCAAATTGATCAAATAGTTAACAAGCTATTCTAATTGTTTATCCCTGAAGGCAATTATTTGAACAATTGGCCTTACCTAAATAATGAATCTACGTAAATTTTGACAGTTGAAATAGATTTTTTGTGGCTTTAACTGTAAGATGTACAAAAAAAATATATTTTTTTAAATTTGTTATTCAAATGGGTTACTTTTTAACCAATAAACATTTAGAATAACTTTATTATTATTCATGGTACAAGCTTGGAAGTGGGTGCATTGAGTAGCTGGAGTCAAGAAACACATTAAAAAATGAACCTACGACCAATAGGAACCGAGATAGCTTTTTAAAAAAAAATCATATCTCCATTGTTTATAAATGTTAGGAGCTATTGAATATTAAATAATTGCGTTCTAAGGATGATTTTTGATGTGAAAACATCGAAATGGGAGGTTACTGTAGAGGGAAGTATGTGAGGTTATGTTCTCCATTGCGATTTTGTAACTATTTTGTTGTTTGGCAGAAATTTCGGTGCAGGCTAGTCTTAGCGGACCAAGCCAATTGTAACTATTGAGTACATTGGAAAAGGTAACATTAACTTTAGAAAATCAGTAGTTTTGAGTCTTTTGACGTTCATTTTGTTCCATAAGTTATTTCAATGAATTTAACCACAATAATGAACTTTGACTATCCAATTACGCGTTAATATTCAAATTTCACTCCAACAATTAACCGGAAAAACTATTTAAAACATACGTGTTCTGCCATATTCCGCCATATTGGAATTCTCCCTACAGCTGTACGAAACGGTTGTGTGTAAACGACCGACGTGACGGTCATACGCGATGGTATCAACGAATCTTAGTAGGGAATGAAACGAATTTGACGAAAATATACCGAAAGTAAGCGAACAACATCGTGAATAATTATTTTGGAATTTGGTAAAAACAAGAATACTAGAATACAGAAAATATGTACGAAAATTCGCTCAATAAATGAAACACTTATTTTATAGAATATATTTTGTAATTAATTATATATTCCATAAAACCTAACATTGCCTAACCTGACCTTATCTAGTGAATTAACTAGTATTGAGAAAAAACGTTTATTTTCTAATTTATTTACACTGTCCTAATTATACACTACACACCACTTAATTTATTTTAGACTATTACTGAACTAATTTATATAACACACAACTATTTCCTAACTAATTAATTTATATCATGTCCGTCTTTCGCCTTATTTATTCACTCGCGGCTTCACGTCTAATCTAATCTCTCCGACCGCAAGCCCGCTTATATACACCTCAATGGTATTCGCGAGATAGTTCCAGGTCATTCCTTTCTCAAATAATGTTTACTTAGAAACGTCCAGAACGGTCATAAATCATTCTTTCCTTAATAAGATGGCGCGGGAACGCTCGGGACGGTTTTTATTGCTCGCCGCCGCGCTTATTAAGGTTAAACACGTTTCGCGCTGCTGTTTACATTTCGTGTTACAACATGTAGTAATGATACATAGAAGGGTTGGATTATTAGATTTATATGCAAGGTCTGATGTTTGTGCAATGATTTCTTATCGATATGTGTTTCGTGTTATGCGTCCATCTTCAGTCAAGTGTGTATGTCTCAAAAATATTTATGATAAAATAATTTTTTATACGCAGGATGCTTTTGACAAGTTTGCACAATAATAATTGTAATATTCCATTTTTATGATAATTTTCGAATTTCGCCTTCCGTGAATCGCACCGGCAACCTTGCCTATTCGTTCCATTTTTTCCATTATTATTGCTAAGATCGTTATTAGCGATTATTTTTTTTCCAGTCATATTCATACTTAATAAATGACGGGTTCTTTCATGCGATGTCGATCCGACTCGCTGAACGTCGAACCTCCTCCTTCGTTCTCTCTTTCCCTCTCTGCCGACGTTGCTGCTCCTCCCGTTTCTTTTTCTATCATCTCACCTCTTAATAAACCACAAATCGCCGGCACACGGCACATTCCGAGCAGGTGATTTCTCTCTCCGTCTCTCTCTCTCTCTCACTCTCAATAGCGCGATAGTGGGCGTCCGAAATTAGATTTGAATCATTAATCGTCGAAGTGGTGATACTTGGAGTTTGTCTTGGCTCGGTTCGTATCCAGAAGCTGAGACCCTGACACTTTCGGCCATGACTGCGATGACGTTTGTCTTTGATAGGTTCTTGATCGCTTGACCGACGGAGGTGAGGCGTACATCATTGCGGTCATGGCCGAGTAGGATTAGTTCGCTTTTAGGTTAGGTTTCTTTGCAATCCAAAAAATAGTGTTCGATAAGGCTGTTTGAAAATGGTGCTGATGTCGCCTTTGATTGGTCGAACGTAAAGTCACTATATCTGCAAAGTAGCGCGATTCGGCCGCCATTTTGATTCCAAAATTACGCGGTAAATTCAAATGTTGAATGCTGTTTGATTGCATATCTTTGGAAAAATGACATGTTTGACATGACAAACATCCAAGATGTTTTGCATTCGACTGTATGTCGAGTAGTTTGTGAAATTTGTAGGAGAAATGAAGGTATAAATCAAACGGAAACTTGTAATGGCAACGCTTTATTAATTACGATTGAACTTGAACTTCCTCCCACTGTCACTCCGCCATTTTGATTCCAAATAGTGTTTTCTCTGTCTAACACATTGTCCTTACCGATTGCGCTACTTTGGTCGAATGCAGTGTTGCTAGATTTACACGGAAGTGGCGCATGCGCAGTAGTCGTAGAGTAGGGGTCTGTTCTTGATTGGCGAAAACTGTGGCGCGAACCTAAATTGTTCTTATCCTTGTTACTCGTCCGCTACTGCGCATGCACCACTTGCGTGTAAATCTGGCGACACTGGTTAGAATCGTTTTTGGGATTTGGATATCGTATATTTGGAGTTCATGGAAGTTTTTCCATGGAAATTTCCAGACTTTCTTAGAGTTTACCCTCTCGAATTGTCTGTGAAGTTTGGAATGCTGAAATTCATATTTTCGACCCAGAATGGGGTAGTTTCCATGTTTTTGTTAGAATACAAAAATAGGCTTTTCAGCTTAAATGAGAAAAAACTGGGCACATACTTATGAAGTCTTGTCCCACCATTTACTTCCCCCACTTACATTCTCTCTCTCTTCTTGCTCGCTCACACTCACACTCAGATTGCATATTGCAGACTACAGTAAAAAGCACAGGGGACGGTCATTCTGATTGGTTGTTCATGAGTATGCGCGTTGTGTCGATATTGGGATTTGTGTTGTGACAGCGACAGCGGACAACTTTCTAGGCTTTCTAGAGTTTCTAGGTTATGATGCGATTACTGTATAAACAAAACAAAGACGTCTTTAGGAAAACTTACAAGCAAATGAAATGGATTTTGTCAACTATTTGACTAGGTATGGACCAATAATTCATAATTTAGTATGTTAGTAGTGTTCCTGTAGCCTTAATCATAAATATTTTTTGTTCTAGATATTATTTTCAAGATGAATAAGGGATAAAAATGTGGACCCATTGTTATAAAAGAAATTCTGGAATCAACACAAACATGGCAATAGAATCACTGAACAACTTACTAAAAACAAATCAACTAAAGAGGAATGCAAGAGTGACAATCGAGAAACTACTGGATACAATCGACGATCTAGTGGACATCAAAATGTTGAAGAGGATAGTGGACATTGAACGACCAAACACAAACAATTACCAGGACAGAATCATAATTAAAGCTCACAAACAGGCTGCTGCGATGAAGAACAAAATTAAGATAAAAAAGAACAATGTGGTATTTGGACATTTTCAGGTAACATCATTTAGAAATCCTAATATATCTTATAATATAAATATAAAGCAAGTATGTTATGTGAAAGTGAATGTAGGACGCTATACTGCAGAGTTTGCAAAATTTGCATACATCGGTACCAATGTGAGTGTCCTGAATATTTAGTGAGGAATACCTTGTGTAAGCATGTGCACTTGGTAAGAATGCATGAGGAGCGAATGGATGCTAATTCTGTTGTAGATGAAGCTGTAAAGTGTTTCGGAGAAAATTCATTCATTAAACTGCAGCAACAAGAGGAAATCAAGAAATTTATCAGCGAGAAAATAGAAGAGACAAATCAGCAGGACGAGATCCTTCAGGCGCA